>CM042690.1:635754336-636438414 GCA_023614405.1 Avena insularis | reverse complement strand
TTTAACGTTAATCACTTCAAGATGCTTATGATAGGGGCAATGAGAGCTGAAAGCTATTAAGTACCATAATTTTTGGAAGCTCTTTATGAGACTTGAATCCCTACTTCCTGCTATGAAGGCCTTTCTTCCACCATTATATTGAGTCTCCACCTTCTATCTTTATGCACCTACTTTGAGAGCATAGTGGCCATTCTTAGTTCTATGTGCATTGTCCCAAGACTTGTTGATTGATGCATACCTTGATATTGCTTGTTTTAAACTATTTGTATCTAGTCACTCTTATAAACTTTGAAGGTGTCCTATGCATTTATATTTGCTACTCTATGAGGGACAAGCTGAATGCCATTATGCTATGTTTTCTTTATGTGAAACAAACAAACATCTTGCAAAGCATTGTTATTCATGAATCTTTTGTTTATGCCTTTTCATGTTGCATCATAGTTTCTTTGTCTTATTGCTAGAACTTTGTCTTTCATGTTATGATTGAAGTACTATGATCCCAGCTTTGAATGTTTTACAAATACTTTGATCAAGTTTATGATGGTGCATGTCACCTCAAAAATTAATCTTTCTTTTTTATCACTTACCTACTCGAGGATGAGAAGGAGTTAAGCTTGGGGATGTTGATACATTGCAAATGTATCTATAATTTTTGATGTTCCATGCTTGGTTTTATCTACTTTCTTGTGTTTTGTCCACACTTTGGAGTATTTTTTTATGATTTCTTGGACTAACCTATTAACAAGAGCCAAATTGCCAGCTACCTGTTTTCTGCCGTTTTTGGTTCCAGGAAAATCAGAAAATGAATATTCTCGGAATTGGACGGGACAAAAGCAAAAGTCATTATTTTACCGGGGGACACCTGGAGCCAGAATACGAGATGGAGAAGGGCCAGAGGTTGGCCACACCACCTGGCCCGCGCCAGGGGGTGGTGTGGCCAGCCCAGGCACCCCCTCAGCCTCTCCTTCCGCCTATATATTACCTCTCATACGGAAACCCTAAGAACCCGATCAAAATTCTACGAAAGAGTCTGTAGCCGCCATCATCTCCATCCCTAGATCGGGAGGGATCTGAAGCTCTTCCCGGCACCCTGTCGGAGAGGGGAATTTACCCTGGAGGCCTTCTTCATCATCATGCAAGCCTCCGGTGTGATGCGTGAGTAGTTCATCTCTGGACTACGAGTCCATGTAGTAGCTAGATGGCTGGTTCTCCTCCTTTGTGCTTTCATATTTAGATCTTGTGAGCTCCGTTCATGATCAAGATCATCTATTTGTAATTCTGCATGTTGTGTTTGCGGGGATCCGATGGATATTGAGATGCTATTTCAGGTTGATTACTGATTCTATCATGTCTTTGTTATTTGTGATCTTGCATGCTTTCTGTTGTTAGTAGCTATCTTGGCCAAGTAGATGCTAGCAACTCCAAGAGTTAGTATTTATGCTCGATAGTGGGTTCATGCCTCTGGTAATCTGGGGAAGTGACAGAAATCTCTAAGGTACTGGATGTGACGTTGCTACTAGGGAGAAAACAACAATCCTTTGTTCATAGAACATTCATATTGTTTACTTTACACGCAATTCGTAATGCAATTATCCGTTGCTTACAACTTAATACTGGGGGGGGGGGCGGATGATAACCTGAAGGTGGATTATTAGTCATAGATGCAGTTGGATGGCGGTCTATGTATAAAGTTGTAATGCCCAATCGAATCTCAAAGGAGTCAAGATGATTAGTATATGCTTGTATGCTTTCTCGATGTTTATCAATTGCCCCACTGTAATTTGTTCACCCAGCATGTTATCTATCTTAAGGAGAGCCACCTCTAGTGAACTATGGACCCCGGTCCTTTCTTTTACAATCAATCTACAAACTGTTTACTGCTTTGTGTTTACTTTCTGCAAACTATTACTTCCTTCCATTCGATACGTTTAATCCTTTGTTTCCAGCAAAACTGGTGAGATTGATAACATCATCGCAAGTTGGGGACAGAGTTCTGTGGTTGTGTTGTGCAGGTCTCCACGTTCTTCTTGCACCGTGCATAGCGTTCGCCAACTTTCAAACACCTTTGGGGTGTTTCCTTGCTCCTACTGGATTGATAAACTTGGTTTCTTACTGAGGGAAAACTTGTTGTTGTGCTCATCATACCTTCCTCTTGGGGTTCGCCAACAAGCTCGATATATTTTGGGCCATCAATGACCGATGAATTTTTTAAAGAATGTCAAAACACCCATGATAGGAGTGCTATTAAGAGTCTCCTTGAGAGGCGTACTATAAAACCCAAATTGTCTCCTAATGCTAAGTTTGCTACATCTCCCATAAACATTAAAGATAAGGATTATGATTTCTCTCTTGATTTCTCTTACATAACTATTGTTGAGAAAGAACCTTTTTGTGGGACTAAGAATGAAAGTGTTGTAGCACATATGGCTGAGCTTTCTACCATTAGTGGCCTGTTTTCTGATGATATTAAGATGTGCACCTACTTTGTTGCTAAAATTTTCCCTTTTTCACTAAAAGGAGAAGCTAAAACTTGATTTAATAATTTACCTCCTGGATCTATTGATAGCCCTGGTTGCTTGATTAGTACCTTCCTTCAGAAATATTTTCCTCCTAGTGCTAGACATGCTATTTTGTGGGAACTTTTTGATTTTAAACAGGGAGAGAAAGAGATATTGCCTGAACGATGGGCAAGGTTTTGTGCTTTGATTCATGCATAGGCTGGATGTCCATTACCTAAAAATGAGCTTCTTGATATATTTTATAATGGACTAACTAAAGAATTTAGGACATACCTAGATAGTTGTGCTGATTGTGTTTTGAGGAATAGGACTCCCAAGGAAGCTAATGAATAAATGGCTAAAATAAGCAAGAATTATTAAGATTGGACTCCTCCTGAACCAACTATACCTGAACCAACTATTCCTGCGCCTATACCAACATTAAAGAAGAGGGGAGTTATTGAACTAAATGATGAAGTGATGAAGGAAGCTAAGAAATGTCTTAAGGAGAAGGGAATTAAAGCTGCAGATGTCAAGAATTTACCTCCTATAGAAGAACTATGTAAGCCAATCTCCCACTCATCCACTATTGAGGTACACTCTCTTCAACATTTTGATGAAGGTGATATTCCTTACTCTAAACCTCTTGATCAATGCTTAGAAGAATTTGATGTTTTTATTGTTAAGCAAGATAATTTTAATAAAAAGGTGCAAAATCATTTAATGGAAAACTCTAGAGCTATTATTGAGTCAAAAGATATTGTGGAAAGAACCTCTAATGATGTTAAAATGCTTGTTAAACATTTTCAAATGGTTCAAACTCAAATTGATCAGCTTATTAAGGTACAAAAAGACTTGCTAGTTAATGCTGCTAAAGAAAAACTGCTTATGAAATTAGAACTAGAAGTGGTGCTGCTACCCAAGATCCTCTATATCCCGAGGGGCATCCTAAAAGAATTGAGCAGAATTCTCAACAAACTAAAAATAGTAGTACTACTCCTAAGAAAAGAAAAAAGAAACATAAAACTATTGTAGAATCGTCTGAACCTGCTAAAGATCCTAATAGTATATCTGTCTCTGATACTGAAACTAAAAGTGGTAATGAGGAAAATGATGCCTTGATAAAGAAAAAGTTGAAGAAGAACCTAAAAGGCACACTAAGAATACTAAATACACTAAAGAAGATTTTGTTGCTAAGAAACATGGTAGTGAAAGAGAGCCTTGGGTCCAAAAACCTATGCCTTTCCCTGATAAGAAACACAAGTCAAAGGAAGATGAACACTATAATAAGTTTTGTGAATGGATGAAACCTTTATTTTTTCAAATCCCTCTGACTGATGCTATTAAATTACCACCTTATTCAAAGTATATGAATGATATTGTCTCGAATAAAAGGAAGATCCCTAATGAAGAAATTTCTACTTTGCTTGCTAATTATTCCTTTAATGGTAAGGTTCCAAAGAAACTTGGAGACCCAGGGATTTCAACTATTCCATGCTCTATTAAAAACAGTTATATTAGAACTGCTTTGTGTGATTTGGGAGCAGGAGTTAGGGTTATGCCTTTTGATCTCTATAAGAGACTTCAATTGGAAAAATTAATACCAACTGATATATCTTTGCAAATGGATGATAAATCTACTACTATTCCTGTTGGTATATGTGAGGATGTACCTGTTCAAGTGGCTCATAATTGCTTGATATTAACTGATTTTGTTGTGCTTGAAATGCCTGATGATGACAATATGTTTATTATTCTTGGGAGACCTTTTCTTAATACTGCAGGAGCTGTTATTAATTGTAATTAAGGAAAGGTGAGCTTTAATGTTAATGACAAGGAGCATACTGTCTATTTCCCAAAGAAGATTGATAGGACTTCTGGTTTAAACTCAATTGAACATGTTGAAGGCATGCAAGTTGGAGAAATATATTGTCCCATACCACAAGAAAAATATGAAACTATTATGATCGGGACCATTGCTATCAAGGTTAAGGTAACATAATCATTAGTGGAATACAAATTTTTGTTTCATATAAAATTGTTTTGGTAACAAGACCTGATCAACCTTGTTAACAAAAGGATTTTAATGAACAAAACAATGTTTTCACCGTGATTACCTTTGCTTACTTTTATTTTATCTTATCCATTTTAGTTTTTGCTTTCGCTTAGTTTACATTTCTGTTGCTAGTTTCTTGCATATTAGAGTGTCTTAGAACTTCTGAAGTTTTAGTTTTGTTTTGTCATTGCATCTTTCCAAAAAACATCTTTCTGTCAAAAAATCATTCATCAGTACCTGAAAATTGCTCAAAAATAAAGTGTCTCGAAAAATTCCAGAAAATTCATATTAAATTTTTACGTGAAAAAAGGGGTAGAGAAGTGCCTGGAGAGTACCAGGGGGGGCCACTAGGCAGGCACACCACCTGTAGCGCCACCAGCCATGGCGCTTTGGCCATGGTGTGGGCCACCCCTGGCCCTCCACTCACTCTCTCACTTCCCGCTGCCTTCTCTCTCCCGAGAAAACACCAGCTCTTTGCTCGAAATCGCTTTCTTACTGTTCTTGTCCACGATTTTTCGATCTCATTACTCAGCCCATCTTTGCTGCTGAAATTTGGAGCATTTGTTGTCCGGTATGTGACTCCTCCACTTGTCCAAGTAGATTTGTGTTTAGTGGTTTATATCTTGAGTATTTTGCTGCTGTAGGTGACAGGTTATGAGAGCTTGTAAGCTTGTTCATTTCTTAGAGATATGGTTTTGATGCATGTTTAGGCCTCTTACAAGTCCCTATGAGTAGTTCCCTTCATTATGTATTCACTTTGCAATCACTTGTATAATGGATGTTTAAATTTCAGAATATCAAAAATGAACAACCACACATTTGGAGAAATATTTGAGAGGGACACACCTAGGAGGTCAAGGCCCTCGAGATCAGCCTCTCAGTTTAGGCCTTCATACAATGAAGATCTTATTGCACCACGCTTTGGCAATGAAGGAGACGAGGGAGATGCTCACCCATCTACCTTCCCTTGTTTTACCTTTTTGCAAGCTGCAGGGATCCTCAATGATTTCTTACTACTGGTTTAGAGGGTTGGCCTGACCACATACATGGAAGATGAGAGTGAGCAATATGCCGTGCTCACCAAAACTTTCGTTGAGAGTTTAGTTTTCACTAACACACCTTATCAGTCAACTGTTTCGTTCAGAATTTATAATCAACCTATTACCATGTCATTGGAAAGATTTTGCAGCATTATAGGTATAGGCATGACGAGGACAGTGAAGAAGATCCAAGGCCGACCCGCTGACTTGCTGGAGCTCTATCGAAGTGTGACAAATGACGATGACCGCGTAGCTCAGCGCGGGAAGATAAGGAACATCCAACTCCCAGCTCTTAGATATTTTGCTTATTATCTTGCCACTAGCATTCTTGGTAGGGAGAACACTAGTAATATCTCTAATTATCATTTAGCCTTCCTCGCTGCTGCACTTAATAATGATACCAAGTACAATCTTGGCTCTCTCATTGCTCGCCGCCTAGCTGCTAGGGGACATATTTATGGTGGCATTATTGCCTCACGTATGGTTGCTGCATTAGAACTCTGTGTGGATCCTAATGACACTGTGTTGGCACCACAAAGGCTTGATCTTACTGCCATGAAAACACATCACTTCATCACTACTGACTCTGATACGAACAGTTTAGTATATAGGATGTTGTTTACTGACGAAGACGAGAGGGAAATTCCTTTGCCACAATCCACTTTGTTCAATATTCACAGGAGGCCATGGTCGCGTTCTAAGGAGGAGGTGGATGAGCAGCTCCGCTTTCTTGGTTTCCACATGTAGCACCAGGAGGATGTGCCCTCTTACGACTACTCTATGCACTATGGTGGGGCGTCCTCGAGATCGTATCAGGACAAGGGCACCTCCTCTCCATACTACGGAGGTGCTCCATCTTGGCCAGCTTGGGATTGATACCCACTTAGGCCAAAATCCTAAGCTTGGGGGGAGGTACACCGACATCACACTCATCTACATATCATGTTTAGTCAGTACTTTGTATATCCATGCTTCGTTCTCTTAATAGTTTTTGTTCTTTCTTTACTTTTGCTTTCTAAAACACAAAAAGACCAAAAATATTTTCGTTGTTTCTCCTTGTCTGCTTCTTTTTGCCTTGCTTTGCTTTTTCCTTTTTGCTTTGTTTGAACTATTCGAAAAACCCAAAAATATTTTGCTTTGCTTGTTTTTCCTTTTTGTTCTTGCCTTTAAAAATCAAAAACACCAAAAATATTTGTTCTTCTTCTTTGGTTTTTTGAAGTTTGTTGCAGGGTTCAGCAGTCCTCAGTGGAGTTTGGTGTCATGTTATTATTCAAGCCACACAAGTGAAGGCAAATAATGAGGACTAATGACAACTTGAGGTGTGGTAAGAGGCTAGTAACAAACTCTATTTGTTTTCATTTTTGTACATATACTCATCATTGTGGGCATGCTTAGTCTGTTCATGTAGGGTGTATGTTATTTATGGATGCTCAGTAGTTCTTGCTTTCTTATGATTAGCTCTAGCTCGCTAATAGTTTGTAGCATGTCATATGAATTTTTGCTTGCATTGTTCTATTCATAACTTGGTATGACACTGTGGTATCTCCCTCTGAATGTTTCACTTGAATGACTTGGCACATGCTCACGCATGCATATGACTGAAACAATAATCAGTTAATCCTCGATGAATTATTTTGCCTCAGGGGTCTTGAATCACTTTAACGCCTTGATTAGTCCTGTTTTGTTGCAAGCATGATTTTGATAGTTATTTCTCTCTCATTTGTCGCTCCCTTAATTTTGCTAGCCTTCACTTGCACTGAGTATGAGTTCTACTCATGTTTCCAACTCCCCAAAACCAATATTGCCAAAAGTGTCCACCATACCTACCTATTAGCATCATTTGCTAGTCCGTGCATATTCAGTATGCCTTGTTTTCTTACGAATAAAATGTCTTCTTGTTATGAGAAAGTTAGTTAGTAAATCTCTCACAAACTTGATGGCACACTTTACTTTCTTGCACTTAATAATCTTGAACCATTGTGTCCATCTTTGTTACGTATATGCTTGCGCTTTATAAGTCGAAATTAGCAGAACCATGTATCATGGGGAACACTTTCAACATTGCACTTATTATTCCGTTGATATCATGATTCTTTTGCTTATGGATCCCGGCGATCTGAAATAAAAGGGAAACTTGTAGGATCATGGAGTTTGTATGTGTGTTAGAGAAACGCTTGGGCCGCTAGCCTAAGCCATGCCTAATCATGGTGGAAACTTGCAGCATAACCACAATGAGCATTCTATGAAGCATCCTCAATAAAAACCTACGCAAATAGCAAATAAAAAGACCGCTGAGATGCTCATTGTCTGCTTGCCTTGTCATTTTGATTATGGGATAGCTCATGTATCATGTGCAAGGGGTACCCCCGTTGGCGCTTCTCTATGATACATATGTACTTACAATGACAAGAGCTTAGTTGTGACTGAAGTTGAGTAGCATGAGGTTCGGTACTCGTAAGCAAGGGGCATGAGATTTCAACTTATAACTTGTCAAGCATATCCTCTTAGTTGTGTCACTTTAACCTTAACCATTTAAAGTGCTTATGATAAGGGCAATGAGAGCTCAAAGCTAATGAGTACCATACTTTCAGCATTTGGAAGCCTTTCAAACTTTTCAAAATCTTTTCATTTCCTTGTTGAGTCTCCACATATTCTATGAGCAATTTCTTGAGAGCATAGTTGTCATTCTTAGTGTAATGTGCTTGTCTCAAAACTTGATTAATTATGTCATGACTTTGATGCTTGTATCTCTGATATCTTTACTTCTAGTCTTCACTTGAACTTCAGAGGTGCCTTCACATTTATGTTTGCTCTACAATCAAAGGCAAGCGAGATACCACTCTATCATACATTTTTATGAGCATTGCAATGTTGCTTATGTTTATGTTTCGTGCTACTTACTATTTTTGAGTTAGAAGCTCTTCATAGCTTGCAATGACTATTGAGTAACCTTATCTGCATACTCCTTATTATGAATTGACCAAGTACTTGATCATATGCTAAGAATATATACATCTTATGAAGCAAATGAGTTCGTGAAAGTTTCTTTTATCGCACTCAGTTTTCAACTGAATTGCTTGACGATAAGCAATAAGCTAAGCTTGGGGGGAGTTGATACGTCCAAAACATATCTACTTTCCCGAACACTTTTGCTATTGTTTTTCCTCTAAACTTGTGTAATTTGGATACAACTAACACGGACTGATGCTGTTTTTAGCAAAATTACCTTGGTGTCTAGTTTTTGTGCAGAAAATCAACTATTAGGAAAAATCTCGGAAAATATGCCAAAAATACTATTTCACGAGAGGACTCATGGAGCCAGAAGACGAGACGGAGGAGGGGCCCACACCACCTGGGCTGGCCGGCCAGCGCACTGGGGTGGTGTGACCGCCTCGATCACTCCCTCGGCCTCCCTCTTCGCCTATAAGTTGCCTCTTGACCGAAAAACCAAGGGGGGTTCGACGTTTTTCAGAAAGAGTTCCGCTATGCCGCCACCACCAGATTCCGCGATTCGGAACCAGAAACTCCGTTCTGGCACCCTGCCAGGATGGGGAATTGGAGGACATCATCGCCATCAACATCACCATCGCTTCTCCATCGACCATCCATGTTTCCCCCATCTATGAGTGAGTAATCCCCCACTGTAGGCTATGGGGATGGTAGGGATTGGATGAGATTATTCATGTAATGGCATCAGATTGTTAGGGCATGGTGCCTAGTATCTATTATTAGTGCTTTTTGACTTTGTTGCAACTTGTTATGCTTAATGCTTGTCACTAGAGCCCGAGTGCCATGATTTCAGATCTGAACATGTTATTGATTCATTATGATATTATTGTTTATGGTCTTACCTGCAAGTTGTATACACATATTGTTGTCTGGAACCAAAGGCCCCGAAGTGACATCAATCGGGATAAGCGGATGCAATGGCTTTGATGTGAGGATCACATGTGTTCACGGAGTGTTAATGCTTTGCTCCGGTGCTCTATTAAAAGGAGCACCTTAATTTCCAATAGTTCCCATGAGGCCTCGTTGCAAACGGGCTGGCAGGACAAAAGATGTTGTGCAAGTTCTCATTGCGAGCACGTATGACTATATATGGAACACATGCCTATGATTATTTAGTACTTGGATGCTTTATCTTATTTATCTACAATTGCACTATGTCTTGATTTCCATATGAATTGTCTTGCCCATGCAACGCCCGTCCATCCATCCCTATGCCTACCGCGCTTTAATCCTACTGTTTACTGCAATTGATACTACTATCTTTACTTTTACTACTACTATTACTTTGTTATCGTACTACAAAACTGTTGCTACTGATAAACTGCTGTGAGCAAGATTGTTTCTATGTGCAGCTGAATTTACAACTCAGTTGTTAAGTCTTATAAATTCTTTCTCTCCCCTTGTGTCAAATCAATAAATTGGGTTTTACTTCCCTCAAAAATACTGCGATACACCCCCCTATACTTGTGGGTCATCACCTCCTAGGAAGCTTGTACAGCTTTTAGTTATGGATTAATTTTGGTCAAGTATTGCTATGCTTTTCATGACTCCGGTTTACTCACTGACATTTTTTCTAGGTGAATACTAGACTGGTTCTAATGTCTATTGAATAAGTGTATTACTGTCAGTTCGACAGTAACTCTGTATTGATTATTACTTAGTTTTATTGTATGATTACTGGTTTGGTTTATTGGCCATGCTTTTTATTGGTTTCGGCATGTGCTGATCACTAGACAAGCTAGCATGGAGTTGTTTGAATTTCAATTCCCAAGTTTGAAATTAGCTACTGTGATAATTTCCATAAAGAACAATTAGTAACCTAATAGAGGAATACTACCCACATGGTCCTTGGTGCAATATCTGGAAGTTGATACATTTAACTAGTTTCATTTGCAGAGAAAATCATTATTGGTAATTACAAGCTGTTATTCTTCTTGACTGATTCCTAAATTTCTCCTACTGGGAAAATGGTTTACTTAATCTTATGTGATTACTAGCACCTAGTTAGATGCCCTAGTAATGTGTTCTTGTTCTGTTATGCATGTTCTACTAGCTCTAGATGAACACATACACAAGTAAGCATTCTTTTGAATAGAGGTGATGTTTTTCTTGTTTGAGAAGTCTCACATTACATATCCTAACCAGTGTGTGTATGTAAGATGTGAAAGTGAGCCTGTCAGGTTTTTGGATATTAATATGTGAGTGAAAATGGATGCACTTGCATCTAGTGATGATAGTAGTATATTTAATGATTTCTAGCTAATTAGCTAGAAAGATGATTTGGAGATTTTCCTATGGCTTGTAGATACTTAGTGTGGTGCTTGGCCTTGTGCACATCTGATCTGTTGTGGCTTTGCTTAATAAGCTTTTACCTGTGCCATTTAAATTAGTGGCTTATACTATTTGGAATATGCCACTGTGGTGCCTCATTAGAGTGCGCACAGTGGTGATCCCATGATGGTATGATCTGCTGCTTTTGCCCTGGCAATGATGCAAAAGGCTAAGGCACTAATATCCATAAGAACAGATACTTGATTGGTTGCTTTTGAACTCTCTATGATGAATTTGCATAGCATTTCTATGCAATTCTGAGAGATAAACTATTCTCCTAACTCTCCTAGGCAGATTCTAGTTGCGGAGTAGTTGAATAGATATTGATTTGCAATAACCCACTTTATCCCCTTGTTTCTGATGGTGAAATAAAACAAGAACAGATACTATGCATGATTAGTGGTATAGCAACCTATTGTTGTTGTTGCTAAACTTGACTGTGTCTTGTGGTTGCTTGTTGACCTTGCTCCTCCTTGCTTGGCTTGTTGCTGAACTGATTTAGTCCTTGATGGTACCTCCTTATCCTGGTACTATTAGCTGGCTCTTACTTGGGCTATTGTGGTTCTGTTTTTCTTGGAACTGTTGGGCTTGATCTGCTCTTGGAGAGCTTCTCTAAGTAACCAGGTTTTGAGCGATGGTTTGGTGAGATTATCTAGTGTTCTTTCTGATGGTAGGAAGCAAGAACAGGTGGTGTTTTTGGGTGTATGTAGGAAGGAATGGTAAGTGAGAAGTTGTGCTACGACTACTCCCTCCTTATCTACATCCTGTTGTTGTTGTTGTGTTGACAACTCATACCCTTGCATGCATGTGTGAGCAGCTTGCAAGTGGGACCTATTGGCTCCAATTTTCTAGGCCTGGAAGCTATTCCCTTAAGGATGTGCTCGACTGTGAGGGCATCAACTCTACTTTGTATGCTTATCTCAGTTGCCATATGTTAATTTGCCCAGCATGTGATGCATAGCCTAAGGAAAATTTGGATAAGTACATATACTTAACTTGGACCCTTACAGATCAAACTCGATGATGAGACAAACAATGCATTACACTGTAAATCTGAGAGTTCAATTAATACACTAACCCCTTATTCCTTTATTTTCGTTTTGTTTTCTTTTGAGTTGAATTGCAGGTACAAAATCATACAAGGAAGATCAAGAAGATCTAGTGTAGGATTTGGTTGTAAATTAGTTTATCACTTTTTGTAATACTTATTCCATCCTTGTAATTATTTATTTATTCTTTTGTAATATAGTATTCATTTAATTATCTGTAAGGACAATGTAATCTTGTTTGTTTTAAATAATAAAAGTGAAATTTTCTGTTACTTGCAATTCTCTTCATTTCTTTTATTCCCTTAAAGGCAGTGTAATGTTTATTATTATGTTTTATTTCTTTTTATACTTGAGGCTTGTAGATATGGAATCTTATTCATAAATTGGGATTCAATTCTTATTTCTTATTATTAATTATCTGTTGTCATATCATATTACTTTATTCAAGAATGTACATCCCATTTTCCCTATGTATTCAAATATTCCCTAATTCAATTTGTGAAGTTTCTATCTTCATTTGAATTCAAATTTGAAATTCAAATACATGTTTGAATAACTTCCCCTTCAAGATACAAAGATTCAATAGAGGTCATGTTGAAATCTATCGCACTTGCCCCAATGTTTCCACCAGAACAAGAGAGATCTCAATCCCTCTACACTCTTTTAGTCTTGCGCGAAAATTTCCTGGATTTTCTTATACATGAATGCAATGCACAAACATGTGTCCTATCTATTTCTAGGTGCTAATCCTGGGATGTTATAGACTCTCCCCCTTAAAATAAACTTCATCCTCGAAGTTCGTACTATCTTATGTTTCAGACTGAGGAGTTGACTTTTATTGATCACGACATTTCTCAAATTCCATTGTGATCACAAATGGGGATAACTGTGGCATCCTATATCTAGATCTTTTCCTTGAATCCTATTCATTCTCGACAATATAGAACTGTTATTCTAAGTTATTCCAATGTTCCTTTTACTATATGTCTTTGTAGTCCTTCCTATGGTTGGTTTTGGATTCATTTAACCCAATCCGATCAGGTTTTCCTTTTACTCTCACCGGTCTATTTTGGAATACTCTCTTCCCTCTTAAGGGCAACTTATTAATTGTTTCCCTTTTATAACTAGTCCACTAGAGTTAGTCTAGTTTATTTCCTTCAATCATTAATCCGGACATACCTTTGGAATTACTTTATAGTGATGACTTCTTATAACCTTATGAAAGTAAGGCTTAATCTCATCATAGTTTAGTACTTCTTCTCCAACCTTTAGTCAAAAAGTTAGACAACAACACTTCAGTGTTTATTGTTTACTCCCCCCCTTGGGGTTTCCTAATGGTCTCTAATCTACATGTATAATACCCATTAGCTCAGTAGTAAGGATACTGGTCTCCATCTAGCTTATACCTTACCTTATATAAGATCTCACGAAAGAATCTACGGTATACCCACACAGTTGTGGATATCCAAAATGAATCTTCCAACATTAGTTGTCTTACTTTTAATCTGCTGGATAGTACTTTTAACCAACAAATCTGATGTCGCGAAAATGTCTTGAAAGTCATTCGCTTAAATTATATACTCCTTCATGTCTTTCATAACTTAGGCCAAGTTTTATGCTCTTTATGGCATACCAAGATGACCTTGTTAGCTCAACCAATAGGTTACCAGCTACGGATACTAGCTACGGATACTTCTGGGTGTATGAATTACCCTACGAGTTTTGACTTACTATTGGCATTCTCTCTGAGTTGTCAGAGCTTGAATACCACTTTTCCTCCCAGACTTCTTCTTTGCACTGATTCATGATACTTCCATGAGCTTGGTACAACTACTTCATTAACTTCTTAGCAACATCTCCTATTTTGAGTGAACTTAAGTTCATTCCTTCATGTTGCTCCACACCTTTTATGTACTAATATTCCTTCTTAGTGCCAGCTCATAGTGAGTTGGGATTGATCCATCCTTCAAAATAGTGTTAATACACCTTATATTTAGCTTCCTTCTTCGTGCAAGTCTTCATCTTGATCTTCAAAACTCGTCACTCCCTTACACGAATTCCCTTTTCTATCTAGGTCTATAACATTAAGTAATAACTTGATAATGCAAAATGCATTTTCACATCAAGTCAAACTTCATGCATAAATCTAGTCAATCAAGAAGATGCAAGAAAAACCAAGAAATCCAAATGTGGTACATATAGCACACATCATTCTAAGCCCAGAATATAGTAGTTGAGTATAATACCTCTAGAATTTAGGCTTAGCTGTGTAGTATATGACACCTCCTAGTATAGGTTTACTTCGTGATACTTAGCACTTAGGGGGTTAAACTACTCCTTTTCGCAATATTTACCTAAACTGCCCAATTGCAACTGGATAATTCTGAGCCAACTGGTCTCACTTTGGTTATGACTAACCCCTTACCTTTCTTTCAGGACTACTAAAGACGATCAATTTTCCCATTCTATCATAAACTATCCTCACATGATCTCTCAAAACTACTAAGAGAATTGTAGTTACTACCTTAATCCAAAAATTATCGTGATATAATGTCACCTATGCCTTCTATCATAGACCTACATTGTTCTTTACTTACTATTGTTACCAGATTTATTACCGAGTACTTGTCCTAATTACAAACTTACCATGGTCTCAGAGCTATTCTCACCATGAACTTGTTAAGATTTACCTAGTCATCATGATTGAAGAGCTAATCTCATCATGACGACTCTTCTTCTTGGCTTACTATTGTTAATTCAGAACAAAATTCAACTTCATCACGTAGAAATCTCAAGTGAATCCCACATGATTACTTCCCATCACATCTACACATGTTCTAATGGTCTTCATCATGTAGCCTATCATTACCACCTAATGATAAGATTTTTTCTACCTTACATGGATTTTATGGATAAACTACATCATCTAAACTACTCCATAAGATATCCTAATCTTAGTCATAATCTTCTGTGATATTTAATTACTTAAGATATCTTAGCGGTGTTATACCTATTTAGATCTACTCTAACATGACAGTTCTCTAAACAAGACATATAACTAATTCTTAAGAAATATGATAAGAACATCCAACTTAAGTGTGACAAGGTTTATCCTCAAGTGGATATCCATCATAAGTCTTGGTTTAGATAAGATGGCTCCTATAGCCACTATCCAACCTACAGATCTTCCTAAAAGGGTTTCAATCCTAAGGTCAAAGCATATGCTCTGATACCAGCTGCGGTGACCCAGCATACCACTACATGATGTAGTACACTATAGTCATTGACATAACACCAATGAAACACCGTTCACTAGTATTACATCGCTCAGAGTGGTACAACAGAAACACAGCAGGTCCAAGACATGACTATAGATTACAACTCGACTCTTTATAAAAGATCTAGAGAACACTCTAGGTTAAAGAGAGAGAAAGAATCTTCTTACAAAGAAGAACCAAAAGATCTAGAGAACACTCTAGGTTAAAGAGATTGTTGTTTGAAGTGGCAAAACAAATAACTTTTGAAGAAAAGGTTTCTTTGATAATGTTTAACCAATCTTTATGGTTAATAGAATGTGATCGATGTCATTTGCGTTTGTTCGATAAGTTTGGATTTGAGATGCCTTATGACTTAATTTGGAACAGACAAAAGTTAACTATAAAAACATAATTAGATCTAAGGTGTGATGTGTTTAAAAGTATTAATAAACTTTAAATCTTGCAATAAGAATGTTTGAAGGTATAGGATCATTCACTTTCATCTTAAGTGAATGGTGAGTTTAAATGTGATTTGTTATTATGAATATAGTTTATCTTATTAAGGAAAGTAAATTTAGATGATTTGAATAATCTGTTAGAGCTAGAATCAAGTTTAAGAATATTTAAGAGATAAATATCATTCATTTTCATGATGTTCAAAATTTACTTAAAATTGTTGGTTTAGTTTGGATTTATGATTTTAAAAGAGTTTTATAAGGTTAATAAGTTATTTTTAAGTATTATTATAGACTCAAGCTATGGTTTTTTGGAAGTAGTATTTAAATGTACAAAAATTATGGTTTTATATAAAATTGTGATTATTTCTTATTTAAGAAATGTTTTTAAAGAATTTACCAAATAGATAATAAGGATTTATTACTTAAATTTTTTAAAATGTGTTGGAATAATATAACTAGTAATTTTCTAGTAAAACATACTTACTTAAGATCTTAGAAGTGAATTTTATTTAATTTTAGGTGGTATCCTTATTTTTATAAAATTCCACAAAATATTATATATCTTTAAACATTTTCTTCAATTTTTATTTGTAAACAATTAAGTTAGTATTTTTATAAAATAGTTGATTTATTTTCATATGTAAAAATGATTTTTATTCATTTTTAGGACTTTTCCTTAATTTATGAGATTTTATTAAGGATTTAAGGGTGTTAATATTTATTCACATTTTACTTAGCTTACATAAGAAACGTTGTATTTTTCTTAAGCATATATTTTTTTGTGATCATTTTGATATATGATATATATTTTTAGGATTTTTCTATATTTTCTAAGGCTAAAACAATCTTAGGGTTATTTTGGTAATTTTACATTTGGTTTATCTTTTCTTTTTCAATATTTATTTTTCTCTTTCCTATAAAACTACTTCTGATCTGCGGGCTGGTTAAGCCCAACATGGCCCAGTTGGGCCTGGGGTCAAACCCCACCCCAGCCCAACCCCTCTCCTCTCTCATCTCACACGCACGCCACACTGTCGTTCCCCTTCTAATCGAGAACGACGCCACCGCCGCCTCTGCTCGCTGCTAAGCGCTGGTCCGGCCATCACCGGCCGGCATCCGCCATCGTGCCCTGCTTGCGAGGCTTCGCCTCCTTCTCCTATATCCTCCCCACCAGACGACATCATCGCCCGGGCGCATACCCATGGCTAACCCTAACTGTGTGATTCGCCTTGGTCGCCAGTGTGCCACCGTTGCATCCGGTCGCCGCCAGCTATATCCGGCGTCGTCGAGCACCAGCCCAACCCTCTCCACCTTCTGCGGTGCCTCCCCGCCCTCACCATCATGTCACTGGTTAACCCTAGTTGTGAGGGTCGGTGGAGTCGCCGACACGATTCTGTACGTTCCCCCTCGCCGCCTACGTTCCCGCACCTCTGGCTTGGTCTGGACGATGACCATAACCTCTATTGTTGCCTTCCCCACCGTGAAGTGGTACTGCAGCTACTGTTGTGGCCTACTCCCCTCTCTGACGCTGGAGGGAAGGTGCTACGACGCAACCCCGACGCGCTTAGTTTGTTGCCTATGAACCTTGCCAAGGTGGTGGTTAATGATATTACTGCTGGAACTACTTCTTCCTTTGATACCAGTGAGATGGCAATGTGTCAACACCCGGATTTTTAATCCCAGATGCCTGTTATGCCATACATCACAATCCTAGGATTACCATTTTTGCGAGACATAACAGATTGGATATCACAGTACATCATCCATTATAAACCATATAAGGTCTTACACAAATAAAGGATCTCATGATCCAGTCTTAGTACAATCAAGTAGCAGAATAAATAGCGTAGCGATGGGGTCCATCTTCAGTGTCACAGGCAATGCTGACGATGGGAGATGATCCTAGTTGTCGTAGCCGTCCTGTTGTCCTCCTTCAGGGTAGTCGTCCTCATAGTCTGGCCATAGGAATAGCCAGGGACAAAGCCATGGGTACTCTTTAAGTACTTGCAAACTATCACTAACAAGTAAGATAGTTCTAGTAGGAATGCTAAGTTCTAAGTCTATTTGTAAAGTTAAGTTTGAAAACTAAGCTGAGTTCAGAAACAAATAAAGATAAAAAGTTTGAAATCACCTAAGTGGGAACTTAGTTGTCATAGTCACAACTCTGTTGTGGTCAAGTCATGTCACAATTCATTTCATAAGTCATTTTGAAAACATCTGACAACGGAACAGTATGGCCACTAATCTAATCGTCCATAATCATGACGCGGCTATTCGAATAGTTTGACACTCTCAGAGGTGGTACACTTTCACCACAAAATTCGATACATCTGTCAGGGATAACCCTGAATCATCATACTTAGTATGCAGATAATCAAACATAACCTTTCCTTTACACACTCTAGTATAAGCACCTCTCCTATGAGTATGGCCTCCCAGCCATGACCATCCACATCCCGAACTGCATAGGTGGACAACATTGAGAGGTAGCCTCAGCTCAAACCTCTCCCGCGAGGGAACTAATACTAATGCATATAAACTTCCGGCTAAGCCTTACCCAATTCAGGTATTGTGGTTGTACGGTAAAATTGGAATGGTATCGCATCCGAACCTAACCATCAGTTTTTATAAAAGGGATAAGGCTCATGCCTCAACATTTTCATCATCATCATAAACCATTTGTGTTTTTCAACACATGTCAAAACATCTTAATAGATTGACTCATCATTTTAAGGTTTTCACAAGTCATTTTCACCAAGTATTCCCATCTAAAGTGATCAAGTTTTGGTTTAGCTCTAAACCACTAAGTTAAGAGTGTTCACTAATGTGGGATGCTAAGATCAATCTCATGCCACAGAATGACATCTAAGTCTAACTATATAGGCCAAGTTTTATACTCTTTATGCTACCTTTAAACAAAGTAAAGGACTTTGGTAAAGTAAGGAAAGTAAAGCTTGTAAATAAAACTTGGAGTAGGTATAAGTCAAAAGGTATAACCAAAGCATGCCTAATGCATTTGCTTAGGTTATCTAGCTTAATTCTAGTTTCTAACAATAGCTTGCCTTGGTTGGTGCAGTGGTTGAAATTCTCTTCCTCCTCCTCTTGGTAGAACTCCTCCTCCTCGAAGACTTGGTGGGTACTAACGTCTATAAATTGAGATTGTCATGCCATGCTTGATATTATTTTGATAGTGTTAAAGAGAGCTTGTTTTTGACTATGGCCTATGCTTTGTCATGCCATGCTTGATATTATTTTTGCTTTATGCTTAGTATTCTTTGCTGTAGCATGACTTGTTATAAACAATTGAGATTGCTTAATGTGCCTTGGATGAATCATGCGTTGTTTTAGCATATTAAAGCATAGTATTGTGGTATTCTCCTTTGATGCTTTATTTGGGTTGACTTGGTGCATGCTAACACCATGTTATGACTATCTCAAGTCACCATAAGACTTTATGATCCTTTAGTTTTCAACTTGTAGTATCACTTTATGCTTTGATCAATGATGTTTTGTCGCTCTGCATGATTATGGCCATTATTGCTCTCTTAGTTTGTCGCTCCCAGTCTTTTGCTAGCCTCCGCAACCAAGTATGAGTTCCACTCATGCATCCAACTCCTTAAACCAAGTTATTCCAAAGAGTCCGCCATACCTACCTATTAGCTTATGCTATTCCAAGTATATTCATATTTTTGTTTACCTTCCAAATTAAACTTGTTATGAGAAAACTAGTGATTAAAGCTCTCACGAACTTGACGACACACTTTACTTTTCTTGCCCTTAATAAACTTGAACCATTGTGTCGTCTATGTTGTATATGCTTTCACTTATTTGTTGGGGATTAGCAGAACCATGCTGTCATGGGGAACGCTTTCAACATTGCACTGGTACTTTGTACCTAGTTGATATCATGATCTTTTGTCTATGGATGTCGTCGGTGTGAAATGAAAGGGGAGCTTGTAAGTCCATGGAGTTATGTATATGTGTTAGAGAAACGCCTGGGCCGCTGGTCTAATCCATGCTGACATGGTGGAAACCTGCAGCGTAACCATAATGAGCTGTCTATGAAGCATTCTTCTTATAAAAAAAAGAGTCCTCTATTGAGAAAAAAGAGAAAAAAAAGAGATTATGAAAAGAGGAAAGAGAGAAAAAAGTACCATATTCCCATGGTAAATAAGAAGATTGCTGAGATGCTCGTTGTCTGCTTGCCTTGTTATTTTGATATGGGGATTCTTTCGTATCATCGGGCAAGGGGTACCCCGTTGGCGGTTCTCTATGATACACATGTACTTACGATGACAAGAACTTACCGGTGACTAAACTTGAGTAGCATGAGGAGCGGCCCTCGTATTCAAGGGACATGAGATTTCTAACTTATACTTCGTCAAGCATGTACACCATAATTTGTTCACTTTAATGTTAATCACTTCAAGATGCTTATGATAGGGGCAATGAGTGCTGAAAGCTATTAAGTACCATAATTTTTGGAAGCTCTTTATGAGACTTGAATCCCTACTTCCTTCTATGAAGGCCTTTCTTCCACCATTATATTGAGTCTCCACCTTCTATCTTTATGCACCTACTTTGAGAGCATAGTGGCCATTCTTAGTTCTATGTGCATTGATGGCTCAGTGTTGATGTAGAGCTCGTTGGGAACCCCAAGAGGAAGGTATGATGAGCACAACAGCAAGTTTCCCTCAGTTATGAAACCAAGGTTTAATCGAACCAGTAGGAGCAAGGAAACCCCCCAAAGGTGTTGATAGCTGAGCCTTGGCAGGGCGCACTACCGGTGCTAGTAGCAACGTGGAGACCTGCACAACACAACCACAGAACTTTGTCCCCAACTTGCGATGAGGTTGTCAATCTCACCGTGTTTTGCTAAAAACAAAGGATTAAACGTATCGAATGGAAAGAAGTAATAGTTTGCAGAAAGTAAACTCAAAGCAGTAAACAGTTTGTAGATTGTATGTAAAAGAAAAGGATCAGGATCCATAGTTCACTAGAGGTGGCTCTCCTTAGATAGATAATATGCTGGGTGAACAAATTACAGCGGGGCAATTGACAAACATCAAGAAAGAATACAAGCATATACTAATCATCTTGACTCCTTTGAGACTTGATTGGGCATTACAACATTATACATAGACCGCCATCCAACTGCATCTATGACTAATAATCCACCTTCAGGTTATCATCCGAATCCCCTCCACTATTAAGTTGCAAGCAACAGATTATTGCTTTATGAACTGCGTGTAAAGTAAACAATACGATTGTTCTATGAACAAAGGATTGTTGTTTTCTCCCTAGTAGCAACAGCACATCTAGTACCTTAGAGATTTCTGTCACTTCCCCAGATTACCAGAGGCATGAACCCACTATCGAGCATAAATACTAACTCTTGGAGTTTCTAGCATCTACTTGGCCAAGATAGCTACTAACAACGGAAAGCATGCAAGATCACAAATAATAAAGACATGATAGAATCAATAATCAATTTGAAATAGCATCTCAATATCCATCGGATCCCGCAAACACAACATGCAGAATTACAAATAGATGATCTTGATCATGAACGGAGCTCACAAGATCTAAACATGAAAGCACAAAGGAGGAGAACCAACCATCTAGCTACTACATGGATCCGTAGTCCAAGGATGAACTACTCACGCATCACACCGGAGGCTTGCATGGTGATGAAGAAGGCCTCCAGGGTGAATTCCCTCTCCGGCAGGGTGCCGAGAAGAGCTTCAGATCCCTACCGATCTAGGGATGGAGATGACGGCGGCTATAGACTCTTTCGCGGATTTTTGCTCGGGTACTTAGGGTTTTCGTCCCGAGGGCATCTTATAGGCGGAAGGAGAGGCCGAGGGGGTGCCTGGGCTGGCCACACCACCCCCTGGCGCGGCCAGGCCTGGCCCGCGTGGCCAGGTGGTGTGGTGGCCCCTGGCTCCTCTCCGTCTCGTATTCTGGCATCTGATGACTTCCGGAAAAATAGGCACTTTGGCTTTTGTCCCGTCCAATTCCGAGAATATTCATTTTCTGACTTTCCTGGAACCAAAAACAGCAGAAAACAAGCAGCTGGCACTGTGGCTCTTGTTAATAGGTTAGTCCAAGAAATCATATGAAATGTACTCCAAAGTGTGGACAAAACACAAGAAAGTGGATAAAACCAAGCATGGAACATCAAAAATTATAGATACATTTGCAATGTATCAACATCCCCAAGCTTAACTCCTACTCGTCCTCGAGTAGGTAAGTGATAAAAAGAAAGAATAATTTTTGAGGTGACATGCACCATCAAAGACTTGATCAAAGTATTTGTAAAACATTCAAAGCTAGGATCATAGTACTTCAATCATAACATGAAAGACAAAGTTCTAGTAATAAGACAAAGAAACTATGATGCAACATAAAAAAGGCACAAACAAAAGATTCATGAATAACAATGCTTTGCAAGACGTTTGTTTGTTTCACATAAAGAAAACATAGCATAATAGTATTCAGCTTGTCCCTCATAGAGTAGCAAATAAAAATGCACATGACACCTTCAAAGTTCATAAGAGTGACTAGATACAAATAGTTTAAAGCAAGCAATATCAAGTTATGCATCAATCAGTTAGTCTTGGGACAATGCACATAGAACTAAGAATGGCCACTATGCTCTCAAAGTAAGTGCATAAAGGTAGAAGGTGGAGACTAAATATAATGGTGGAAGAAAGGCCTTGATTCAAGTCTCATAAAGAGCTTCCAAAATTATGGTACTTATAGCTTTTCAGCTCTCATTGAGCTTCTTGAAGTGATTAAGGTTAAAGTGAACAAACTATGGTGTACATGCGAATCTCATGTCCCTTGTATCTCCTCACGCTAATCAAGTTTAGTCACGGTAAGTTCTTGTCATTGTAAGTACATGTGTATCATAGAGAACCCCCAGCGAGTACCACTAGAATCCCCATATCAAAATGACAAGGCAAGCGGGACAACAGCATCTCAGCAATCTTCTTATTTACCATGGGAATATGGTGCTTTTTCTCTTTCCTCTTTTCATAATCTCTTCTTTTTCTTTTCTCTTTTTCTCAATATAGGACTCTTTTTTATAAGAAGAATGCTTCATAGACAACTCATTATGGTTACTTGCGCGGTTTCCACCATGTCGGCATGGATTGAAATTTCTCTAACACATATACATAACTCCATGGACTTACAAGCTCCCTTTCATTTCAATGACGACATCCATATACAAAAGAGCATGATATCAACTAGGTACAAGTACCAAGTGCAATGTTGAAAGCGTTCCCCATGAAAGCATGGTTCTACTAATTCCCAACAAATAAGTACAAGCATATACAACATAGCCGACACAATGGTTCAAGTTTATTAAGGGCAAGAAAAGTAAAGTGTGCCATCAAGTTCGTGAGAGCTTTAATCACTAGTTTTCTCATAACAAGTTTAATTTGGAAGGTAAACAAAAGCATGAATATACTTGGAATAGCATAAGCTAGTAGGTAGGTATGGTGGACTCTTCGGAATAACTTGGTTTAAGGAGTTGGATGCATGAGTGGAACTCATACTTGGTTGCGGAGGCTAGCAAAATACTGGAGTTCCACTCATGCATCCAACTCCTTAAACCAAGTTATTCCAAAGAGTCCACCATACCTACCTATTAGCTTATGCTATTCCAAGTATATTTATGTTTTGTTTACCTTCCAAATTAAACGTGTTATGAGAAAACTAGTGATTAAAGCTCTCACGAACTTGATGGCACACTTTACTTTTCTTGCCCTTAATAAAGTTAAACCATTGTGTCGTCTATGTTTTATATGCTTGCACTTATTTGTTGGGGATTAGCAGAACCATGCTGTCATGGGGAACGCTTTCAACATTGCACTGGTACTTTGTACCTAGTTGATATCATGCTCTTTTGTCTATGGATGTCGTCGGTGTGAAATGAAAGGGAGCTTGTAAGTCCATGGAGTGATGTATATGTGTTAGAGAAACGCCTGGGCCGCTGGTCTAATCCATGCTAACATGGTGGAAACCTGCAGTGTAACCATAATAAGTTGTCTATGAAGCATTCTTCTTATAAAAAGAGTCCTATATTGAGAAAAAAGAGAAAAAGAAAAAAAGAGATTATGAAAAGAGGAAAGAGAGAAAAAAGTACCATATTCCCATGGTAAATAAGAAGATTGCTGAGATGCTCGTTGTCTGCTTGCCTTGTCATTTGATATGGGGATTCTTCCGTATCATCGGGCAAGGGGTACCCCGTTGGCGGTTCTCTATGATACACATGTACTTACGATGACAAGAACTTACCGGTGACTAAACTTGAGTAGCATGAGGAGCTACGTATTCAAGGGACATGAGATTTCTAACTTATACTTCGTCAAGCATGTACACCATAGTTTGTTCACTTTAACGTTAATCACTTCAAGATGCTTATGATAGGGGCAATGAGAGCTGAAAGCTATTAAGTACCATAATTTTTGGAAGCTCTTTATGAGACTTGAATCCCTACTTCCTGCTATGAAGGCCTTTCTTCCACCATTATATTGAGTCTCCACCTTCTATCTTTATGCACCTACTTTGAGAGCATAGTGGCCATTCTTAGTTCTATGTGCATTGTCCCAAGACTTGTTGATTGATGCATACCTTGATATTGCTTGTTTTAAACTATTTGTATCAACTTTGAAGGTGTCCTATGCTTTTATATTTGCTACTCTATGAGGGACAAGCTAAATGCCATTATGCTATGTTTTCTTTATGTGAAACAAACAAATGTCTTGCAAAGCATTGTTATTCATGAATCTTTTGTTTATGCCTTTTCATGTTGCATCATAGTTTCTTTGTCTTATTGCTAGAACTTTGTCTTTCATGTTATGATTGAAGTACTATGATCCCAGCTTTGAATGTTTTACAAATACTTTGATCAAGTTTATGTCACCTCAAAAATTATTATTTCTTTTTTATCACTTATCTACTCGAGGACGAGCAGGAGTTAAGCTTGGGGATGTTGATACATTGCAAATGTATCTATAATTTTTGATGTTCCATGCTTGGTTTTATCTACTTTCTTGTGTTTTGTCCACACTTTGGAGTACTTTTCTTATGATTTCTTGGACTAACCTATTAACAAGAGCCACAGTGCCAGCTGCCTGTTTTCTGCTGTTTTTGGTTCCAGGAAAGTCAGAAAATGAATATTCTTAGAATTGGACGGGACAAAAGCCAAAGTCATTATTTTACCGGGGGACACCTGGAGCCAAAATACGAGACGGAGAAGGGCCAGAGGGCGGCCACACCACCTGGCCAGGGGGTGGTGTGGCCAGCCCAGGCATCCCCTCAGCCTCTCCTTCCGCCTATATATTTCCTCTGATACGGAAACCCTAAGAACCCGATCAAAATTCCATGAAAGAGTCTGTAGCCGCCATCATCTCCATCCCTAGATCGGGAGGGATCTGAAGCTCTTCCTGGCACCCTGCTGGAGAGGGGAATTCACCCTGGAAGCCTTCTTCATCATCATGCAAGCCTCCGTTGTGATGCGTCAGTAGTTCATCTCTGGACTACGGGTCCATGTAGTAGCTAGATGGCTGGTTCTCCTCCTTTGTGCTTTCATGTTTAGATCTTGTGAGCTCCGTTCATGATCAAGACCATCTATTTGTAATTCTGCATGTTGTGTTTGCGAGGATCCGATGGATATTGAGATGCTATTTCAGATTGATTATTGATTCTATCATGTCTTTGTTATTTGTGATCTTGCATGCTTTCCGTTGTTAGTAGCTATCTTGGCCAAGTAGATGCTAGCAACTCCAAGAGTTAGTATTTATGCTCGATAGTGGGTTCATGCCTCTGGTAATCTGGGGAAGTGACAGAAATCTCTAAGGTACTAGATGTGCTGTTGCTACTAGGGAGAAAACAACAAAGGAGTCAAGATGATTAGTATATGCTTGTATGCTTTCTCGATGTTTGTCAATTGCCCCGCTGTAATTTGTTCACCCAACATGTTATCTATCTTAAGGAGAGCCACCTCTAGTGAACTATGGACCCCGGTCCTTTCTTTTACAATCAATCTACAAACTATTTACTGCTTTGTGTTTACTTTTTGCAAACTATTACTTCCTTCCATTCGATACATTTAATCCTTTGTTTTCAGCAAAACCGGTGAGATTGACAACCTCATCGCAAGTTGGGGACAGAGTTTTGTGGTTGTGTTGTCCAGGTCTCCATGTTGCTGCTGGCACCGGCAGTGCGCCCTGCCAACTTTCTGCTAGCAACACCTTTGGGGTGTTTCCTTGCTCCTACTGGATTGATAAACTTGGTTTCGTACTGAGGGAAAACTTGCCGATGTGCTCATCATACCTTCCTCTTGGGGTTCCCCAACAAGCTCGATATATTTTGGGCCATCAATGACCGATGAATTTATTAAAGAATGTCAAAACACCCATGATAGGAGTGCTATTAAGAGTCTCCTTGAGAGGTGTACTATAAAACCCAAATTGTCTCCCTAATGCTAAGTTTGCTGCATCTCCCATAAACATTAAAGATAAGGATTATGATTTCTCTCTTGATTTATCTTATATAACTATTGTTGAGAAAGAACCTTTTTGTGGGACTAAGAATGAAAGTGTTGTAGCACATATGACTGAGGTTTCTACCATGAGTGGCCTGTTTTCTGATGATATTAAGACGCGCACCTACTTTGTTGCTAAATTTTCCCTTTTTCACTGAAAGGAGAAGCTAAAACTTGGTTTAATAATTTACCTCCTAGATCTATTGATAGCTCTGGTTGCTTGATTAGTACCTTCCTTCAGAAATATTTTCCTCCTAGTGCTAGACATGCTATTTTGCAGGAACTTTTTGATTTTAAACAGGGAGAGAAAGAGATATTGCCTGAATCATGGGCAAGGTTTTGTGCTTTGATTCATGCACAGGCTGGATGTCCATTACCTAAAAATGAGCTTCTTGATATATTTTATAATGGACTAACTAAAGAATCTAGGACATACCTGGATAGTTGTGTTGATTGTGTTTGCAGGATTAGGACTCCCAAGGAAGCTGAGGAATTAATGGCTAAAATAAGCAATAATTATGAAGATTGGACTCCTCCTGAACCAACTATTCCTAAACCAACTATTCCTGCGCCTATACCAACATCAAAGAAGAGGGGAGTTATTGAACTAAATGATGAAGTGATGAAGGAAGCTAAGAAATGTCTTAAGGAGAAGGGAATTAAAGCTGCAGATGTCAAGAATTTACCTCCTATAGAAGAACTATGTAAGCCAATCTCCCACTCATCCACTATGGAGGTACACTCTCTCCAACATTTTAATGAAGGTGATATTCCTTACTCTAAACCTCCTGATCAATGCTTAGAAGAATTTGATGTTTTTATTGTTAAGGAAGATAATTTTAATAAAAAGGTGCAAAAGCATTTAATGGAAAACTCTAGAGCTATTATTGACTTAAAAGATATTTTGGAAAGAACCTCTAATGATGTTAAAATGATTGTTAAACATTTTCAAATGGTTCAAACTTAAATTGATCAGCTTATTAAGGTACAAAAAGACTTACTAGTTAATACTGCTAAAGAAAAACATGCTTATGAAATTAGAACTAGAAGTGGTGCTGCTACCCAGGATCCTCTATATCCCGAGGGGCATCCTAAAAGAATTGAGCAGGATTCTCAACAAACTGAAAATAGTAGTACTACTCCTAAGAAAAGAAAAAAGAAACATAAAACTATTGTAGAATCCTCTGAACCTGCTAAAGATCCTAATAGTATATCTGTCTCTGATACTGAAATTGAAAGTGGTAATGAGGAAAATGATGCCCTTGATAAAGAAAAAGTTGAAGAAGAACCTGAAAGGCACACTAAGAATACTAAATACACTAAAGAAGATTTTGTTGCTAAGAAACATGGTAGTGAAAGAGAGCCTTGGGTCAAAAAACCTAAGCCTTTCCCTGATAAGAAACACAAGTCAAAGGAAGATGAACACTATAATAAGTTTTGTGAATGGATGAAACCTTTATTTTTGCAAATCCCTGTGACTGATGCTATTAAATGACCACCTTATTCAAAGTATATGAAGGATATTGTCTCGAATGAAAGGAAGATCCCTAATGAAGAAATTTCTACTTTGCTTGCTAATTATTCCTTTAATGGTAAGGTTCCAAAGAAACTTGGAGACCCAGGGATTCCAACTATTCCATGCTCTATTAAAAACAATTATGTTAGAACTGCTTTGTGTGATTTGGGAGCGGGAGTTAGGGTTATGCCTTTTTCTCTCTATAAGAGACTGCAATTGGAAAAATTAATACCAACTGATATATCTTTGCAAATGGTTGATAAATCTACTACTATTCCTATTGGTATATGTGAGGATGTACCTGTTCAAGTGGCTCATAATTGCCTGATATTAACTGATTTTGTTGTGCTTGAAATGCCTGAGGATGACAATATGTCTATTATTCTTGGGAGACCTTTTCTTAATACTGCAGGAGCTGTTATTAATTGTAATCAAGGAAATGTGACTTTTAATGTTAATGACAAGGATCATACTGTATATTTCCCAAAGAAGATTGATAGGACTTATGGTTTAAACTCAATTGAACATGTTGAAGGCATTCAAGTTGGAGAAATATATTGTCCCATACCACAAGAAAAATATGAAACTATTATGATCGGGACCATTGCTATCAAGGTTAAGGTAACATAATCATTAGTGGAATATGAAGTTTTGTTTCATATAAAATTGTTTTGGTAACAAGACCTGATCAACCTTGTTAACAAAAGGATTTTAATGAAAGAAACAATGTTTTCACCGTGATTACCTTTGCTTACTTTTATTTTATCTTATCCATTTTAGTTTTTGCTTTCGCTTAGTTTACTTTTCTGTTGCTAGTTGCTTGCATATTAGAGTGTCTTAGAACTTCTGAAGTTTTAGTTTTGTTTTTTCATTGCATCTTTCCAAAAAACATCTTTCTGTCAAAAAATCATTCATCAGTACCTGAAAATTGCTCAAAAATAAAGTGTCTCAAAAAATTCTAGAAAATTCATATTAAATTTTTACGTGAAAAAAGGGGTAAAGAAGTGCCTGGAGAGTACCGGGGGGCCCACTAGGCAGGCACACCACCTGGTGGCGCGGCCAGCCCAGGGGCGCGCCTGGCCATGGTGTGGGCCACCCCTGGCCCTCCACTCACTCTCTCACTTCCCGCTGCCTTCTCTCTCCCGAGAAGACACCAGCTCTTTGCTCGAAATCGCGTTCTTGCTGTTCTTGTCCATGATTTTTTGATCTCCTTACTCAGCCCATCTTTGCTGCTGAAATTTGGAGCATTTGTTTTCCGGTATGTGACTCCTCCACTTGTCCAAGTAGATTTGTGTTTAGTGGTTTATATCTTGAGTATTTTGCTGCTGTAGGTGACATGTTATGAGAGCTTATAAGCTTGTTCATTGCTTAGAGATATGGTTTTGATGCATGTTTAGGCCTCTTACAAGTCCCTATGAGTAGTTCCCTTCATTATGTATTCACTTTGCAATCACTTGTATAATGGATGTTTAAATTTCATAATATCAAAAATGAACAACCACACATTTGGAGAAATATTTGAGAGGGACACACCTAGGAGGTCAAGGCCCTCGAGATCAGCCTCTCAGTTTAGGCCTTCATACAATGAAGATCTTATTGCACCACGCTTTGGCAATGAAGGAGATGAGGGAGATGCTCACCCATCTACCTTCCCTTGTTTTACCTTTTTGCAAGCTGCAGGGATCCTTAATGATTTCTTACTACTGGTTTAGAGGGTTGGCCTGACCACGTACATGGAAGATGAGAGTGCGCAATATGTCGTGCTCACCAAAACTTTCGTTGAGAGTTTCATTTTCACTAACACCCCTTATCAGTCAACTGTTTCGTTCAGAATTTATAATCAGCCTATTACCATGTCATTGGAAAGATTTTGCAGCATTATAGGTATAGGCATGACGGGGACAGTGAATAAGATCCAAGGCCAACCCGCTGACTTGCTGGAGCTCTATCGAAGTGTGACAAATGACGATGATCACAGAGCTCAAATACAGAAGATAAGGAACATCCAACTCCCAGCTCTTAGATATTTTGCTTATTATCTTGCCACTAGCATTCTTGGTAGGGAGAACACTAGTAATATCTCTAATTATCATTTAGCCTTCCTCGCTGCTGCACTTAATAATGATACCAAGTACAATCTTGGCTCTCTCATTGCTCGCCGCCTAGCTGCTAGGGGACATATTTATGGTGGCATTGTTGCCTCACGTCTGGTTGCTACATCAAAACTCTGTGGATCCTAATGACACTATGTTGGCACCACAAAGGCTTGATCTTACTGCCATGAAAACACATCACTTCATCACTACTGACTCTGATACGAACAGTTTAGTATATAGGATGTTGTTTACTGACGAAGACGAGAGGGAAATTCCTTTGCCACAATCCACTTTGTTCAATATTCACAGGAGGCCATGGTCGCTTTCTAAGGAGGAGGTGGATGAGCAGCTTCGCTTGCTTGGTTTCCACATGCAGCACCAGGAGGATGTGCCCTCTTATGACTACTCTATGCACTACGGTAGGGCATCCTCGAGCTCGTATCAGGACGAGGGCACCTCCTCGCCGTACTACGGAGGCGCTCCATCTTGGCCAGCTTGGGATTGATACCCACTTAGGCCAAAAGCCTAAGCTTGGGGGAGGTACATCGACATCACACTCATCTACATATCATGTTTAGTCGGTACTTTGTATATCCATGCTTCGTTCTCTTTTTACTTTTCGTTATTTCTTTACTTTTGCTTTCTAAAACACAAAAAGACCAAAAATATTTTCGTTGTTTCTCCTTATTCACTTCTTTTTGCCTTGGTTTGCTTTTTCCTTTTTGCTTTGTTTGAACTATTCGAAAAACCCAAAAAGGTTTTGCTTTGCTTGTTTTTCCTTTTTGTTCTTGCCTTTAAAAATCAAAAACACCAAAAATATTTGTTCTTCTTCTTTGGTTTTGTGAAGTTTGTTGCAGGGTTCAACAATCCTCAGTGGAGTTTGGTTTCATGTTATTATTCAAGCCACACAAGTGAAGGACAATAATGATGATTAATGACAACTTCAGGTGTGGTAAGACGATGGTAACGGACTCTATTTGTTTTCATTTTTGTACATGTACTCATCATTGTGGGAACGCTTAGTCTGTTCATGTAGGGTGTATGTTATTTATGGATGCTCAGTAGTTCTTGCTTTCTTATGATTAGCTCTAGCTCGCTAATAGTTTGTAGCATGTCATATGAATGTTTGCTTGCATTGTTATATTCATAACTTGGTATGACACTATTGTATCTCCCTCTGAATGTTTCACTTGAATTGACTTGGCACATGCTCACGCATGCATATGACTGAAACAATAATCAGTTAAGCCTCGATGAATTATTTTGCCTCAGGGGTCTTGAATCACTTTCATGCCATGATTAGTCCTGTTTTGTTGCAAGCATGATTATGACAGTTATTGCTCTCTCGTTTGTCGCTCCCTTACTTTTGCTAGCCTTCACTTGCACTGAGTATGAGTTCTACTCATGTTTCCAACTCCCCAAAACCAATATTGCCAAAAGTGTCCACCATACCCACGAGGGGCCCACACCACCTGGCCGCGCGGGCCAGGCCAGGCCGCGCCTAGGGGTGGTGTGGCCACCTCGATCACCCCCTCGGCCTCCCTCTTCGCCTATAAGTTGCCTCTTGACCTAAAAACCGAGGGGGGTTTAATGTTTTTCCAGAAAGAGTTCTGCTACGCCGCCACCACCAGATTCCGCAATTCGGAACCAGAAACTCCGTTCTGGCACCCTGCCAGGACGGGGAATTGGAGGAGATCATCGCCATCATCATCACCATCGCTTCTCCATCGACCATCCATGTTTCCCCCATCTATGAGTGAGTAATCCCCCGCTGTAGGCTATGGGGATGGTAGGGATTGGATGAGATCATTCATGTAATGGCATCAGATTGTTAGGGCATGGTTCCTAGTATCTATTATTAGTGCTTTTTGACTTTGTTGCAACTTGTTATGCTTAATGCTTGTCACTAGGGCCCGAGTGTCATGATTTCAGATCTGAACATGTTATTGATTCATTATGATAGTATTGTTTATGGTCTTACTTGCAAGTTGTATACACATATTGTTGTTCGAAACCAAAGGCCTTGAAGTGAGAGCAATCGGGATAACCGGATGCAATGGCTTTGATGTGAGGATCACATGTGTTCACGGAGTGTTAATGCTTTGATCTGGTGCTCTATTAAAAGGAGCACCTTAATTGCCAATAGTTCCCATGAGGCCTCGTTGCAAACGGGCTGGCAAGACAAAAGATGTTGTGCAAGTTCTCATTGCGAGCACGTATGACTATATATGGAACACACGCCTATGATTATTTAGTACTTGGATGCTTTATCTTATTTATCTGCAAATGCACTATGTCTTGATTGCCATATGAATTGTCTTGTCCATGCAATGCCCGTCCATCCATCCCTATGCCTACCGCGCTTTAATCCTACTGTTTACTGCAATTGATACTACTATCTTTACTTTTACTACTATTACTTTGCTATCGCTACTACAAACTGTTATCTTGATAAATCTTGTGAGCAAGATTGTTTCAGTGCAAATTAATTGACAACTCAGTTGTTAAGTCTTATAAATATTCTTTGGCTCCCCTTGTGTCAAATCAATAAATTGGGTTTTACTTCCCTCAAAAATACTGCGATACACCCCCCTATACTTGTGGGTCATCACCTCCCAGGAAGCTTATACAGCTTATAGTTATGGATTAATTTTGGTCAAGTATTGCTATGCTTTTCATGACTCCGGTTTACTCACTGACATTTTTTCTAGGTGAATACTAGACTGGTTCTAATGTCTGTTGAATAAGTGTATTACTGTCAGTTTGACAGTAACTCTGTATTGATTATTACTTAGTTTTATTGTATGATTACTGGTTTGGTTTATTGGCCATGCCTTTTATTGGTTTCGGCATGTGCTGATCACTAGACAAGCTAGCATGGAGTTGTTTGAATTTCAATTCCCAAGTTTGAAATTAGCTACTGTGATAATTTCCATAAAGAACAAGTAGTAACCTAATAGAGGAATACTACCCAAATGGTCCTTGGTGAAATATCTGGAAGTTGATACGTTTAACTAGTTTCATTTGCAGAGAAAATCATTGTTGGTAAATACAAGCTGTTATTCTGCTTGAATGATTCCTAAATTTCTCCTACTTGGAAAATGGTTTACTTAATCTTATGTGATTACTAACACCTAGTTAGCTTCCCTAGTAATGGGTTCTTGTTCTGTTATGCATGTTCTACTAGCTCTAGATGATGAACACATACACAAGTAAGCATTCTTTTGAATAGATGTGATGTTTTACTTGTTTGAGCAGTCTCACATTACTTATCCTAACCAGTGTGTGTATGTAAGATGTGAAAGTGAGCCTGTCAGGTTTTTGGATATTAATATGTGAGTGAAAATGGATGCACTTGCATCCAGTGATGACAGTAGTATATTTAATGATTTCTAGCTAATTAGCTAGAAAGATGATTTGGAGATTTTCCTATGGCTTGTAGATACTTAGTGTGGTGCTTGGCCTTGTGCACATCTGATCTATTGTGGCTTTGCTTAATAAGCTTTTACCTGTGCAATTTAAATTAGTGGCTTATACTATTTGGAATATGCCACTGTGGTGCCTCATTAGAGTGTGCACATTGGTGATCCCATGATGGTATGATCTGCTGCTTTTGCCCTGGCAATGATGCAAAAGGCTGAGGCACTAATATCCATTAGAACAGATACTTGATTGGTTGCTTTTGAACTCTCTATGATGAATTTGCATAGCATTTCTACGCAATTCAGAGAGATAAACTATTCTCCTAACTCTCCTAGGCAGATTCTAGTTGCAGAGTAGTTGAATAGATATTGATTTGCAATAACCCACTTTATCCCCTTGTTTCTGATGGTGAAATAAAACAAGAACATATACTATGCATGATTAGTGGTATAGCAACCTGTTGTTGTTGCTAAACTTGACTCTGTCTTGTGGTTGCTTGTTGATCTTGCTCCTCCTTGCTTGGCTTGTTGCTGAACTGATTTAGTTCTTGATGGTACCTCCTTATCCTGGTACTATTAGCTGGCTCTTACTTGAGCTATTGTGGTTCTGTTTTTCTTGGAACTGTTGGGCTTGATCTGCTCTTGGAGAGCTTCTCTAATTAACCAGGTTTTGAGCGATGGATTGGTGAGATTATCTAGTGTTCTTTCTGATCGTAGGAAGCAAGAACAGGTGGTGTTTTTGGGTGTATGTAGGAAGGAATGGTAAGTGAGAAGTTCTGCTACGACTACTCCCTCCTTATCTACATCCTGCTGTTGTTGCTGTGTTGACAGCTCATACCCTTGCATGCATGTGTGAGTAGCTTGCAAGTGGGACCTATTGTCTCCAATTTTCTAGGCCTGGAAGCTATTCCCTTAAGGATGTGCTCGACTATGAGGGCATCAACTCTACTTTGGATGCTTATCTCAGTTGCCATATGTTAATTCGCCCAGCCTGTGATGCATAACCTGAGGAAAATTTGGATAAGTACAGATACTTAACTTGGACCCTTACAGATCAAACTCGATGATGAGACAAACAATGCATTACACTGTAAATCTGAGAGTTCAATTAATACACTAACCCCTTATTCCTTTATTTTCGTTTTATTTTCTTTTGAGTTGAATTGCAGGTACAAAATCATACAAGGAAGATCTAGTGTAGGATTTGGTTGTAATTTAGTTTATCACTTTTTGTAATACTTATTCCATCCTTGTAATTACTTATTTATTTATTCTTTTGTAATATAGTATTCATTTAATTATCTGTAAGGACAATGTAATCTTGTTTGTTTTAAATAATAAAAGTGGAATTTTCTGTTACTTGCAATTCTCTTCATTTCTTTTATTCCCTTAAAGACAGTGTAATGTTTATTATTATGTTTTATTTCTTTTTATACTTGAGGCTTGTAAATATGGAATCTTATTCATAAATAGGGATTCAATTCTTATTTCTTATTATTAATTATCTGTTGTCATATCATATTACTTTATTCAAGAATATACATCCCATTTTCCCTATGTATTCAAATATTCCCTAATTCAATTTGTGAAGTTTCTAACTTCATTTGAATTCAAATTTGAAATTCAAATACATGTTTGAATAACTTCCCCTTCAAGATACAAAGATTCAATAGAGGTCATGTTGAAATCTATTGCACTTGCCCCAATGTTTCCACCAGAACAAGAGAGATCTCAATCCCTCTACCTTCTTTTAGTCTTGCGCGAAAATTTCCTGGATTTTCTTATACATGAATGCAATGCACAAACATGTGACCTATCTATTTCGAGGTGCTAATCCTGGGATGTTACAGACTCTCCCCCTTAAAATAAACTTCGTCCCTGAAGTTCGTACTCTCTTATGTTTCGGACTAAGGAGTTGACTTTTATTGATCACGTCATTTCTCAAATTCCATTGTGATCACAAATGGGGATAACTGTGGCATCCTATATCCAGATCTTTTTCCTTGAATCCTATTCATTCTCGACAATACAGAACTGTAGTTCTAAGTTATTCCAATGTTCCTTTTACTATATGTCTTTGTGGTCCTTCCTATGGTTGGTTTTGGATTCATTTAACCCAATCCAATCAGGTTTTCCTTTTACTCTCATCGGTCTATTTTGGAATACTCTCTTCCCTCTTAAGGGCAACTTATTAATTGTTTCTCTTTTATAACTAGTCCACTAGAGTTAGTCTGGTTTATTTCCTTCAATCATTAATCCGGACATACCTTTGGAATTACTTTATAATGATGACTTCTTATAACCTTATGAAAATAAGGCTTAATCTCATCATAGTTTAGTACTTCTTCTCCAACCTTTAGTCAAAAAGTTAGACAATAACACTTCGGTGTTTATTGTTTACTCTGCCCCTTGGGGTTTCCTAATGGTCTCTAATCTACATGTATAATACCCATTAGCTCAGTAGTAAGGATATTGGTCTCCATCTAGCTTATACCTTACCTTATATAAGATCTCACGAAAGAATCTACGGTATGCCCACACAGTTGTGGATCTCCAAAATGAATCTTCCAACATTAGTTGTCTTACTTTTAATCTGCTGGATAGTACTTTTAACCAACAAATCCGATGTCGCGAAAATGTCTCGAAAGTCATTCGCTTAAATTCTATACTCCTTCATGTCTTTCTTAACTTAGGCCAAGTTTTATGCTCTTTATGGCATACCAAGATGACCTTGTTAGATCAACCAATAGGTTACCAGCTATGGATACCAGCTACGAATACTTCTGGGTGTATGAATTACCCTATGGGTTTTGACTTATTATTGGCATTCTCTCTGAGTTTTCAGAGCTTGAATACCACTTTTCCTCCAAGACTTCTTCTTTGCACTGATTGATGATACTTCCATGAGCTTGGTACAACTACTTCATTAACTTCTTAGCAACATCTCCTATTTTGAGTGAACTTAAGTTCATTCCTTCATGTTGCTCCACACTTTTTATGTACTAATATTCCTTCTCATTGCTAGCTCATAGTGAGTTGGGATTGATCCATCCTTCAAAATAGTGTTAATACACCTTATATTTAGCTTCCTTCTTTGTGCAAGTCTTCATCTTGATCTTTGAAACTCGTCACTTCCTTACACGAATTCCCTTTTCTATCTAGGTCTATAAAATTAAGTAATAACTTGATGATGCAACATGCATTTTCACATCAAGTCAAACTTCATGCACAAATCTAGTCAATCAAGAAGATGCAAGAAAAACCAAGAAATCCAAATGTGGTACATATAGCACACATCATTCTAAGCCCGGAATATAGTAGTTGAGTATAATACCTCTAGAATTTAGGCTTAGTTGTGTAGTATATGACTCCTCCTAGTATAGGTTTACTTCGTGATACTTAGCACTTAGGGGGTTAAACTACTCCTTTTTCTCAATTTACCTAAACTGCCCAATTGCAACTGGATAATTTTGAGCAAAGTGGTCTCACTTTGGTTCTGACTAACCTCTTACCTTTCTTTTAGGACTACTAAAGACGAGCAATTTTACCATTCTATCATAAACTATCCTCACATGATCTCTCAAAACTACTAAGAGAATTGTAGTTACTACCTTAATCCAAAAATTATCGTGATATAATGTCACCTATGCCTTCTATCATAGACCTACATTGTTCTTTACTTACTGTTGTTACCAGATTTATTACCGAGTACTTGTCCTAATTATAAACTTATCATGGTCTCAGAGTTATTCTCACCATGAACTTGTTAAGATTTACCTAGTCATCATGATTGAAGAGCTAATCTCATCATGCCGACTCTTCTTATTGGCTTACTATTGTTAATTTAGAACAAAATTCAACTTCATCACGTAGAAATCTCAAGCGAATCCCACATGATTACTTCCCATCACATCTACACATGTTCTAATGGTCTTCATCATGTAGCCTATCATTACCACCTAAGGATAAGATTTTTTCTACCTTACATGGATTTTATGGATAAACTACATCATCTAAACTACTCCATAAGATATCCTAATCTTAGTCATAATGTTCTGTGATATTTAATTACTTAAGATATCTTAGTGGTGTTATACCTATTTAGATCTACTCTAACATGACAGTTCTCTAAATAAGACATATAACTAATTCTTAAGAAATATGATAAGAACATCCAACTTAAGTGTGACAAGGTTTATCCTCAAGTGGATATCCATCACAAGTCTTGGTTTAGATAAGATGGCTCCTATAGTCACTATCCAACGTATAGATCTTCCTAAAAGGGTTTCAATCCTAAGGTCAAAGCATATGCTCTGATACCAGCTGCGGTGACCCAGCATACCACTGCATGATGTAGTACACTATAGTCGTTGACATAACACCAATGAAACACCGTTCACTAGTATTACATCCCTCAGAGTGGTACAACAGAAACACAGCAGGTCCAAGACATGACTATAGATTACAACTCGACTCTTTACAAAAGATCTAGAGAACACTCTAGGTTAAAAAGAGAGAAAGAATCTTCTTACAAAGAAGAACCAAAAATAATAACTCTGAACTATCTGGCTAAAAGACTAGCATCTAAACTATCTAGCTTGCAATTGCTACTAGTGCAATGCTCTACAGAAGTAGGTTTTATGGCTAGAGTATCTACTCTTATCTAATCAAGATCTTTGTCTTCACTTCGGTTGATGTATATGTTGACTTCATTGACTTTATTAGAGAACTTGAGTTGTCGATGATGGTTTCTTAAGAAGAAATTGATGTTGACATCGTCTTCAACAGCTTAGAACCTAGTAAGGGTTAAGAAGGTACGGTTGAGTATGAGCGTACTCAGCAAATTCACTAAAAAGGAGTGTATGATGCACTATTTCTATAGCCACGGACCAAAGGTCGTAGGCACTGCAGGTTTTCATAAACATTTCTTCAAAGGTTGCTTTTATTCTGAAAACTATGTCCGACAGCCTTCAGTGGTTGACCAGAACCTTAATGGGGTTCCTTTCCGGCCGCTTTCGTAGCTCCTTCCTGAAATAGGGAGTAACATGTCACAATTCTTACACTCTGCAGAGGTGCATTACTTTACCCATGAGAGACCAACTCCTTGTTGCACAACCAGGCAGCTTATTCCTGTCCACAGTTCCTTGATGTGGGGCCTAGTAGCTGATCCAAGCCAATCACTGCCCCCTTCGCGACCCCGCATGTCCCCTTGGTGTATGCCATGCCCACATCTTGAATTACGGCAATGGTTAGTATAGACCGTTAGATGCCAGAACTATGTGGGACATTGAGGGCTCCCACCCATATGCTGCATATCCTCTAGGAATTACCAATAAATGCACGCTACGAGGATAACAGCCACGACCTGGCCATCCAGATGCATGCGAGAGGAAGGAGATACAGCTGACTTCTCCTTCCCATTCCAAATCTCATGGTTAACGCGTAATATACGATGCTAGAATCACTAGCGACATTGATTGTTAAGTCCTAGATATTATGTTCCTTTACCACTGGAACTATATCAATAGATTATTACCATTTGGTAAATAATCCATAATCATATTATTATGAAAATAGTGTTTTCTGACCTTTTTGAAATGCAGGTGATGACAACATTTGAGTTACAAGCATTTGATAGAAAATAATCAAATGACATGAGCAAGTGTGAACTTGCCTTTTGTGGTGGCAAGATTATGCACTCACGGTCTTCAAGACAATAGAAGATCCAAATTCTGTAAACAACCTCTTGGTCCGGTAAGGACTAATGTTTAAAGAAGCAAGATGCATTTATGCATAAGTAATGTAATGCAGTTTGGAAAACCCCGAAGTAATACCCCAATATGGTGAATGAGTTAAACTTAGGTGATTTCTTAAAGAATTAGTTTGCCTATAAGTTTACTTTACAAGCCAATATACATATACAAGGAACTTGAGACTAACATGTATGATATAAAGTAAATAGAACAACACATGCTTAGAGTTATTTGATATTATGTATATATTATGGAAGTCCATGTTTTAGGGTGATAAGATTTGAAGAACATATTATGAGATTGTTGTTTGAAGTGGCAAAACGAATAACTTTTGAAGAAAAGGTTTCTTTGGTAATGTTTAACCAATCTTTATGGTTAATAGAATGTGATCGATGTCATTTGCATTTATTCGATAAGTTTGGATTTGAGATGCCTTATGACTTAATTTGGAATAGACAAAAGTTAACTATAAAACCATAATTAGATCTAAGGTGTGATGTGTTTAAAAGTATTAATAAACTTTAAATCTTGCAATAAGCATGTTTGAAGGTATAGGATCATTCACTTTCATCTTAAGTGAATGATGAGTTTAAATGTGATTTGTTATTATGAATATAGTTTATCTTATTAAGGAAAGTAAATTTAGATGATTTGAATAATCTGTTAGAGCTAGAATCAAGTTTAAGAATAGTTAAGAGATAAATATCATTCATTTTTATGATGTTCAAAATTTACTTAAAATTGTTGGTTTAGTTTGGATTTATGATTTTAAAAGAGTTTTATAAGGTTAATAAGTTATTTTTAAGTGTTGTTATAGACTCAAGCTATGTTTTTTTGGAAGTAGTATTTAAATGTACAAAAATTATGGTTTTATATAAAATTGTGATTATTTCTTATTTAAGAAATGTTTTTAAAGAATTTACCAAATAGATAATAAGGATTTATTACTTAATTTTTTTTAAATGTGTTGGAATAATATAACTAGTAATTTTCTAGTAAAACATACTTACTTAAGATCTTAGAATTGAATTTTATTTAATTTTAGGTGGTATCCTTATTTTTATAAAATTCCACAAAATATTATATATCTTTAAACATTTGCTTCAATTTTTATTTGTAAACAATTAAGTTAGTATTTTTATAAAATAGTTGATTTATTTTCATATGTAAAAATGATTTTTATTCATTTTTAGGACTTTTCCTTAATTTATGAGATTTTATTAAGGATTTAAGGGTGTTAATATTTATTCACATTTTACTTAGCTTAAATAAGTAAAGTTGTATTTTTCTTAAGCATATATCATTTTTGTGATCATTTTGATATATGATATATATTTTTAGGATTTTTGTATATTTTCTAAGGCTAAAACAATCTTAGGGGTATTTTGGTAATTTTAAATTTAGTTTATCTTTTCTTTTTCAATATTTATTTTTCTCTTTCCTATAAAACTACTTCTGATCCGCGGGCTGGTTAAGCCCAACATGGCCCAGTTGGGCCTGGGGTCAAACCCCACCCCAGCCCAACCCCTCTCCTCTCTCATCTCGCACGCACACTACACTATCGTTCCCCTTCTAATCGAGAACGACGCCACCGCCGCCTCTTCTAAGCTGGTCCGGCCATCACCGGCCGGCATCCGCCATCGTGCCCTGCTTGCGAGGCTTCACCTCCTTCTCCTCTATCCTCTCCCCACCGTATCGACACTGCTCCGTCCCGGGCGCATACCCATGGCTAACCCTAACTATGTGATTCGCCTTGGTCGCCTGCGTGCCACCGCTGCATCCGATCGCCGCCAGCTATATCCGACATCGTCGAGCACCAGCCCAACCTCTCCACCTTCTGCGGTGCCTCCCTACCCTCACCATCATTTCACTGGTTAACCCTAGTTGTGAGGGTCGGCGGAGTCGTCGACACGATTAATAAATCGCTGCTTCCCCTTGCCCTTACGCCTCGCACCTGGCTTGGTCTGGACGATGACCACAACCTCTATCGTTTCCTTCCCCACGGTGAAGTGCTACTGCAGCTACTGTTGCGGCCTACTCCCCTCTCTAACGCTGGAGGGAAGGTACTACGACGCAACCCCGACGCGCTTAGGTTGTTGCCTATGAACCTTTCCAAGGTGGTGGTTAATGATATTACTATTGGAACTAGTTCTTCCTTTGATACCGGTGAGATGGCAGTGTGTCAACACCAGGATTTTTAATCCCAGATGCCTGTTATGCCATACATCGCGATCCCAGGATTACCATTTTTGCGAGACACAACAGATTGGATATCATAGTACATCATCGATTACAAACCATATAAGGTCTTACAAAAATAAAGGATCTCATGATCCAGTCTTAGTACAATCAAGTAGCAGAATAAATAGCGTAGCTATGGGGTCCATCTTCAGTGTCACAAGCAATGCTGACGATGGGAGATGATCCTAGTTGTCGTAGCCATCCTGTTGTCCTCCTTCAAGGTACTCGTCCTCATAGTCTGGCCATAGGAATAGCCAGGGACAAAGCCATGAGTACTCTTTAAGTACTCGCAAACTATCACTAACAAGTAAGATAGTTCTAGTAGGAATGCTAAGTTCTAAGTCTATTTGTAAAGTTAAGTTTGAAACCTAAGCTGAGTTCAGAAGCAAATAAAGATAAAATAAAGTTTTAAATCACCTAAGTGGGAACTTAGTTGTCATAGTCACAACTCTGTTGTGGTCAAGTCATGTCACAATTCATTTCATAAGTCATTTTGAAAACATCTGACAACGGAACAAGATGGCCACTCCAATCGTCCATAATCAGACGCGGCTATTCGAATAGTTTGACACTCTCAGAGGTGGTACACTTTCACCACAAAATTCGATACATCTGTCAGGATAACCCTGAATCATCATACTTAGTATGCAGATAATCAAACATAACCTTTCCTTTACACACTCTAGTATAAGCACCTCTCCTATGAGTATGGCCTCCCAGCCATGACCATCTTTCATCCTGGGAACTGCATAGGTGGACAACATTGAGAGGTAGCCTCAGCTCAAACCTCTCCCGCGAGGGAACTAATACTAATGTATATAAACTTCCGGCTAAGCCTTACCCAATTCAGGTATTGTGGTTGTACGGTAAAATTGGAATGGTATCGCATCCGAACCCAACCATCAGTTTTTATAAAAGGGATAAGGCTCATGCCTCAACATTTTCATCATCATCATAAACCATTTGTGTTTCTCAACACATGTCAAAACATCTCAATAGATTGACTCATCATTTTAAGGTTTTCACAAGTCATTTTCACCAAGTATTCCCATCTAAAGTGATCAAGTTTTGGTTTAGCTCTAAACCACTAAGTTAAGAGTGTTCACTAATGTGGGATGCTAAGATCAATCTCATGCCATAGAATGACATCTAAGTCTAACTAGATACGAAAAGTTTTATACTCTTGATGCTACCTTTAAACAAAGTAAAGGACTTTGGTAAAGTAAGGAAAGTAAAGCTTGTAAATAAAACTTGGAGTAGGTATAAGTCAAAAGGTATAACCAAAGCATGCCTAATGCATTTTCTTAGGTTATATAGCTTAATTCTAGTTGCTAACAATAGCTTGCCTTTCCCCCACAAAAAAAAATAGCTTGCCTTGGTTGGTGCAGTGGTTGAAATTCTCTTCCTCCTCCTCTTGGTAGAACTCCTCCTCCTTGAAGACTTGCTGGGTACTATCGTCTATAAACACATATGGAAATACACAATCACCAAACAATACTTAGCTAGTCTACTTAGTACACTAAGGCACACATTTTATGATCTAGTAACATCACAAGGTTTAATGAACTAGCTTCATTCTTTTTATTTGAGAAAAGTAATTTCTACTCATTGAAATTAACTAAGATTTAATATTCTCCAATTAAAATATGGGATCATGTGGACACATGTCATCACCACATATTATAACATATGGGAATGTGATTTAAGGGTTGGATCATATTTTAATAAGTTTAAGTTTAATAATTAATGATTTAAAGTGACTAGAAATGCCTATATAGCATTATTTTGGTACTAGTCCAAAGTCACTGCATGCAAACCTTAATATTATTACATATTCAGATAGATATGGTTAAATGTGATTTTTGAGAGTTGGAATCAACTCAAAAGCTATTATGGTTGATTTTAGAAAAATGTTTGAATGTGCAAAAGCTTCTGTCTTGTTATTTTTACTAGGAGAGGTCTCACCGGCGAGACTAAACCCTAGCGGCTCGGTGGGGGTGCGGTGAGGACATACCGGGGCTCCAGCTAGTGCGGCGAGGCAGGCAAACGAACGAGACAACAACGGCAGTTCTCCTGGTACCGGCGGCGTCCCGGGAGATGGCCTGGATCACTGGCGCCCTTCTCCTTCTGCGGCAGACTCCGGCAAAATTCCGGCGCTACAGGCTACGGCTTGCTCCGGTGGGGCTCTAGGAGTGCTCTGAGGGGGAGTGGATGAGAGTGGTGTGAGGAAACGGTGCTGGGGTGGCTTCCTTATATAGGCGCGGCGAGGCGGTAGTGAGGCATGGGCGATGCTCGTCGGTGACGACGACACAACGGGCTAGAGGCTTGGGCGGTGGGCTAGGACGGTGGGCGGTTCCCTGGCAGTCGTCATGGCAGTGCGCGTGCAGTGAATTGCGATCGGGAGACGTGAGCGGCGCGGCGCGCATGATGTCTCTATCGACGGTGAACTTTGTGGTGGCTGGCGACTACAAGGCACGGTCGGGGAAAGGGACATGTCTGGCGGCTTCCAGGGACGGTGGTGATCATGTAGGTGGGCGGTGAGAGCAAGGCGGGGTCTGATTGAGCAGGGACCGTGCACTCTCTGCGGGCGGTGTCGGCATGGCAGACACGTTCCAGGCGCGGCAGTTCCCGGCTTCTCCTCGCTCTGTCCTCGAGCTGGGGCTGGCCTGGAGGGGGAGGTGGACCACGAGCGACACGTTGGGCAAGGTGGACGAGGCTGGCGGTGTCAGGGGCGCGTTGTCGCCGGTGAGGTGCTCAAGTGGGCTCGGCATTGATGTCCATGACCATTTGGTCGTGGGCACAATGCTTGGCCGGGCTAGAAAAGAGCAGGGGGTACAGTGGAGAGATTTTGGTTGCAATGTAGGAGACAAGTTTGGCCAGAACACTGCTCACACTAGTGTTTTTGATTTTCATCTGATCTGTGCACTCCAAGTGTTTGACAAAATGTCCGAAAGAATTCAAGTTTGGAATTTTGAATTGAAATTTTGTGGAGTGGTTTGTCACATGCTTAAGCATCTGTGGTTGCTAGGATTTGTCAAATGGAATTCATTTGGATGGTTTTTGAAATAGGGTGATCTATACATATGAACTAGATTCCATTTTCAAATGTCATTTAAAATTAGAGTTTGAAAGTTTTTGGGAGATCACAAAGTGGGCCTTGGCACATCACTACTTGTACTAGCAAGGGGTGCAAAGATCCACCATTGTTTATGTTGGAATTTGAGTGCTAGGAATACCCAAAGTGGGATAGTTGTTTAAAATGGCAAAAGTGACCATTTCCTTTATTCAATTCTTTTTGATTTCTTTTTCTTTGGTTTTTTACTTGGGAATGATCTAGATGATGTGAAATTCATCATAGAATCATTTTACAACCATTAGAACACACAATCATGGCATTTCAAAACAACTCCTATTTAAATGCAACACTCATATGCATGCTTAAATATTTTAAATGAAAAAGTTTCTGTTAACCCTAAATTGGGTGATTTGGATCTTAATAACTTGGATTAATGTTTTGGAATGTTACAAACCTTCCCCCCTTAAACAAAATCTCGTCCCGAGATTTAAGAAAGAAAACTAGGAACTAAAGAGATCTGGGAACTCAGTCCAAATGTAATCTTCTCGCTCCCAAGTGGCTTCTTCTTCTGTATGGTTGCTCCATTGAATCTTGAGAAACTTGATACTCCAGGTCCTGGTGGTTCTGTAAGCTTCTTCCAAGATACAGATGGGCACTTCACGATACGTCAGATCCTTGTTGATATCAACAGCTCGGTGATTGATGTTCTTGAAAACTTCAGTCTTCTCTGGCACTTCTAGACATTTGCGAAGTAACGAGATATGGAACACATTGTGGATGGCTGACATCTCTTCTGACAGTTCCAGTTGATAAGATACTTCTCCTCGTAGATTCAGAATCTTGATGGGTCCAATATATCTGGGGGTTAACTTTCCTTTCAGACTAAAACGTTGCGTTCCCTTAAATGGCGAAACCTTGAGATATACAAAATGTTGGAAATATGCCCTAGAGAAAAATAGTAGTAAGGAATATTATCATATTTCATATAGTTTATGATTAAGTTTTATATCATGCTATAACTGTATTGAGTGGAAACATCAATACACGTGTGATATACCAACAACCAGGGGTTCCCAGTGAAACTCTAGTCACTAGTTCATTGGTCAACAGATGATCAAGTTTCTTGATCATGTGGCATTTATGCCAGTTGGAAATGAGGTCATCTCATTCCAAGAATGAGATGATGAACCAATACCCAACCTAAACATCATGACCCGATCCTGTCACGAAGTTCAAGTTATGATGATTAGAAATGGATCCTTGTAGACTATTCCTTAGATCGTGAGGCTATATCAATCACTATCTCCCGAGAGTGCTTAGATAACATCAAACGCCATATGGTAATATGGTGGTTATAAAGGTGTGTTCAGGTATTCAGAGGAAACCGTAGAGGCAATATATGTCAAGAGCGGGATTTGTCCGTCCATGTGATGGGAAGATACTCAAGGGCCCATTCGGAGAAGTTATATCCAATAGTTGCGCAGCATGTGATTTGATCACGGGGATATCACTTGTCGGAACGAGTCAAGTAGCATTGTTTAGTAATGAGATTGAACACGATATGGTGATGTCATTGATCAGATCTCGGGCAATGCAAGTATCGAGTGACAAAGGGAATAAGACACGACCGCCTCTCGGTTCAAACGAAAGATCTTTGTGGAACGCACAGGGGTCACATGGCCATGTAGGTCCCTCTGTCGATCATTGGTGCGGGAGTGTCCCGACCATGTATGGAGTGTTCCCAACCATGGGGTATCACGCTTAAGGGCTTGATGATGCTTAGAGAATGTTTATAAGATCGGTAGAATCACCGAAGAGTTATATGGAGAAAACCGGAAGGGTTTCGGTAAGTCCGGAGGATGTCCGGAGTGGAGGTGGAAGGTGTTCCATAGCCGCGGAGGTTGAATAATATGTGAATGAATGTTAAATGTTGATTTAATCATTTATTCATAATTATTTCAATAAAGTGAAAATCACTGTTAGTGGTCAAAGGCTTAATGGGCCAATTCGGAGGAGAGGGCCCATTAGAGAAAGGAGAGAGGAGAGGGCCAAGGGGAGGCCGGTGGGCTAGCCCCCAGTCTTGGGGCCCACTAGGGTGGCCGGTGGCCTCCCCACCCCCTCCTCTCCTTTAGTCCCACCCCGGGACTTTGAGGGAGGGTGTACCCCCTCCTCCCCCTATATATAGTGGGGTATTTGGCCAAGATAAATATACAAATAATCAATAACGGTCTCCCCACTTTTGGGAGGACCTCTAATTGATATTTTCTCTCTCCCCCTCTCTCTCTCGTGACCATGGTCCCAAGTCTGGGTTGCACGAGCGAGAGACATCTTCACCGCAGAGCGCCGTCGCGCTGCGGGATTCGGATCCGGGAGCTCTACTTCCGCAACTGCTACTGGATCGGGGAAGCGGGAGTCATCGTTAGGCACCGGACGTGTGTAACTCCCCGCGAGGTGTCGCACTTGAGGCACTCAATTTGTTGGAGCCAAGGAGCGCAAGGACTTCATCACGACCTTGAGGTCGGCTTCAGCTCGTCTACATCAACCCCGCTCTCCTGAGCGTTGACAACGCTTTTCGGTCTTCAAGGGTAAGTTCGTGAAAAGCCCCTCCCGTTACTGTATTACTAATATATAGGTCCTGGCAGCTTCAGGGGTTCGGGGGCGTAGAGTAAAATTTATTGTTTTCATACGCGGAACCCCTACAGTGGTATTAGAGTTAGATCTATGCGTAGTAGTGCTAGTACGGGTAGAACACACGAGATGTAGCGTGTGGACGTTGATCTTTTAGTTGTTACCCTCCCACGTGTACTTGTGTATACCGCAGTAATGCTTGATGAAGCGGCCCCCAACCGACTTTACGCGTTCATTTGCGAGACTGGTCCACGCTTGACATACGGCTTGTACCGTATAAAGTGGCTTAGGAGGGTGTCTGTCTCTCTCGCATTAGTTGGTATACCATTTGCAATGGAGGGCCCTGGAAGGGGTGTAGTAGAGAAAACTACTTGATCAGCGTTGTGCTGAAAGTTCGTAGGTAAGAACGGTTCTTGTCAAAGCCCATTCAGCCACGTAAAACATGCAAAGATAAAGTAGAGGCTCTAACTTTGTTTTGCGGGTGTTGCTTTGTGATATGGTTGTGGAAAAGGTAAAGTGATTACCTTTTGTTACGTAGTAGATAGTCACGAGGTGACTGACACACCGGAAAGACACCGGTACCCTGGTGTCTATGGCACCGGAACCCTAGCGCCGGAACCCGGTGACGGCGGATGGAGATCACGACGTGAAGGACCATATCACATAGCATTTACATTCAATGTTATTGTTTGTATATCTTATTGTGTGCTAGTATTAGATACTCGACGGTAGCCTAATAAGATGATCCCTGTTAAAATTATCAACGATTGTGTTCCCCCTTAGTGTGCACTACCAAGAAAGTTCTTCGGTATGAGGTAGGCCGTGATGATCGGGTGTCAGACATATCTACGTTCGCAGACAAGGGTGTAAGCCATGTTGCCTGTGAATACACTAAGGTTGAGTTGGTGAGCCTAGCATGTACAGACATGGCCTCGGAACACGGATGGTCAAAAGATCGAGCACGAGTCGCATGAATGATGTGACCGACGTTTAGCGTCCACCCTTGAACCCACATTGATGGCTGTGATGATCGGGGGAGATGTGGCTGATAGGGGTCGTGTTATCACTAGGAAACCTTCTAGGGATAGGAGTTTCTGAGTGGAGTTATTATTAACTCATTTAATTATAGACTTAGTCTAAATTCCTTTTGCGATTATAAATGTAGATGGGACCTTTCGTGTTGACGATTGATTGGTTAGGAGAGAAGCTCAGATTAGATGGATCGAACTTCTCCATATGGGTTGCAAGTCTCCATGTTGTCCTTAGCGAGAACGACGTGGTCGACTACATACTCGACGGGATGGATTTGGATCAGCCCACTGACCTAGAGACCCAGAGGAGCGGAAAGACCGCTATCTCCGTCGGGAGATGGCCTCCTATATTTCAGTTGTAATGCGTTTCGGAATGGTGGATGAGCCGTGTCCTTTCGTGGGTGATGTCAACCCTCGTTCAGTGATGCTACAGCCTAGGACACATTTCGTGGAGCAGACACGGATTTGGGAGCATGAGATGATGGGAGAATTCCTCTCCATTAAGATGGAGGAGAACTCATCACTGGACGACCACTTGGAGCACATGCATTATGTGTACATGATGCCTGCATACTTCCTGGACATCTGGATAACGGGCTCTTTTGCAAACGCCGCTGTGCTACGGCCGCTGCCACCAAGCTACCATGCACAAGTCATGACTTGCGTAATGAGGGGCGACACGGAAACAATGGAGTTCTATAGGTTCATGACACATCTCAGGAATGTGTTGGTTGAACCAGATGTCGCTCGGGTCGTCAACGACAAAGGTATATATTTGATATACAGTTTTATAAATGTTATAATCTTGGAAACACATTTGCAGTGTTAAGTATATCTGATACTTGTTCTGTTTTGCTAAAAACAGGTCCTTCTACATGAGAGGTGCTTGCTGGAGAGGAGGTGACGTTGCGTGTTGATGGCGAGCATGATGATGACGGCCGACGACACTCTCCCTTGACATTTATCATTTAGTTCGTGTTTAGGATGATTATTGTAATCAAGATATTGTGAACTTCTTTAGTGTGTCTCACACTTCGTGAGACGGTTATTCATATGAGTTTGTAACAAATAGTTGTTCCACTTTTATGAATGATTTCTATTCATGTTCATATCTTGTTTGATTACGTGTGAATTATCCTTGTTGTTTGAAACTAATTGATAATGCATGAACATTTGTAAAATATTAAAATGCCTTGCTTAAAATACCCAACTAAATGATATATTCATTAATGAATGAAACCATTGTTTAAATTCAAAGTTATGTGATAATATGTGAAAGTCAATTGATTTCTTATCACATATAAATCATGCCTAAGTTCGGCAAAATAACTTGAACACCGTGTATTACTTGAATACAAAGTTTTTAAAGAATTGTTAAAAGTAAATACATATTCGATGTATTGTGTTTAACGAAAATGGTAATTATCATTAAATGATTGTTTAAATGTGTAAAGAAATTTATCAAAGGAAACATGAATATGAAACTATTTGATTTGATCAAAGTGTTTCATCAACAATGGGTATAAATATAAAAGAGAATCCAATTACTATGATTTGATCAATAGTAATGAAGTTCAAATTTATAAGAATGGCATAAAAGAAATTGTGGAATGCAAAGTGTTTTGAAATGTCAAAATGCAAAGCATCACAATGTGATATTAGATATCAAAGGGGTTGAATAGAAGGCACCAAATAAATCGTTGTAGTGTAGATGTAGAGACCATTAGTTAGAAATAGTTAGCACTCAATTAGAATTTATAGTGAACCATTTGAATTCGTGAAAGTTTTGGGGTTATTCGATATAACCAAAACAATAGCGAATAAGTCCTTGTAGCATATTCATTGGAAACTTTGAATACAAAACCCATAGCTGAAACCAAAAGGAAAGCAAGATTAGTATTGCTTGGATTTTGGTACATTCTTGAGAAAGCTCACTTTTAGTGATGTTTCTCAATTATGGAGCAAATGGAAGAAAGTGAAAAACAAGATGAGGATTCAAAACCCTGCATCAAAGGGTTGAGAAGCGCAACGAATAATGTTCCTGAACGATTCTCTTCACAAAAGGAAAGAATCAATGATATTGATCATTGTGTTTTTCCCCACTTGTGTTTTTTCACTACATGGAGTAGGATTCAGAATGTAATCCATATCTTGTGTGGAGACTTTTGTGAATCACTTGTCATGATTTTTGGAATATGACATACCTATGAACTACATAGGAAATAATGGTAAACTAGAATTATGAGAAATCCTAGAAGTAAAATTCCCTTGAGATTAGAAAGCAATTCGTTACTGAATCTCACAAGTAAAAGGGGTTACTTGAATTTTCCCAAATGACTGTGAAGCCATAGTAGGAAAAAGGGGTAAATGACAAAAGCACAATTTGTCAGATATTGGACAAATTCAAATGAATTTGATTCATGTGTGCTAAACATCTAGAGGATTTAAAACTAGTAACAGTACTAGCATCTCATAGTAAATCTCCAACTTTGATATTTGATCAAAGAATTTTGAAGTTGTTCAAAATAGTGAGTGTATATGCAGTTTGCATAAAATTGAGTGGGAGCTATGAAAGTCTTCCTGAAACAATATGTGATTGACATATTTTTAAGTAGAACAATATAAGTCTCAAATTCAAATATGTAGGAACATATTCTGAGTGGGAGCTTATAGGAGTAATTCTTAAGTATATTAAGAATGAAACTGAAAATACTTATAAATAATGATTTATAAGGTGTATAAGTTGATAATAAGTGTATTATGATATTATGCAGTATTCCTTAAGGGATTCTGAAAGGGGTTTCAGAATAGAAGTTAATTAAGGAAATGGTACTTAATAACTCAAATTAGGAATAGTATTAAGTTTAACATCAATGGTTGAAAGAAAGAAAAGGATGATCGTCATCCACTATGTTGAGACATAGGTTCTATCTTAGTAAACCATGATGATAACTTAGCATAACATGTGATCCAAATAAGGAACATTTGAAAGTGATTAAGTTCGAATCACATAATGTTGAGCTGAGTTTTTGTCCGCATTGTCTAATAGAGAACTATAGACATGTTTTACAAATCCATAAAGGATGACATTTCTTAAAACATAAAGGGTTATGTTAAGGGAATATGTTGGAAACTCCCGTAGATACCGATTAAAGTCAAGTAGGAAGCGAGGTGAACAAAAACATCGAAAGTTGCACAAAGTGCACTAGTGTTTCGATGAATACATTTATAATAATAGATAAGGGTACCATCTAAAGTGTTGTATAATGTTATGGCGGGGCTAGTTCGCTTTTAACATAGAATGATGTGTCCCAGGGCACAGTGCCCGTGAGAAAGCCCTCGAGGTTGATCTAACATCACTATAGGCTCCTGGAATCAGGCCTCGTTCTGCTGCCATAGCGACGATGCATACACATGGATGCTATCATGAGATGATAAAGTATTAATGTCAATCAATGTGACATTAGTAAGTTGCAAAGGATTTGGGACTGTAAAGTACAGACCCAAGACTCAACCTCTTCCATGAGCAAGCATGTTCAGGGTACCGGACATATGGTTCCAAAGATTGAGAACAAATGCAACTAGTGTATTTGTACTCTAGTGCAAGTGGGAGACTGTTGGAAATATGCCCTAGAGACAAATAGTAGTAAGGACTATTATCATATTTCATATAGTTTATGATTAAGTTTTATATCATGCTATAACTGTATTGAGTGGAAACATCAATACACATGTGATATACAAACAACCAGGGGTTCCTAGTGAAACACTAGTCACTGGTTCATTGGTCAACAGATGATCAAGTTTCCTGATCATGTGGCATTTATTCCAGTTGGAAATGAGGTCATCTCATTCCGAGAATGAGATGATGAACCAATACCCAACCTAAACATCGTGACCCGATCATGTCACGAAGTTCAAGTTATGATGATTAGAAATGGATCCTCGTAGACTATTCCTTAGACCGTGAGGCTATATCAATCAACTTGTCTCCGAGAGTGCTTAGATAGCATCCAACGCCATCTAATGTCTGATGGTTATAAAGGTGTGTTCAGGTATTGAAGGAAACCATAGAGGCAATATATGTCAAGGCGGGATTTGTCGTCCATGTGGGGAAGATACTTAAGGGCCCACTCAGAGAAGCTATATCCAATAGCTGCACAACGTGTGATTTGATCACGGGGATATCACTTGTCGGAACGAGTCAAGTAGCATTGTTCAGTAACGAGATTGAACATGACATGGTGATGTCATTGATAAGATATCGGGCAATGCAAGTATCGAGTGATAAAGGGAATAAGACACGACTATCCCAGTTCAAACAATGAAAGATCTTCGTGGAACGCACAGGGGTCACATGGCCATCCAGGTCCCTCTATCGATCATTGGTGCGGGACTGTCCCGACCATGTCTGGAGTGTTCTCGAACCGTGGGGTATCACGCTTAAGGGCTTGATGATGCTTAGAGAGTGTTTATAAGATCGGTAGAATCACTGAAGAGTTATAGGGAGAAAACCGGAAGGATTTCGGTAAGTCCGGAGGATGTCCGGAGTGGAGGTGGAAGGTGTTCCATAGCCACAGAGGTTGAATAATATGTGAATGAATGTTAAATGTTGATTTAATCATTTATTCATAATTATTTCAATAAAGAGAAAATCAATTTTAATGGTAAAAGGCTTAATGGGCCAATTCCGGAGGGAGAGGGCCCATTAGGGGAAAGGAGAGAGGGAGAGGGGCCAAGGGGGAGGCCGGCTGGGCCTAGCCCCCCCCCCCGCGGGGCCCACTAGGGTGGCCGGCATCATCCCCACCCCCTCCTCTCCTTTAGTCCCACCCCGGGACTTTGAGGGAGGGTGTACCCCCTCCTCCCCCTATATATAGTGGGGTATTTGGCCAAGATAAATACACCAATAATCAATAAAGGTCTCCCCACTTTTGGGAGGACCTCTAATTGATATTTTATCTCTCCCCCTCTCTCTCGTGATCATGGTCCCAAGTCTGGACTACACGAGCAAGAGACATCTTCACCACGGAGCGCCGTCGCCTTTGAGATTCGAATCAGGAGCTCTACTTCCATGGCTAACTCTTTGGATCGAGGCGGGAGTCATCGTCGAGCACCAGACGTGTGTAACTCCCGCAGTGCCGCACTTGAGGCACTCAAGTTGTTGGAGCCAAGGAGCGCAAGGACTTCATCACGACCTTGAGGTTGGCTTCGGCTCGTCTACATCAACCACGCTCTCCTAAGCGTTGACAATGCTTTTCGGTCTTCAAGGGTAAGTTCATGAAAAGCCCCTCCCGTTACTGTATTACTAATAGATAGGTCCTGGCAGCTTCAGGGGTTCAGGGGCATAGAGTAAAATTTATTGTTTTCATACACAAAATCTCCGACATTGAAAGTCAGGTCTCTCCTTCTCTTGTCAGCATAACTCTTATGTCTGGATTGGGCGGTCTTGAGGTGCCCACGGACTTTGTGAACCTTCTCTTCGGCTTCTCGTAGAATGTCGGGTCCGAAAATCTAACTTTCTCCTACTTGCGACCAATTCAAAGGGGTACGACACTTTCTTCCATATAGGAACTCAAATGGTGCCATCTGCAAACTGGCTTGATAACTGTTGTTGTATGAGAATTCTGCGAAAGGCAGACAATCTTCCCATTTTGATCCATATTCTAACACACAAGCTCTCAACATATCTTCTAAGATCTGGTTGACTCTTTCAGTCTGTCCATCGGTTTGCGGGTGATAAGCTGTGCTGAAATTCCACTTGGTTCCTAATCCTTCTTGGATTTTCTGCCAAAATCTCGAGGTAAATTGGGTTCCTCGATCCGACACTATGGTCTTGGGGGGTTCCATGCAAACTAACAATTCTAGCAATGTATAACTCCGCTAGCTTTGAACTCTGGTAGGTTGTCTTGATAGGTATAAAATGAGCTATCTTGGATAGTCTATCAACGATGACCCAGATTCAGTCATTTCACCCACTAGAAGTAGGCAAACGGTGATAAAGTCCATTCGATGGAATCCCATTTCCATTCGGAATCTACAATTGTTACAACGATCCTGCGGTCTCGATGTTCTTCTTTGACTCTCGGGATATCACACTTGGCGATGTAACTTCGATTTCTCTCTTCATCTTGTGCCACCAAAATTGCTCCTTCAAATCTTGATACATCTTCGTTCCTCCAGGGTGGATAGAATAAAGAGTAGCATGAGCTTCTTGCATGATAACTTGCTTCAGCTCTGAATCTGCTGGCACACAGATACATCCTTTGTACCATAGAACTCCTTCTTCGTCTTCGGTGAATCCAGGTACCTTTCCTGTACCAATACGACGTTTGATTCTGTCGATACTTTCATTTCCCTTCTGGGCTTCCTTGATTTGGCTAATCAAAGTGGGTTGAAGTTCAATGCTAGCTAAAAATCCTTTGCTAACTAGCTCAGTTCTAAACTGCTCCAATTCCTCATACAAACTTGGTTGCTTCTCCTTTATCATGGTGTTTAATCTACACGACAATATGCTAAGAGCATCCGCTACCACATTGGCTTTGCCGGGGTGATAGTGAATGTCAAGGTCATAATCCTTGATTAACTCTATCCATATCCTTTGCCTCATATTCAGCTCCTTCTGAGTGAAAATATACTTCAAACTTTTGTGATCTGAGTAAATCTCATAGCGATTACCCATAAGATAATGACGCCATGTCTTCAATGCCAAAACTACGGCTACTAACTCAAGATCATGGGTGGGGAAATTCTGCTCATCTTTGCTTGGTTGTCGAGATAGATATGCGATGACTTTGCCTTCTTGCATCAACACACATCCGAGACCAATCTTGGATGCATCACAATACACATCAAACGGCTTCTTGATATCTGGCATAACCAATATTGGGGCTGAAATCAATCTCTTCTTCAGCTCTTGGAAACTGGCTTCACATTTGTTGGTCCATTCAAACTTCTTGTCCTTCTTCAACAATTGAGTCATAGGCAGCGATGCTCGAAAATCTTTCTACGAACTTGCGGTAATATCCCGGTAATCCGAGAAATGCACGGACTTGGGTTTGGGTGGTTGGGGCTTCCCATTCTTCAACATCTTTGATCTTGGCGGGATCAACAGCGACTCCTCCGGCAGACACAATATGTCCTAAGAATCCTACTTCTTTCAGCAAAAACTCACATTTGCTGAACTTGGCATACAACTAATGCTCTCTAAGGGTTTCAAGGATGATTCTTAGATGTTGCTCATGCTCTTCTTCTGAGTTGGAGTAGATAAGAATATAAATCGATAAACACAACGACAAACTTGTCTAGAAAATTCATAAAGATCTTATTCATGAGATTCATGAAATAAGTAGGGGCATTGGTTAATCCAAAAGACGTCACCGTATACTCGTATAATCCATAACGAGTAGTAAAGGCGGTCTTCGGGATATCCGTTGCACGAATCTTAAGTTGGTGATAACCAGTCCTAAGATCAATCTTAGAGAACACATGTTCTCCAATCAACTGATCGAATAGATCCTCTATCTTTGGCAATGGGTACTTGTTTTTGATTGTGACATCATTCAGCTTCCTGTAATCTATGCACAAACAGTTGCCTCCATCTTTCTTGTCGACGAATAGCACAGGCGATCTCCATGGCGATGCGCTTGGTTGAATCAAGCCTTTCTCCAGCATAGCATCCAAGCCTTCTTGGTTCCACTAACTCTGAGGGTTCATGCTATAGGGTCTACGCTATGGGTCTGTTCCAGTTAGTTGATAATGAACTCAATATCTCTATCCGGGGCATACGACAATTCATCAGGAATATGTGGGTATTCTGAACTACGACTTGGTCTATTGTGGGTAGGGCTAGACTCTTGTTGCACTTGAATTGACGGGGCAAGGTTTTAGATATATGCTCTACTGATACTCCAGAGCTACTGGTCATGGTGATGGCTTTCTTGGCACAGTCGATCAATCCTTTATGCTTTGACATCTAGTCCATTCCTAGTACTAGTTCCAAACCTTTGGTTCCAAGTACTATTAGGTTGGCATAAAAATCTATTCCATGTATCCTGATAGGCACAGCTTTGCAAATTTTTCTAGCTTTTGTAGTTGAACCAGGGATTTGAACTATCATGACATGCTTCAAGTTGGTTGGGTGAATCTTACTAGTGCATGCAAATTCTTTGGTGATAAATGAATGCGATGCTCCTGAATCAAACAATACCCTTGCTAAAACCAAGTTGACAGAAAACATACCCAGCACTATATGCGGCGCTTCTTGGGCTTCCTCTATGTTCATGTGGAAGATCGGCCATTCGGTTGTGAGGGTTCCTTGGGGTGAATCTTCTTCTGGTTGAACACGGCCTGCTTTGTTGAGTGGGGCATTCACATTGGCGGTGGAGGCAATCTTCTTGGAACACTCATTTGAGTAGTGACCCTTCACTCCACACTCGAAACAAGTAATCTGAGACTTGTCTTTTGCTGCCACGGGCACAACATTGCTTCTAGTTTTGGGTGCAGTGTTGTTGTTGTTGTGCTTGGGAAGGGCACGGTTGAAATTGCTAGAGTTGCCGGGGTGATTGTTATTTCCTCCGGACTTCACATTTCCTCCGCTACGGTTGGGGTAGCTGGGGCGAGACATTGGGGGTCGATTGTTCCATGGTGCATATCCAGCAGACGGGTTGGGGCGGTACTTACGGTATTTGCTAGACCTAGCTTGGTGCATCATCCGGCGTTTGCGGTTGTCGTTTGCTTGATTAATCTTCCTTCCATCTGAATGGCGAGTCGACTAGCTCTTGAGATCCTCAAAATGGATGTTGTGAGCGATCGCATCTCATCATGCGTCCATTCAGGAATCTCTCCTTCTTCTTGGCCCTGTGTTGATCTCATCGGTGCATACTGGCGAGGACAAGAAGTCATCACTGATATTCCACTACGGTCATTACGCCTTGCTTTAACTCTCTGAATTCATCTCTCATTCGGTGACTAGACCTGCGTGGAGTGCGGTTGAACTTGATTTTGAAGGCTTCCCATGTCATCCTTGACCATGGTTCATTGTCTGTGTCTGTTCCACCATGCTCTTGCATCTCTGCCCGAATAGTGGGTGGCAAAAAGAACCTTCTCGTTGGCATCCACTCCGGCTATTTCTAAGTTGTTCTCCATTATCTGCAACCAATCATCAGCATCCAGTGGGTCTTCAGACTTGCTAAAGATTGGGGGATTGGTATTCTGGAAGTTTTTGAGTTCGGATCCATGATGATCCTGATTCCCATGGTTCTGATTGTTGTGACCCATCTTGGCGATCTGCTGCGGGGTGGCTAGATTTGCTTGGCGCTCCGCCCTACTAGCTTCACGATGCGCAATGAGTCTGCAGAATCTGCGACATTGGGTCTTCGATGAGTTGCTCCCTCCTTGGTTTCCCCGAGTCATCTGAAGATTGAGATAGATAATGGGGTAAGAGGGAAAGTTCTAAGGTGCATGGTTTTGGTTTCAAAGCTAAAACTTTGAGTTTGACTCAGGTTTTGCAACTAATTTTTTTTCATTCAAGCAAAGCACATGATACAAACTCACACACACCACAACATCAAAAGGAAAACAGATGGTTTTAAGAACCATTCTGCAAGCTACGATACAATGGGACCGATATTCATCACTCCTACGATAGTGCCCTAGTGCATCTACTCATCATCGATGAAGTCAGAGTCATCATCGTCGGTGTAGAAGTCCATGGCATCATCCTCCAGATAGTCATCATCATTGCTGAGGTATGAGTCAATATCCCCTTGGATATCTTCACCTTCCTCTTCTTCTTCTTTTGCTGCAATCTGAGCTTCTTGCTCCTTGATGGTCTTCTCGAGCTCGGCCACCTTCTTGCAGAGACGGTCGATGGTGCGATCCTTATTTGCGCTTTGACGGCGAAGAGACTGACGATCCTTGACTAGCAGTGCGAAAGTCTAGGCCTTCTGGGCGGCAATGGCAAGGTTGTGGTTGGCGAACTCTCTAGCATTGTCCAATTCCTTCTATCTGTCGTACAGCAGGAAGTCGAGGTTCTCCACTTGACGCTTCAACCTTTGGGTGACTTGGCATCTCTAGAGGCATTTCCATAGAATCACGCCTTGCATAGTGAACAAAGTGGGTTCCTTGAATTAGGTTGACACTCTGGGCACACAGACGAGCGAGAGCTTCATACATTGCCCTGGCTAATCCATCTAGCAAGTTGTTCTCCCTCACGGAGAACTGAATTCTCTCGGACAATGGTGCTTCTATCTTGCCTCGAAGATTAGGAGTTACTAGCCATTGTAAATATCCTCCTTGGGGTCCAGGGAGTTGAGCAACAAGAAATTCCGGATGAGGATGCTCCAAGTACTCCGACAGTGAATCCAGATCCCTCTCAAAGATCAGTTGGCCTCCGTTGCCCAACTGGTAGAACTTGCTATATTGAGCTTCCATCTATAAGAATTTAGGATGATAAAGTTAGTGAAGTGATCAAGTGTGTCAAAGTTTTATGTAGTAATGTAAGAATTTGGAGGAACATGAATTTTTTTGAGACAAAGAATCCCAAGGGTAAGATAGGAAATAGTTTTCATAAATACTCACTTTGGTTTTGGAAACTAAGTTTTTGTTTCGGACATCCATTCTAACTAGGGTCTCCTATGGTCAGGATGGCTCTGATACCAACTTGTCAACACCCGGATTTTTAATCCCTAATGCCTGTTATGCCATACATCACAATCCCAGGATTACCATTTTGGCGAGACATAACAGATTGGATATCACAGTACATCATCCATTACAAACCATATAAGGTCTTACACAAATAAAGGATCTCATAATCCAGTCTTAGTACAATCAAGTAGCAGAATAAATAGCATAGTGGCGGGGTCCATCTTCAGTGTCACAGGCAATGCTGACGATGGGAGATGATCCTAGTTGTCGTAGCCATCCTGTTGTCCTCCTTCAGGGTAGTCCTCCTCATAGTCTGGCCATAGGAATAGCCAAGGACAAAGCCATGAGTACTCTTTAAGTACTCGCAAACTATCACTAACAAGTAAGATAGTTCTAGTAGGAATGCTAAGTTCTAAGTCTATTTGTAAAGTTAAGTTTGAAACCTAAGCTAAGTTTAGAAACAAAGAAAGATAAAATAAAGTTTGAATCACCTAAGTGGGAACTTAGTTCTCATAGTCACAACTCTATTGTGGTCAAGTCATGTCACAATTCATTTCATAAGTCATTTTGAAAACATCTGACAACGGAACAGTATGGCCACTCCAACTGTGCATAACCGCGGATGCAGCTATTCGAATAGTTTGACACTCTGCAGAGGTAGTACACTTTCACCACAAAATTTGATACATCTGTCAGGGATAACCCTGAATCATCATACTTAGTATGCAGATAATCAAACATAACCTTTACTTTACACACTCTAGTATAAGCACCTCTCCTATGAGTATGGCCTCCTAGCCATGACCATCTGTCATCCTGGGAACTGCATAGGTGGACAACATTGAGAGGTAGCCTCCGCTCAAACCTCTCCATGAGAACTAATACTAATGCATATAAACTTGACTAAGCCTTACCCAATTCAGGTATTGTGGTTTATGCAGTAAAATTGGAATGGTATCGCATCCGAACCCAACCATCAGTTTTTATAAAAGGGATAAGGCTCATGCCTCAACATTTTCATCATCATCATAAACCATTTGTGTTTCTCAACACATGTCAAAACATCTCAATAGAATGACTCATCATTCTAAGGTTTTCAGAAGTCATTTTCACCAAGTATTCCCATCTAAAGTGATTAATTTTGGTTTAGCTCTAAACCACTAAGTTAAGTGTTCACTAATGTGGGATGCTAAGATCAATCTCATGCCATAGAATGACATCTAAGTTGTCGTGGAAATGGCCACGGCGATCGCTGCAATAGGCAACGATTGATTGAATCGAGGCGAGAGCTGTGGCCATCTGCGGTCTTGAGATGAGGCGGATGCACATGGGTTTACCCAGGTTCGCCCCCCGGAGGGTAAAGACCTACTCCTCCTAGATTAGATTATTGGAAAGGGAGTTACAGGGGTGGCGAGCTCAGCGTCTAAGCAGCAATTAAGCTTGAGGGGTGTATGATGGAGCGTAAGTCCTGAGGATACCCTAGGGAGGTTTATATATGAGTCACCTCGCTAGGGTTTACAAGTTACAACCGAACCAGATGAGGCTTTTACCTAATCCGACTAGGCTTGTGGTATGCTTCTAGGCTTCCAGCCTCCAGTCGCCGGGCCTTCATCTTAGTCGCATTCCAGTCGCCATCATGCAGGCCCACTCGCGAGACCTTTTGGCCCAACCGGGCGTCTGCTGGGTACACCCCATCCGCATATCCCAATCAGTAGTCCCCGAGGCCATCGTTGAATCTAACGTAGGCGGTCATTTGGCAATCGGAGTAGGCGAGTCCAATTTGGACGCCCAGTCGAATCGGTGATGGACTCCACTGAAACCAAGGAAATTCTCCCCAGACTCCCATTCGTTGCCCCAGCGAATGTCATAGCTGCCAAGTCGCTGCTTTGGCGAATGGATAAGACTGATCACTAGCGAGTGGAATGGAGGAGTTGGACCGTCAACCTAGTCAAACTATCCGTTGGATATTCCAACGGTAACTTCGGCGTAATTACATAATGCGGCTACCCCTATTTTGGTGGGTAGCGTTCCTCTATAAGGGGAGTGGTGAATCAGCTCTGCAGATCCTTCCCCGCATTCTTCATTATCTCACATTCATTCTTTCTGCCTCCCTTCGATTCGATCATTCCGCACCGAGCGACTCCACATCCTTTCCAATGGCACCCCCAAAGGCTCATGGGGAAAATCCAAGTGCACCGCAGCCCAGCTCAAGTCCTTCGAGGATGCCAGAGTCCTCCGTAAGGGGATTTGGCGGGTTCCCCCTCCCTCCGAGACTGAGCTGAAAGCACGAGCCGGCGAATTCATTTGTTTCCCCAGCCATCTAGAGAGAGGTTTGGGGTTTCCCACCTCGCTCTTCTTCCGGCGCTTCTGTGCGTATTACGCAATCAAGCCGTCGGATCTTGGCCCGCACAGCATCGAGCAGCTGGAAATCTTCGTCGCCTTCTACGAGTGCTACCTCGGTTGCAGGCCGTATTTCCCGCTGTGGTTGGAGCTCTTCCATGGCCGCATCGGGTGCGAGGCATCCAGCGGCTTGATACTGGCGGCCGGCAGCGTCACGTTCCAATTGAAGCCAAAGGCCAACTTCATCAAGCTCCTTCTTCCAAGAAACCGTCGGAGTGGAAGAAGAGCTGGTTCTATGAAGAATCCACTCCCTCGGCGGTGGCGCTTCCGAGTTTGTCGCGAAAAGAGAGCCTCGCCGGTGGTGAAGAAGCTCCCTAAAGACCGAAGATGGCCGTCACGGAGATGATGGACCAGATCCGAAGGTTGAAGGATCGGGGGTTGATTTCGATCAACCTTTACAACTCTTTGGCTCGGCGTCTACAGTTCCGCTAGCAACTCGGCCGCATTGGATGTACGAGTATAGTGGGAAGCACGACCCCTCCCGAGCCAACAAGGAGTCGTGGGAGACCTAAGATTACAAGGCGGCCCTAAAGAAGATTACTGACACGGAGTTCACCACCGTATCGGTCGGTCTTGCCCCGTACACTCCTGTGAAGAACGAAACCCCTACAGTAAGTTTTCCTCCCAGTCGCCATATCTGCAGCATAACATGTAGTCGCTTTGCTTGATACTCAGTGGTGGTTGTTTTCAGTTGTTCTAGGTACTGGAAGGTTGGCTTCCTCCGCTTGATAAAGAGGTTCCCCAAGAAATCGACGAAGTTTCGGAGGAAGGCTCCTCTGAAAGCGACGAGGAGGAGGAGGTTCCTCCGGTGCCTACACTTGCAAGACCATGCATGCGAAGCGGTAGCGAGTTCGAAGTCGCGATCTCGATGAACGCGACGGGGGCGACAAGATCGTGCAAGAGCATACGTCTCGGCCTTGACCACACCAATGAAACCACCTTGAGACAAAAGTCGCCCGGCGAAGCTAGCGTCGCCCTCGAAGTCGGTGGTGGTGTTTGAGTCTGACGATGACTCCGATGATGAAGATGCCACTGATTCTTCGCCCAAGATCACCGAGGGTGCGATACCAATGAAGGGATTGGGGGACAAGGACACTGAGGCGGCGATAGAGGTCCCTCTGGCGGCGATCGCGCCTGAAGCTTCGAGGGACCCGAGCCCGGAGGCTGAGGCCGTGGCATCGAGATCGCCACAACCTTCGCAGGCGGCCGCGTCTCAGGAGCCAGAAATTCCGGCAACTGCAGCCTCATCGTCAAGGAAGCCCCCGCTGTCATGGGCTTCAGATGTCTTTGAAAGGGGTCTCACGCGCAAGCTGGGCCCAGAGCTAGACAAACCCGCCCACATTAGCACCGGGTTGCGCGTTCTTCCGGTCGCTAAGTAAGTATTGGCCTTTCATTCTGAGTCATGTCTTGTTTTTGTATTGTCACTATATTGAAGATTGGCCGTCCTTTAGTGGCGAAGATTCCGCCAGTCGCCACCATGGGAGAGGTCGACCTCCCCAAGAAGAGGAAACCTGTCGGAGATCCGGGCCATGCGAAGGCGAAGAGGTAGAAGGAGTGCCGATGATGTCGTGGCGATGGACAGCGCCAAGGAATCCGATCTCGTTGCGATTGCGAAGAAGTGGTGGCGGCCGGTGAACGATCGTGGTTGCGCCTATGACGGGCGCCGACCCGACAACCAGTGCCCCGGCTAGGGCGTCGGCAACATTCCCACGGTTCATGGCTAGGGGGTTTCCAGGCGTGGCGGACACCCAGTCTCCACAGAGCCCAGAGATCATGGATGCAGACATTGGGTCCCGTCGTGGGCGCACTGCCTTCACAATCCCGTCGACTGATGCCAGAGAACTCCACAGGACGCTTGGCGCCATTCAGGTACGTCCAGTCCCCGAGTTCCTAGCTACTGAATTTCAGCGGCTAGGTACTAGTTTTCTTCTATTATCCAGTCCCTGAGCTCCTAGTTGGTGAATTTCAGCGGCTAGGAACTGAACTTCTTTCTACTCTCCAGTCCTCGAGTTCTTAGTCGCTGAATGTCAGCGGCTAGGAACTGGATGTAGTTCTTGGTAAGTACTGAGTTTTTTTTTTGCAGGGTTTGTAGAGGGAATCGACCAACCGATAGGCTGCAAGAGAGCGCTTGGAGCGGGATCTGCGCGTGGCGCAGGAGGCAAACCGGCGACTCCAGGAAACTGTTGGTAAGTACTTGCTTCTTTTTCTTTTTCTCTTTCAGCTGTGAACTGTTGGTGTGTGACGCGTTGATGATTTCTCTTTCAGATGGTCTCCCGGCTGCAATTTCCAAGGCCTATGAAGGGTATGTTCCAGCCACCAAGTTGGACGCGGCGAATGGGCGAATTGCCTCGCTGATCCATGACTTGGAGGAGGCGAAAGCGGCCTCAATTTTGTCTGAGGACCGAGTGATGGCTGTTGTCGCTACGGCTAAGGAGGAGCATGAGGCCACGCTCGATCGTGGGGCTGCAGAATGACCATGCCGCCTTGGAGAAGAACATCACGGAGAGCTACCGCAAGCTTCTTGGTGAGTCTCTGGCTTTTTCTTAGCACGTTTGGCAAATATCCGATTGGGGAGGTCCATAGTGTCACTAACGTTTGGTTTTTCAGCTGTGATAGGGCAAAGTGATCCGATGGTTCAGACTTTCAACGCCTCGCAGTGCGTGACTGCCATGGTGAACGCGGCCACGGCTTCGGCATTGCGCGTCCAAGCGGTCCTTCAAGGGATGTCTCCCACCGAGGTTATTCCTGGGGGGCTTATAGAAGTGTGGCGCTATCTGGAGGTGGCGCCCGCCGTCGTGGAGTGGATGCGCTCGGCTTTCGGTAGCGAGGTTACCACGGCATTGAGCCTGGGTCTCGCCCACTTTCTCGACGACTTTGACCTTGACGACGTCACCAGCGGCTACCCATCGGCGACCAGCGCGGTGGAGATGTCAGATGTGCTGAAGCTGACTGCAAAGGCCACCCCTTTTGCTGATCGGGTGTTGGCAATGGGGGATCTTCTGCCGTACCAGGAGACGGTATTGGCGCATGGCGACCCCGAGCCGGAGCATCGCGACATGAAGTCGGAGCAACCCTTCCAGTCGGTGTTGTCGAAGTCGCTGACGACCTACCCGACGAACCTGTGGTAGCCTTTTGTTCATGTCAAGGGGGGTGGTGGTGCTTCTTCATCAGGACCTGCAGAATAGACAGTGTAGTTGGGCAGTTTGTAATATATGCCAAGTGGCGACTGCTGTAATGTGAACAATATTTTGAGTAAGGAGGGTCAATCGACTCGTATTGCGACCATAATCGTGTGGTGTATTTATTTTTGTTTGAGCGAGTCCATGAGCGTGTCATACTAATGGGGTATAACTCAATTGTATACTTATGTGTTTTCTTTTGGTTGTGCATTGTTTTGTCCCTTGCGTCTTCTGAGGGGCGAGTCCCCGAGCGCGAGTGGGATTGTTTTGCAGGCGAGTCCCCGAGCATAGTGCTTAGCCGTATTGGGCGCGTTCCTGTTGTATGTTGTTAATGCGTTGTTTGTAACACGTCTCTTCCCCTAGCTCGGAGAGCCAGTCGCTGGACGAGTCCAAGGAAACTCTCTTACTTGGTGTGTTCCCGAGCCGCGTGAGGATTTAATTTTTTCGGAGTCCCCGTGCATGGTACTTAACCGTTCGAGTCGCTTCGCGCGAGGATGGGAAGGACAGGTCGTTGTGAGAAGCGTATGCCGGTCGTCTTGGCCCGGTGGGCTAGTCGAGCTAGGCGACTCCGATGGTGGCTCCGGGTTGGCGTTTTCATGGACGTCCCAAGGCCCGAATATTTTCGGTGCCCCTTGGGCCGCACTACTTAGTCGTGCCGATCGTTCGCCCAAAGGTTGACTTCCGTGGGTAGCGTATTCTTGTTGTCTGAGTCTGAGTGGCACAAGAATATGGCGAGTAGACACGATTTCATGAACCGAATGAATTTCATTATATGTGTCAGCTGAGTACATGTTTGGTTCTATGTATAGAACTTCTGGAGGAGGTTTACATTCCATGGTCTCCCGACCTCGAGCTGGCCGTTTCCTCATATGTCGATGAGGTAGTAGGCATCATTGCCGAGAACTCGCCCTATGGCGAACGGCCCCTCCCATGGGGCGGAGAGTTTATGCATGCCCTTCTTGTCTTGAGCCAGTCATAGGACTAGGTCGCCTTCCTGGAAGGTGCGAGTCCGGACTCGGCGGCTATGGTAGTGGCGGAGTCCCTACTGGTAGATGGTTGTATGGGAGCGAGCGAGGCCGTGTGCCTCGTCAATTTGGTCGACGCTGTCTTGGCGGGCAGTCTCATTTGTCGCCTCGATGTAATTGGCGACTCGAGGTGAGTCATGTTCCAAGTCTGTTGGCATTACGGCTTCGGCGCCGTACACCATGAAGAAGGGTGTGAATCCGGTGGAGCGATTGACGGACGTGCAGATCCCCCATATGACTGAAGGGAGCTCTTCGACCCAACATCCTGGGGTGCGCCGAGGGCACAGAGTCGTGGCTTGAGCCTGTGGAGGCGTTACGCTTGGCTGTTCGACTCGGGTGGGCGTGGCGAGGCGTTGAGTCGTATGCGTTTTCTTCGCAGAATTCCGCCATGGCCCCTTTGGCGAAGTTGGTGCCGTTGTACGTTATTATGCTGTGCGGGTAGCCGTACCGGTAGATGAGCTCGCGTAAGAACTTGGTGGCCGCCTTGCCGTCGCACTTTTTGATTGGCTTGGCCTCGACCCACTTGGTGAACTTGTCAACCGCAACCAGGAGGTGGGTGAAGCCGAATGGGGCCTTCTTGAGCAGACTACCATGTCCATGCCCCATACGGAATGGCCATGTGATTGGGATGGTCTTGAGTGCGAACCAGGAGGTGCGTCTGCGGTGGGCGTACCGGCACCGGCGCATCACCGGACAATGTTGGTGGCGTCGGCGTCTTGCGGTGAGCCAGTAGAAGCCATGCCGCATGGCCTTAGCGACCAGCGACTTGGCGCCAGCGTGATGGCCGCAGTCGCCGGCGTGAATGTCCTGGAGGATCTTGCGGCCTTCTTCTGGCTGTACGCATCGCTGGAACACGCTAGTCACGCTGCGTTTGTAGAGCTCGCCGTTGATGATGATGAAGGATTTGTAGCGGCGCACCATCATTCACGCCTCCGTCTCGTTGCTTGGGAGGATCTTGTGCTCGAGGAAGGCGATGTATGGTGTCATCCAGTCGCTAGGCTCCACAACCATGGCGACTAGGTCCGGCTCTGGCTGCAGTGGTATCCCGACGTCAATCTCCTTCGGTGGGCTGACCGAAGGTTGGTGGATGATGTCAAGGAAGACGCCTGCTGGTGGCGCTTGTCGGGCCGACCTGATGCGGAAGAGGGCGTCTGCCTCCTCGTTCTTGCTTCTATCGATCCACTCGACGGAATAACCGTCAAAGTTTCCTCCCAGCTGGTCTACCTCTTGGCGGTACACGATCATTGTTGGAGAGAAGGCGTCGCATGTTCCCGCGACCTGGCCGGTGACTAGGTCGGAGTCGCCGTAGCACCGCAGGCGATTGATGTTCATTTCCTTGGCGGCCCGCATGCCATGGAGGAGGGCCTCGTATTCTGCCATGTTGTTGGTGCAGGGCTTGAAGTTGAGGTGGAGCACGTATCGGAGCTTGTCCCCTTTGGGGGAGGTCAATATAACCCCGGCCCCTGCACCGTCGGTGTTCTTCGAGCCGTCGAAGTGTAGCGACCAGTAGTGGAGATATGGTAGCTTCTCCGGCTACTGCGCTTCTTCCCAATCTACGAGGAAGTCAGCTAGTGCTTGTGACTTGATTGCTTTGCGGGGCTCGTATTTGATATTGTGGATGCCGATCTCGATGGCCCACTTGGCGACTCGCCCAGTAGCCTCGCGATTGCGTATTATGTCCTGCAGCGGTGCGGATGAGACCATCGTGATTGGGTGCTCATGGAAATAGTGGAGTGCCGGTGGCTCGAATACGCATACACCAGTTTACGGTACTATGGGTACGTGCCGTGAGTCCGTTAGGACTTCTGATGTAGTAGACGGGCGCGTATGGGGCGCTCCTTGCCCTCTCGGCCGTTCGACGACCATCATGACGCTGACTCAGTTGGAGGCCGCCACGTAGACGAGCATTGGCTCCTTGTCGACTGGTGCGGCAAGTAGTGGAGCCGCGAGTAGCACTTCTTTGAGTGCTTTGAGTGCATCGTTCGCCTCCGTGTCCCATTGGAACATGGGGTTCTTGTGCATCAGGCGATAGAGGGGCATGGCCTTCTCGCCTAGTCGGGGTATGACGCGACTGAGAGCCGCAACTCGCTCGGCCAACTTCTGGACGTCGCGCAGGCACTCGGGTTTTCCGAGTCGCGTGATGGTGTCGATCTTGGTGGGGTTGGCTTTGATGCCTCGCTTGGAGACTATGTATCCCAGTAACTGTCCGGTGGGGACACCGAAGGCGCATTTCCCTGGGTTCAGCTTGATGTTGTACCTCCGCAGATTTGCAAAGGTTAGGTCATCCTAGCGAGTGGATTTTACCACCACGTCGTCGATGTAGACGTGAATGTTGTGGCCAATTTGGCTCGTGAGGCACTCCTGCATGCATCTTTGGTATGTGGCACCGGCGTTCTTGAGGCTGAACGTCATGGCCCTATAGCAGAAGGTGCCGAATGGCATGATGAACGTTGTCTTCTTCTCATCCTCGACCGCCATCTTGATCTGGTTGTAACCAGAGTAAGCATCGAGGAAGCACCGACTCCGATCCCGGTCGAGTCGGTGATCTGATCAATCTTGTGATGGGGCGAACTCCTCCTTCGGTAGGCACCGTTGAGGTTGGTGTAGTCGATGCACATTCTCCAAGTGTTGTTCTTTTTAGGACCAGGACTGGGTTTGCCAGCCACTTGGAGTGTTTATTGGCGGATGAATCCTGCGGCCAACAAGCATTGCACTTCTTGGCGATTGCTCGTGGCGCTCTTCATTGAAGGGCGCGCTGCTACGTCACGCTTTGGGGTTGGCGTGTAGTTTGTGCTCGGCGAGTTCCTCGGGACACCTGGCATGTCGGAAGGTTTCCATGCGAAGATGTTGCGGTTCTCACGGAGGAACTCGATGAGCGCGCCTTCCTACGCGGTGCTCATGTGCGCCCCGATGGTGACCGTCTGGCTGGAGTCGCCCGGGACGAGCTCGATGGTGCGGGTTTGCGTTGTTGCCTCGAACGTGGAGTTTGCGGCGATTGCCTTTTTTAGTATGGTGGGGTCGTCCTTATTGATGGTGCCCGCGTATTTCACGAGCTCCTCTGTGTGGTCAGTCTCCATGGTGATGACGGCGTCGGCGAGCTCAGCGCCTTTGTCCTCGCATTCCACGGCCATATCGGGGTCGCCATGGACGGTGATGATGTCGCTCGGCCTTGGGAGCTTCATCATGTTGTACGCGTAGTGGGGGTCTCCATGAATTTGGCAAACGTCTAGCGTCCCAACATGCAGTGGTAGGGGCTATGGAAGTTCACCAGCTCGAACTCGATTCGCTCGGTGCGGTAGTTTGCCAGTGTGCCGAAGGTGACGGGTAACGTCACCTTTCCGATCGGGTATGCCTTCCGACCGGGGACGATACCGTGGAAGGTTGTCAGGGTCGGCTGGATTGCCGACTCCGGGAGCTGTAGCCTCTTGAACGTGTCCAGATACATGATGTTGATGGAGCTCCCGCCATCCATCAATATCTTGGGTAGCCAATAATCGGCCACTTTGGGCCTGAATACCAGGCGACTTCATACAGGTACTCAATTCTGGGGGCATGGTCCTGGTGACTCCAAGTGATGCTCTGCTCGGACCAGTTGAGGAAGCTTGGGATGTTGACCTGTGTCACCGCATTGACGGCAACTGCGCGGGCGAGCACCTTTCTCTCGCGCTTGGTGTCGAGTCCGGTGAAGGTGTGTAGCGAACCGACGGCGTTGCCGAAGCCACCGGCGTTTCTGTTGTCCTAGGGTGGGTTGTTGCTGGGGTCTTCCTTTGCTCGCCTTGCCTTTTCGATCTCTTTGAGAGAGTGGCAGTCCGTGGTGGTGTGGGTGGTGGGTTTCCCTCCCTCGTGGTATCTGTGAGGCTGGTTGAAAGCAGGTGGCGGGTGAATTCGGCCTTGCAGCTGTTGGACATTGAGGGCTCCCACCCATATGCTGCATTGAGGGCTCCCACCCATATGCTGCATATCCTCTAGGAATTACCAATAAATGCACGCTACGAGGATAACAGCCACGACCTGGCCATCCAGATGCATGCGAGAGGAAGGAGATACAGCTGACTTCTCCTTCCCATTCCAAATCTCATGGTTAACGCGTAATATACGATGCTAGAATCACTAGCGACATTGATTGTTAAGTCCTAGATATTATGTTCCTTTACCACTGGAACTATATCAATAGATTATTACCATTTGGTAAATAATCCATAATCATATTATTATGAAAATAGTGTTTTCTGACCTTTTTGAAATGCAGGTGATGACAACATTTGAGTTACAAGCATTTGATAGAAAATAATCAAATGACATGAGCAAGTGTGAACTTGCCTTTTGTGGTGGCAAGATTATGCACTCACGGTCTTCAAGACAATAGAAGATCCAAATTCTGTAAACAACCTCTTGGTCCGGTAAGGACTAATGTTTAAAGAAGCAAGATGCATTTATGCATAAGTAATGTAATGCAGTTTGGAAAACCCCGAAGTAATACCCCAATATGGTGAATGAGTTAAACTTAGGTGATTTCTTAAAGAATTAGTTTGCCTATAAGTTTACTTTACAAGCCAATATACATATACAAGGAACTTGAGACTAACATGTATGATATAAAGTAAATAGAACAACACATGCTTAGAGTTATTTGATATTATGTATATATTATGGAAGTCCATGTTTTAGGGTGATAAGATTTGAAGAACATATTATGAGATTGTTGTTTGAAGTGGCAAAACGAATAACTTTTGAAGAAAAGGTTTCTTTGATAATGTTTAACCAATCTTTATGGTTAATAGAATGTGATCGATGTCATTTGCATTTATTCGATAAGTTTGGATTTGAGATGCCTTATGACTTAATTTGGAATAGACAAAAGTTAACTATAAAACCATAATTAGATCTAAGGTGTGATGTGTTTAAAAGTATTAATAAACTTTAAATCTTGCAATAAGCATGTTTGAAGGTATAGGATCATTCACTTTCATCTTAAGTGAATGATGAGTTTAAATGTGATTTGTTATTATGAATATAGTTTATCTTATTAAGGAAAGTAAATTTAGATGATTTGAATAATCTGTTAGAGCTAGAATCAAGTTTAAGAATAGTTAAGAGATAAATATCATTCATTTTATGATGTTCAAAATTTACTTAAAATTGTTGGTTTAGTTTGGATTTATGATTTTAAAAGAGTTTTATAAGGTTAATAAGTTATTTTTAAGTGTTGTTATAGACTCAAGCTATGTTTTTTTGGAAGTAGTATTTAAATGTACAAAAATTATGGTTTTATATAAAATTGTGATTATTTCTTATTTAAGAAATGTTTTTAAAGAATTTACCAAATAGATAATAAGGATTTATTACTTAATTTTTTTTAAATGTGTTGGAATAATATAACTAGTAATTTTCTAGTAAAACATACTTACTTAAGATCTTAGAATTGAATTTTATTTAATTTTAGGTGGTATCCTTATTTTTATAAAATTCCACAAAATATTATATATCTTTAAACATTTGCTTCAATTTTTATTTGTAAACAATTAAGTTAGTATTTTTATAAAATAGTTGATTTATTTTCATATGTAAAAATGATTTTTATTCATTTTTAGGACTTTTCCTTAATTTATGAGATTTTATTAAGGATTTAAGGGTGTTAATATTTATTCACATTTTACTTAGCTTAAATAAGTAAAGTTGTATTTTTCTTAAGCATATATCATTTTTGTGATCATTTTGATATATGATATATATTTTTAGGATTTTTGTATATTTTCTAAGGCTAAAACAATCTTAGGGGTATTTTGGTAATTTTAAATTTAGTTTATCTTTTCTTTTTCAATATTTATTTTTCTCTTTCCTATAAAACTACTTCTGATCCGCGGGCTGGTTAAGCCCAACATATTGATTGGGCCTGGGGTCAAACCCCACCCCAGCCCAACCCCTCTCCTCTCTCATCTCGCACGCACACCACACTATCGTTCCCCTTCTAATCGAGAACGACGCCACCGCCGCCTCTTCTCGCTGCTAAGCGCTGGTTCGGCCATCACCGGCCGACATCCGCCATCGTGCCCTGCTTGCGAGGCTTCACCTCCTTCTCCTCTATCCTCTCCCCACCGTATCGACACTGCTCCGTCCCGGGCGCATACCCATGGCTAACCCTAACTATGTGATTCGCCTTTGGTACTGCGCCACGCGCATCCGATCGCCGCCACTATATCCGACATCGTCGAGCCCAACCTCTCCACCTTCTGCGGTGCCTCCCTACCCTCACCATCATGTCACTGGTTAACCCTAGTTGTGAGGGTCGGCGGAGTCGTCGACACGATTACGTAATGTCGCCGCATTGCTGCTTCCCCCTGCCGCCTCGTTCCTCGCACCTGCGGCTCGACGATGACCACAACCTCTATCGTTTCCTTCCCCACGGTGAAGTGCTACTGCAGCTACTGTTGCGGCCTACTCCCCTCTCTAACGCTGGAGGGAAGGTACTACGACGCAACCCCGACGCGCTTAGGTTGTTGCCTATGAACCTTTCCAAGGTGGTGGTTAATGATATTACTATTGGAACTAGTTCTTCCTTTGATACCGGTGAGATGGCAGTGTGTCAACACCAGGATTTTTAATCCCAGATGCCTGTTATGCCATACATCGCGATCCCAGGATTACCATTTTTGCGAGACACAACAGATTGGATATCATAGTACATCATCGATTACAAACCATATAAGGTCTTACAAAAATAAAGGATCTCATGATCCAGTCTTAGTACAATCAAGTAGCAGAATAAATAGCGTAGCTATGGGGTCCATCTTCAGTGTCACAAGCAATGCTGACGATGGGAGATGATCCTAGTTGTCGTAGCCATCCTGTTGTCCTCCTTCAAGGTACTCGTCCTCATAGTCTGGCCATAGGAATAGCCAGGGACAAAGCCATGAGTACTCTTTAAGTACTCGCAAACTATCACTAACAAGTAAGATAGTTCTAGTAGGAATGCTAAGTTCTAAGTCTATTTGTAAAGTTAAGTTTGAAACCTAAGCTGAGTTCAGAAGCAAATAAAGATAAAATAAAGTTTTAAATCACCTAAGTGGGAACTTAGTTGTCATAGTCACAACTCTGTTGTGGTCAAGTCATGTCACAATTCATTTCATAAGTCATTTTGAAAACATCTGACAACGGAACAGTATGGCCACTCCAACTGTCCATAACCGCGGACGCGGCTATTCGAATAGTTTGACACTCTCAGAGGTGGTACACTTTCACCACAAAATTCGATACATCTGTCAGGATAACCCTGAATCATCATACTTAGTATGCAGATAATCAAACATAACCTTTCCTTTACACACTCTAGTATAAGCACCTCTCCTATGAGTATGGCCTCCCAGCCATGACCATCTTTCATCCTGGGAACTGCATAGGTGGACAACATTGAGAGGTAGCCTCAGCTCAAACCTCTCCCGCGAGGGAACTAATACTAATGTATATAAACTTCCGGCTAAGCCTTACCCAATTCAGGTATTGTGGTTGTACGGTAAAATTGGAATGGTATCGCATCCGAACCCAACCATCAGTTTTTATAAAAGGGATAAGGCTCATGCCTCAACATTTTCATCATCATCATAAACCATTTGTGTTTCTCAACACATGTCAAAACATCTCAATAGATTGACTCATCATTTTAAGGTTTTCACAAGTCATTTTCACCAAGTATTCCCATCTAAAGTGATCAAGTTTTGGTTTAGCTCTAAACCACTAAGTTAAGAGTGTTCACTAATGTGGGATGCTAAGATCAATCTCATGCCATAGAATGACATCTAAGTCTAACTAGATACGAAAAGTTTTATACTCTTGATGCTACCTTTAAACAAAGTAAAGGACTTTGGTAAAGTAAGGAAAGTAAAGCTTGTAAATAAAACTTGGAGTAGGTATAAGTCAAAAGGTATAACCAAAGCATGCCTAATGCATTTGCTTAGGTTATATAGCTTAATTCTAGTTGCTAACAATAGCTTGCCTTTCCCCCACCAAAAAAAATAGCTTGCCTTGGTTGGTGCAGTGGTTGAAATTCTCTTCCTCCTCCTCTTGGTAGAACTCCTCCTCCTTGAAGACTTGCTGGGTACTATCGTCTATAAATACATATGGAAATACACAATCACCAAACAATACTTAGCTAGTCTACTTAGTACACTAAGGCACACATTTTATGATCTAGTAACATCACAAGGTTTAATGAACTAGCTTCATTCTTTTTATTTGAGAAAAGTAATTTCTACTCATTGAAATTAACTAAGATTTAATATTCTCCAATTAAAATATGGGATCATGTGGACACATGTCATCACCACATATTATAACATATGGGAATGTGATTTAAGGGTTGGATCATATTTTAATAAGTTTAAGTTTAATAATTAATGATTTAAAGTGACTAGAAATGCCTATATAGCATTATTTTGGTACTAGTCCAAAGTCACTGCATGCAAACCTTAATATTATTACATATTCAGATAGATATGGTTAAATGTGATTTTTGAGAGTTGGAATCAACTCAAAAGCTATTATGGTTGATTTTAGAAAAATGTTTGAATGTGCAAAAGCTTCTGTCTTGTTATTTTTACTAGGAGAGGTCTCACCGGCGAGACTAAACCCTAGCGGCTCGGTGGGGGTGCGGTGAGGACATACCGGGGCTCCAGCTAGTGCGGCGAGGCAGGCAAACGAACGAGACAACAACGGCAGTTCTCCTGGTACCGGCGGCGTCCCGGGAGATGGCCTGGATCACTGGCGCCCTTCTCCTTCCGCGGCAGACTCCGGCAAAATTCCGGCGCTACAGGCTACGGCTTGCTCCGGTGGGGCTCTAGGAGTGCTCTGAGGGGGAGTGGATGAGAGTGGTGTGAGGAAACGGTGCTGGGGTGGCTTCCTTATATAGGCGCGGCGAGGCGGTAGTGAGGCATGGGCGATGCTCGTCGGTGACGACGACACAACGGGCTAGAGGCTTGGGCGGTGGGCTAGGACGGTGGGCGGTTCCCTGGCAGTCGTCATGGCAGTGCGCGTGCAGTGAATTGCGATCGGGAGACGTGAGCGGCGCGGCGCGCATGATGTCTCTATCGACGGTGAACTTTGTGGTGGCTGGCGACTACAAGGCACGGTCGGGGAAAGGGACATGTCTGGCGGCTTCCAGGGACGGTGGTGATCATGTAGGTGGGCGGTGAGAGCGAGGCGGGGTCTGATTGAGCAGGGACCGTGCACTCTCTGCGGGCTGTGTCGGCATGGCAGACACTGGCAGCTTCCAGCTTCTCCTCGCCTCATCCTCGAGGCTGGCCTGGAGGGGGAGGTGGACCACGAGCGACGCTTTGGGCAAGGTGGACGAGGCTGGCGGCGTCAGGGGCGCGTTGTCGCCGGTGAGGTGCTCAAGTGGGCTCGGCATTGATGTCCATGACCATTTGGTCGTGGGCACAATGCTTGGCCGGGCTAGAAAAGAGCAGGGGGTACAGTGGAGAGATTTTGGTTGCAATGTAGGAGACAAGTTTGGCCAGAACACTGCTCACACTAGTGTTTTTGATTTTCATCTGATCTGTGCACTCCAAGTGTTTGACAAAATGTCCGAAAGAATTCAAGTTTGGAATTTTGAATTGAAATTTTGTGGAGTGGTTTGTCACATGCTTAAGCATCTGTGGTTGCTAGGATTTGTCAAATGGAATTCATTTGGATGGTTTTTGAAATAGGGTGATCTATACATATGAACTAGATTCCATTTTCAAATGTCATTTAAAATTAGAGTTTGAAAGTTTTTGGGAGATCACAAAGTGGGCCTTGGCACATCACTACTTGTACTAGCAAGGGGTGCAAAGATCCACCATTGTTTATGTTGGAATTTGAGTGCTAGGAATACCCAAAGTGGGATAGTTGATTAAAATGGCAAAAGTGACCATTTCCTTTATTCAATTCTTTTTGATTTCTTTTTCTTTGGTTTTTTACTTGGGAATGATCTAGATGATGTGAAATTCATCATAGAATCATTTTACAACCATTAGAACACACAATCATGGCATTTCAAAACAACTCCTATTTAAATGCAACACTCATATGCATGCTTAAATATTTTAAATGAAAAAGTTTTTGTTAACCCTAAATTGGGTGATTTGGATCTTAATAACTTGGATTAATGTTTTGGAATGTTACAAACCTTCCCCCCTTAAACAAAATCTCGTCCCGAGATTTAAGAAAGAAAACTAGGAACTAAAGAGATCTGGGAACTCAGTCCAAATGTAATCTTCTCGCTCCCAAGTGGCTTCTTCTTCTGTATGGTTGCTCCATTGAATCTTGAGAAACTTGATACTCCAGGTCCTGGTGGTTCTGTAAGCTTCTTCCAAGATACAGATGGGCACTTCACGATACGTCAGATCCTTGTTGATATCAACAGCTCGGTGATTGATGTTCTTGAAAACTTCAGTCTTCTCTGGCACTTCTAGACATTTGAGAAGTAACGAGATATGGAACACATTGTGGATGGCTGACATCTCTTCTGACAGTTCCAGTTGATAAGATACTTCTCCTCGTAGATTCAGAATCTTGATGGGTCCAATATATCTGGGGGTTAGCTTTCCTTTCAGACTAAAACGTTGCGTTCCCTTAAATGGCGAAACCTTGAGATATACAAAATGTTGGAAATATGCCCTAGAGAAAAATAGTAGTAAGGAATATTATCATATTTCATATAGTTTATGATTAAGTTTTATATCATGCTATAACTGTATTGAGTGGAAACATCAATACACGTGTGATATACCAACAACCAGGGGTTCCCAGTGAAACTCTAGTCACTAGTTCATTGGTCAACAGATGATCAAGTTTCTTGATCATGTGGCATTTATGCCAGTTGGAAATGAGGTCATCTCATTCCAAGAATGAGATGATGAACCAATACCCAACCTAAACATCATGACCCGATCCTGTCACGAAGTTCAAGTTATGATGATTAGAAATGGATCCTTGTAGACTATTCCTTAGATCGTGAGGCTATATCAATCACTATCTCCCGAGAGTGCTTAGATAACATCAAACGCCATATGGTAATATGGTGGTTATAAAGGTGTGTTCAGGTATTCGGAGGAAACCGTAGAGGCAATATATGTCAAGAGCGGGATTTGTCCGTCCATGTGATGGGAAGATACTCAAGGGCCCATTCGGAGAAGTTATATCCAATAGTTGCGCAGCATGTGATTTGATCACGGGGATATCACTTGTCGGAACGAGTCAAGTAGCATTGTTTAGTAATGAGATTGAACACGATATGGTGATGTCATTGATCAGATCTCGGGCAATGCAAGTATCGAGTGACAAAGGGAATAAGACACGACTGTCTCGGTTCAAACGACGAAAGATCTTTGTGGAACGCACAGGGGTCACATGGCCATGTAGGTCCCTCTGTCGATCATTGGTGCGGGAGTGTCCCGACCATGTCTGGAGTGTTCCCAACCATGGGGTATCACGCTTAAGGGCTTGATGATGCTTAGAGAATGTTTATAAGATCGGTAGAATCACCGAAGAGTTATATGGAGAAAACCGGAAGGGTTTCGGTAAGTCCGGAGGATGTCCGGAGTGGAGGTGGAAGGTGTTCCATAGCCGCGGAGGTTGAATAATATGTGAATGAATGTTAAATGTTGATTTAATCATTTATTCATAATTATTTCAATAAAGAGAAAATCAATTTTAATGGTCAAAGGCTTAATGGGCCAATTCCGGAGGGAGAGGGCCCATTAGGGGAAAGGAGAGAGGGAGAGGGGCCAAGGGGGAGGCCGGCTGGGCCTAGCCCCCCCCCCGCGTGCGGGGCCCACTAGGGTGGCCGGTGGCCTCCCCACCCCCTCCTCTCCTTTAGTCCCACCCCGGGACTTTGAGGGAGGGTGTACCCCCTCCTCCCCCTATATATAGTGGGGTATTTGGCCAAGATAAATATACAAATAATCAATAACGGTCTCCCCACTTTTGGGAGGACCTCTAATTGATATTTTCTCTCTCCCCCTCTCTCTCTCTCGTGACCATGGTCCCAAGTCTGGGTTGCACGAGCGAGAGACATCTTCACCATGAGCGCCTTGCTGAGATTCGGATCCGGAGCTCTACTTCCGAATCGCTCATGGATCGGGAAGCGGGAGTCATCGTTAGGCACCGGACGTGTGTAACTCCCCGCGAGGTGTCGCACTTGAGGCACTCAATTTGTTGGAGCCAAGGAGCGCAAGGACTTCATCACGACCTTGAGGTCGGCTTCGGCTCGTCTACATCAACCCCGCTCTCCTGAGCGTTGACAACGCTTTTCGGTCTTCAAGGGTAAGTTCGTGAAAAGCCCCTCCCGTTACTGTATTACTAATATATAGGTCCTGGCAGCTTCAGGGGTTCGGGGGCGTAGAGTAAAATTTATTGTTTTCATACGCGGAACCCCTACAGTGGTATTAGAGTTAGATCTATGCGTAGTAGTGCTAGTACGGGTAGAACACACGAGATGTAGCGTGTGGACGTTGATCTTTTAGTTGTTACCCTCCCACGTGTACTTGTGTATACCGCAGTAATGCTTGATGAAGCGGCCCCCAACCGACTTTACGCGTTCATTTGCGAGACTGGTCCACGCTTGACATACGGCTTGTACCGTATAAAGTGGCTTAGGAGGGTGTCTGTCTCTCTCGCATTAGTTGGTATACCATTTGCAATGGAGGGCCCTGGAAGGGGTGTAGTAGAGAAAACTACTTGATCAGCGTTGTGCTGAAAGTTCGTAGGTAAGAACGGTTCTTGTGCGAAAGCCCATTCAGCCACGTAAAACATGCAAAGATAAAGTAGAGGCTCTAACTTTGTTTTGCAGGGGGTGTTGCTTTGTGATATGGTTGTGGAAAAGGTAAAGTGATTACCTTTTGTTACGTAGTAGTAGATAGTCACCGAGGTGACGGACTACCACGCCGGAAAGACACCGGTACCCTGGTGTCTATGGCACCGGAACCCTAGCGCCGGAACCCGGTGACGGCGGATGGAGATCACGACGTGAAGGACCATATCACATAGCATTTACATTCAATGTTATTGTTTGTACATCTTATTGTGTGCTAGTATTAGATACTCGACGGTAGCCTAATAAGATGATCCCTGTTAAAATTATCAACGATTGTGTTCCCCCTTAGTGTGCACTACCAAGAAAGTTCTTCGGTATGAGGTAGGCCGTGATGATCGGGTGTCAGACATATCTACGTTCGCATACAGTGGGTGTAAGCCATGTTGCACAGCGAATACACTAAGGTTGAGTTGGTGAGCCTAGCATGTACAGACATGGCCTTGGAACACGGATGGTCAAAAGATCGAGCACGAGTCGCATGAATGATGTGACCGACGTTTAGCGTCCACCCTTGAACCCACATTGATGGCTGTGATGATCGGGGGAGATGTGGCTGATAGGGGTCGTGTTATCACTAGGAACCCTTCTAGGGATAGGAGTTTCTGAGTGGAGTTATTATTAACTCATTTAATTATAGACTTAGTCTAAATTCCTTTTGCGATTATAAATGTAGATGGGACCTTTCGTGTTGACGATTGATTGGTTAGGAGAGAAGCTCAGATTAGATGGATCGAACTTCTCCATATGGGTTGCAAGTCTCCATGTTGTCCTTAGCGAGAACGACGTGGTCGACTACATACTCGACGGGATGGATTTGGATCAGCCCACTGACCTAGAGACCCAGAGGAGCGGAAAGACCGCTATCTCCGTCGGGAGATGGCCTCCTATATTTCAGTTGTAATGCGTTTCGGAATGGTGGATGAGCTGTGTCCTTTCGTGGGTGATGTCAACCCTCGTTCAGTGATGCTACAGCCTAGGACACATTTCGTGGAGCAGACACGGATTTGGGAGCATGAGATGATGGGAGACTTCCTCTCCATTAAGATGGAGGAGAACTCATCACTGGACGACCACTTGGAGCACATGCATTATGTGTACATGATGCCTGCATACTTCCTGGACATCTGGATAACGGGCTCTTTTGCAAACGCCGCTGTGCTACGGCCGCTGCCACCAAGCTACCATGCACAAGTCATGACTTGCGTAATGAGGGGCGACACGGAAACAATGGAGTTCTATAGGTTCATGACACATCTCAGGAATGTGTTGGTTGAACCAGATGTCGCTCGGGTCGTCAACGACAAAGGTATATATTTGATATACAGTTTTATAAATGTTATAATCTTGGAAACACATTTGCAGTGTTAAGTATATCTGATACTTGTTCTGTTTTGCTAAAAACAGGTCCTTCTACATGAGAGGTGCTTGCTGGAGAGGAGGTGACGTTGCGTGTTGATGGCGAGCATGATGATGACGGCCGACGACACTCTCCCTTGACATTTATCATTTAGTTCGTGTTTAGGATGATTATTGTAATCAAGATATTGTGAACTTCTTTAGTGTGTCTCACACTTCGTGAGACGGTTATTCATATGAGTTTGTAACAAACAGTTGTTCCACTTTTATGAATGATTTCTATTCATGTTCATATCTTGTTTGATTACGTGTGAATTATCCTTGTTGTTTGAAACTAATTGATAATGCATGAACATTTGTAAAATATTAAAATGCCTTGCTTAAAATACCCAACTAAATGATATATTCATTAATGAATGAAACCATTGTTTAAATTCAAAGTTATGTGATAATATGTGAAAGTCAATTGATTTCTTATCACATATAAATCATGCCTAAGTTCGGCAAAATAACTTGAACACCGTGTATTACTTGAATACAAAGTTTTTAAAGAATTGTTAAAAGTAAATACATATTCGATGTATTGTGTTTAACGAAAATGGTAATTATCATTAAATGATTGTTTAAATGTGTAAAGAAATTTATCAAAGGAAACATGAATATGAAACTATTTGATTTGATCAAAGTGTTTCATCAACAATGGGTATAAATATAAAAGAGAATCCAATTACTATGATTTGATCAATAGTAATGAAGTTCAAATTTATAAGAATGGCATAAAAGAAATTGTGGAATGCAAAGTGTTTTGAAATGTCAAAATGCAAAGCATCACAATGTGATATTAGATATCAAAGGGGTTGAATAGAAGGCACCAAATAAATCGTTGTAGTGTAGATGTAGAGACCATTAGTTAGAAATAGTTAGCACTCAATTAGAATTTATAGTGAACCATTTGAATTCGTGAAAGTTTTGGGGTTATTCGATATAACCAAAACAATAGCGAATAAGTCCTTGTAGCATATTCATTGGAAACTTTGAATACAAAACCCATAGCTGAAACCAAAAGGAAAGCAAGATTAGTATTGCTTGGATTTTGGTACATTCTTGAGAAAGCTCACTTTTAGTGATGTTTCTCAATTATGGAGCAAATGGAAGAAAGTGAAAAACAAGATGAGGATTCAAAACCCTGCATCAAAGGGTTGAGAAGCGCAACGAATAACGTTCCTGAACGATTCTCTTCACAAAAGGAAAGAATCAATGATATTGATCATTGTGTTTTTCCCCACTTGTGTTTTTTCACTACATGGAGTAGGATTCAGAATGTAATCCATATCTTGTGTGGAGACTTTTGTGAATCACTTGTCATGATTTTTGGAATATGACATACCTACGAACTACATAGGAAATAATGGTAAACTAGAATTATGAGAAATCCTAGAAGTAAAATTCCCTTGAGATTAGAAAGCAATTCGTTGCTGAATCTCACAAGTAAAAGGGGTTACTTGAATTTTCCCAAATGACTGTGAAGCCATAGTAGGAAAAAGGGGTAAATGACAAAAGCACAATTTGTCAGATATTGGACAAATTCAAATGAATTTGATTCATGTGTGCTAAACATCTAGAGGATTTAAAACTAGTAACAGTACTAGCATCTCATAGTAAATCTCCAACTTTGATATTTGATCAAAGAATTTTGAAGTTGTTCAAAATAGTGAGTGTATATGCAGTTTGCATAAAATTGAGTGGGATCTATGAAAGTCTTCCTGAAACAATATGTGATTGACATATTTTTAAGTGGGAGCAATATAAGTCTCAAATTCAAATATGTAGGAACATATTCTGAGTGGGAGCTTATAGGAGTAATTCTTAAGTATATTAAGAATGAAAGTGAAAATACTTATAAATAATGATTTATAAGGTGTATAAGTTGATAATAAGTGTATTATGATATTATGCAGTATTCCTTAAGGGATTCTGAAAGGGGTTTCAGAATAGAAGTTAATTAAGGAAATGGTACTTAATAACTCAAATTAGGAATAGTATTAAGTTTAACATCAATGGTTGAAAGAAAGAAAAGGATGATCGTCATCCACTATGTTGAGACATAGGTTCTATCTTAGTAAACCATGATGATAACTTAGCATAACATGTGATCCAAATAAGGAACATTTGAAAGTGATTAAGTTCGAATCACATAATGTTGAGCTGAGTTTTTGTCCGCATTGTCTAATAGAGAACTATAGACATGTTTTACAAATCCATAAAGGATGACATTTCTTAAAACATAAAGGGTTATGTTAAGGGAATATGTTGGAAACTTCCGTAGATACCGATTAAAGTCAAGTAGGAAGCGAGGTGAACAAAAACATCGAAAGTTGCACAAAGTGCACTAGTGTTTCGATGAATACATTTATAATAATAGATAAGGGTACCATCTAAAGTGTTGTATAATGTTATGGCGGGGCTAGTTCGCTTTTAACATAGAATGATGTGTCCCAGGGCACAGTGCCCATGAGAAAGCCCTCGAGGTTGATCTAACATCACTATAGGCTCCTGGAATCAGGCCTCGTTCTGCTGCCATAGCGACGATGCATACACATGGATGCTATCATGAGATGATAAAGTATTAATGTCAATCAATGTGACATTAGTAAGTTGCAAAGGATTTACTGTAAAATCTGCACCAAGACTCAACCTCTTCCATGAGCAAGCATGTTCAGGGTACCGGACATATGGTTCCAAAGATTGAGAACAAATGCAACTAGTGTATTTGTACTCTAGTGCAAGTGGGAGACTGTTGGAAATATGCCCTAGAGACAAATAGTAGTAAGGACTATTATCATATTTCATATAGTTTATGATTAAGTTTTATATCATGCTATAACTGTATTGAGTGGAAACATCAATACACATGTGATATACAAACAACCAGGGGTTCCTAGTGAAACACTAGTCGCTGGTTCATTGGTCAACAGATGATCAAGTTTCCTGATCATGTGGCATTTATTCCAGTTGGAAATGAGGTCATCTCATTCCGAGAATGAGATGATGAACCAATACCCAACCTAAACATCGTGACCCGATCATGTCACGAAGTTCAAGTTATGATGATTAGAAATGGATCCTCGTAGACTATTCCTTAGACCGTGAGGCTATATCAATCACTGTCTCCCGAGAGTGCTTAGATAGCATCCAACGCCATCTAGTAATACAGTGGTTATAAAGGTGTGTTCAGGTATTCGAAGGAAACCATAGAGGCAATATATGTCAAGAGCGGGATTTGTCCGTCCATGTGACGGGAAGATACTTAAGGGCCCACTCAGAGAAGCTATATCCAATAGCTGCACAACGTGTGATTTGATCACGGGGATATCACTTGTCGGAACGAGTCAAGTAGCATTGTTCAGTAACGAGATTGAACATGACATGGTGCTGTCATTGATCAGATATCGGGCAATGCAAGTATCGAGTGATAAAGGGAATAAGACACGACTATCCCGGTTCAAACAATGAAAGATCTTCGTGGAACGCACAGGGGTCACATGGCCATCCAGGTCCCTCTATCGATCATTGGTGCGGGAGTGTCCCGACCATGTCTGGAGTGTTCTCGAACCGTGGGGTACGCTTAAGGGCTTGATGATGCTTAGAGAGTGTTTATAAGATCGGTAGAATCACTGAAGAGTTATAGGGAGAAAACCGGAAGGATTTCGGTAAGTCCGGAGGATGTCCGGAGTGGAGGTGGAAGGTGTTCCATAGCCACAGAGGTTGAATAATATGTGAATGAATGTTAAATGTTGATTTAATCATTTATTCATAATTATTTCAATAAAGAGAAAATCAATTTTAATGGTAAAAGGCTTAATGGGCCAATTCCGGAGGGAGAGGGCCCATTAGGGGAAAGGAGAGAGGGAGAGGGGCCAAGGGGGAGGCCGGCTGGGCCTAGCCCCCCCCCACGTGGGGCCCACTAGGGTGGCCGGCATCATCCCCACCCCCTCCTCTCCTTTAGTCCCACCCCGGGACTTTGAGGGAGGGTGTACCCCCTCCTCCCCCTATATATAGTGGGGTATTTGGCCAAGATAAATACACCAATAATCAATAAAGGTCTCCCCACTTTTGGGAGGACCTCTAATTGATATTTTATCTCTCCCCCTCTCTCTCGTGATCATGGTCCCAAGTCTGGACTACACGAGCAAGAGACATCTTCACCACGGAGCGCCGTCGCACTGCGGGATTCGAATCCGGGAGCTCTACTTCCGCAACTGCTGCTGGATCAGGGAAGCGGGAGTCATCGTCAGGCACCAGACGTGTGTAACTCCCCGCGAGGTGCCGCACTTGAGGCACTCAAGTTGTTGGAGCCAAGGAGCGCAAGGACTTCATCACGACCTTGAGGTTGGCTTCGGCTCGTCTACATCAACCACGCTCTCCTGAGCGTTGACAATGCTTTTCGGTCTTCAAGGGTAAGTTCGTGAAAATCCCCTCCCGTTACTGTATTACTAATAGATAGGTCCTGGCAGCTTCAGGGGTTCAGGGGCATAGAGTAAAATTTATTGTTTTCATACACAAAATCTCCGACATTGAAAGTCAGGTCTCTCCTTCTCTTGTCAGCATAACTCTTATGTCTGGATTGGGCGGTCTTGAGGTGCCCACGGACTTTGTGAACCTTCTCTTCGGCTTCTCGTAGAATGTCGGGTCCGAAAATCTAACTTTCTCCTACTTGCGACCAATTCAAAGGGGTACGACACTTTCTTCCATATAGGAACTCAAATGGTGCCATCTGCAAACTGGCTTGATAACTGTTGTTGTATGAGAATTCTGCGAAAGGCAGACAATCTTCCCATTTTGATCCATATTCTAACACACAAGCTCTCAACATATCTTCTAAGATCTGGTTGACTCTTTCAGTCTGTCCATCGGTTTGCGGGTGATAAGCTGTGCTGAAATTCCACTTGGTTCCTAATCCTTCTTGGATTTTCTGCCAAAATCTCGAGGTAAATTGGGTTCCTCGATCCGACACTATGGTCTTGGGGGGTTCCATGCAAACTAACAATTCTAGCAATGTATAACTCCGCTAGCTTTGAACTCTGGTAGGTTGTCTTGATAGGTATAAAATGAGCTATCTTGGATAGTCTATCAACGATGACCCAGATTCAGTCATTTCACCCACTAGAAGTAGGCAAACCGGTGATAAAGTCCATTCCGATGGAATCCCATTTCCATTCCGGAATCTACAATTGTTGCAACAGTCCTGCGGGTCTCTGATGTTCTTCTTTGAATCTCTGACAGATATCACACTTGGCGATGTAGCTTCCGATTTCTCTCTTCATCTTGTGCCACCAAAATTGCTCCTTCAAATCTTGATACATCTTCGTTCCTCCGGGGTGGATAGAATAAAGAGTAGCATGAGCTTCTTGCATGATAACTTGCTTCAGCTCTGAATCTGCTGGCACACAGATACATCCTTTGTACCATAGAACTCCTTCTTCGTCTTCGGTGAATCCAGGTACCTTTCCTGTACCAATACAACGTTTGATTCTGTCGATACTTTTATTTCCCTTCTAGGCTTCCTTGATTTGGCTAATCAAAGTGGGTTGAAGTTCAATGCTAGCTAAAAATCCTTTGCTAACTAGCTCAGTTCTAAACTGCTCCAATTCCTCATACAAACTTGGTTGCTTCTCCTTTATCATGGTGTTTAATCTACACGACAATATGCTAAGAGCATCCGCTACCACATTGGCTTTGCCGGGGTGATAGTGAATGTCAAGGTCATAATCCTTGATTAACTCTGTCCATATCCTTTGCCTCATATTCAGCTCCTTCTGAGTGAAAATATACTTCAAACTTTTGTGATCTGAGTAAATCTCATAGCGATTACCCATAAGATAATGACGCCATGTCTTCAATGCCAAAACTACGGCTACTAACTCAAGATCATGGGTGGGGAAATTCTGCTCATGCTGCTTCAGTTGTCGAGATAGATATGCGATGACTTTGCCTTCTTGCATCAACACACATCCGAGACCAATCTTGGATGCATCACAATACACATCAAACGGCTTCTTGATATCTGGCATAACCAATATTGGGGCTGAAATCAATCTCTTCTTCAGCTCTTGGAAACTGGCTTCACATTTGTTGGTCCATTCAAACTTCTTGTCCTTCTTCAACAATTGAGTCATAGGTCTGGCGATGCTCGAAAATCTTTCTACGAACTTGCGGTAATATCCCGGTAATCCGAGAAATGCACGGACTTGGGTTTGGGTGGTTGGGGCTTCCCATTCTTCAACATCTTTGATCTTGGCGGGATCAATAAATGACTCTCCCGGCAGACACAATATGTCCTAAGAATCCTACTTCTTTCAGCAAAAACTCACATTTGCTGAACTTGGCATACAACTAATGCTCTCTAAGGGTTTCAAGGATGATTCTTAGATGTTGCTCATGCTCTTCTTCTGAGTTGGAGTAGATAAGAATATCGTCGATAAACACAACGACAAACTTGTCTAGAAAATTCATAAAGATCTTATTCATGAGATTCATGAAATAAGTAGGGGCATTGGTTAATCCAAAAGACGTCACCGTATACTCGTATAATCCATAACGAGTAGTAAAGGCGGTCTTCGGGATATCCGTTGCACGAATCTTAAGTTGGTGATAACCAGTCCTAAGATCAATCTTAGAGAACACATGTTCTCCAGTCAACTGATCGAATAGATCCTCTATCTTTGGCAATGGGTACTTGTTTTTGATTGTGACATCATTCAGCTTCCTGTAATCTATGCACAAACAGTTGCCTCCATCTTTCTTGTCGACGAATAGCACAGGCGATCTCCATGGCGATGCGCTTGGTTGAATCAAGCCTTTCTCCAGCATAGCATCCAACTGCTTCTTCAGTTCCACTAACTCTGAGGGGTTCATGCTATAGGGTCTCTGGGCTATGGGTCCTGTTCCGGGGATTAGTTGATAATGAACTCAATATCTCTATCCGGGGGCATACCTGACAATTCATCTGGGAATATGTCGGGGTATTTACAGACTACTCTGACTTGGTCTATTGTGGGTAGGGCTAGACTCTTGTTGCACTTGAATTGACGGGGCAAGGTTTTAGATATATGCTCTACTGATACTCCAGAGCTACTGGTCATGGTGATGGCTTTCTTGGCACAGTCGATCAATCCTTTATGCTTTGACATCTAGTCCATTCCTAGTACTAGTTCCAAACCTTTGGTTCCAAGTACTATTAGGTTGGCATAAAAATCTATTCCATGTATCCTGATAGGCACAGCTTTGCAAATTTTTCTAGCTTTTGTAGTTGAACCAGGGATTTGAACTATCATGACATGCTTCAAGTTGGTTGGGTGAATCTTACTAGTGCATGCAAATTCTTTGGTGATAAATGAATGCGATGCTCCTGAATCAAACAATACCCTTGCTAAAACCAAGTTGACAGAAAACATACCCAGCACTATGTCTGGCGCTTCTTGGGCTTCCTCTATGTTCATGTGGAAGATACGGCCATTGCGGTTGTGAGGGTTCCTTGGGGTGAATCTTCTTCCTGGTTGAACACGACGCTGCTGTTGAGCTGGGGCATTCACATTGGCGGTGGAGGCAATCTTCTTGGAACACTCATTTGAGTAGTGACCCTTCACTCCACACTCGAAACAAGTAATCTAAGACTTGTCTTTTGCTGCCATGGGCACAACATTGCTTCTAGTTTTGGGTGCAGTGTTGTTGTTGTTGTGCTTGGGAAGGGCACGGTTGAAATTGCTAGAGTTGCCGGGGTGATTGTTATTTCCTCCGGACTTCACATTTCCTCCGCTACGGTTGGGGTAGCTGGGGCGAGACATTGGGGGTCGATTGTTCCATGGTGCATATCCAGCAGACGGGTTGGGACGGTACTTCTGGTGACTGCTAGACCTAGCTTGGTGCATCATCCGACGTTTGCGGTTGTCGTTTGCTTGATTAATCTTCCCTTCCATCTGAATGGCAGAGTCGACTAGCTCTTCGAGATCCTCAAAATGGATGTTGACGAGAACAGTCTGCATCTCATCATGCAGTCCATTCAGGAATCTCTCCTTCTTCTTGGCCCCTGTGTTGATCTCATCAGGTGCATACCTGGAGAGGGACAAGAATCTGTCACGGTATTCCACTACAGTCATTCTGCCTTGCTTTAACTCTCTGAATTCATCTCTCATTCAGGTGACTAGACCCTGCGGCACGTGGGTGCGGTTGAACTTGATTTTGAAGGCTTCCCATGTCATCACTTGACCATGGTTCATTGTGCGGGTGCTGTTCCACCATGCTCTTGCATCTCCTGCCGAATAGTGGGTGGCAAAAAGAACCTTCTCGTTGGCATCCACTCCGGCTATTTCTAAGTTGTTCTCCATTATCTGCAACCAATCATCAGCATCCAGTGGGTCTTCAGACTTGCTAAAGATTGGGGGATTGGTATTCTGGAAGTTTTTGAGTTCGGATCCATGATGATCCTGATTCCCATGGTTCTGATTGTTGTGACCCATCTTGGCGATCTGCTGCAGGGTGGCTAGATTTGCTTGGCGCTCCGCCCTACTAGCTTCACGGTCTGCAATGAGAGTCTGCAGAATCTGCAGCATTGGGTCTTGCGATGAGTTGCTCCCTCCTTGGTTTCCCCGAGTCATCTGAAGATTGAGATAGATAATGGGGTAAGAGGGAAAGTTCTAAGGTGCATGGTTTTGGTTTCAAAGCTAAAACTTTGAGTTTGACTCAGGTTTTGCAACTAATTTTTTTTCATTCAAGCAAAGCACATGATACAAACTCACACACACCACAACATCAAAAGGAAAACAGATGGTTTTAAGAACCATTCTGCAAGCTACGATACAATGGGACCGATACTCATCACTCCTACGATAGTGCCCTAGTGCATCTACTCATCATCGATGAAGTCAGAGTCATCATCGTCGGTGTAGAAGTCCATGGCATCATCCTCCAGATAGTCATCATCATTGCTGAGGTATGAGTCAATATCCCCTTGGATATCTTCACCTTCCTCTTCTTCTTCTTTTGCTGCAATCTGAGCTTCTTGCTCCTTGATGGTCTTCTCGAGCTCGGCCACCTTCTTGCAGAGACGGTCGATGGTGCGATCCTTATTTGCGCTTTGACAGCGAAGAGACTGACGATCCTTGACTAGCAGTGCGAAAGTCTAGGCCTTCTGGGCGGCAATGGCAAGGTTGTGGTTGGCGAACTCTCTAGCATTGTCCAATTCCTTCTATCTGTCGTACAGCAGGAAGTCGAGGTTCTCCACTTGACGCTTCAACACTGGGTGACTTGGCATCTCTAGAGGCATTTCCATAGAATCACGCCTTGCATAGTGAACAAAGTGGGTTCCTTGAATTAGGTTGACACTCTGGGCACACAGACGAGCGAGAGCTTCATACATTGCCCTGGCTAATCCATCTAGCAAGTTGTTCTCCCTCACGGAGAACTGAATTCTCTCGGACAATGGTGCTTCTATCTTGCCTCGAAGATCAGGAGTTACTAGCCATTGTAAATATCCTCCTTGGGGTCCAGGGAGTTGAGCAACAAGAAATTCCGGATGAGGATGCTCCAAGTACTCCGACAGTGAATCCAGATCCCTCTCAAAGATCAGTTGGCCTCCGTTGCCCAACTGGTAGAACTTGCTATATTGAGCTTCCATCTATAAGAATTTAGGATGATAAAGTTAGTGAAGTGATCAAGTGTGTCAAAGTTTTATGTAGTAATGTAAGAATTTGGAGGAACATGAATTTTTTTGAGACAAAGAATCCCAAGGGTAAGATAGGAAATAGTTTTCATAAATACTCACTTTGGTTTTGGAAACTAAGTTTTTGTTTCGGACATCCATTCTAACTAGGGTCTCCTATGGTCAGGATGGCTCTGATACCAACTTGTCAACACCCGGATTTTTAATCCCTAATGCCTGTTATGCCATACATCACAATCCCAGGATTACCATTTTGGCGAGACATAACAGATTGGATATCACAGTACATCATCCATTACAAACCATATAAGGTCTTACACAAATAAAGGATCTCATAATCCAGTCTTAGTACAATCAAGTAGCAGAATAAATAGCATAGTGGCGGGGTCCATCTTTCAAAGGTCACGTGCAATGTGACGATGGGAGATGATCCTAGTTGTCGTAGCCATCCCGTTGTCCTCCTTCAGGGTAGTCCTCCTCATAGTCTGGCCATAGGAATAGCCAAGGACAAAGCCATGAGTACTCTTTAAGTACTCGCAAACTATCACTAACAAGTAAGATAGTTCTAGTAGGAATGCTAAGTTCTAAGTCTATTTGTAAAGTTAAGTTTGAAACCTAAGCTAAGTTTAGAAACAAAGAAAGATAAAATAAAGTTTGAATCACCTAAGTGGGAACTTAGTTCTCATAGTCACAACTCTATTGTGGTCAAGTCATGTCACAATTCATTTCATAAGTCATTTTGAAAACATCTGACAACGGAACAGTATGGCCACTCCAACTGTGCATAACCGCGGATGCAGCTATTCGAATAGTTTGACACTCTGCAGAGGTAGTACACTTTCACCACAAAATTTGATACATCCGTGGATAACCTGAATCATCATACTTAGTATGCAGATAATCAAACATAACCTTTACTTTACACACTCTAGTATAAGCACCTCTCCTATGAGTATGGCCTCCTAGCCATGACCATCTGTCATCCTGGGAACTGCATAGGTGGACAACATTGAGAGGTAGCCTCCGCTCAAACCTCTCCCGCGAGGGAACTAATACTAATGCATATAAACTTCTGACTAAGCCTTACCCAATTCAGGTATTGTGGTTGTACGGTAAAATTGGAATGGTATCGCATCCGAACCCAACCATCAGTTTTTATAAAAGGGATAAGGCTCATGCCTCAACATTTTCATCATCATCATAAACCATTTGTGTTTCTCAACACATGTCAAAACATCTCAATAGAATGACTCATCATTCTAAGGTTTTCAGAAGTCATTTTCACCAAGTATTCCCATCTAAAGTGATTAATTTTTGGTTTAGCTCTAAACCACTAAGTTAAGAGTGTTCACTAATGTGGGATGCTAAGATCAATCTCATGCCATAGAATGACATCTAAGTTGTCGTGGAAATGGCCACGGCAGTCGCTGCAATAGGCAACGATTGATTGAATCGGGGGCGAGAGCTGGTGGCCATCTGCAGTGCGAGATGGGGGCGGATGCACATGGGTTTACCCAGGTTCGCCCCCCGGAGGGTAAAGACCTACTCCTCCTAGATTAGATTATTGGAAAGGGAGTTACAGGGGTGGCGAGCTCAGCGTCTAAGCAGCAATTCGCTTGAGGGGGTGTATGATGGAACGTAAGTCCTGAGGATACCCTAGGGAGGTTTATATATGAGTCACCTCGCTAGGGTTTACAAGTTACAACCGAACCAGATGAGGCTTTTACCTAATCCGACTAGGCTTGTGGTACGCTTCTAGGCTTCCAGCCTCCAGTCGCCGGGCCTTCATCTTAGTCGCATTCCAGTCGCCATCATGCAGGCCCACTCGCGAGACCTTTTGGCCCAACCGGAACGTCCTGCTGGGTACACCCCATCCGGCATATCCCAATCAGTAGTCCCCGAGGCCATCGTTGAATCTAACGTAGGCGGTCATTTGGCAATCGGAGTAGGCGAGTCCAATTTGGACGCCCAGTCGAATCGGTGATGGACTCCACTGAAACCAAGGAAATTCTCCCCAGACTCCCATTCGTTGCCCCAGCGAATGTCATAGCTGCCAAGTCGCTGCTTTGGCGAATGGATAAGACTGATCACTAGCGAGTGGAATGGAGGAGTTGGACCGTCAACCTAGTCAAACTATCCGTTGGATATTCCAACGGTAACTTCGGCGTAATTACCGCAAGTAACGGCTACCCCTATTTTGGTGGGTAGCGTTCCTCTATAAGGGGAGTGGTGAATCAGCTCTGCAGATCCTTCCCCGCATTCTTCATTATCTCACATTCATTCTTTCTGCCTCCCTTCGATTCGATCATTCCGCACCGAGCGACTCCACATCCTTTCCAATGGCACCCCCAAAGGCTCATGGGGAAAATCCAAGTGCACCGCAGCCCAGCTCAAGTCCTTCGAGGATGCCAGAGTCCTCCGTAAGGGGATTTGGCGGGTTCCCCCTCCCTCCGAGACTGAGCTGAAAGCACGAGCCGGCGAATTCATTTGTTTCCCCAGCCATCTAGAGAGAGGTTTGGGGTTTCCCACCTCGCTCTTCTTCCGGCGCTTCTGTGCGTATTACGCAATCAAGCCGTCGGATCTTGGCCCTGACATCGAAAGCAATTTGGAAATCTTCGCCGCTTTCTCGAAAAGTGCTACCTCGGTTGCAGGCCGTATTTCCCGCTGTGGTTGGAGCTCTTCCATGGCCGCATCGGGTGCGAGGCATCCAGCGGCTTGATACTGGCGGCCGGCAGCGTCACGTTCCAATTGAAGCCAAAGGCCAACTTCATCAAGCTCCTTCTTCCGAAGAAAGCCGTCAGCGAGTGGAAGAAGAGCTGGTTCTATGTGAAGGAATCCACTCCCTCCGGCGAGGTGGCGCTTCCCGAGTTTGTCGCCGAAAAGAGAGAGCCTCGCCGGCTGGTGCCGAAGAAGCTCCCTAAAGACCAGAAGATGGCCGTCACGGAGATGATGGACCAGATCCAGAGGTTGAAGGATCAGGGGTTGATTTCGATCAACCTTTACAACTGCTGGCTCGGGCAGCGTCTGGTTCCGCTAGCAACTCGGCCGCATTGGATGTACGAGTATAGTGGGAAGCACGACCCCTCCCGAGCCAACAAGGAGTCGTGGGAGACCTAAGATTACAAGGCGGCCCTAAAGAAGATTACTGACACGGAGTTCACCACCGTATCGGTCGGTCTTGCCCCGTACACTCCTGTGAAGAACGAAACCCCTACAGTAAGTTTTCCTCCCAGTCGCCATATCTGCAGCATAACATGTAGTCGCTTTGCTTGATACTCAGTGGTGGTTGTTTTCAGTTGTTCTAGGTACTGGAAGGTTGGCTTCCTCCGCTTGATAAAGAGGTTCCCCAAGAAATCGACGAAGTTTCGGAGGAAGGCTCCTCTGAAAGCGACGAGGAGGAGGAGGTTCCTCCCCCGGTGCCTACAGCTTGCAAGACCCGCATGCAGAAGCAGCGCGAGTTCGAGGCGAGTCGCAGTCTCGATGAACGCGACGGGGGCGACAAGATCGTGCAAGAGCATACGTCTCGACGCACAGCCACACCAGCGAAACCCACGCGCAGACAAAGTCGCCGGCGCAGAAGCTAGCGTCGCCCTCGAAGTCGGTGGTGGTGTTTGAGTCTGACGATGACTCCGATGATGAAGATGCCACTGATTCTTCGCCCAAGATCACCGAGGGTGCGATACCAATGAAGGGATTGGGGGACAAGGACACTGAGGCGGCGATAGAGGTCCCTCTGGCGGCGATCGCGCCTGAAGCTTCGAGGGACCCGAGCCCGGAGGCGGCTGAGGCCGTGGCATCGAGATCGCCACAACCTTCGCAGGCGGCCGCGTCTCAGGAGCCAGAAATTCCGGCAACTGCAGCCTCATCGTCAAGGAAGCCCCCGCTGTCATGGGCTTCAGATGTCTTTGAAAGGGGTCTCACGCGCAAGCTGGGCCCAGAGCTAGACAAACCCGCCCACATTAGCACCGGGTTGCGCGTTCTTCCGGTCGCTAAGTAAGTATTGGCCTTTCATTCTGAGTCATGTCTTGTTTTTGTATTGTCACTATATTGAAGATTGGCCGTCCTTTAGTGGCGAAGATTCCGCCAGTCGCCACCATGGGAGAGGTCGACCTCCCCAAGAAGAGGAAACCTGTCGGAGATCCGGCGACCGCGGAAGGCGCGAAGAGGTAGAAGGGGAGTGCCGATGATGTCGTGGCGATGGACAGCGCCAAGGAATCCGATCTCGTTGCAGTTGCCGAAGAAGTGGTGGCGGCGCGGTCGGAGCCAGTCGTGGTTGCGCCTATGACGGAGGCGCCGACCCCGACAACCAGTGCCCCGGCTAGGGCATCGGCAACATTCCCACGGTTCATGGCTAGGGGGTTTCCAGGCGTGGCGGACACCCAGTCTCCACAGAGCCCAGAGATCATGGATGCAGACATTGGGTCCCGTCGTGGGCGCACTGCCTTCACAATCCCGTCGACTGATGCCAGAGAACTCCACAGGACGCTTGGCGCCGCCATTCAGGTACGTCCAGTCCCCGAGTTCCTAGCTACTGAATTTCAGCGGCTAGGTACTAGTTTTCTTCTATTATCCAGTCCCTGAGCTCCTAGTTGGTGAATTTCAGCGGCTAGGAACTGAACTTCTTTCTACTCTCCAGTCCTCGAGTTCTTAGTCGCTGAATGTCAGCGGCTAGGAACTGGATGTAGTTCTTGGTAAGTACTGAGTTTTTTTTTTGCAGGGTTTGTAGAGGGAATCGACCGGCCGATAGGCTGCAAGAGAGCGCTTGGAGCGGGATCTGCGCGTGGCGCAGGAGGCAAACCGGCGACTCCAGGAAACTGTTGGTAAGTACTTGCTTCTTTTTCTTTTTCTCTTTCAGCTGTGAACTGTTGGTGTGTGACGCGTTGATGATTTCTCTTTCAGATGGTCTCCCGGCTGCAATTTCCAAGGCCTATGAAGGGTATGTTCCAGCCACCAAGTTGGACGCGGCGAATGGGCGAATTGCCTCGCTGATCCATGACTTGGAGGAGGCGAAAGCGGCCTCAATTTTGTCTGAGGACCGAGTGATGGCTGTTGTCGCTACGGCTAAGGAGGAACGCAAGGCCACGCACTCGATCATCGTGGGGCTGCAGAATGACCATGCCGCCTTGGAGAAGAACATCACGGAGAGCTACCGCAAGCTTCTTGGTGAGTCTCTGGCTTTTTCTTAGCACGTTTGGCAAATATCCGATTGGGGAGGTCCATAGTGTCACTAACGTTTGGTTTTTCAGCTGTGATAGGGCAAAGCGATCCGATGGTTCAGACTTTCAACGCCTCGCAGTGCGTGACTGCTGTGGTGAACGCGGCCACGGCTTCGGCATTGCGCGTCCAAGCGGTCCTTCAAGGGATGTCTCCCACCGAGGTTATTCCTGGGGGGCTTATAGAAGTGTGGCGCTATCTGGAGGTGGCGCCCGCCGTCGTGGAGTGGATGGTGCGCTCGGCTTTCAGGCGCGGGGTTACCACGGCATTGAGCCTGGGTCTCGCCCACTTTCTCGACGAATTTGACCTTGACGACGTCACCAGCGGCTACCCATCGGCGACCAGCGCGGTGGAGATGTCAGATGTGCTGAAGCTGACTGCAAAGGCCACCCCTTTTGCTGATCGGGTGTTGGCAATGGGGGATCTTCTGCCGTACCAGGAGACGGTATTGGCGCCTGGCGACCCCGAGCCGGAGCATCGCGACATGAAGTCGGAGCAACCCTTCCAGTCGGTGTTGTCGAAGTCGCTGACGACCTACCCGACGAACCTGTGGTAGCCTTTTGTTCATGTCAAGGGGGGTGGTGGTGCTTCTTCATCAGGACCTGCAGAATAGACAGTGTAGTTGGGCAGTTTGTAATATATGCCAAATGGCGACTGCTGTAATGTGAACAATATTTTGAGTAAGGAGGGTCAATCGACTCGTATTGCGACCATAATCGTGTGGTGTATTTATTTTTGTTTGAGCGAGTCCATGAGCGTGTCCGCCCTTTAATGGGGTATAACTCAATTGTATACTTATGTGTTTTCTTTTGGTTGTGCATTGTTTTGTCCCTTGCGTCTTCTGAGGGGCGAGTCCCCGAGCGCGAGTGGGATTGTTTTGCAGGCGAGTCCCCGAGCATAGTGCTTAACCCGTAGACATGCGTTCATTGTATGTTGTTAATGCGTTGTTTGTAACACGTCTCTTCCCCTAGCTCGGAGAGCCAGTCGCTGGACGAGTCCAAGGCAACTCTCTTACTTGGTGTGTTCCCGAGCCGCGTGAGGATTTAATTTTTTCGGAGTCCCCGTGCATGGTACTTAACCATTCGAGTCGCTTCGCGCGAGGATGGGAAGGACAGGTCGTTGTGAGAAGCGTATGCCGGTCGTCTTGGCCCGGTGGGCTAGTCGAGCTAGGCGACTCCGATGGTGGCTCCGGGTTGGCGTTTTCATGGACGTCCCAAGGCCCGAATATTTTCGGTGCCCCTTGGGCCGCACTACTTAGTCGTGCCGATCGTTCGCCCAAAGGTTGACTTCCGTGGGTAGCGTATTGCTGACTGTACGAGTGCGAGTGGCACAAGAATATGGCGAGTAGACACGATTTCATGAACCGAATGAATTTCATTATATGTGTCAGCTGAGTACATGTTTGGTTCTATGTATAGAACTTCTGGAGGAGGTTTACATTCCATGGTCTCCCGACCTCGAGCTGGCCGTTTCCTCATATGTCGATGAGGTAGTAGGCATCATTGCCGAGAACTCGCCCTATGGCGAACGGCCCCTCCCATGGGGCGGAGAGTTTATGCATGCCCTTCTTGTCTTGAGCCAGTCATAGGACTAGGTCGCCTTCCTGGAAGGTGCGAGTCCGGACTCGGCGGCTATGGTAGTGGCGGAGTCCCTACTGGTAGATGGTTGTATGGGAGCGAGCGAGGCCGTGTGCCTCGTCAATTTGGTCGACGCTGTCTTGGCGGGCAGTCTCATTTGTCGCCTCGATGTAATTGGCGACTCGAGGTGAGTCATGTTCCAAGTCTGTTGGCATTACGGCTTCGGCGCCGTACACCATGAAGAAGGGTGTGAATCCGGTGGAGCGATTGACGGACGTGCAGATCCCCCATATGACTGAAGGGAGCTCTTCGACCCAGCATCCTGGGGTGCGCTCGAGGGGCACCTGGAGTCGTGGCTTGAGCCTGTGGAGGACGTTCTGCTTGGTTGTTCGACTCCGGGTGGGCGACTGAGGCGAGGTTGAGTCGTATGCCGTTTTCTTCGCAGAATTCCGCCATGGCCCCTTTGGCGAAGTTGGTGCCGTTGTACGTTATTATGCTGTGCGGGTAGCCGTACCGGTAGATGAGCTCGCGTAAGAACTTGGTGGCCGCCTTGCCGTCGCACTTTTTGATTGGCTTGGCCTCGACCCACTTGGTGAACTTGTCAACCGCAACCAGGAGGTGGGTGAAGCCGAATGGGGCCTTCTTGAACGGGCCTACCATGTCCATGCCCCATACGGCGAATGGCCATGTGATTGGGATGGTCTTGAGTGCCGAACCAGGGAGGTGCGTCTGGTGGGCGTACTTCTGGCACCCGACGCATCACTGGACAATGTTGGTGGCGTCGGCGTGCGCGGTGAGCCAGTAGAAGCCATGCCGCATGGCCTTAGCGACCAGCGACTTGGCGCCGGCGTGATGGCCGCAGTCGCCGGCGTGAATGTCCTGGAGGATCTTGCGGCCTTCTTCTGGCTGTACGCATCGCTGGAACACGCTAGTCACGCTGCGTTTGTAGAGCTCGCCGTTGATGATGATGAAGGATTTGTAGCGGCGCACCATCATTCACGCCTCCGTCTCGTTGCTTGGGAGGATCTTGTGCTCGAGGAAGGCGATGTATGGTGTCATCCAGTCGCTGCACGTATCGGAGCTTGTCCCCTTTGGGGGAGGTCAATATAACCCCGGCCCCTGCACCGTCGGTGTTCTTCGAGCCGTCGAAGTGTAGCGACCAGTAGTGGAGATATGGTAGCTTCTCCGGCTACTGCGCTTCTTCCCAATCTACGAGGAAGTCAGCTAGTGCTTGTGACTTGATTGCTTTGCGGGGCTCGTATTTGATATTGTGGATGACGATCTCGATGGCCCACTTGGCGACTCGCCCAGTCGCCTCGCGATTGCGTATTATGTCCTGCAGCGGTGCGGATGAGACCATCGTGATTGGGTGCTCATGGAAATAGTGGGGGAGTCGCCGGTAAGCTCAGAATACCGCGTACACCAGTTTCTGGTACTATGGGTAATGCTGTCGTGAGTCCGTTAGGACTTCGCTGATGTAGTAGACGGGGCGCTGTATGGGGCGCTCCTTGCCCTCCTCTGGCCGTTCGACGACCATCATGACGCTGACGACTCAGTTGGAGGCCGCCACGTAGACGAGCATTGGCTCCTTGTCGACTGGTGCGGCAAGTAGTGGAGCCGCGAGTAGCACTTCTTTGAGTGCTTTGAGTGCATCGTTCGCCTCCGTGTCCCATTGGAACATGGGGTTCTTGCGCATCAGGCGATAGAGGGGCATGGCCTTCTCGCCTAGTCGGGGTATGACGCGACTGAGAGCCGCAACTCGCTCGGCCAACTTCTGGACGTCGCGCAGGCACTCGGGTTTTCCGAGTCGCGTGATGGTGTCGATCTTGGTGGGGTTGGCTTTGATGCCTCGCTTGGAGACTATGTATCCCAGTAACTGTCCGGTGGGGACACCGAAGGCGCATTTCCCTGGGTTCAGCTTGATGTTGTACCTCCGCAGATTTGCAAAGGTTAGGTCATCCTAGCGAGTGGATTTTACCACCACGTCGTCGATGTAGACGTGAATGTTGTGGCCAATTTGGCTCGTGAGGCACTCCTGCATGCATCTTTGGTATGTGGCACCGGCGTTCTTGAGGCTGAACGTCATGGCCCTATAGCAGAAGGTGCCGAATGGCATGATGAACGTTGTCTTCTTCTCATCCTCGACCGCCATCTTGATCTGGTTGTAACCAGAGTAAGCATCGAGGAAGCACAACGACTCCGATCCCCCGGTCGAGTCGGTGATCTGATCAATGCGCGGTAGGACGAACTCCTCCTTCGGGTAGGCACTGTTGAGGTTGGTGTAGTCGATGCACATTCTCCAAGTGTTGTTCTTTTTTAGGACCAGGACTGGGTTTGCCAGCCACTTGGAGTGTTTTATTGGCCGGATGAATCCTGCGGCCAACAAGCATTGCACTTCTTCGGCGATTGCTCGGCGGCGCTCTTCATTGAAGGGCCGCATCGACTGCTTTACCGGTCACGCTTTGGGGTTGGCGTGTAGTTTGTGCTCGGCGAGTTCCCTCGGGACACCTGGCATGTCGGAAGGTTTCCATGCGAAGATGTTGCGGTTCTCACGGAGGAACTCGATGAGCGCGCCTTCCTACGCGGTGCTCATGTGCGCCCCGATGGTGACCGTCTGGCTGGAGTCGCCCGGGACGAGCTCGATGGTGCGGGTTTGCGTTGTTGCCTCGAACGTGGAGTTTGCGGCGATTGCCTTTTTTAGTATGGTGGGGTCGTCCTTATTGATGGTGCCCGCGTATTTCACGAGCTCCTCTGTGTGGTCAGTCTCCATGGTGATGACGGCGTCGGCGAGCTCAGCGCCTTTGTCCTCGCATTCCACGGCCATATCGGGGTCGCCATGGACGGTGATGATGTCGCTCGGCCTTGGGAGCTTCATCATGTTGTACGCGTAGTGGGGGTCTCCATGAATTTGGCAAACGTCTAGCGTCCCAACATGCAGTGGTAGGGGCTATGGAAGTTCACCAGCTCGAACTCGATTCGCTCGGTGCGGTAGTTTGCCAGTGTGCCGAAGGTGACGGGTAACGTCACCTTTCCGATCGGGTATGCCTTCCGACCGGGGATGATACCGTGGAAGGTTGTCAGGGTCGGCTGGATTGCCGACTCCGGGAGCTGTAGCCTCTTGAACGTGTCCAGATACATGATGTTGATGGAGCTCCCGCCATCCATCAATATCTTGGGTAGCCAATAATCGGCCACTTTGGGCCTGAATACCAGGGCGACTCGCCCTGGGTACTCAATTCTGGGGGCATGGTCCTGGTGACTCCAAGTGATGCTCTGCTCGGACCAGTTGAGGAAGCTTGGGATGTTGACCTGTGTCACCGCATTGACGGCAACTGCGCGGGTGAGCACCTTTCTCTCGCGCTTGGTGTCGAGTCCGGTGAAGGTGTGTAGCGAACCGACGGCGTTGCCGAAGCCACCGGCGTTTCTGTTGTCCCGGGGTGGGTTGTTGCTGGGGTCTTCCTTTGCTCGCCTTGCCTTTTCGATCTCTTTGAGAGAGTGGCAGTCCGTGGTGGTGTGGGTGGTGGGTTTCCCCTCCCTGCTGTGGTATACGCAGGGCTGGTTGAGCAGGGTGGCGGGGTCGAATTTCGGCCTTGCCGCGCTGTTGGCGCGGTAGTTTCCGCTGTCGCAGTAATTTCCTCCGTCACGGCGGTAACTCTTTGGGTCGTGTTGGCCATACCCGCGTTGGCGATGAAATCGACTCGCCCCATCCGTGCGTCACATGCCTGTGATGCGGGTGTTGCTGTAGCGCATGTCGCGCTGTCGCCTGCTGTCGTGGCTGCCGGTGCAGCGTCTCCCCCCGACTCATCGTCGGAGTCTTGGTTGGGGTCCTCGTCCGCGTAGCGCTTGGCGATCTCGAGGAGGTCAGGGATGTTGTCGAGCGTCCGGTAGACCCGCTTGATCTTAGCGACCAGGGGTTCGTATCGGCACGCGTTCTTGAAACAATGTATCGCCATGTCTGGGTGGATGCCAGAGGCGTTGATCCACAGTTCTTGCCACCTTTGAATCCAGTGGCGGGTCGACTCGTGTTGTCCCTGGATGCACCGCTCTAGGTCTTCAATCGTGGTGGCGCGGGTGTAGGAGCCCTCGAAGTGCCTGATGAAGGCATCCCTCATTTCCTCCCAGGAGTCGATGCTGGCGGCAGGGAGGGTGTTGATCCATTGCCTGGTCGCTCCCTCCATCATCAGGGGGAGGTAGCAAGCGGCGAGCAGGTCGGTGTGGCCGGCGATTCCCATCGCCATGAGGTATGTGTCCAGCCATACTGCTGGGTCATACGTTGGATCGTACTTTTGATCTCTTTCGGGGCCTTGAAGTTGGCGGGGTACTTTTCCCCTCTGATCATAGGCCCAAAGCATTAGGGGCCGACTCGGCTAAGCGAGCCCCTTGGTTCGGGGTCACCGCGATTACTGAGGGTGTGCCTCCGGTCATTGGGCTGGCGCGCCCGCCAGGCCTGGTTGTTGACGATGTGTATGCGGGCGTCGATTGGCTGCCCGTTGGCGGCGACCGTGTTGTTCACCGGTCGCGGTTCGTTGGTGGAGAGTGCGGGGTTAGCGGCGCGCGGCTGGTTTGCCAGTGGCTGCCGTGGTGGGCAGGTCATGGCGTTGGCGATGGTGGGGTGGAGGCCACCCTGCTAGCTGAGGAGCAGGAATACATCCGCCCCCGCGAGTCGACTCCTGCGGCTTGTTGCTCGACGACCCTGGCGAGTAGGGCCTTGGCATACTGGATCTGCAGCGCGCCGTTGCCTTGGACGTCGACGTTGGCGACCGCAGCATCGGTCGCGACGACGTTGTCCATCGGGGTGGAGTAGAGTGGGAGTCCGTTGGCGTCACGGGCTTGTGGCGAGATGATGATCCGTGGCTGGTCTGGCGGGGGCGCGACCAATGGGTGGTGGAGGGGCTCCGGTCGCCGGTGTGCCGGTTGGTGGTCTCACAGGGTTGCTTCCGCCTGGCGGCGCGTTCTCGCAGTATTCGCGCTCGTCCACACGTGCGGGTTCGCTTTCGTCGTTGAAGTTCAGGACGCGGCCCTGGATGTTGGAGTTTAGGCGGGTCCTGATGCGGCGCTGGTGATAGAGCGATAGCTCCCGTGCTGTTTCCCGCTCGAGGCGGTATTTCTCGCGCTCGACGAGCTCGTTGCGTTGCGCCTCCGCGAGTCACAGGCGGGCTTGCTCCACCTCTGCGGCCGTGGCAGTTAGCGCGATCGGCGTGGAGAACGGATCCGGCGGGGCGGCCGTGTTGCCCGCCATATAGATCGCGTTAAAGCGATTGGATCTGGCGCAGAAGTCTTCGGGCGACTCCGAGCCAGAATCGGAGTCGAAGATCCCGAGGATGGAGGAGTCCTCGAAATCCTCCGGGTTGGAGACTCGTGTGATGGAGTCCTCTCGTGATGCTGCAGTGATAGATCGGTCGACCGAGGCAGGGTCATGGAGTCGGCGTCATTGTTTAGGGCCTCATCGTTTGTGGCGGTGTTGGTTTCGGCCGCATTGCTGGCAGCCAAGTCATACTCGGTGACGAGGCTCCTGATGGAGCGGACCTAATCCTCCGTGAGCAGATCGTGGTGCTGTGCTGATCCGCCAACGATCACCATCACAGCCGGGTTGACCGTGCCAGTGAAGCCAACGAAGAGGTTGATGGAGCCGACCGGCATCACCGCGCCGTGAGTGACCGGGCGTGACGCCGGGATGTAGCTGCTGGGCAGGATCTGTAAGATCCCACCGATGGCGATCATGCGGCCGGTGGCGAGCAGCCGATCGATCAGCGAATAGGGTCTCGCCACAGAACTCGGGCCAGTCCTGCTATGCCCCACGGTGGGCGCCACTATCATGGAAATGGCCATGGCAGTCGCTGCAATAGGCAGCGATTGATTGAATCGGGGGCGAGAGCTAGCGGCCATCTGCGGTGCGAGATAGGGCCGGATGCACATGGGTTTACCCAGGTTCGCCCCCGGAGGGTAAAGACCTACTCCTGCTAGATTAGATTATTGGAAAGCGAGTTACAGGGGTGGCGAGCTCGGCGTCTAAGTAGTGAGTTTCTTGAGGGGGTGTATGATGGAACGTAAGTCCTGAGGATACCCTAGGGAGGTTTATATACGAGTCACCTCGCTAGGGTTTACAAGTTACAACCGAACCAGATATGGATTCAGAGGCTTTGACCTAATCCAACTAGGCTTCTGGTACGCTTCTGGGCTTCCAGCCTCCAGTCTTCGGGCCTTCATCTTAGTCACATTCCAGTCGCCGTCATGCAGGCCCACTCGCGAGACCTTTTGGCCCAACTAAAACGTCCTGCTGGGTACACCCCATCCGGCATATCCCCATCATAAGTCTAACTATATAGGCCAAGTTTTATACTCTTTATGCTACCTTTAAACAAAGGAAAGGACTTTGGTAAAGTAAGGAAAGTAAAGCTTGTAAATAAAACTTGGAGTAGGTATAAGTCACAAGGTATAACCAAAGCATGCCGAATGCATTTGCTTAGGTTATCTATCTTAATTCTAGTTGCTAACAATAGCTTTCCTTGGTTGGTGTGGTTGAAATTCTCTTCCTCCTCCTCTTGGTAGAACTCCTCCTCCTCGAAGACTTGGTGGGTACTATCATCTATAAATACATACGGAAATACACAATCACCAAAACAATACTTATCTAGTCTACTTAGTACACTAAGGCACACATTTGATGATCTAGTATCATCACAAACATCACAAGGTTTAATGAACTAGCTTCATTCTTTTTATTTGAGAAAAGTAATTTCTACTCATTGAAATTAACTAAGATTTAATATTCTCCAATTAAAATATGGGATCATGTGGACACATGTCATCACCACATATTCTAACATATGGGAATGTGATTTAAGGGTTGGATCATATTTTAATAAGTTTAAGTTTAATAATTAATGATTTAAAGTGACTAGAAATGCCTTTATAGCATTATTTTGTTACTAGTCCAAAGTCACTGCATCCAAACCTTAATATTATTATATATTCAAATAGGTATGGTTCAATGTGATTTTTGAGAGTTGGAATCAACTCAAAAGCTATTATGGTTGACTTTAGAAAAATGTTTGAATGTGCAAAAGCTTCTGTCTTATTATTTTTAGTAGGAGAGGTCCCTAAATCTAAATGATTTAAATCCAACGTGCTTGGATAGAGATTTTCATTAGCTTTCCAACAAATTTGAATCGCTCAATTTGGATTTGTAAAACTCTCTGAATGGATTTTTAAACTAAGGGACATATTCTAGTTTAAGTCTAAAAAGAAAAATCCTTATTTGAATCACAGGGCCAGCACGGGAAACTAATTGGGCCGACCCAGATTCACTCCGCGGCACAGAGGACTGCTGACAGGGGGGTCCCGCCTGTCAGTGGCTCATTACACGCGAAGCGGTACGGGGCGAGATGGACCGTAGGATTAGAAATAGATCAATGGCTCACGGTCGTCGTCGACGACGAACACGTCACCGGCGAGACTAAACCCTAGCGGCTCGGTGGGAGTGCGGTGAGGACATACCGGGGCTCCAGCTAGTGCGGCGAGGCAGGCAAACGAACGAGACAACGACGGCAGCTCTCCTGGTACCGGCGGTGTCCCGGGAGATGGCCTGGATCACTGGCGCCCTTCTCCTCCTTCCGCGGCAGACTCCAGCGAAATTCCGGTGCTACGGGATGCGGCTTGCTCCGGTGGGGCTCTAGGAGCGCTCTGAGGGGGAGTGGATGAGAGTGGTGTGAGGAAACGGTGCTGGCGTGGCTTCCTTATATAGGCGCGGCGAGGCGGCAGTGAGGCATGGGCGGAGCTCGCTGGTGACGACGGCACATCGGGCTAGAGGCTTGGGCGGTGGGCTAGGACGGTGGGCGGTTCCCTGGCAGTCGTCATGGCAGTGCGTGTGTAGTGAATTGCAGTCGGGAGACGTGAGCAGCGTGGTGCGCACGATGTCTCTATCGACGACAAACTTTGTGGTGGCCGGCGACTACAGGGCACGGTCGGGGAAAGGGGCATGTCTGGCAGCTTCCTGGGGCGGTGGTGATCATGTAGGTGGGCAGCGAGAGCGAGGCGGGGTCTAGTTGAGCGGGGACCATGCGCGCTCTGCAGGCGGCGTCAGCATGGCAGACACGTTCCGGGCGCGGCAGTTCCCGAAATCTCCTCGCTCTGTCCTCGAGCTGGGGCTGGCCTGGAGGGGTGATGGACCACCAACGACGCGTTGGGCAAGGTGGGCGAGGCTGGCAGCATCAGGGGAGCGCTATCACCGGTGAGATGCTCAAGTGGGCTCGGCATTGATGTCCATGACCATTTGGTCATGGGCACAATGCTTGGTCGGGCTAGAAAAGAGTAGGGGGTGCAGTGGAGAGATTTTGGTTGCAATGTGGGAGACAGGTTTGGCCAGAACACTGCTCACACTAGTGTTTTTGATTTTCATCTGATCTGTGCACTCCAAGTGTTTGACAAAATGGCCAAAAGAATTCAAGTTTGGAATTTTGAATTGAAATTTTGTGGAGTGGTTTGTCACATGCTTAAGCATCTGTGGTTACTAGGATTTGTCAAATGGACTTCATTTGGATGGTTTTTAAAATAGGGTGATCTATACATATGAACTAGATTCCATTTTCAAATGTCATTTAAAATTAGAGTTTGAAAGTTTTTGGGAGATCACAAAGTGGGCTTAGCACATCACTACTTGTACTAGCAAGGGGTGCAAAGATCCACCATTGTTTTTGTTGGAATTTGAGTGCTAGGAATACCCAAAGTGGGCTAGTTGATTAAAATGGCAAAAGTGACCATTTCCTTTATTTAATTCTTTTTGATTTCTTTTTCTTTGGTTTTTGCTTGGGAATGATCTAGATGATGTGACATTCATCATAGAATCATTTTACAACCATTAGAACACACAATCATCGAATTTCAAAACAACTCCTATTTAAATGCAACACTCATATGCATGCTTAAATATTTTAAATGGAAAAAGTTTTTGTTAACCCTAAATTGGGTGTTTTGGATCTTAATAACTTGGATTAAAGTTTTGGGATGTTACACAATGTCTGCAACCCCGGTGTCGGTCTTTTCGTCTAATTCATCTATCCTGCTCCCCGTATTAACTCTTGCATCAACCTCTACTCCAGACCAGGTAATTCTTTTGTTACCGACCTTCGAGTCGATGTACTGTGTTGGTTGAAAACTATGAGAATGGTGATATTTTAATTGTGATCTCTAGGTTATAGACATGTACAAACGCCTTAATTTCTTACTTTCTTATTCTTCCTTTACCTAAGATTTGGTTCCTCCCAGGAAGCTTGTATAGCTTATAGTTATGGATTAATTTTGTTCAAGTATTCTATGCTTTTCATGACTCCGGTTTACTCACTGACATTTTTTTCTAGGTGAATACTAGACTGGTTCTAATGTCTATTGAATAAGTGTGGTACTATCAGTTCGACAGTAACTCTGTATTGAGTATTACTTAGTTTTACTGTATGATTACTGGTTTGGTTTATTGGCCATGCCTTTTATTGGTTTCAGCATGTGCTGATCACTAGACAAGCTAGCATGGAGTTGTTTGAATTTCAATTCCCAAGTTTGAAATTAGCTACTGTGATAATTTCCATAAAGAACAAGTAGTAACCTAATAGAGGAATACTACCCAAATGGTCCTTTGTGCAATATCTGGAAGTTGATATGTTTAACTAGTTTCATTTGCAGAGAAAATCATTGTTGGTAAATACAAGTTGTTATTCTGCTTCAATGATTCCTAAATTTCTCCTACTGGGAAAATGGTTTACTTAATGTTATGTGATTACTAGCACCTAGTTAGCTGCCCTAGTAATGGGTTCTTGTTCTGTTATGCATGTTCTACTAGCTCTAGATGATGAACACATACACAAGTAAGCATTCTTTTGAATAGAGGTGATGTTTTTCTTGTTTGAGCAGTCTCACATTACATATCCTAACCAGTGTGTGTATGTATGATGTGAAAGTGAGCCTGTCAGGTTTTTGGATATTAATATGTGAGTGAAAATGGATGCACTGTATCCAGTGATGACAGTAGTATATTTAATGATTTCTAGCTAATTAGCTAGAAAGATGATTTGGAGATTTTCCTATGGCTTGTAGATACTTAGTGTGGTGCTTGGCCTTGTGCACATCTAATCTGTTGTGGCTTTGCTTAATAAGCTTTTACCGTGCGATTTAAATTAGTGGCTTATACTATTTGGAATATGCCACTATGGTGCCTCATTAGAGTGTGCACAGTGGTTATCCCATGATGGTATGATCTGCTGCTTTTGCCCTGCCAATGATGCAAAAGACTGAGGCACTAATATCCATAAGAACAGATACTTGATTGGTTGCTTTTGAACTCTCTATGATGAATTTGCATAGCATTTCTATGCAATTCTGAGAGATAAACTATTCTCCTAACTCTCCTAGGCAGATTCTAGTTGTAGAGTAGTTGAATAGATATTGATTTGCAATAACCCACTTTATCCCCTTGTTTCTGATGGTGAAATAAAACAAGGACAGATACTATGCATGATTAGTGGTATAGCAACCTGTTGTTGTTGTTGTTGCTAAACTTGACTGTGTCTTGTGGTTACTTATTGATCTTGCTCCTCCTTGCTTGGCTTGTTGCTGAACTGATTTAGTTCTTGATGGTACCTCCTTATCTTGGTACTATTAGCTGGCTCTTACTTGAGCTATTGTGGTTCTGTTTTTCTTGGAACTGTTGGGCTTGATCTGCTCTTGGAGAGCTTCTCTAATTAACCAGGTTTTGAGCGATGGATTGGTGAGATTATCTGCTGTTCTTTCTGATGGTAGGAAGCAAGAACATGTGGTGTTTTTGGGTGTATGTAGGAAGGAATGGTAAGTGAGAAGTTGTGCTATGGCTACGCCCTCCTTATCTACATCATGCTATTGTTGCTGTGTTGACAGCTCATACCCTTGCATGCATGTGTGAGCAGCTTGCAAGTGGGACCTATTGGCTCCAATTTTCTAGGCCTCAAAGCTGTTCCCTTAAGGATGTGCTCGGCTGTGAGGGCATCAACTCTACTTTGGATGCTTATCTCAGTTGCCATATGTTAATTCGCCCAGCCTGTGATGCATAGCCTGAGGCAAATTCGGATAAGTGCAGATACTTAACTTGGACCCTTACAGATCAAACTCGATGATGAGACAAACAATGCATTACACTGTAAATCTGAGAGTTCAATTAATACACTAACCCCTTATTCCTTTATTTTCATTTTCTTTTCTTTTGAGTTGAATTGCAGGTACAAAATCATACAAGGAAGATCAAGAAGATCTAGTGTAGGATTTGGTTGTAATTTAGTTTATCACTTTTTGTAATACTTATTTCATCCTTGTAATTATTTATTTATTCTTTTGTAATATAGTATTCATTTAATTATCTGTAAGGACAATATAATCTTGTTTGATTTAAATAATTAAAGTGGAATTTTTTTTACTTGCAATTCTCTTCATTTCTTTTATTCCCTTAAAGGTAGTGTAATGTTTATTATTATGTTTTATTTCTTTTTATACTTGAGGCTTGTAAATATGGAATCTTATTCTTATTTCTTATTATTAATTATCTGTTGTCATATCATATTACTTTATTCAAGAATGTACATCCCATTTTCCCTATGTATTCAAATATTCCCTAATTCAATTTGTGAAGTTTCTAACTTCATTTGAATTCAAATTTGAAATTCAAATACATGTTTGAATAACTTCCCCTTTAAGATACAAAGATTCAATAGAGGTCATGTTGAAATATATCGCACTTGCCCCAATGTTTCCACCAAAACAAGAGAGATCTTGATCCGTCTACACTCTTTTAGTCTTGCGCGAAAATTTTCTGGATTTTCTTATGCATGAATGCAATGCACAAACATGTGTCCTATCTATTTCGACGTGCTAATCCTGGGATGTTATACTTGGATAATCTCAAAAGAGTTTTGTAGTGTTGCGAAGAAACCAATCTTGTTCTAAACTGGGAGAAGTGTCATTTTATGGTCAAAGAAGGTATAGTCCTTGGACATAAGGTATCAGGTAAGGGAATTGAAGTGGATATAGCTAAGGCTATGGCCATAGAGAGAATGCCACAACCTAGGGATATGAAAGGTATAAGAAGTTTCCTTAGTCATGTGGGTTTTTATAGAAGGTTCATTAGGAATTTCTCTAGAATATCTAAACCTTTGACTAACCTTCTGCAAAAGGGAGTAAGATTTAATTTTGATGATAAATGTCTTGTAGCCTTTGATAAACTTAAATATGCTTTATCCCATGCTCCTATCATTAAACCACCTATCTAGGATATGACTTTTGACTTAATATGTGAAGCTAGTGATGATGCTGTAGGAGTAACTCTGGGGCAACATATAGGTCGCAGATTTAATATTATACATCATGCTAGTAGAACTCTTAATAGTGCTCAAAAGAATTATCCTAAGGAAGAAAGGGATCTTTTTGCTGTATTTTTCTCTTGCGATAAATTTTGTTCTTATATAGTTGATGCAAAAGTAAGAGTTCATACGAACCGTGATGGTTTAAAAGTACTCCTTGAGAGGAAAAATCATAAGCCAAAACTGATCCATTGGATCCTTTTACTTCAAAATTTTGAGTTGCAGATTAGGCAGAGGCAAGAAATAAAGATGTTGGATGCAGTGTCCATATTCGCCCAGCAATACACCAATCTTATTGAGAGGAACTTTAGTCCTGGTGATTTTCATTTACGAGAATTATTAAATGAACTAAGGTCAATTCCTCCAAAAGAGAAGAAGTCTTTGTTGTTGGAGGAGCTTGTCATCCTCGAATAATTAAATGGTGAGTACAAGGTAAGTGTTCTTACTCAAATAAGTGATTTGTTTTCACAAATTTTACTTTTGAAATTTTTGCCTTTGAATTCCTCGTGTTTTTCTGAAATTTCTGAAGGTTTTAACCAACTATACGGTCACAACTATATGGCCGGAGAAAAATCTCCCGTCGTATAGTTGGTCGTTAAAACTTCAGTACCTTCTTCGCGAAATTGTTTTTGATGTCTGGAAACTATACGGTCGCAACTATATGGATGGAGAAAATCCTCCCGCCGTATAGTTGGTCGTTAAACTCTCAGACATTTTCGATTCCTTTTTCGTTTTGGATAAAAAACGGTTTTGTTGCTTCCGAGTTGGTAACTTAATCGACCTGGACTCGAGATATTTGGAAATATCTGCCCGAAACTAACTATACGGCCGGAGGTATACGGTCGCGCCCATATAGTTGGTCGTTACGCGGCAGGACTTCTCCAAATCCATGTTTTATTTCCATGTTTCGTTAAGATTCTTTTCTTGGGCATAAATTTGGTGTTTCTCGCGAGTTTTACCGACCTCTAACCCTTCTTATATACTGCCATTGTGTCTCTATCTAATCATAATCTCCAGAAACCAATCTACCTCTTATTCATACGTGAGGACACGCAAACCAAGGACAAAAGCCAAGACAAGTTCCTATGGAGATCGGGAGCAATAGCGAGCAAGGCAAGGAGATCAAGATCGACCCTATGGAGTTCCTCGACACCGACAATGAACTCCGGAAGAGAGAGTAGAAAGCCCTCGAGCTGAAGATTGAAGAGATGGACAAGGAGACACCAGGTACACCCAAACATCTTCAGTTGCTATGACTTTATATTGATAAAATTGATGAAGATATTAAGTAGACAATCGAATCAGGTTTTTCTATGAGTCTTAAGGCGATACAAACCCTTCAAGATAACAATGAGATCATTAAAGAACAAGTGAAAGTGCTGGAGAGGAATAATCTTTTCTACAAGTTGCGTGTTAAAGAATTAGAGGTTGTCAATCAATCCCTCTGTTTCAGGCTGGCCCGTGAAGATCCCGCCTGGCTTGATTCCAAGCTTGGGAGATGTTTAAGACCTTGTAATCTATCTTATAAGTTTTACATTACAATTTTTGTCAGGGGGATGACCTCTGGATACCCAAACCGGACAAGAAATATGGCAGTCGGATCGCGTTTGGCTGGTCGAGCGCAGCCGGACAGGGCAAGTCAAGCCGGCTACTATGAGGTAGCCGGAGTGGCGAGAAGCAGCCGGCTAGAGCAGTGTAGCCGGAACCAATCAAGGAGACAGGGCGACATGATGCGAATAGTGCGCGCAGACGCCTATGACGACAATACTGGCAACTACTCGGCAATACCAAAGACTTTGCGGGGGTGACGCAGGAACAGTGGCCCGGTGCTAATGACAGGCTCGCACGGCGTTCACTGTGCCCGTGACAGCCATACCGCTCGTACTCTGATGGGACATGGTTTTACCGGATACTGTAGATGACCAGCTGGCTGGGACCCACCTATGGGGCCTGCTAGTCGGATTGGCCAGTGAGACTATTGCCTCTCTGCCTATATAAGGAGAGGCAAGGCCTTAGTAGAAAGGGTTGGTCTCAGTGCATTTAAGACAGTAGCTAGAGAATACAGCTCGAGGAGCACTTGTAGCTCGTATATCGCTCATAGTCAGATCGGCAGGAGTAGGAGTTTTACCTCACCTCGAGGGCTCCAAACCTGGGTACTTCCTGCATCCAGCTACGCTTGCTTGTATCCAATCCCGCCTACGGACGCCGTCGATAGCTTCCCTGCTAGTCCCCACACCTCTATCTAACCTCTTTAGGTACTACCCTACTGCTCCCAACAGTGCCCACTGCACATGGGGCTAATGGCTTCGACCGGAGTCACGTTCCGCACGGGACCCCGCACTTCAGCCGGTGAGCGCGTGGCCTCTGGCCTGGTGCTCACGCTCGGCAAGTTCGACTGCGTCATCGACAACGCTTCCTGCTTTGCCGGAACCTCCTTCCCAGCGAACGACTCCATCCTGCTTTTCGGCGACCTCCTCGTCTATGTCGCCACCGTTCCAGAGCGTTTCCCTAGGTAGATTGTCTCTGTCGCGGAGCTACCGCATCTGGGCGGCAGCGCCACCGTCGCTTCCTGCGGCGTTGAGGTCATGATGGCCGGCTCCAGCTCTCACCCTCGTCAGCCGCGGGAGAGGGGCGCGGATGAGGGCGGAACCTCCGCGCCTCCGTAGCCTCGGAATCCGGTAGAGGAGGCCATTGATCGGCTCCGGACGCCGGTTAACCTCGGGGACAACCCAGAGGAGGCGGAAGCCAACTTCGCCATGGAGAGACAGATTCTCCTCCAGGAGGCCATGGAGCTGGCGGCAACCCTCAAGCAACTCGAGATCACCTGGTGCGAGTACGACCGCGCGCACGGCTTCACTCCGGCTACCATGGAGCCGAGCCGGCGCGGCCAGGTGCGGTGCCGGGGCGGCAAGCTAGGTGGAAGGATGGAGAAGGATGGGGAGTCAGATCCCACGCCCGCCCTCATCCAGCCCACCTACAGCACGCCCATCAAGAATCTGCGCGCGACGCGAGCCGTAGCAGACGAACTGCCCAACCTGGAGGGCGAGGAGCGAGCCCTCCAGCACGCTCGCGTGCAGGAGCTCCTCCGGATCGCGGACGAGCAGGCCGACACCAACCGGCAGATGCAGGAGGACCCCAGCTACTCCAAGGGGAGCAAGCCGCCTGTCAACAGCAAGGGTGCGCCTCGCGACACCCAACAGGCGTCCTCCCCTCAGCCGGCTAAGGCCCATAGCAAGCGCCGCAGCTCTAGCAACAAGGGCCAGCCACGGTAGGAGCAAACGGTGAACAGCAACCCACCGCCTCCCCCTCCACCAACCGGAGTGCCAAGACCCGCTGATTCCCGTCTCTCGCGCCGGGTAGGAGCGCCCAACCTGGATCGTCCGGATGCCCGCGACCGCATCGAGCTACTCGCTCAAGCGCGCATCACGGAGGAAGAAGACTCCATCGGACCGGTTTGTTTTGGACCCCGTATCCGGAACGAGCCGTTCCCGGATAAGTTCACCCTGCCAAGGGACACCCCCAAGTACGATAGCAGCATGAAGCCGGAAGATTGGCTGACCGACTATGCTACGGCAGTCGGCATAGCCCGTGGGAACAAGCGCACAGCTATGCGCTACGTCCCCCTTATGCTAACCGGGTCGGCAAGGACATGGCTCAACAGCCTTGCACCCAACAGCATCAACGCCTGGCCAGACTTCGAGAAGGTGTTCGTCCGCAACTTCAATGGCACGTACAAGCATCCGGGACACCCACGCGACCTGGCCTTGTGTGTCCAGGGCGACCGCGAGACCAACCGCGAGTACCTCGCCAAGTGGACGGAACTGCGCAACACTTGCGAGGGCATCCTGGAGAGCCAGGCCATCAGCTTCTTCATGGAGGGATGCCGAGAAGGCACCATGCTTCGCCACCGGCTACTGTGTGACAAGCCGAAAACCATGGCGGAGCTCATGACGGTAGCGGACCAGTACGCCATGGCGGATGCCGCCATGAAGAAGCCCCTTCGAGTAAATGCTGATGGGCGTCCGACTCCTACGGAGACGGCTCGCGACCGTCCGAGAAATCCGGCTGGACAAGCCGGATCCTCTAGGCGCCACGACAATGACAACCGGTTCCATGGGGACTGCCAAGCTAGACAGCAGAAGCCCCGCTACCACGCGCGGCAGGTCAATGCTGTGGAGGGTGCGCCTGACGCACCGGCTAACGATGCAAGAAGGCAGAAGCCGCGGTTCACCTTCGACCAGATGTTTGACGGCCCGTGCAGGTGGCATAGCGGTCCCTTCAAACCAGCTATGTACACCACCCGGAATTGCAGCTGGACTCGCCAGCTAAAAGACCAGGGCAACCAACAACGTCTCCCCCCGCCCCTCCTGGTGGACCACCACCACCGGCTAGGGGAGCCGACAATGATGGTAACGGCGGCAACAACAACAACGGCTACCCCCAGCCGCACGCCGCCTACCACATCTTCGAGACGGAGCTAGACGATAAGCACAGCCACAGGCGACGCTCCAAGGAGGTCAACGCCATCGTCTCTCCGGTCCCCAGTACCTGAACTAGTCGGAAACTCCCCTCACCTGGAGCCGAGAAGACCAGCCGGAGCAGCTGCCGACTCTCGGGGGCTATGCCATGGTACTCGACCCCCTCATCGTCTCCAACGAGCGCACCTGCCGTTTCTCTCGCGTCCTCATCTTCGGAGGCAGCAGCCTCAACCTCCTCTACCGGTCTTCGCTGGAGAAGCTGGGCATTCGCGAATGCGACCTGCGCCTGACTACCACAACGTTCCACGGCGTACTGCCGGGGCCGGCTTGCGCCCCGCTGGGTAAAATCCAGCTGGACATCATCTTCGGGACCGAGGAGAACTTCCGCCGCGAATCGATATGGTTCAAGGTGGTAAACCTGACGAGCTCCTACCATGCTCTCCTCGGGCGCCCCGCCCTCGCCAAATTCATGGTCGTCCCCCACTACGCATACCTCAAGACAAATATGCCGGGACCCAACGGCGTGATCACTGTCATCGGCTGCTTCAGGCGGTCAATGGAGTGCGCCTCAGCCGGTTCCAAACTGGCAGAGGCCCTCATCATAGCTAAGGAGAAGCGCGTGATCATGTGCAACGTGGCCATGGCCCACCAAGACATACCGGCTAGCAGCAAGCCGGCTGGAGAAGGAGCTTTCCAGCCGGCAAAGGAGACGAAGAGGATCCTGCTCGACTCCTCTGACCCGACCAAGTTCGTCACCATTGGTGCCAACTTGGACAGAAAATAGGAAGGCGCGCTTGTCGCCTTCCTCCGTGAGAATCGGGACATCTTTGCATGGTCACCCCAGGACATGCTAGGTGTACCGAGGGAGTTCGCCGAGAACTCACTTCATGTGCGGCCGGATGCCAAGCTGGTCAAGCAACCTCTGTGCTGGTTCGCAGAGGAGAAGAGAAAGATTATCGGTAACGAGATCACCCGGCTCCTTGCAGCCGGGTTCATTATGGAAGTGTACCACCTGGACTGGCTGGCAAACCCAGTCCTAGTGTTGAAGAACAAGACTTGGCGCATGTGTATCGACTACACCAGCCTGAACAAGGCGTGCCCGAAAGATCCATTCGCATTGCGCCGTATCGATCAAATCATCGATTCCACGGCCGACTGCGATTTGTTGTCTTTTTTAGATTGCTATTCCGGTTACAATCAGATCTGGTTAAACCCGGCTGACCAGATAAAGACATCATTTATCACCCCCTATGGTGCTTTCTGCTATGTAACCATGCCTTTTAGTCTGAAGAATGCAGGCGCTACCTATCAGCGTTGCACGCAGAAGTGCTTGCACTCGCAGATAGGCCGAAACATGCACGCCTATGTGGACGATGTGGTCATGAAGACCAAGGAGAAGCGCACCCTCCTCGAAGATCTAGGAGAGACATTTGGCAACCTACGGCAGTACCAGATGAAGCTGAACCCGGAGAAATGCGTCTTCGGTGTCCCATCCGGCCAGTTACTCGGTTCCCTCGTATCGCAACGAGGGATCGAGGCGAATCTGGAGAAGATCGCGGCCATCGAAAGGATGTAGCCGCCTAGGATCCTGCTTGGAGTCCAGAAGTTCACCGGATGGCTAGCCTCCCTCAGCTGTTTCGTTAGCCGGTTGGGGGAGAAGGCACTCCCGTTGTACCAGCTGATGAAGAAGATGGATAAGTTCTCCTGGACCTCGCAAGCCGATGCCGCCTTTCATGACCTCAAGCGCATGTTGTCCACAGCGCCGGTTCTAGCCACGCCGGCTAGCAAGGAGCCGATGTTGCTCTATATAGCAGCCATCAGCCGGGTCGTCAGTGTCGTCCTGGTGGTGGATCGCCCCGAGGAAGGCAAGGCTCAGCCGGTTCAGAGGCCCGTCTACTACCTCAGCGAGGTTCTCTCCCTTTCCAAGAAGAACTACCCACACTACCAGAAGATGTGTTACGGCGTGTACCTAGCATGCAAGAAGCTCAAGCACTACTTCCAGGAGCATCCGATTAAGGTCGTGTGCACGACACCCCTTTCGGAAATCATCGGCAAGAAGGACGCCACCGGCCAAGTCACCAAGTGGGCCACTGAGCTCGCCGCCTACTCCATCCAGTATGAGCCCCGACTTACGATCAAGTCACAGGCACTAGCGGACTTCCTCGTCGACTGGGCCGAGACCCAATACCTCCCACCGGTTCCGGATTCGGACCACTGGAAGATGCACTTCAACGGGTCGAAGATGCTCGGGGGCTTGGGAGCCGGCATCGTGCTCACCTCGCCCAAAGGAGAACGGTTGGAGTACGTCCTGCAGATCCACTTCAAGGCCTCCAACAACATAGCCGAATACGAGGCACTAGCACACGGCCTCCGGCTAGCTAGAGAGATTGGTGTCAATCGTATCCTTTGCTTCGGCAATTCGGATCTGGTGGTGCAGCAAGTATCCGGAGAGTGGGACGCCCATGATGCAAACATGGCTCTCTACCGGTTCCACATACAGAAGCTCAGCGCCTCTTTTGACGAATGTCAATTTCATCACGTCCCTCGCGCCAACAACGAGGCAGCCGATTCGCTCGCACTCATCAGATCCACCAGGCAGGCGATCCCACCCGGGGTCTCCTTGGAGCACCTGCGCAAGCCCTCCATCAACCCGTCCCCTGAGTCGGATTCCATTACATGGGCAGGGAGCACTCCGGTTGATGGGGTGGCGGACGCAGAGCCGGCAGAACCTCCAAAGAAGAAGTCCCGTGCCAACTCCGGCAAGTCCGTATCCTTCGGCTCACAAGACCCGGGGGCTGCCGACTCATCAAGTGGCCTGGGGGCTGTCGTTCCGGGTACCTCATCCGGATGCCCCCCCCGACGACCATCAATCGGAAGGCGGAAGGATCCTCGTCATCCGGGAAATACCATTCTGGGCACAACCCTTCATGAACTACATCGCCAACAGGGAGCTTCCGGATGACGAGGTGGCCAGGCAAATCCGGCACCGCACGCACACGTACACCATCATCAACAAAGAATTGTACAAACGCAGCGTATCCGGCATCTTCCAAAGGTGTGTCAATGTGGACACAGGCTACCGGCTACTCAAGGACATCCACCAGGGCGAGTGCGGGCACCACGCTTCGTCAAGGGCGATAGTCGCCAAGGCGTTTCGCCATGGTTTCTATTGGCCGACCGCCCTCGAGGACGCCGAACAGCTAGTCCGTGCGTGCAATGGGTGCCAGGGCTTCGGACAGCTCAGGCATATGCCGACTTCGGTGCTCAAGACCATACCGATCACCTGGCCCTTTGCTGTTTGGGGCCTCGTCATGGTCGGTCCCTTCAAGCGGGCGCACACAGGCATGACCCATTTGCTGGTGGCGGTGGACAAATTTACAAAGTGGATCGAGGCCAAGCCCATCCGGAAGCTGGACGGGGCGACAGTCGTCACCTTCTTCACCGACGTCATCAACCGGTTTGGCTACCCCAATAGCATCCGGCTGGACCTCACTTCCGTCGCGCACCCGCAGTCCAACGGGCAAGTCGAAAGGGCAAACGGCTTAGTGCTAGCCGGCATCAAGCCACGCCTCATCGAGCCTTTGGAGTGGTTGCCCGGATGCTGGATCGAGGAGCTTCTGGCTATGCTATGGAGCCTCCGCACCATGCCGAATAGATCAACCGGTTACACCCCGTTCTTCCTGGTCTACGGATCGGAAGCCGTCCTCTCCGCGGGATATCGAGTTTGACTCCCCGCACAAGCTCCTCTATGATGAAAAGGCCAACCAAGAGGCACGAGAAGATGGTGTGGACCTCCTCGAGGAGGCCCACGAGCTGGCATTGTCTAGATCGGCCTTGTACCAGTAATGACTACGTTGTTACCATTCAGGCCGGATCCGCCCAGTCGCGTTCCGTGAGGGCGACCTGGTCCTTCGGCTGGTGCAGGACACGAAGGGCATGCACAAGCTGTCGCCACCCTGGGAGGGTCCCTTCATTGTCAGACGGGCGCTACCTAACGACTCCTACTACCTCATCGACACGCAGCAGCCGCGCAAGAACAAGATGGACAAGTCGGACGAGGAGACCGAGCGTCCCTGGAACGCGGCCTTGCTACGCCCGTTTTACACCTAGTCACCAGACAGTGTAAATATCCCGCAAACCCTGTGAATGAAAATAAGGACCCCTACGAGATGCTCGGGGGATCCTTGCTAGAAATGTGTATGCATCTGTTTTCTAGTTCAGATTTTCTGACTCTGGCAACCCCTACCCGGGAACTTGCCGGCTGGCCCGACCTGCTAAGTCAACAAACGGCTGAGTAGTGTGCGACGATGTCAGAGGCCCACTCTTCATCTCAGCTACAGACCGCAACCCGGATGTCCGGCTAGCAAGAGCAAAAGCCCGAGGCATCCCACATGAAAAACGGGGAGGAGATGTGATAGATCCGGTGTCCCGGCCTCGCAACTAGCTTAAGACAATCTGGCTACTAAGCCGTTAGTACCTTGCGCAATGTACTGTTAGCTCCCTTCGATTCCGGCTGCAGACCGCAACCCGGCTGCCCGGCAAGGACGCAGCGAAAATAGCAGAGCACACGGGAAAACGACTAAGTATCCAGAAAGGCACAAGCTAGTTTTCAAAAAACAAATCCGCCTTCCGGCTACAGTTTAGCAGACTAACCTATTAACAGGTGAGAATATATGTGTACGTATATATTTTTTGTACGACTACTTTGAGTCGGAATTCAGGAAGAAAAGAAGAAGAAGATTCGAAGTCCTTTCCTTCATCAAGCGCTCCGAATCTCGGGGGCTACACCCACTGGGTGCGCTCGTGTGCCCCTAGTGGAATCTTGTATTTTCCCGACCGGCTAAGGCATTTAGCCGGATATTTGGAGCCCAGGTGAGGGCAAGGGTAGGAGCAAGAGAAGAAAAAGATTTGAGGTACCTGGCTACGCTAGCTACTCTGAATCTCGGGGGCTACACCCAGTGGGTGCGCTTGCGCGCCCCCACTGGAATGTTAGTTCCCCCGGCTGCAGGCGTTCAGCCAGCGAAGGCAACCGACTAAGATGCATCTAGTCGGATGAAGCTAGAGGACTTGAGGAAATAAAGAAGATTCGAAGTACCTGGCTACGCCAGCTACTCCGAATCTCGGGGGCTACACCCAGTGGGTGCGCTGGCACGCCCCGACTAGAATTGCAGTCCCCCCGGCTAAAGGCGTTCAGCCGAGAGAAGTCAGCCGAATAAAGTCAGCCGGCAAAATATTGAAAAGGACATGCAAAAAATACAAGTTGAAGGCAAACCAAATTTGTCCAGATTGACATTAAAAGGAAAGGGGAGACGAGGCTCCCATAAGTTCACCCGGTGCTAGAGGCAGCCGGTACAGACAGACAAGTTTCAAACAAGACAGAATAAACAAATACACCCGGCATCCCGGGGTCACAGCTAAGCGGCGGGGCCCTTGCCGTGCAGAGCGCCTTGGCTGGTAGCAGTCTTAGGCGGTGGAGGAGGCACAGCAGTCGACCCGGTTCCGGTGTCGCCATCAGCCGGCTGCGTCGAGGCTTCCGCATCCAGAGTGCCGACGGACTCCAAGTTGGTGAGCACCTTGTCGGGATCCACATAATCAGCAATCTTGACGGTGGAGGCCCGGAGCTCCGGATGGGCCTGGCGGATGGCGGCAAGGTCGGCGCCGGCGCGGAAACCACCGTCGATCTTCTCGACGCGGGCGTCCTTGTACCACGAGAGCATGAGGGCCAGGGCCATCTCAGCTCCGGCTCGCACCGCCAAGTCTCGCAGCCGGTCAACGGCAGCCGGCACCTCTCCCACCTGCGTGGCTAGTTGCGCCATCGTCTCCGGGACTGGAGCGTCCGGCCACAAAAAGGAGAAGATGGCCTGCGCCGCCTGGCGAAGCTTGGTAGCTTCCTCGCCAAGAAGGACGACGAGCTCCTGGGCTGTCGGCTGCGCTCCAAGCCAGTTCTCCTGCAGCCGGTTGTACGCCAACAAGTCTATGCCGGGATAAAATGCTGTCAGAAAAAAGATAGTCAGATCCGGCTACCGGTTCCAGAAAGACAAAGGAGACGGAAAAGGGAGCTTACCCTTGGCTGTATGCCCGACTTGCATCAGCTCTTCCACCAGGGCATTCTCCTTTGTCGCCAGCCGCTTGATTTCCTTCTCTTGGTCCTTGTTCTAGGCCTCGAGAAGGTTGAAGGCGTCGATCCAGCTGGCGAGCGAGGCGTCGTGCTCCTTGATGGTGGCCTCCAGACCGTCCACCTTTGCGTGCTAATCCTTGTTCTGCAGCCGCAGCGTGGAGTTGGACTTGCTCAGCCGGTCGTTCGTTTTCTTCAAGCGATCGATCTTGCGCTGAGCGCACACAAGGATAGCTGCAACAAAACCGGCTATCTAAAAAAAGGATGATTTCGGATGAAGCAAACTTACTCTGGGAGGTTCCGTTGGCAGTAGCAAGCTTCTGCTCCAAGGACCGATTCTGGTCGGCTGTAGCCTCGAGCAGCCGGATCTCCTTCACCGCCAGTTCGAGGGTGGCGCGAGATCCATCAGCGAGGTAGCAGAGGAGGCATCGTCATCCATGGCATTGGCGGCTAGAGACTCTTTCGCCGCAACCACCGTCGTCCTCCATTCCTCCCCCGGCTCGTCCTCGGAGTTGTCGTCGCTGACAACCACGATTTCTTTGCTGGTGACTGCTCTCCGCGTCCCCGCGGAGGAGCCGTCCCTGCTCTGTGAGGTGGTGTGAACCATTTCCGGCTAGACCACCACGTTCGGCTGAGGACCCCCCGCTCCGGCTGACATAGCCGGTTCAGCCCGAGGCGGTGGCGGGGGTGGTGCCTCGGAGGAAGGAGGGGCGGAGGCAGACATGGGCGGCGCGTGGGGTGGCGACCCAGTCGGCACCCGCGCCGGGCTCGCAGCTCCAAAAGAGACCAGCATGCTGAAAAGAGAAAAAGGAAAAAGAAGCAAATGAGCCAAAGGCAAACAGAAGAAAACGAAAGAAACGGAAGGCGGTAAAGGCACCCGGAGAAAGACGTACCCCTGTACCATCGGGGGTGGCCCTTTCTTCTTGACAAGATGGCTCGGCGGAAGGGCACCGGTCTAGCTCCTCTTGGGGGCCAGCTCCTCCGCGGCAGGCCGGCTGGCGTTGGAACGGCTGGAGCCACTCCCGCCAGCGCCAGACCAGTTGGAGTCGCCGTCCGTCGCAAGGCGCCATGCTGGATCGGGGGCCAGCGCGGCCTCTTCCTCCTCGTCAACCTCCGCGTGGAGATCAGTGGTTGGCTCGTCGTTTCGGCTGGGGAAGGCGTCCCCGTCCCTGTCCGACTCCTCGCCAGACCGCCGAGCACGCGGCTCGAGCAAGTCAGGCGTGAACGTCTGAAGAGGGGCGTCGCCCTCCTCACGAAGGATGCAAGGGAAGATCTGCCGAATACAAAAGATTAGTCGGATAAAATAAAAAAGAAGGGCCAGAAATACAAAGGAAATTCTGGCTAGAAGGACTTACCCGGGGCACACGGTTGTCTCGGCTATAAGGCGCCAGCCCGAAGGCCCAGCCTTCTAGCAGCCGCTCCTTGGTGATGGTCCACACCCACTCCTTCAGGTTGTGGTAGTGGGGGTCGCGGCGAGACAGTCGGGTCGGGTCCAGCCGGCCGGAGTAGAAGCACATCTTGTGCGCTCGCCGCTACAGCGGCATCATCAACCTGGACATCCAACTAAGGGTGATGTCCAGGCCGGTTAGACCGGCAGTGACGAGGGTGCGCATGCGCTTCAGCATCTCATCTGACTCCGCCTTCTCACCGTAGATCTTCAAGTCCCAATGTTGTCGGCTGGACTCCACGTCCTGGAACGCCGGAAGGTTGATCTGGTCCATGTCGGCAAGGTTCCGGACATAGAAGTACGACTGCTACCACAGTCATACCGTGTCGTGCAGCCGGAACTTCGGGTAGCCGGTCTGCATGCGAGAGTAGATGGAGGCGCCGCCGCGAACGACCAGCTGCCCCTTCATAAGCTGCACCTGCGGCCGGACTCGGAAGAGCCGGCAGAAGAGCCCGAGATCCGGTTGGATCCTGAGGTAGCCCTTGTAGAAAGCTATGAAGTGCGCTAGCGTGCCGATTGCATTGGCGCCGAGATGGTGGAGGCAGAGGTCAAAGAAGGCGAGGAAGGTCAGGAAGAACGGGTGCACCGGTAGCACGAACCCACGCGCCAGGTACGAGAGGAAGATCACCTGTTCTACCTCCGCCGGATGCAGCGACACCTCCCCACCGGCGCGAGCCGTACCTCCACTTCCTCCTCCGATGGAAGGACACGGGTGGCGCGGTACTTTTGGATGTGGTCCTCCGTGACGGAGGAGCCACACCAGGCTCCGCACTTGGCAGCCATTTCTGGCTCGCAGGGAGACGCGGCGGCGGATGAGTGGCGTTGGCCCGTACCGCCGACGACGACAAACGGGCGGCGTAACGGGCTACAATAGCAACAGCGACGAGGTGCGGAAGGTAGGAGTGCAGAGGAGAAAGGAAGGCAACTGGGAGTGGGGGAAGCGAAGGAGAGGAATTGCCCTCCCCTGGTGCCCCTTTAAAGGCCCAGAAGGGCAACCGTCCGCGGCGCCACGCGACATCCATCGAGGCGATCCCCACCCCAACCGCCGCCCCAGATCCCGTGTGCAGACGCGGGGTGCGCAGAAGATCCCGGAGCAAGAACCGAAGCGTCAGCCGATAGTTTCCCGAGGCGACGTGCGATGGGACGTGTCACTGCCCGCCGCAGAGCAATGATGGCACCTACGCGCGTGGCTGGCGTCAGCACTGACGTCACGGGTAGCGCAACCGCCAGGCGTAGCCGGTCAAAAATTCAAACGAAGAAGGAGCGCGCGCACATTTCACCTAAGGGCGAAATCCACACGCGCTCGGGGGCTAGTGTCGAGGGGATGACCTCCGGATACCCCAACCGGACAAGAAATATGGCAGTTGGATCGCGTCCGGCTGGTCGAGCGCAGCCCGACAGGTCAAGTCAAGCCGGCTACTGTGAGGTAGCTGGAGCAACGAGAAGCAGCCGGCTACAGCAGCGTAGCCGGAACCAATCAAGGAGACAGGGCGACATGCGGAACAGTGCATGGTACGCCCTGTACGATGACAAGACTGGCAACTACTCGGCCATATCGAAGACTTTGCGGGGGTGACGCGGGAACAGTGGCCCGATGCTGATGACAGTCTCGCACGACGTTCACTGTGCCCGCGACAGCCATACCGCTCGTACTCTGATGGGACATGGTTGTACTTGATACTGTAGATGACCAGCCGGCTGGGACCCACCTGTGGGGCCCCCAAATGGTCAAAGGAGATCAGGCTGCCTCTCTGCCTATATAAGGATAGGCAAGGCCTTAGTAGAAAGGGTTGGTCTCAGTGCATTTAAGACAGTAGCTAGAGAATACAGCTCGAGGAGCACTTGTAGCTCGTATATCGCTCATAGTCAGATCGGCATGAGTAGGAGTTTTTACCTCACCTCGAGGGCTCCAAACCTGGGTACTTCCTGCGTCCAGCTATGCTTGCTTGTATCCAATCCCGCCTGCGGACGCCGTCGATAGCTTCCCTACTAGTCCCCACACCTCTATCTAACGTTCTTAGGTACTACCATTCCCAACACAACGACAATTTTAGTTTTGCATTAGTTCAAATTAGAAATAAAGTTGCATCATTAGAATTCCCTTCAGGAATAGTCGATCCCTTTAATGAAATTTCGAGTTTATTATCATATATGGAGCATTGTTGGGTTTGTGCTTGTCCTATTGGATATATGAATGGCTTGAGTATAATTTTACTTGCACTTGATGATAGCAATATGAGTCTCCCACACCATTGGTATTAATGGAACATACAAAGATAATTTGGTCAATATGTTGTAAGTTCATGGTTTGATTTACAAACAAAAAAATTATCTAATCAGTTAAGTTGAAAAAGAAATCTTAAACAAAGGAAAATTAAAAGTGCTATCAAATTAGAGTGAGAACAAGACGAGGTAGAATATTCACGCTATAAAGATTGCTTCATATACAATTAGAATTTGGTAATTGAGAACGTTAAACTTTGAATTCCTACATGAAGTGGTATGTATGGCTAGCTCCTTTGCATAGCACTTAAACAAAAGTGTGAGCATATATATATATATATAAGAGAGAAGAAAAAGAGCGAATGTGCAAAGATCAAATAGGCATGCACCACTATATTGTAGTATGACAAAGAAGCGTTTGAGATTTTAAATCCGAAGTGAATATGTTAATCCAAAAACACTTGGGACTACCTCGCTATCTCATTATGTTGATCTGAATACTTTTACATCATATTGAGAGTAATCTTTTGTGAATTGTTGAATACTATGGTGTGGAAGCCTGCTAATATTATTCAGATGGTTCGAGTAAGGTACTATTCATGAACTTATTCCTATGTATCATATATAATAAACACATGCTGCAACTGCCTCATTTATTTTATCGACCCAGCTTCATGAATATGAGGATCACATCCATTAAGCTAAACTTGCTCGGGACGAGCAAGATTCTAAGCTTGGGGAAGTTGATGAGTGCATATTTGCATCATGTTTTATATTATTATTTTGCACTGTAGTTGTAGGATCTTGGTATTTTACAGCATTCACGCGCACATTTTATGTCTATTTTCACCAGGATCAGGACAAATGATGGATACAATGGACACAATTCTTGAAGCAGCTGTATTAGGGAGAAAAGGTGTCAAAACAATGTAAATCGCTTATTTGGGAAATATCAATAACACTAGAAGAAAACCCGAAGTGATTGAGGCATCCAGAAGGTTTAACGACCAACTATATGGCGGGAATTAATTTTTCGGCCGTATAGTTGGCGCCACCACCGCTTCCTCAAATAGTTTCACCCCGTATAACTAGATCGGAGAGACGACATACAAAACAACCAGAAATCGCTGAAACCTCACCTCCGGAAGGCATCTAGAGGGGGAACTCATCCACCGGAGATCCATCTTCGCCCTGTGCGGATCCGGGAGGCTAAGGCATCGATCTTCATCATCAACCGTTGCATCACCACCATCTCCATCCATCCCATCTACATCTTGTCTAGATCTTGTTGTAATTTCCGTACTCGTAGTGGATTTATACAAGTACTATTCATCTATTATAGATTCCATTATTATTGCCATGATGTTGATTGCCTCCATGTCTGAGTAGATCATTAGTTCTTGGGGAGATGGAGAAACCCTAGTATGAGATTGAAGTAAGATAAAGTTTATTATGATATTTATCACTATGACCATTTGTTAGATTTTCTTCATCTTGATGTTGGGAGAAGTTGACCTCTCAATATTTGCCTCTTGTGGGGACTTGATGGAGGGAACTACTTGTTGGTAGACGGAGGTGTGTTAGCACTTATAGTGACTATAAAGCTGTTGGCATCCTTACGTATCAGCTTGGAAACCGAGGAAACTCACGGAACACTATCCATGTCATAGGATACGTCCTACGGGATTAAGTCTCTTAATAGCGCAGTAATTTGATTGATCTTGATTACTGTCTGCTGTGGTTATGATGATGATGTGAGCAGTGATTTGTTGGAAATATGCCCTAGTGGCAATCATATATGATGTTATTTCCAATGTATTCATAAAGTAATTGTCCATGTATGAACTACCGATATGTATCATTGAATATGTGATTTGATTGTGGAACTATATATTCATGTTGTTCATACTTATTGTCCTTGGTCGTTGAGGTTGTGTTGGACACACAACTTAGACTAATGTGGAAGTCGGCTGATGACTCAGTTCCACTTGTCATGGGCATGGAGATGCTATTCCGACTTACACTAATTCGGTTAAAGAGTTTAGTGAATCGATCTGACCCACAATTGAGATGCAACTAGCATGTTGTCATTTGCAGTCTCAAGCAATGGAATCCTTTGACCTGAGGTGATCGCATGATCCGAGTTGTGGATCGCCAACTTAGGTTCTATCAAACGCTGTTTCGTAAATGGGCAGCTATAAAGGTAGGGTTTGGGTTAGTTGTGAAGCAAGCTGCGTGGCGTGGATTACCAAGATGGGATTTTCCCCTCTGTAATGGAGATATATTCTCTGGGCCCTGTCGTGTGATATGATTCAGAAGCATGGCCATGCGCGGCTCGGTTAAGTGTTAACCAAGGAGTTGGACTAAGTGTTAGTCTAGTGAATTATATATCACGGAACGAGAAGAGAGAGTCGATCTATTAAAGGGATGGCAACAACTCGCCTATAGCTTGACAAGATATATCTTAAGGTAAAAGGACTTGGACGAAAGTCACATTGAGAAAGGTTTGTCTTCTGACTTTACGGCGCTTGGGAGTTGGCACGTCTTGCTAGAGGCCACTACCAACTATTGACTCAGAGTGGTGACTCATGTCGTGTCCAGGTGTACATGAACCTACAGGGTCACACACTTAAGGGTAAGGAGACCATGTGGATTAGATCCATGTGAAGATTGGGGTACGGCCTAGATGGGCCTCAAGCGTTGAGCCCAGCTAGGAGTGTATATAAGTGGAGTGATAAGGGATTGTCCCTAACCTAGCCGTCACTTTCTCCGCTTCCATTTCAGGCTAGACAGGATCTAGCAGTCCTCTACATGGAGGTCCTTCCCATGCGTGTGGATACTAGTAGAGGCATTGCACGTGCGGCGTTGGAGACAAGGAGGTCCGTGGGGATCTGGACGTGCTTTACGGGGGATCGTTCGGCATGGCATCAACTGACGCGCTTCATCAATAATCCGCATCTGCGCGTCTAGTGGTAAATCTCGTGGCTTATCACCTGAGCTAGATCTTGGGATCACCGTGTAGCGTAAATTTTTTGTTTATCCTGTGTGGCTCTATGATAGCTGTGAGATTCGACACATTTTTATGGCTTTTATTGATGCTTTTCTCTCGGATTTGATAGTTTTCTGGTTTTACCTAACGCTAATACTTCGGTATCAAAGAAAACTTGGTTTTTAATGTGTGTTTCAGGTTTTGACATCAACAGAAGGTTTTAACAAGAGAAACACAATATTCTGGAGAAAACAAGCAAGTCTCACTTCAGAAGCATGCGAGGGGACCTCACAGAAGCTTTAATGAGCAACTATGTGGCGGGAATATTTTTCTGGCCGTATAGTTCCCGCCATATAGTTGTCGCCGCCTCTGTCTTGTCAAAAGGGACAACTTCCATGAAGGGAAGGGGGACGAAAACACAACACAGTAGCTGCCATACCATCCAGAAAGGAGAAAGAAGAGATCCGGAGAAGAAGGGGAAGACATTCTTTATCTCGCTCCACGATCTTCGACCTCCTAGACAATACACCCCCATAGCCACTACTTGTACTTGAGAGAGAGAGGGATCTCCACCTTGCAAGACTAGGGTTTGAGATTGTTTCTTCCCATCTTGAATTGTGTTGGATGTTTTTCTATTCTTATTTTGGATCTCCACGGTAATACAAAGAAAAATCCCCTTTATTTGATTATATTGATGATCCGTTCTTCTCTTATGTGTGAGTAATTCCCTTGGGTGTGGGAGATGTAGGGGATTGGTGAGATGTGATGTGCCTTCATATATTTTTCATTAGTTTGTGATTGATTCTAATTATTATATTATGTGTGATTGACTATCTGTGGGATGCCTAATGCTCGTTGTCCAATTAAGGGCCCAGACAACATGATGCTTTGTTCTATATAGATAAGATCTTGTTCGCTAGTGGACCGGCGACCCCCGGGTGACACGGGGATATCAATGGAAAACTAGTAGACTCGAGGATAGCGAGGAACCACTGTGCTTATTGCATTATTCCAATCCAAGGAGCTTAATCGCTAAGCGACCTGAAGGGTCTTAATCGTCTAGTGTCTGACCATGGTTTTGGTAACAGGCTAGTAGGATTATTGAAATTGGAATGAAATCTACCAAGAGGAGTTCTGGCTAATTATGGTTTGCTCGCCTACATATATATTTATAAGATTATAATTGTTACATTTATTATTCTTCCACCTGGCACAGTCACTATCACCATGAACTGAATCTCCCCGCGCCTTATTTTGCCATCTGCAGGAAACAACAAACAACCAAGTCGTTCTTTACTTTTATGCTTTATATTTCTATTTAAATACATCTCATTTAATCAAAACCCCATTCCTATTTCAACACTTGCAGTTAATTCACTCGAAGACCTGTGACAACTTCGGGTGTGACAGAGACTTCACTCATAAACATTTACCTTTGGGCTCCTTGTGGGATCGATATCTATACTTCGAAACTAGCTACAACCGATATGTGCTCTTGCATACATCACCCTACATGGTTGCTACCTATTTTTCCAAATACGGAGTTCCTCCCACACATACATAGTTGAGAATGTTCATGATAATAATCTTTACCTTAGCTCTTTATAATAGAGGTGTATCCGCTACTCCCTAAGAACGCTTTTTCCCATTGCAGTTTCAAATCTCTTTTATATATGCGATACTTACTTTCTATGTTCAGTTGTTTTACTTTACTTATTGTTTTCTTATACCAAAAACCCCAAAACACCTTTTTACACAATATTCGCATTTTATCTTGTTACTTAGAACTTTATTTAGTATTTCTATTGTAGTATTTAATTCAAGAGTTATTAGACTTCAGACTCTTACTCCCTATGAGATTGATATCTTTATTTCAAAACTAGCTACAAACAATCTGTGCACTTGCAGTCATCATCAGCGCACATTGCTGGGGGAGATGGAGGAGGGGCTAGGATGGACGGGAGCTCGGGACTCGTGATCTCGGGGGAGGGGGACAGGATCAATATGGGGGTGGGGACGGGCGGGGACGAGAGGGACTAGCTCGTAAGACTTAGGTCAACATCTTAAACAGCACGGCTGAGATGACTCAAAGTAAAGATTAGACGACCACAAACGCGCGTGTGGAAGATGGCCTCAGATAGCTTGCTTTTTCTCACACTTAAGCTATAGTATAATGCTAACTGAATGTAGAACATTCTTTTAGAAAGTGATCTCATGAGATTACTTACAAAAGGTGTACAAAATACACAAAAGGCATATGGTCCACGATATAATTCGCCATCCACATAACTATTCTAGGTCGCTCGTGCAAAGAACAAAGCATTTGCTATGCTACCACGATTGGTATTCATGGTAACCTCTTCTAGAACATCATTGTCTTGTGATTGTGTCGTCACACTGCAATCAAATAAATTAGATATTTCGGTTATTATGCAAGATATGACATCAAAACAGGACTCTACACATTACAGAGCACACAAACGTATTACTACAAGCATTTTTACAAACAGGTTGCATACAATTTCCATACCTGTTGTATATACCACAACCCACCAAAATTTGTACATACAACAATATCTTCAAGCATCTAACCCACAAGACACAGACCAATTGCAACATCTATGCACGGAACATATGAGAAAAAAATATGGACAAGGAACAGGAAAGTGGAGAGCTGGGAGGAGATAAGGGAAGAGAAGGGAGGGGAAGAGGAATAACTGGCAGCAACAAGGTCATCGACCCGGTGGCGGCAGAAAATCGTCCGGCGGCGAGCGTCCTTGGTTGATGCGACGGGGGTGGGCTGGACGGGATGTAGTAGTTTCTAGGCGGATGGAGAGCAGCAAGACGTGTCACTAGAGCCTGTCGAATGGAGGTGGCGCGGTATCCGGCCGCCAGAGTTGGGGCGAGGCGGTGCTGGAACCCTATTCGATGCGGGTCTGGGCAAGGAGACGAGTGGGAGTCGGGGTCTCTCTTGGGAAAAGATCTCTCGCGAACCATTCAGTTTTCACTTACAATGGCATTTGCGGGTAATTTCTCTCCTCTGGGTTGGGCGCGACGCTGTGAAATCAGGGGGTACGAGCGATTCCAGTTTCGACTGTCAAAATCTCCTGGGTTTTGGAAGTTGTGAAAGATGGCGGTACCCTTTGGTTTAGATTGAGTTAAATCCATGGTTAGTCACTGTACTTTCTTAGGAAACCCAATACGGTCACTCTACTCAAGGGAAGTTACGGTCACTAAACTCGCACAAGAGCGCCATGCATGGTCACTGAGTAATACGTAGTGTTGTATTGGGTTCCGTGGAGGTTAGTGGGACCCAATGTTAGTGGTACTGGTGCATTGATGGTGTCCTGAGGGGGCATTTATTTGCCCATAGGCCCCTGGACAAGCAATTGGTGTTCGGACAGGCCCTCCCACCTCAGTGACCGCCGTGAACTAGCTCTCCTCCGCGGAGCTGTCGAGGTGAAGGGGAAGAGAGGGAGTAGGAAAGGCACAACACAGAGCGGTCGAGGTAGAGGTGGTGACATAGCGATCGAGGACGGAGGCGGTGGAGGTTCGTCGAAGTCTTCATCAATGACGGCTGTGGAGGCGGTGATGCGATGTCACGGCTAAGAATCTGGCGGTCGACTGTCAAAATCTCCCAATCTGGCTGTCGAAAGGCGCTCCTCCTCCCGTCTACGGTATACGCTCAGAACCCATCGCAATTGAGTGAAAGACAAGTTTTTGGGGGGGGGGGGGGTTTCTGTTCTGGAGTTTCTAATGTGATGTGCTCTCTCATGTCTGTGAGTTCTGTGTCAGAGTTCAGTTCTTTGGTTTTGTTAGGATTTTGGCCGATGATTTTGGTGCGATTAGGGCTTAGGGTTTTAGAAACTAAATATGTAATTCCCAGAAAATGTTCATACTGAGTAGGATGATGACAACATGTGGATATTTTGGTCAAATCCATATTGGTTGCAAAAAAAGAGGTTTTTCTTCAGCGTTCTATACAAATCTTGTTTAGAGTGGTTACACATTTCTTTTAATTTGTAGCTAGGGGAAGTACATGCTTTACGTTGGAGATAAACCATGGTGGATATTTTCTGGGCACAGGCAACAATAGAAGATATGTTGGTGGTCATATTATCTATTATGATCAGGTTGACTCTGTGTCATGGTTAGCAGCAATGTTAGAGCACATAGTTGAGCAAATTGGTTATGAAATGGCTGGTAGAATTAAGGCTCACTAGTGCATTCCTATTCTTACCATTGCAAAAAATAGCTTAAGAGAGTTAAAAGATGACCATACCTTCATGTTTATGGTTACTATGTTGGACATAGGGAATCATTTCTTCAGTGTTTATCTTGATCATGATGACAACTATAGTTTCATATGATGGGATGATGTTGTAAATTTCCCATCAGCATCTTTGCCTGCTGTCATAGCCCTTGTAAGCCAAGTAACACCAACAAACCTGAAGATGTAGTTTCACATGATCCTCCTATGCCACTTCAAGTTGTGTATCCAACAAGCACTGTTGAAGATTCAGTAGAGATACAAGAGGAAGTTTCTGTTGCTGGTAGAGTAAGGAGAAGGAAAAGGGGTAGAACCAACATTGATGAGATCATGAGTACTTTAGAAGAACATGCTCAATTAAGTGAAGAATAAGAAGACAGTGAAGGTGATGATGGTGACAGTGAACATGCCGCAGATTCAGAGTTTGAGCTGGCAGATTCAGACTATGCTCTCAGTGATGGTGATGATGATCTACATGTGGACACGGTGAAAGGAAAGAGTGGAGCTGAAAAGAAGAGTGCATCTATGAAAGACAAGGTTGGAGCTGAGAAGAAGAAAATGAAGACAAGATGCACTGGTCAAAATGATAGTGGCAAGGTGAAGCCTGTACTCAAGGAGGAGGAGTCTGAAGGTGATGATCTATGGGGTCCTGAGTCTGATGAGGATGCAGCCCAGATAAGGTTCAAAACTTTCAGAGAAGATGATCTACATGATCCCAACTTTGTAGTTGGTCAAGTATTTGCTAATGTGGACTTTCTTAGGAAAGCCATCAGATCATATAGTTGTATTCACAGAATGCCAATTAAGCTGCCAATTAATGACAAGATGAGAGTGACAATAGTATGTGGAAACAAGTGCCCTTGGTACCTTTGGGTATCATGTGATTCTAGGACTAGAGCATTCTAGATAAAGAGGTATCCAGGTGAGAACACTTGCAGTGGCAAATGGAAAATTGCTGCATTCACTGCTCAATTCATTGCAGAAAAGTATTTAGAAAGATTTAGAGCTGATCAAGGAATGAGCCTGAAAATTTTCTCAAGGGTGGTATAAAAGGGTTGGAATATGACACCCTCTAAGAGCAAATTGCAGATGGAAAAAAGGATTGCAATGACAGTCATATATGGAGATGAAGAGGAGTAGTACAAGATGCTATGGGACTTTGGAAATGAGATAAAGAGGAGTAATCCAAAGACATGGGTGAGAGCTTTTCAGAGTGACCTACCCAAATGTGACATCCTACTTAACAACAATTGTGAAGTTTTCAACAAGTAAGCTACCATCTATACCTTGCTTTATATTTGGATCATCTTGTTCAGTTAGAGAAGCACAATTGTAGTTCATGTTAATTAATGCATTTACTCTATCACATCAGATACATCTTGGATGCTAGAGAACTACATGTGCTTGCAATGCATGCAGCAATCAAGTCACAATTACAGACTAGAGTATACACCAAAAATAAAGAGATAATGAATTGGGATGGTCCTATTTGCCTAGAGATCAGAAAGAAACTTGACATGCACATTCAACTAGCAAACAATGTTTTTGCAAATGGAGCTGGAGATGGTTTGTTTGCAGTAGGGGAACTTGTTGCAGCTAAACCAGTTGACTATGTAGTAGACTTAAAGCATAAGACATGTAGTTGCATGAGGTGGCAGAAAACAGGGATACCTTGCCCACATGTAATAGCATGCTTAAGGAATGATGATGTAGATCCAGTCACACTAGTTGACAAATGCTATTCAGTGGAAATGCATGATAAGGCCTATGGAAACATAGTGTACCTTTGTAAGGACTAGACAGAATGGGAAAAGATGGATGGAGCTCCAATATTGCCACCTATGTACACAAAACATGTTGACAGGCCTACTAAAGGCAGAAGGAAAACCCCTTATGAGGTAGATACTAGAGGAGGAGGAAAAAGATGACTAGATATGGTGTAATAATGCATTGCAAGTACTGTGGCTTCCCTGATCATAACATTGTTGGTTGCAAATGGTTGAAAGCTGGCCTTCCTCCACCTACAAGTGGTGATCAGATTTCCCCTCCACAACCAACTACAAGTGCTGATCAGAATTTGCCTCCACAACCAACTACAAATGCTGAGAATTTGCCACCTCCTCCTTCTCATAGTGATCCTGTAATTACACAGGCACCTACATTGTTTTACTTCCTATTGGTTGCAGCTGGACATTGCCTTTACATTGAATTTACCTACATGTACTTCCTATATATGTAACAGCAACAAAACCCTGATGCCAATAGTCCAACTGTGAACACACATGAAGATGTACTTGTGAACAACTTGATTAAGCAGGTAACTTAGCTAATATTAATATTATATTTTCTGTGATTATGATCAACCAACTGTAACTGGACATTTATGCATGTTTAGAGGTCTTTAGAGAGACATGTGGAAGCAAGAGCAGTTCCTGAGTCTACCTTCATCGCAATAACACAAAGATTTTTGCAAGAATCTGCTTCTAGTCAATCAAGTGGTGCTACCTGCATCAGGCAGGGTGAACTAGCTCAGAAACTGTTACAAATGCAGCTAGAGAAGAATAGGACAAGTGAATAAAGGAAATTAGCTTTACTTGAGGCAAAGTATCAAGCTAATGTGAATAAAGCAGAGGAACGAGCAAGGAAGAAGCTGGAGCAAGATAAGATGAAGGCTGAACTAGCAGTAGCCAAAGCAAGAATTGCTACAAAGAAGATAGAGAAGAGAAAGGAAGCAGCTGAGCTGAAGAAGAAAGCTAGGAAAGAGACCTCTAGAATCATTGTAGAGGTTAGAAAAGAAGTAAATGAGAAGAAAAGGAAGGAAGCTTCAGAAAAGAAAGCATTTGATAAGATGGTAGCTGGTGAAAAAAAGAGAAAATCAAAGAGAGATGCTCAAATTGCAGCACAAACTGCAGAGAGGGAAACTGCTGAAGCTAAGTGATTGTAAACAGAGCTATGATGGAAGCCAATGCACCAGCTACACAAGGTGAAATGGAAGATCATCATGTACCTGTTGTTCCTTAGCTATCAAGGACTGAAACCATCCCCATGTCAGAGGTTGTAATAGAGGAAGTGCCAACATCTAGGAGGATGGAGTGGTACTTAGGTGTCAAAGTACCTGGACATGTAGTATCCCTAGAAAATTAGGTGTCAAAGTAGTTTAAGGTCCCCTTCCTGTCCCAGAACTATATGGGTTCAGTCTATCTGGAACTCTTGCATGAGTCCATATTTTTGTAAACCAGGCAGCACCACTTCAAGCATAGACTTGATTATTTTGTCATGTGATTTCCAATCTAGGATCACTTTGAATCTTATGACTTATGGAAAATGTTGGTTATGCAACATATGCAGAATGTTCTTTACTATGAGTGTGACAATTACATAACAGTGTTATAAACTATGTCAGAAACTCACATGTCAGCACTAGACAATACATATCACTGCATTAGTTCATTTTCACATAGATAACGCCAAAAGGCATCACATACATCAGGTTCACGGACTACAACATGAACAAAAGTATCACCACATGCCCAGTACACTATTAACTAACACTACACCATAACCACATCAACACAAGCCTTTCACAGTACACAGCACACATAGCTGCAAATGTGGCCCTCAGACCTCACTTCTTCAACACTAGAACATCAACCATAGCAGACAACATACATACAAGACCAACTAGAATCTTTAGAAGAACCTTCATTTCCCTGAGTTCCCCAAAAATCATCATCAAATGCTCCTCCTGGCCTTACACACGAGTCACTTTAGCCTCCTGCTTCCTCAGCTCTAGTTCTTCTCTCCTATCTTCTGCCCACCCTAAAGCAACAACTCCAGCATCCCCTCGAAGGCAATTGTTCTCAATCAGATAGCCAACGTAATCCAGCTCCCACCTCCAAAAGTTGCAGCCAGACTGTACAAAATCATAACTCAATCAGAACTTCGGTAAAATCGAGCTCAAGCCTAGCCAAATCGAGTTAAATCCTAAGAGTAGATAGACATACTCCATGGGTTTTACACTTGGAATAGATCCATCTTGGGTGCTCCGTCGTCCCCGAGCAGGCCTGCTTCACCTTGCGGCCGTAGTCGGGGCAACCGATGAGCGGAATCAGTGGACCCAGGTGGCAGAGCGCACAATGTGATGAGCTTGTGCTCGACATGGCGGAGTAGCTCGCTAGGTCGGCGTCAGTCCCTCCTGCGCCCGCGGCCACTCTTCTGCGGCAGCGCCGCCGATTTAGGGTAAGGCAGCAAAACGGAGGGGGAACGACGTGCGTCTGAATGACCCGGTTCCGACCGGACCGCGAGGGTTAGTTCCCGGTTGGGGGAATTTGCAAAAAGAACCCTCCATACATCATTCTTTTCAGAACTTAACCGTCTCGTCATCTGATAGTGGGACCTGAGTCACCCAACAAAACACTACGTATTGCTCAGTTCAGTGACCACACGTGATGCTCTCGTGCGAGTCCAGTGACCGTAACTTCGTATTCCTTGAGTAGAATAACCGTATTGGATTTCCTAAGCAAGTACAGTGACTAACCATGAATTTAACTCGTTTAGATTCTAGTTTCCCCTAGTGAATATGGCTCAAGAATCCCAACCAAACACAGCCTAAATCTATTATAAAAGATAAAAAATTGAAATGTCAAAAATTTCTAAAAGAAAATTTGTGTGTACTTCAAACATTCTATATCCATACACAAGTTTTCGAAAAAATATATATTTTATGTGGCTTCTAGAAAAAAGTCAAAAAATATCCATGGATAGTCACGCTCGCTGGAGCATCAAAATTTATCTCTTTTACACGGGACGCAAAAAATAAATTCCTTTTTCCGTTAACTTCTATGCGAACATAAAATGTCCGGATGTACATGCAAAAATATCTAAAAATTTTATATTTTAAAATATGCTTTTAAATAATAGGTTCATAGCAGAGTGAGCAGAATTGTATTTCCAGTTCTGTGGTGCTATATATTACTTCCTATAATTTACTACATCCTCTAAGAGTTTTTTTTTTGAGAGCAACCACATATTTCATTAATCGAAAATCAAGTTACATAGAGCAACACATGTGAAAACAAAAAGACAAACTGGGATAAAATGATTATCCTGAAAACAATGCAGATAAAATCCTAAGAGACAGAGAAATACAAAACGATCCCTAGGTTTTCCTGCAACCACCGAAGCTAGCGGCCGCCGTCCAACTCTAGCGCCATCGAGACGCACGCTGGAATAGACGTCGAACCTCCAACACTGCAAGATCCAAAAAAGCACTATCGCCAAGGAGGCTTTGTGAGTCGATGAACAGGCCTGCTGCACGCAGCGAGGCACATGTCGTTGTGGCACGTCGACCGGGGGACATGTCTTGAACCAAGATCCGCTGCCTCTCATCGACAAAGTCAGAGAAGAACGACAGATCCACCACCTCCGGACCAACATCCGCGCTCCAGAGAAACCACCTCGCCCCGGACACCAGCGCTGTCGCTGAGAACGATGAACGCCGACGACACACCAAGAAACTGATCTCGCCAGATCTGATGAAAGGCGAGAAGACCAAGCTGCCGATCTGAAGGAACGACTAGCACACCTTGCCATCAACTCCGAGGCGTCGTCGTGAAGGTCGTCGCCGGTGTGGGAGTAGAGTTGAGGCAGATTTATTGCCCGAGCGCCGCTCCCACCACTCCAACGAAGCCCTATGACAGACATACCCTAACCCTAACTACTAGGTGAAGAAACGAGGTTCACACTTCCTCCTACCGCTGAAGCGGCAAGCAGAAGGAGAGGGAACCAGCGCTCTCGCTGGTTGAGATCTGGAGAGAGGGAGCCACCGCCGCCTCTTTTCTCGTGAGGAGGAGAGGAGAGCGAGAGGGCAGGTGCACCTTGCCGATAGCTTCGTAGTACCGGTTCGCGAGAACACCATCCTCTGAGAGTTGATGCAACACACATGCACATGGGCATGCGATGCCAGACTGGACGAGGCTGGGCCTATCATATGGGAATTGACAACATCAACATCGGACGAGTTAGAAGCTGTTCACAAAGAAGGCCGAAACCAGATGAAATGAAATGACTGAAGCAGATACCAGAGAAGTAGAATGGCTCCATCTACTCACGTACGCCCTACCTCTAATGATGGACTTCATATATTATTGGCTTTCTAATACTCTCTTCGATCCAAATTAATGTACTTAGATTTGTCTAGATTCGGATGTATTTTAGTGTTACATACATCCGAATCTATACAAATTTGAGTCTATTAATTTGGATTGAAGAAAGTATATTTTTGTAACAGATTAGCTTTCTAATTTGGGATAATATTTGCGTGCTCTTGTTGTTGTGTTTATAAATTCACAAATTTAATGTCTATTTGGAAGGTGCTAGGAAGGATTAGCATACACTTGTCTATGACCCAAGATACACACTTATGTGGGAATTCACTAGGGACCAAGGATTTGGGTACAGATAAGAAACAAATCTCGGAGGGGGTCAGGATTTCCGGTAACTATGCTTACCGGTTATTACCATACAAATACCCGATGAATTTCTCAAACAAATTTTATTTCAAACTCAATAATATTCGAATATTTTGAATAAAATGTTTAAATGAGACGGAAATGGAAGTTTCGGACAAATAAGTTGAGGCATGGGGTTATAATGGAGGGGAAGCACATACTCCCTCTGTTTCAAATTACTCCGCGCGCACGCTTACCTAGGTGGCTTAGTATTCTCTTATTTTTCATCAAAAAAATTTTACGATTTTTGGTATACGTAATATACATTTCATACTATCTATTTAAAAAAAATTAGGATTTTTTTAAATAAAAAATAACGGAGTACTAGTCCACCTACATAAGCGCGCCGGCGAAGTAATTTGAAACAGAGGGAGTATGGTTTAGGTTGGAGTGACCAAACAACGCAAATACTAAACTCATTTCTTGAAGGAGGCTAGGAATTTCAGTTACCGGCTGGTAGCCTGATATTTCGCTCGGTAATCAAATCCTGCTAGGGACGACTTCAGGAGTTTCTATAACATGTTTGTATTTATTCTTTTGTGCTAATAATTGTTAATATCGACAAAATTACACATAGTGTTAGTGCAAATAAATTGGTCGAATCCAGGGTAAAATCCGTAGCAAAGCATGGACATTCAGCTAGTTTGACATAATAATTCAGATAATAAGCTGCAATTTGCCATGTCCAAGACTACCTGCCTCCCAGCCGCAAGCAGCAAGCCAGCAATACACAGGCAGCAAACATGCATGTCTGCATTTTTGCACGCGTGAATTGCAGGCAGCAAAGCCGTTAGGTGTTGTGTTGGTTGAATTTTTAGTACCTCTCCGGTGGGTTCTGATCTGGTTTCAAAGTTCGAATCAAACCCGCGGCAATTTATTTTTTCCAACTCTCAACTAATTGAGCTGGTTGGACCAGGTGGCCTGTTTGAAGTGTAAAACCGACGGTTGGACCATGGTTTTCTCTTTTTATTCTGGTTCATTGGTCCAGTGTGCTTAAAGAACCAGCGAGAGCTCTAGAACTAGCCTCGTTACGATACGGAAACACACGCCGCTAGTTAGAAGAAACAGTAGCCGCCTCTATCCTCCGCCTTCTTTGTAGATCGGTTTCCCCTCCTCCGGCCGGTCTCACCGGTGTCGGGAGGGGTGAGGAACCCGATCTATGAGTAGAGTCTAGTAACCGTACTAATTTTGTCAGATTAGGTTTAGAGTTTTGCTAGCCATCTTCGCCCCAATGGAGATGGCATTATCTACAATAAGCGATCTTCGGCCATTCGTTCGACAACGAGATCTATTTCGGGATGTCAATGGTGGTGTTAGAAGATTAAAGTTCTCTACGTATGGGTCTTCAGATCTTGCTTCGTCAGATCTATTTTGGATTTTTTTTCTCATGGTTGCAGCGAGGTTTGTCCTCACAATATTTGTTCAGCGGCAATGTCCTCGACAATGATGATTCCTACTATCGGCTCATCAACGACGTCGATCAGGCTGTTCGGTTATTATTCCCTGAAATATTGGTATTGGTACTCTTGCCGATGTTGGTTGATTACTTCAATGATGGTGCGCATGCACCGCAGCCTTGGCATTGCGGCGCAAATTAAAATTATGGGAGAACCATCGTTGCTTTTTACAGGTCTCTGGTTTAGTTTCTATGTCAGTTTAGTTCAGCTACCTTCTGAAAAGTGCAAGATTGTGTCATGGAAGAAGAAAGAGTATGACAATCTCGAAGATTTACTATTTTCATTTAGCCTTTATTTTGTAATCGTTGGAGTCAGCTCATGTATTTCTACCATGTACTATTTTCTTCTATTAATATAATATGGTATTGATTGTCAAAAGAAACCAGCGATAGTTCTGGTTTTTTCGGTTGAACCAGCGCCGGTCTGATTTCTTAAACTATGACTATGATTGTTATTGGGAAACCTAGGAGCACCAATAGCTGATGCAGTGGTTGGGAATTTATGCCTTCATAATTTCCTTGTTTTTCCATGTATGTGGCGATGGGGTCAACCACCAATGGTGTAATTGCTCATGGATATGGCCGATCCAAGTTATAGCTTCACCCTTGAAATGAACATAGACTCATATGTATGGTGAGATAAAAAAGTCCCACATTCTTAATGTCTCCTCAACTCACATTATGGGGTTTTATGTGCGAGTATAGGTGGATATTAAGTTGCATCAGGTGCACAACACTTCTGGACTGTGCCCATTAAGGCTCTATCTTTAGATTAAAAGTCAATTGTATCTTACAATATAGGCAGTTGCCTAGAATCGTTGACTCCCTTTGGTTATCAGTTGCACTCTAGTTTCTTTAGCTTTAGTTGTTTCATGGTCTTGCATATTAGTCTTAGGGTTTCTTTATAATTAGAAGTACCTTTGTCTTGCATCCCAGTTAAGTGCATAAAGAGTTATATAAGTGACTTGTATATGTTTAGAGAATTGATAGCTTGCCTCCAACTCCTCATGTTGCAACTCCCCCTTGCATTTGGAGGTTACCACGTGTGTCTCCCGCCGCGTGGTCGATCACTTTGTCCTCCTCGTTCGAAAACCCTCCCGCTCCAGTGGGTGAGGCGTGGTATCCCAGAAGCGAGGACTTCGGCTCCCCTGACTATAGCAACTACTCCACCCCACCCCCATCACCGACTCCATTTGTGGGAGAAAGATATGTGTCGCCTGGAGGAGAATCTTCTCGCGAAGGAGGAGGCGCACAAGATGGTGTGGACAAAGTGCATGCCAAGAGGAAGGAGAAGTAGCACGCGAACGAGACAAATATGGAGGCAATGCGGGTGGAAGCGGAGCACCATGCTGAGGAGTGGGAGGCCACCAACCTAGAGACTGCCCGACACCTCTTGATGGAGACATCCGCGACCGATAACTACAATCAATGTGTCTATGAGAAACACCATCTCTTGCTTGTGCAAGGCCTTGTCGATATAGATGAGGCAGCTGCAAACTCTCCAGGGAGGAGCAGGAGGTCGTCATTGCCAAGGCCACCAAGGTGATCCATGAATCGGTCCTACGTACGAGCGACTCTTTAGTCGTGGGGTAAGGACTCACATTCCTAGCATGATCTCACATTATGACACCTTGACAAGAGGGAAGAAGTAGTGGTCTATGCAGCCATAATTTTGAATAATTTATTTGTTGCTTAAATTATGTTTGATAAGAATTGGTAGTTTAATTATGTTTGAATAATGTAGTTGTATGCCATGTTTAAGTTGTTGTATGAAACTTGTTGTTTTTCTTATGTTGTTTGCAACAATAGAGATAGAGAAAAGCTAAAATAAATTTACAGAGCCATTTTTAGGAATCTAGTGAAGATGAATTCCCTTTGGCTACCAAAAATCTCTCATCTCTTCCAAGATGACTTCATGTGTGTCTATTTTAGGGGCGGTGAAGATGCTCTAAAGCGAAGAGGAAATCACCAAACTATAGAATACTCAAATATCTGATGGTCATTTTCGTTGCCTCTAGACACCCCCCGTCGCAGTGGCGGAGCCACATAGTGAGATGTGTGGTCAATTGACCACAAAGGTTTTTGGAAAATCCTTTAGCTACAAGTATAAGCCATGCAAAACAAATAGTAAAATTACATGTATTTGACATCAAAAATTTGAAATGACATCACAGACTTGAAGTCCTGGCTCCGCCCCGCCACTGTCCCTCGGCATCATACAAACCTGACTGGAACACCCATTGTATAGATGGAACACGAAGGAGTGCGACATTTTGGATCTCGGGCTACATGAAACCCGTTTTTGAAAAAAAAGGCACTTTGAGGTTTCAAAATTTTCTGGAAAAAATCCTAGATGCATACTATGATGTACCCTACCAACTTGCAAACTATTAACTTGAAATACCTTGTATTTTGGGCTGTGTAAAAATGACAAAACCTGACATCTGAAGTAGTGAAACAATGCAAAATTTCAAACCTCCAAATTCTGTCAGATTTTGTCATTTCATTTAAGTTAAGTCTAGAATATAAGATACTTCAAGTTGAGATTTCTATTAGTAGAGTATAATTTCCTACATGTAGGATTTATTTATACATTTTTTTGAAACTTTAAAATGTTGTTTTCAAATTTGAAAAAAGGGGCTCAATGTAGCCCGAGCTCTAAATCGAATTTCTAGTACATGAAGTTCTTATAAAAAGATTAGAACATGAAGTCTAATGTGAAACAAAAAACAAAAAACACAGTTTTAATGCACTAAAGATGGTAGTTACAATTGAAGTCTAAGTTTAGAAACTATAATAGCTACAATAACTCTTAAAATATTACATTGCTCCCTCCTTTCCAAATTATAAGATGTTTTAGCTTTTTTCCGAGACACGTATATCTAGACACTTTTTAGTGTGTAGATTCACTCATTTTGGTCTGTATCTAGACCACAATGAATTATCTAAAACATCTTATAATTTAGAACGGAGGGAGTACTAGAAATCATAAGCCAAGTCTAGAAATAGAGGAACATGCTAAGAACTTTCATAAAATAAGAATCTACAGAATTTTACTACTTAGTAACTTATTTAACAACTAGGATTGATTCTCAGCTTAACTCAGAGATATATAGACTCTAAAAAATTCCTTAAGTCGAAAATGCTAAGGAGAACTAATGTTTTCTCAGAAAACACATGACAATCAACCACATAAAATATGCTAAGTTCCCACAAAGAAAAGAGTGGTACATAAGAATAAAGTTAAACCTACGATCAAAGAACACATCCAATATACTGAATACGGTTCCGTCACAACGTCATTCATTCATATGATGTTTTTGTAAATTGGCATCACAATCATTAGTAAAATTATAATGTTTCGTATGCTTCTCATATTTTTTAGAACTTCGCAATGGCTATATAACCATATTATTTGTGCTCTTATAACACTAATATTTTAAATACACAACGATGACCCCACGCATTTTGCGAGGGCCACTATGTGCTAGTTACAAAGAAAAAATATAGAAAAATGCAGTATGATACAACACTGATTTAGGGTTCTATCCTCTGATCTTCCATGGCAGTTTGAGGATTCCAAGTCATGGATGCTTGTATGGCGCGCAGAAGTTTGTCAAACAGATGGAAATAAGCAACTCTGAATCTCTTACCAAACAAGAAGACAACAAAGACCACCCAAAGACCCATGACAAATCCTGCAGCCAGGCCAAGATAAAAATACCTCGTCTCTGCTTGATGCTCATCAAGATTCCCTCCATTTATTACCTCAGTTCCCGAACAGTTCCTAGAAAGAGGAGGCCCGCAGAGGTAGTCGTTGCCGATGTACGATGACGCAGGATCAATGAGCGCCTGGAGCTGGTTCCCGGAGGGAACTCTTCCTGATAGATTATTGTATGACAAGTTCAGCTTGCTTAACATTGTCATGTTTGAGAAGCTCGAAGGAATTCCGCCGGAGAGTTCATTGCATGACAGGTCTAGAGACTCCAATGATCCAAGAAAGCCAATCGTCTCTGGAATCTTACCCGAGAACTGATTATGAGAGATGTTCAGGCTCTTCATATTGACAAGAGATGTTATCTCAACTGGAATCTCTCCAACCAAATTGTTGCAGGACAAGTCGAGGCCAACCATATAGACGAGGCTACTAGTGTAATCAAGGTATTGTCCTTTTGTTACCACTTCTAAGCTACCGTCATAAATAGACCAGTCGTACTCCTCAGAGAGTCCTGTCCTTCCATATCTTGACAAGGGGTTATCTAACCCCGGTGTATGATCCTGAGTCATTGCTTTCATATTGGCCAATGTATGAGGGACAAATCCTGATATTCTGTTGTATGCAAGGTCCAAGTATTGCAGGTATGCAAGCTGTGTGAGCTGAATTGGAATAGAGCCGGAGAACATATTATGCCGCAGCTGGAGAAAAGATAGATCTGGCACTCTTTCGGCTATCCATGTTGGTAACCCTCCGGTAAACTTATTATGGGCAAGATCAAGTAGTATCAACTCAGGGCACCTCTGCAGAAACGAAATATCGCCAGACAAATTATTTTTGTACAAGATTAGAGCCGTAGCTGAGAAGGTTGCATTCAGTTTCCTAGTCCCCATTGATACTTCCGCACAATTAGGAAATCGTCCTATGAGACGGTTCTTTGCTAGATCCAAGACATTCAAACCCTGCAGCTTACAGAAATGTACTGGGATAGTGCCATTGATACTGTTCTCAGAAAGCAATAAATTGTGAAGGAACGGAGCTCCAAAGTTCTGTGGCAGTGGCCCTGATAACAAGTTTCTGGAAATGTCAAGTTCAACCAAAAACCTTGGTAACTGCGGTAGACTACCAGTGAGCATATTGGAGTTAAGGTAAACTACTATAGGCATAGCTGAAGACATGAATTCCAGTGTGCTCGGTAACCTGCCACTGATTTGATTACAAGAAATATTTAAATATTGAACATTTGAAAACACCGCCCAAAACCAATCTGGCAGATGGCCAACTATGCCTGCATCAGAAATGTCAAGATAAATAACATCACTCTGCCCTTTAAGCCACAAAGGAAACTGGGGCCCAAGTTTGCTAGAAGGGAAATAAGCCAGCTGCAATTTAAAGGGAGGAGTCCAGTTTGAGCTGATCACCATGTGCAGGGAGTTGTAAGACAGGTCCAATTCTTCCAGATTAACTAGACTGCCTAAGTGTTCCTCCGATATAGAACCATTGAACTGGTTGCCGTCTAGATACAGTTTGCTGAGTTTGTTGAGCACACCAACCTCACGAGGTATCGATCCTACAAGCCGATTAAAAGAGAGTTGAAGAATGCTCAAATCAGTCCACTGCTCTATCCACTTCGGAATTTCCCCACTGATATTAGTATGAGTTAGATCTAAAAGTTCCATCTTACTCCATGCACAATGAGGCAAACCCTCCAAGAATTCTGGCAAGTCTTGATTGATACTATTTCCTGAGAGTGTCAGCTCTCTCAAATTGCAAAGATTACTCAACGCTTTGGATTTTAAATTTGTGAGGCAATTGCCTCCAAGATGAAGTGCCTCAAGGGAAGTCATGTTCCCCATTGCATCTGGAAATGGTTCAGAAATTTCATTGTAACTAAGGTCAAGATTCCTGATGGTGCCAACATCCCAGAACCAGTAGCTAGGATTCAAGGTATCAACCCCACTGGCTGATAGATCAAGCATCTGAAGTGATGTGAGATTAGAATGCACTATCGGTGTGTGTGGGAAAACAAGTTCACATTTACTGAGATGCAGGACCCTAAGATTAGACAGCATACTCACCACTTGAACCAAATTGCCAATAGTGCTGAGATTTACATTACTCATGTCGAGAAACCTTAGCAAACGGAGACATGGCAACCACGATATATCCTCGGCGTGCAAATTGGTTGCATCACCATTAAGATACCCTGGGTCGCAGAGGTCAAGGTAGATCAATCTGGAGAGGTTACCGAGTTGAGGAGGCACTTTACCATCAAAATTCATGGAAGAGAGGTTGAGATATACCAAGCTCCCCAGGGAGCTCAAGAATCTCGGTATGGATACACCAAATCCCCCGAGGAAATTTCCGCTGAGATCTAGATACTCCAAATGATGCAGAGCAAGCAAAGAAGAACTTATCCTCCCATGCATCCCCGGAGGCGGTCCAGGATACCCGGGAATCATCATATCATCCAAGAGGAAATTGTTGCGTAGGTCAAGCTTGACGACATGGCCTGTTCTGTTGTTGCACCTGACACTGCTCCAAAGGCAACAGTCTTGGCCATTCCATGAGGCAAGGAGGCTATGCGGGTCTTTTAAGATGCCGTCTTTAAATGAAAGAAGTGCCTCCCTCTCCTTTGTGAAGCACCCACCATCGGCTTGTTGTGCATAGACAGAGGAGATAGTCGTGGTGGCTAGAACAAGGAGGAGGCAGCAGGCTGCAGCTGCATCCATGGAGGATATCTGGGTTTGCGAAATGGGTTGGTATTCCGTGGCTTGCCAATCAGTACTTATGTGAAGAAAGGTAGTAGGAAACTAGGAATGGCATGTTAAAAAAGAGAGTCAAATCATGAGCCTAACAAAAGGAGAAATCATGTAACTTGATTTTTAAATTCATGATGGCGGGAAAAGCGATCGCTTACTTTGACTTGATATTATGTGGTCAGAGATTATTTGATATTTCGCATTGTCTACCTACAATTCTATACACTGAAGTAACTCAAGACAATATGGCGACGTGAGGATTACCAGTGCGTACGTTTCTTCAGAGGAGTGAACTGCATTGGACCAACAATGCATTATGTGCACTTCTTTGAAATTAGAAAAGTCAACTAAAAGTTTTGTTTTTCTGAGGAAAAACGAATGGCCTATGGAAATTTAGAGCACTTAAATATCCAGATGCTGAACAGAGAAAAATCACAAGAGAAGTGTGCGAATTTGGGATACTAGTGTTTGGACTTTGGAACACTAGTGCATAGTATCCAGGCGAAACTTCCCCAATCGCCAGCCACATATCAATTTCACAGGAAATGAGCTCTGTTTCCGTGTTGAAAGTCGGAATGAGGCGACGCGCACAAGTGGGAGAGGACCAAACCATCGATAGCTGCTGCCGCCGTGGGCCGGAGATGACGCTGTCGATGAGGGAGCCCATCGATGAGGACGGCTCGTGCTTGGCCGGCATGAGGAAGAGGCGGATCTGGGAGCTGTAGCAGAACCCACGACCAGAGGAGGAGGCGGCGATCCTGTAGTCGTCGAGGAGCGTAGAACTGTAGAAGGTCCGAGCGTTTCACATACGGCGTGTTTGGTGGCTCCTTTCCCCGTTTCTCCCACGGGGCGGACGTTTGGTTTCGCGGTGACATAAATTTTTCTGTATCGCACGAGTTTTAAACATCTAGACGTTTCTATGAAGCCAAGTTTTTCTCTCACTCGCGAGAAAGAAGATACACGCTCTCGAGCAAGGAATGGATGGCGAGAGTTCGGAAAATCCGGCGAGAGAAATTCGGTTACCGCCCGCCGATTCGCGGCGGCTATAAACACCGCTGCTCCTCCGGCTCCAAAATTCCTACCACCATTTCTTCCAATTTTGAGCTCTTTCTCCAAATCCTATTTCTCACCGACGGGCAGGTAAGCGGCGTCTCCTACTCCCGTGGATCTAGCTCATCTCCGACAAGCCTTCGTCCTCGGCTATCTCGGACATGTCGTCCTCGTCGGTCGAGATTAAGATCATGGTAAGAAACAACTAATCCTAACCGTCACAACTTAGATTTGTTGTCATGTTCTAGCTCACAGTTCATATATTTGTATGTGCTCCGTTCTAGTAGATCGTTAGGATTGCCATGTGTTGTAGGTAGGATTAGAGTTGCAAGCATAGTTCTTCTCTTAGAACCGAACATATTGCGTATCTCCGGTGTCGTCGGAGAAGATTGCGTCCTATGATATGTCCGCAACTACTGTGCGGCCTCTTCGTTATGTGTCGATGCCTCATGAGGTGTGCAAGAAGAAGTTGGCCATGTCATGGCCATCATCTATGTCCACCTTCATCCTGAATCAGGCCTGTCAGTTGATGGAGAAAGGGGGTTCAGTTGTTCGGGGATTCAGAGAGGCGGACATGCGGCTTATTGCTGACGATGTCTTCAAGTTTTGTGGCCGATCAGTCATTTCAAACCAGGTGTACAACCACATGAGGCATTGGAGAGTTAGGTGGGTTCAGGTGATGAGGATCAAGAGGCTTGAGACCGTGCGCTGGGTTGAGGAGACATCTTCTATCATCATGGACGATAATGATTACTATATGCACATCAAGGTTCGATATATTTGAACTTGCATCAGCAGTTGTAAAGCTCACATATGAACTACATATCTTGAACTAACTATGATTATCATGTAGGCCCAGCCGAAGGACACCGAGTTGATCAACAAGGCTATTGGGAACTATGCTCAGATGAAGATCATATACGGGCCTCGCATGCCCATTGCGCCCGTCTCTCTGACCACGATACACCGTGTGCTGGGCCACGCAGAGATAAACAAAACTTTTTCCCTACGCGGTGAACCCAAGAATCCAAGATCTAGCTGAGGTAATAGGCCACGAGGATTACCACTAGACGCGTAGTTGCGAAATCGATGAAGCACGTCGCTTGATGCAGTGCAGTCCTCACGATCAGATCATCGAAGTGCTGAACGTACAACACCTCCGCCAGTATCCACACGTTCAAGGAGGAGCGCCGGCGGTGGACTGCTAGGTCCGGTACGGCGGCATGATGAGACTGACTGGAGCTAGGATTTCCAACACATGAAATGACCTAATCACCACACAACTCTAGGTAAGTGTGCCCCAGTATATATAGGGAGTGAAAGTGGGCTCCACCTACTTGTGGCCCAATTAGTCACTGTGAGTCCAACTCACTGACTCAGTCCGTGTCCTATTTGGGTCCAACCCAAATTGATTTCCAGTTCAGGTCTAACCTAAACTTGCTCCCGCTCTTAAGTGTGTGACCCGACAGGCTCATGGTGACTGACACGATCCGAGTCTCACTCGGAATCGATCAGTCGGTAGTGGTTCCTAGCAGAACATGCCGACTCCCGAGTACCAAAGAGTCTTGATGACATACCTTCCAATGCGACTTTCGTCTGAGTCTCTTTTGACTCACGATACATCTTGTTAAGCTATATGCGAATAATCGTCATCCTTCAAATATCTCAACTCTCTTCTCGATCCAAGATAAGTGATTCATCCGACTAACTCTTAGCCGGCCGCCTCAGTTAACACTTAACCGAGTCGTGCATGGCCATGCTTTCCGAATCATATTTTCCGAGAGGGCCTAGAGAATATCTCTTCAGTCGGAGGGGAAAATCTCATCTTGGTCATCCACATCACGCAACTTGATTCTCAGTCGACCCGAACTCTACCTTTATAATTGCCCTTTGACGAAACGGCATTTGAAAGAACCTAAGTCGGTGATCCTCAACTCAGATTATGCAATAACCTCAGATCTAAGGATTGCATTGATTGAGACATACAAATAATGACATGTTCATTGTATCTCAATATGGGTCAATTCGACTCGCTAAACTCTTTAGCCGAATCCGTGTAAGTCGGAATAGCATCGTCATGCCCATGACAAGTGGAACCGAGTCATCAACCGACTTTCACATTAGTCTAACTTGTGTGACCAGCACAACCTCAACGACCAAGGACAACTAGTATGAACAACATGTAGTTCCACAATCGAATCATATACCCAATGATATATATCAGTAGTTCATACAAGGACAATAACTTTATGAATACATTGAAAATAACATCATACATGATTTCCTCTAGGGCATATTCCCAACACCGTGCTCTTAGCCACCTGATGGAGCATAGTGGACAAGCTACCAGATATCTTGCCATGACCCCTGAGCGCAGGATGAGCTAGTTCACGGTCTTCCTGAACAAGCACTACCTCCGAGCAGCGGACTGAGCTGTTCGAGGATGTGCTGGTAGCGGTGTTGATGATGATGATGACTATGATGTGTATTTTCGAGTAGCAAGGCTGATGAACTTTAGTTGCGGTGACCCCTGAACTTTGGTTTGTATATTTTGGGAGGTGGTATTCAGTTATAACCCTTCTGTTTGTGATGAACTTGTGATGCATCACGGGTAGTTGTTCGTGAACTCGTGTTGCAACACACCCGCCATGACTGATTATGTCGATTCAGTCTTAATATAATCTAGTAGTTTTCTGAATTGCAATTGTCTAATCTTTGTTATCTGCCTTGCTGGTGTTGGGTAAGCTCACCTAAACAATCAGGATGTAAGGCTATCAGGGACAGTGCAACTAGCCAAACAAGACCAATTTGTTGAAAAATAAGAATGCATGTAACCAAACAACTAGGCCTTAGCTTTCAAACCTCTAGAGAAAGGAGAAAACATGGAAGCAAATGAATAGCCATTTTGGCACAAGAGGTTGCATTGCCGTGTGCAGCTTCCGTGGAGCCATGGTCTCTAGATGCGACTAAAAGCCACGAGGAACCAAACACGCCCATAATCATAGTTTATCACAAAACCACAACAAACATGGGCATAAAAAACCTGGCCTGACCTGAAAATGGCCCAATGGATCAGGCTTTTTTGGCCCATGGGCTAGGTCCAAGACTGGCATCTGTGGCCCGATGGACAACTTGAGTTGGGCTCGGGCCTAGAAATAGGGAAGGCCCAACCCAACGGCCCGATGTTTTCTTCATGTTCAGGTCAACCTAGGGTCAAAATTTAGGCCTACCGGTGGGGCTAGGTCGGGCTTGGGCCTAGTTTTGTGCATTGGGCTTTTCTGTTCTGGCTCAAAAAATGGCCTTCTATAACCACAACCATTGCAGTAAGTGAATGAGCTTGTTGGTGTGTGATGATGGGCACCATAAAAGTGGCCATGGATGTCGCAATGTCGGCCTAAAGCATGTGTGCCAAGCTATCACGGGATCGGCCCGTCACACTGCTTAACGTAATGATCGTGCCAGATCGTCACGGGCTTGGCCAAGTTGGGTTGTGGCCCCATCATATGGCGTGTCTGGGGTGCGACTATAGCCTATGTGCTAGCACCGTCTAGATCATTTAGGGCGTGTTTGGTAGCCCGGGGGAAGTAAGATATTCTCTCCTCACCCCACCTTTCGTTGTTTGTTAGATCGGCTCAGCTCCCATCGACAGTGCCCTCTTTATACGAAAAGTGCCTCTCATACCTGCCTAGTTGAGAAGCTCAAATCGAGCTTCACAACCGGGCAGTGCCGAGTGCGTCCCGCACGCACGCTCCAGCCCGCAGGGGTCATCGCCCCGCACCTCCCTCAAGCGAGTATTCTTCCCCCGCCTCCCCCCAGTGCTCTCCCTGGCTCCTCCACCGGCACGTCCTCCATGGCTCCTCCACCGGCCGCAGCTCCTCCACCGGCCAGGACATCCAGCCACAGCTCCTCCGCCGGCTGCAGCTCCTCCGCCGGCCGCAGCTTATGCCGGCCAGGACGTCCGCCAGCAGTTACTCCGCCGGCCATAGCTCAGTCCATCCGCACGTCCGCCCGCAGCTCCTCCGTCGGCCAGGACGTCCGCCCGCAGTTCCTCCACCGGCCGCAGTAGACCATCCCGCACGCGAGCTCGTCTTACCGGCGCGCCGGCGCTGCCCCTAGCCCGCCGTCAAGCTCGCACGCGAGCTCAGCAAGGCCTACTGGGATCTGATTGCTTTTTTGTTTTCATTCTAAGGACCCGATTGCTTTTATCTTTTCTGTCCAAGAACCTCTATAAAAAACTATGGAAAGTAACCTGTTTGAACTCACACAAGCCACCAAACAGCATCTCAATTCATCTTGTTTCAGCAAACCCAGGATACCAAACACACAACAAATTCTGAACTGAGCTTGTATGAGGACAGCTTGTATGAGAGGAGATAGTGATTCTGAGTTGACACAGTCTACCAAACACACCCTTAGTTTTTATTATTTTTTTAATTTTTTCAAAAAAAAAATACTCTAGAACGTCTAAACGACACGACCAGTTAAGTAACTGGGTCATTCCAGGGTCTCATAGCGAAGCCCGTGCGCCGACAGATCGCAGCCCATTTATAAACAGATCTTTGTGGGATATTACATGTCAAACACGTTTATGTTAGATGGGTCATGCCCCGTACCGTGTATCATCCTGTTAGTCAACATGGGCACAATCAACACGTGACACGCCCTTTTGTGTAACATCCCGTAATTCAAGAGATTCAAAATGGATAGAAATAGATGTACGTATTGCATTCATACATGTAAATTTGGGAAAAACTTAAAACTTTTATATAACTTGTCAAAGTAATTTTTAAGTGATGATTTTAGAAGTTTTTCATCAAGTTGAGCGCTATAGACTTTGATATTACCTTTGCTAAAATCTTAATTTTCGGTAGAGGAGGTTATTATCTCTAGTTGAGATTAGAAGGGGAATACAGCTAAAGTACAAACATACCATTTAGAAGAATGAGTATATCATTTCTTATCTCGATCGTTGTCTTGTCTACCATTACATGTGCTAGGCAATTGTCTTCAACAAACTATAAAAATCTTCTAATAAAAATATGTCCTTCTAAATATTGATCTATTCTATTCTTATCTATCGAAATCATGGAATTACAATAATCAGAGGGAAGAGATCTAGATATTAGATATGTTAGAGTGCTGCCATCATTTTAGGATTAAGGACATAGTGTTGAATCAAACCGACTTGGTAGTTGGAGTAATTAACTCAATCTTGAAAAGGCCTTAATTAGCCTATTGGAAACCACTTAAGATGTTATCACTTAATAGAATAATCTTCTTAGGGTGTGTTCGGTTCTAGAATCAAGTGGAATGGAACGGAATGGTTCCGTCTCTGTGTTCGGTTGGGACCAAAAATGAAATAGAATGGTTCCATATATGTTCGGTTGGAGAAATTGGAGTAGAATGGATAGCCATAGTATTGCTTAAATACTGTTTAAAGTTCCAATGGTTTGAGTTTAAACTAATATTTTGTCTCAAAAATGTAATTAATGGTGGAAATTCATCTTTTTGTCCCAAAATATTTGTTAGCTGTAGCGAATAGATAAATTACAACACAAATCAGAGAAAATTGTTCAAATTTGAAAAATTAGAGACTAAATTGGCATGTGCATGCTTCGCTCCGAACCGTCGTGTGTGCTTTGCTCCAGCCATCGCGCATGCTCCCTGCCACCGATGCACCTTCTCCTGGCCAGCGCTGCCATCGATGTGCGTGTGCGTGTGCTTCCCACCGCCACTACACATACCCCCTCCCCGTGCGTCCTTGTTTGTGGCTACACGTGATCCCACCGCCGCACGTGCTTCGCTCCGGTCTCGCCTGCTTTGAGTGGATAGTTGGTTCCTAGCGCTGTTATGGGGGCTAATCATTTTTGCGGTGGATCAGTTGAGCGGGTCAGCGAGCCGTTCTCCCACATTCCACTAGTTCGGTCGAATGGTTGGTTCTGCATCCGAGGGTAATATTCCCTTTTGTGGAACTAGTTGGTTATGTCCCATTCCGCAACCGAACACTGGAATGGCCTCTAGGTGTGGAATGGTTCTGTTCCATTCCACCTCATTCTGGAACCAAACACACCCTTAAAGGATAAGTTCTATACACTTGATACCTAAGCCATAAGTAATAGCTTATGGATAGAAGTTCAGTGATTGTTCTTGATTAACTAGTATTTACTCCAAATCATGTACCTAAGTTTGATAAAATAAAATACAATCTTATTATATCGTCCACTCACCTCAAGTGTTGATGATTACACATTCTTGACCATACCAATAAAAGCCTTACCTAGAGTTCTTAGAGCTAATACAATGCCAACTTTAGTTAGGTAACCCTATCTCTTCAACTATAATATTGTTGAAGTGGACCTTGTTAACAATGTACCTGTGTCTAGCTAGTGTATAGGTTACCACTTGAGAAGTTACCCGAACTTAGTTCTTGATGCATGTAAGATGCATACATAAACTTTGTAATTTATTATCACATATTCCTACATATTTGCATCTTTTAGAATGGTATATCCATATTTTACTTGATTTATGAGGATTACCAATGCTCCTCTTTATTTGGGTTATAATTCTACAAAACAGGAAAGCCCTATTTTTGGTACTTTTAAGTTTCAGAAACCTAAACATAGTCAAATTGACTTGAGATTTTTCAAGGATTATTTTTTCGCAAAGACAATGACCTTTAACAGTTGGACCTTAAGAGCGGAGCTCGGAGGCCTGAAAGATACCAGGTAGCGCCGCCTAGGAGGGTGGTCACGCCACCTAGGCTCTTTCCCACCTAGAGCATCAATAGCCATCCATCTTTAGCCCTAATCAAAATCTTGATCTAAAAATGCCTATAAAAAGGTTCCCTAGGCTATCTCATAGCAAGGGAGCATAAAAATAGAAACACCAAAACTGAGCCAAATCTTGCAAAGATTAGAGGGGGAAACCTCACCAGAGCCACCACCGATTGGATCTCCACCATCTCCACATCATCAACACCATCTCGATGATGAAGAGGGAGTTGTCCACCTCTGGACTATGGGTTTGTGGCAGTAGCTTGATCTACATATCTCTCATGTTATCATTGTTTTAGTACCATATAAGCTGTCCAACATGATTATGGTTAGCTATGTAATCTCTATGTGATAGATCTTTGTTTATGAGATGATATTAGGGATTGGAATTCTATCATGTATAAGATGTATTGGTATATGTATATTATGTACCCCGCTCTTAAGTACTTGTTTTGATCATACTTGTATGCAAGAGCATGAGTGGGAGAACATGTGTATTATATGGAGTAACATGGTGGTAGAGATTGGATAGTGATAGAAAACTCAAGATCCATTGCGTTATTTACCTTCCTTTTGTTACCTTGATACATCGTAAACATATCTATAATTTTTGATGTTCCATGCTTGTTTACTATCTACTTTCTTATGTTTTGTTCACACTTTGAGGTATTTTTATACATTTTATGGGACTAACCTATTAACAAGATGCCACAGTGCCAGTTGCCTGTTTTCTGCTATTTTTTATTCAGAAAAGCTAGTAAGAAAATATTCTCAGAATTGTACGGGACAAAAGCCAAAGTCAATATTTTACCTGAAGCAACATGGAGTCCGGAGGGGAGACGAAGTGGCGCACTAGGGAGGCCACACCTGGTGGCCGCGTGGCCTGGGGGCGTGCCACCAGGTGTGGCCCCCTGGTGCTCCACCGACCTTGCCCCTTCGCCTATAAAAGCCTCCCAGGACGAAAACCTAAGTACCCGCGAAAGAGTTTGTAGCTACCGTCGTCTCCATCCCTAGATCGGGAGGGATTTGAAGCTCTTCCCGGGACCCTGCCGGAGGGGAGAGATCACCCTAGAGGCCTTCTTCATCACCATGCTTGCCACCGGTGTGATGCGTGAGTAGTTCATCCTTGGACTATGGGTCCATGTAGTAGCTAGATGGTTGGTTCTCCTCCTTTGTGCTATCATGTTTAGATCTTGTGAGCTCCGTTCATGATCAAGGTCATCTATTTGTAATCTTACATGTTGTGTTTGTAGGGATACGATGGATATTGAGATGCTATTTCAGATTGATTATTGATTCTATCATGTCTATGTTATTTGTGATCTTGCATGCTCTCGGTTGTTTGTAACTATCTTGGCCAAGTAGATGCTTGCAACTCCAAGAGGGAGTATTTATGCTCGATAGTGGGTTCATGCCTCTAGTAATATGGGGAAGTGACAGAAATCTCTAAGGTTGTAGATGTGATGTTGCTACTAGGGAGAAAACAACAATCCTTTGTCCATGGGGCAATCATATTGTTTACTTTACACACTTTGCTTAATGCAATTATTTGTTGCTTGCAACTTTATACTGGAAGGGGTTCGGATGATAACCTGAAGGTGGATTATTAGTCATAGATGCAGTTGAATTACGGTCTATGTATAATGTTGTAATGCCCAATCAAATCTCGTAGGAGTCAAGATGTCTAGTATATGCATTGTATGCTTTCTCGAATCTGTCAATTGTTCCGCTGTAATTTGTTCACCCAACATGTTATCTATCTTAAGGAGAATCACCTCTATTGAACTATGGACCCTAGTCCATGCTTTTACCATTGCTATACCTTCTACTGTAACTATTTACTGTTTACTTTTTGCAAACAATTACTATCTTCCACACAATACGTTTAATCCTTTGTTTTCAGCAAAACCGGTGAGATTGACAACCTCACTGTAAGTTGGGAGCAAAGTTTTGTGGTTGTGCTGTACAGGATTCCAAGTTGCTAGCAACACCTTGCAGTTGTTTCCTTGCTCCTACTGGTTCGATAAGCTTGGTTTCATAACTAAGGGAAAACTTGTTGTTGTGCTCATCATACCTTCCTCTTGGGGTTCCCAACGAGCTCTACATTTTGAGCCATCAAGCACTTTTTCTCGCACTGTTGTCGGGGAGTTAAGAACAGCTTCACAAGGGGAGTCTCTCACAACCAATTCCTTTACTTTGTTTTTTGTTTTGCCTAGTTTATTTCTGCTTTATCTGGTTTGCTTATTTTTATCAAAAATACAAAAAAATTAGTTCCTACTATAGTTGTTATTTTCGTTGGTCTATTATTGTCTTGCTTTATCATGCTTTCTATCAATTGTTGGTTTCTTTGAAACTGAATCTTATTGGCAAGGTGGGTTCATGGAAGAACAAAAATACTATTATAAGGAACACCGCTTGTCACAAAAAGGGAAACACTGATGGGAACAAATTAATAAATTGTATACCATTGCTAGAAACATGTGCTCTACTTATAATGTTACTTATTGCTTTGATAAATCTTGTTGTTGTAAGAGGTATAAACACCTCCCTTTTCAATGTGAGTATAATGATGATGTTACCATATCTTCTTATGTTAAGGGAAATTATGACTTTTATAATGTGGAACAAATTGAAGAATTTATTGCTTGGAAGGGTGCATTCGAACTTGCTTATTTGCTTGAAAATACTGATGATGCACCTTATAAATATGACGTTTATGATATACTTAAATTTTGCTTTGATAATTACAAGGAAGAAAATGGCTATATTATTAAATATCTTAATAGATGCTCTCCACCAACAGAAGAGACTAATGCCTTGCAGGAGCCCATGGAAGAAGAAATTGCTGAAACTAGAAGCTCATTGGATGAAAAAGAGGAGGAGAGTGATGATCAAGAGGAGGAAGAATGGAGCAGCTACCCATGTCTACCTCCCAATAAGAGTAACTCTTTAACTAATACCTTATTTGATCGCCCTCCATGCTTACCAAAGGAGGATGAGTGTGATATTTATATTGTTGAGTTTGTTCATGATGCTACTGAAATCATTATGAGAGAGGAAAATATGGTTGTTGGAATTCCCATGTTACTAAAACACCTCTCTTTATATTGAAAGTTCCAAAGTTGCTCTTGTTTTATCTACCCATTCTTGTTACTATGTGCTTCTTTGATTTATTTTCTTATAAGATTCCTATGCATAGGAAGTGGGTTAGACTTAAATATGTATCATATTTGCTCCTTGACGCTCTCTTTTGCTTCAATTCATATTTCTTATGTGAGCATCTTCTCAAATTACTGAGCCTAGCTCAAAGGCGTTAAAGAAAAGCACTAATTGGGAGATAACCCAATTTTCTATTCAGTAAATTTTTCTTTTGTTAAGTCTTGGAAGTTATTACTTCTGTAATAACCTCTCCTTATCCTTTTTGTGTGGTTTTTGTACCAAGAATAACCTCTAATGAGAGATAAGTAAGACTTGGGAAAGTTGTTGTCCCGAAACAGATTTTTATGCTCCACTGTAAAAATTCGTGAAAAATCTCTGTACTTTGGATTGAGCTGTAATTTTTTGTGCTTCTGTCCTAGGTTATTATCTAACTTTCTTTAGTTCAGCACTTTTCTATTTGAGCAACAGAAGGTCTTCGAAAAAATTGGTTTTTACCTGCTGGTCTGTTTTGACAGATTTCTGCCATTATTTGCATTTGCCTCTTAATATCTTTATCTTTGAGTTCTCTTTGATCACTTGAGCTTTTAGAAGGAATTGCTACAGTAGCTTGTATTTTAATGGAAGTTTTACTTATGATGAAACTAAACCATAGGGCCAATTATCTTGAATACACTAATGTTGCTAATGAGGACTGTGTGAAGTTTTGTATGAAGGAAAATTTTCAAGTGTAGGGGAAGAATACTATGATAAGATGAAGTATGGACAAAAGCTCAAGCTTTGGGATGCCACCCGTGTCACCCCAAGAAATATTCAAGAAGTACAAGTGTCAAAGCTTGGGGATGCCCAAGGCATCCCCTTCTTCATCAATAAAAATCTCAAGTTTTCTTCCAAACACTTCATTTTTATTGTTTCTTGCACAATTGTGTTGTTCTTGGAGCGTTTTCATTTTTTATTTTAGTTTTATTTTGTTTAGTTTGCTTAAATAAATTTGATGGACCTGTGCATTCATATGATATTTCAAATAAGTTGATTGGTGATTGGAAAAGAGTAGGAAAGTTCATGCTTATAAGTGGTACAAAAGGAGTTTTGTTTTAACTGTGGTCTAGACTTCAACATGTCATGTTTGATTTTGCTTTGACTTTATGCTTAGTAATTATTGTTGTAGCATGACTTGTTCCAAATGATTGAGATTGCATAATGTGCCTTTTAAAGAATCATGCGTTGTTTTAGCATACAAAAGCATAATAGTGTGGTATTCTCCTTCAATGCTTTATTTGGGTTGACTTGGCACATGCTTACACCATGTTAAGACTATGAATCAGTCACCTTAGCCTCTATGATCATTTAGTTTTTTGACTTGTAATATCACTTTATGCTTTAAATTAATAATGTTTTGTCGCTTTGCATGATTATGGCCATTAGTGCTCTCTTAGTTGGTCGCTCCCAGTCTTTTGCTAAGCCTCCGCATGTACTAAGTATGAGTTCCACTCATGCATCCAACTCCCAAGAAAACCAAGTTATTCCAAAGGGTCCACTATAAATTCCTATGCATGGTGTGTTACACCATTCCAAGAATATTCATGCTTTTATCTACCCTTCCAAATTATTATGTGAAAATTAGTGATTAAGGCTCTCACAAACTTGATGGCACACTTTACTTTCTTGCACTTAATAAAATTGAACCATTGCGTCCATCTATGTTGTGTATATGCTTACACTTTATAAGTTGAGAATTAGTAGAACCATGCTGTCATGGGGAACATTTTCAACATTGCACTTATTATTCAGTTGATATCATGTTCTTTTGTTTATGGATCCCGGCAGTGTGAAATAAAAGGGAAGCTTGTAAGCTCATGGAGTTTGTATATGTGTTAGATAAACGCCTGGGCTTCTAGACTAAGCCATGCCTAATCATGGTGGAAACTTGCAGCATAACCATAGCGAGTATTCTGTGAAGCATCCTCAATAAAAACCTATGCAGATAAAAAATAAAAAGCTCGTTGAGATGATCATTGTCTGTTGCCTTGTCATTTTGATATGTGATAGCTCCTGTATCATGGGGCAAGGGGTACCCCATTGGCGGTTCTCCATGATACACATGTATTTACAGTGACAAGAACTTACTTGTGACTAAAGTTGAGTAGCATGAGGTCCAGGACTCATAGGCAAGGGGCATGAGATTTTCAACTTATAACTTGCAAGCATATCCTCATATTTGTTCACTTTAACCTTAATCACCTAAAAGATGCTTATGGTAGAGGTAATGAGAGTTGAAAGCTAATAAGTACCATAATTTTTGGAAGCTCTTTATGAAACTTGAAATCTCTGCTTTCCTCTTATGAAGGGCCTTTCTTTTTACTTTTTATGTTGAGTCTCCATCTTCTATCTTTATGCACCAATTAAGAGAGCATAGTGACCATTCTTAGTTTAATGTACATTGTTCCAAAACTTGTTGACTGATTCATAATTATGATATTGCTTGTTCTTAAATTATTTGTATCTAGTCACCCTTATGAACTTTGAAGGTGTCCTATGCATTTATGTTTTGCTATACCATGAAGGACAAGTTGAATACCATTCTTATTATATTTTCTATATGTGAAACAAACAAATGTCTTTTAATGCATTGTTATTCATGAATCTTTTGTTTGTACCATGTTCATGTTACAACATAGTTGCTATGTCTTATTGTTAGAACTCTGTCTTTTATGTTCATGTTAGAGTACTTTGATCCCAGCCATCAATGATTTACAAATACCTTGATCAATATTACGATGGTGCATGTCACCTCAAAAATTATTTCTTTTTTATCACTTACCTACTCGAGGACGAGCAAGAGTTAAGCTTGGAGATGTTACCTCACCAGGGATAAAATCAATGTATGTGTTATATTCATCTTGTGACAGTAAAAATGTTCTTGTTTGGTCATGGCAGCACATTTGTTATCCAAACATCATGTCAAAATACCTAAAGCTATACTCTGTTTATTATTAAATCTAGATTGCATGAAGTTTTCCCCTTTCTAGAGGAGTATAAGTGAAATGTGTTGCATTATATTTATATTAGTACATGATGCCCATATAAATGCTAATAAAACACGTAATGAAAGTTCCGAGTGATATTATATCATCCTAAGATTTTTTTATGTTCATTGCAACTTATGAGAGAGTAGACAAGTGAACCCATGAATCCCGGTCCACATTTTATTATAAGAAGCACTTTTTACACACTGTTATTTCCTTTTATATTTTCTGCATTAATTAATTCCGATAATATAAAAATACATTTACTATTTGCGTAAAAGAACACCCAAAAAATACTTTATCTTATTATTTTTACTTTCTTGCCTAGTTATAGATGATTTACTTATATTTATTTATAGTTTTATTTTAGTTTTACTAATACGAAACCTTGTGTTTTGACAACCACACGGTGGAGTTGGAGACACAAGACAAATACGTTATTTTGTAGGTTGCTTAAAGAAGACAAGAGAAGGAGATTCCTCTCTGTAATTCTGTGAGAGTTCGATATGAATTCTCGAGTCACCCTTGTGTGGGGAAAATGCGCTTGCTACAACACTCTGCACTTAGAGTCTCAACAAGTTGTTACACACGGAGTTGTTTCCATCAGTTGCTATAGCCACTCAAAAATAGTGATTCCTTTAGGAATCCAAGGTTATGATCATTACAACCAAGTTATATAACAGAGATAAATTGGATTCGAAGATGAGACCCTAACAATAATAAAATATAAATAGTGGAGAAGTGAGATAATTATATCTATGACATGATTAGGAATATGGTGGAGATAGATGATTGAGTGGTCTAGGAAAGTGTCAGCATGCTATAAGGCCTAACTTTATGGATAAATGGAGAGTAGGGAAGCCTATCCAGTATATCTCAAACTTAATCAAATCAAGTTGTCCATGTCAATTAGTGAATCATTTCTATCTTTCAAACATGTTGATGAGTAAAGTCACTACTTAATGTAAGATAGAATTTAAGTAGATGATACCACTCTATTCTAAACTAGCGCATACACCTCTATTATGCCTTAATGACTTAGAGTAAACGTCCACTCTATGTCTCCATTCATATCTTACTACTCATCTCTACCAACTCAATGAAAGGAATAATCCTACGGTTGTAAGCAAATCTCTCTTGCTAATCTAAAACCATTAACACAAGTATTGTGTTGATACGACCAATACCTCACGCCTTGTGAATCACTTGCATAGATGTTTCTATGGAATATACCCATTTCTAATATAATTCTAGTGTTATTAAAATGACCTAGAATCCAAGGTGAAGTAAACCCAAAGTCAATAAATCTTATCTATCCGATGATCACTAGGATTTCCCATGTGTTCAAAACTGTAGCCCAACAAAACAATAAAAGAGGTCTTTGGGAAATACAAGAATACTCCTATGAATACAAGCAAATATTTTGGCTTTACAAACCTAAATCCAAATCTTGTCTTAGTGCGGAAATACCTAAAGCCACATATCTTATTGAGAAACCAAATACAAAATCTTTTCATTATATTCAATTATTTTCTATGTAGTATTTGTTCCTGGAACAAAAGCTCTTAAATTCTTTATAAGGTATTAAAAAATATCTAAACCTATAGAAATTCTTTAGATTTCAAATTATTTCTTTTGAACTGAATTTCCATTCAAGGTTTTCATAAATATCTTCTCAACATTAAATAGATACTATTCGAAGTGGCATGGATTTACCTTTTTCTCTAACTTTTTGGCATTCCGGCTATTTTTTCGGGGCAACCACGCGTCTTGTGACCTTATCTAACCTAATATCTTAATGACAGAATTGTTTCATCCCTCACAAAACGTGTATACCTTTTTGACCTTTCAGTTTTTCAGTTGGACTATTAAAATGTTTAATGAAACAATGTTGATATGGACCTATATTTTCTCTCTGGTTTGTCATTGCACATGCATTTTTTATTCAAGTCAGGTTTGCCATGTGATCTGCTTGCTATCAAAGTTAGTTGTATCCAGTTTTTTTCTTTTGCCTTCTGAATAATTGAACCTTTTTTTGCAAAATTCTACCGATCTATTAATGATCATCAACAGTAATACAAAGAGCCTTAAAAGTAACAGAAGTTACAAATTGGTCATTGGACCACCTAGCTACGACTACAGACACTAGCACGAGCTGAAAACGCGCCTCCATCCTCGCCCCTCTGTCACCGGAGCTCGGCAAAACTTATTGTAGTAGACAGATGGGAAGTCCTCATGCTAAGGCCCTATAGGACCAGCGCACAAGAGCAGCAACCATCGCCGAAGATGACAACCGTAGATCGGAAGAAACTAACCTCCAACCACACCAACGAATACAGAAAACGATCAGATCTGAAGAGATCCGCCGGACACATGACTCCACGCGCCCTCCGCCGGCACTAGACGCACCATCAGAGCGAGAATAGGGCGGGAAGGACCTTATTCTGACTTCAGGATGTAGCCGCCGCCTCAACATCCCAAAGAAGACACTGAAAAAGGCTAAACAAAAAGGAAAACCCTCCCGCTGGCGAGAGGCCAAGGTCCACCACACCTCCAAGGCCCTAAGGCCATCGGAGGCGGAGCGGACCGGCGGCATCACCGGCGAGGGGACGGAACCCTAGATGGGTTTAGCTGGTCGCTTCACAATCGCTTGGCGGCTGCCTCCTGCCTCTGCCCCGTACATACCGGTTCGTTGGGAGGTCCTTGGGTTTAGTAGTCACCAACATATAAATCTGAATAACTGAACCTTGATAGTGTGATTAGTTAATTGTCTCACGATCTGGCTTCTATGGCCATAGCAACTCAGTTTTTGTTTGATGCATATGTTGGGATTGGCATGCCCAAACTTGTAATCTGGAAACATTATTGAATTGTTGTTGCATCTGTTTAAAGTCGTTGATCTCCAGTGATTCTTGATAGAGATTCACAAATTTCTCATGATTACTATAACTGGCCTTGCAGCATGTTGATTTGAATTTTTGATGGTTCGTACTCTAGGGGGTGATAAAGATCATATGAATCTCTAAAACCAACACTTAGATGGTAAGGGATCCTTCGTACTCCCTCTGTTCCATATTAAGTGTCATTGAATTGGATGTATCTGGCACTAAAACATGCCTAGGTACATCCAATTCAATGGAAATTAATATGGATCGGAGGGAGTAACTTTTTCTTGTGTGTTACCACACACTAAAAGATATATGGAGCATTTCCTAAAAAATAGCTATATGTGTGAATCCCTCTTGAAAATGGGGGGGAGAATTTCACTTCCCGGGCCTTTGGACAACCTAGGGATGCACACAACCGATAAGCATGAGTACCATGAACTTTAGAGATGAGATCCCGTTTTTTGGTAGGAAGACTGAGGATGGCTCATGAGGCAACATGGCGATGCCGTGGGCTCGCCCTGGCTCTAGTGATCCGATCATCCTCTCCCTCTTCTCCGTTGGGCTCCGCAGGAAGCAGGTTCTCCTATATGGCATCAGAGAGGGAAGGTGAGGAGAGCGTGGATGACCTCATGCAGGAGGTGGATGACCACGCGACGTGTTGCGTCCTCGAAGATGACATTGTTGGAAGATCTCAGGACGGCCCATCATAGAGTAAGTCGGACGAGGAGATTGTCCAGGAGTTTTGGGTGGACGCCGGTTTCCCCACGATGTAGACGCGGTACTGGGAGCAAAGTGGTAACTCACCGGCATCCAGAGGTGAGCATGTCTCATTTTCTATGTGCAGGTCGACCGGGTTTGCGTCGGAGATATCAGAGATGGCGAACCCGAATGGATCAGAGCCAGAGTTAGGTTCACGGGGCTCGCCGCCATCGGTGGGAAGCGGCACATCACCTAGCAAAAGGAAGAAGGGCAAGAGCTTGAAGATGCGTAAATGGTGTGGTCCACTGCCGAGGCCGAGGGTCACGCGGCCTGCCGTCCTTGGCATTCTCCTGCCGCTGAACCTCCAAGGATATTGGGGGCGGGCTCGGGTGGGTCATAGCAGTCGGCACCATCGTTGGTTTCGTTGCCGGGGGTCGTGGGCGTCGCAGCGGGGGAGGCATTTCCGCTGCTGAACAGTGTGGACCGTCAAAAGGTAACTGCAATGATGATTGCAGATCGAAGCCCGTTTCCAAACAAAGCCGCGCTGCTAGTGGACCCTGAAGAGGTTTCATGGCAGAAAACAAATAAATCCTACAGTGAACACACCTATCTAAAATCTATCTATGTAGATGTAAGGTAACGAGAGGGGATTCGGTGTTCATACCTTTGAAGACCGAACAAGGTTAACATTCCGCAGGGAACATGGATGATGTAGTCGTACTCACCCGGCATCAAGGTCGCGAAGCTCCTCGCAAGTCACCCCTTGCTCCTTGTATGACATAGCCGACCTCATGCTCATGCTGACGTCCAAGCTCCAAGCAAAAGCACCACAAGTGTCAGTGCCTCGTGGTCTTACACACATACGATGTAGAGATGTCTCCCAGACTCCGGTCTAGTAAAGCGGCGGAAGAAGATTGACCCGAACCGAGTCCAGCAACACAACGGCGTGCATATGGTGGAGAAATCCCAGCCCCCGTATGCACTTCCAAACTTTGGGAACCACACATAAGGGAGAGAGAGAGAGCCAAAGGCCAACTCATGGGGTGGATTTGGGGAGAGGGGTGCCCCTCTTTATATAGGTGGAGGGGAGGCACAACCTCCCTCAAAGTTCCGGGGTGGGAGACTAATCAAGGGGAGGAGGTGGAGGCGGCGGCTCTAGCCATCCCCCACATGGGACCCACGTGGTGGCCGGCAGCCTCCCAAAGACTTCCCTAGGGTGGCGGCCCCCTCTTGGGCCTCCTTCGGTGAGGCCCAATTAGGTGTAAATACATATTATTTAATATCTATCATTCTGAAACACCTTTCAGACCCCTCCGATCATCATCAGATATTCCCAGAACCATTACAGTATCACCTCGAAACAATTCTGGAGTCTTCTCTCTTTTCTGTTACGATCTCGAATCAATCCCTAAGTGTATCTACCTTTAAGTGTGACACCCTACGGCTCAGGAATACATATACATGATTGAGACACCTCTCCGATCAATGACCAACAACGGTATCTAGAAACACATGATGGTACCCATGCATTCCACGAATAACTTGATCGCTTGAACCTTGAACGTCGAGTCTCATTCCCTTTGCTCTACGATACCTGGTTTGTCCAAGACCCGGTCTTCGGTATCGATATACCTAGTTCGATATTGTTACTGACAAACACATTTACGCATTCCCATGATATTACATCCCCATGACCTAGTCACATGTTCGAACTTGTAGATGTAATCTCATCAAGTGGGCATAGGGTATCTATGCATCACTTGGATGGGCAAATCCTGACCTTGATACATAGGCCTCAAAAGTTCCTCTGGAATACCCAATACACACCTTTATTGTCACCCAGTTACGGATATGACATTTGATGTGATCAAAGCAGCATCAGGAGATAGTAATTAATATGATCTCACGGTCGAAGGACTGAATCACTACACTCTACTAGATATTGCAATGTTGAAATATGTGACTGGATCACATTGCAATACCATGGTCGGGTATGTCCATCATATCATTCATCTAATGAAGTGCCTCATTGTTAGTTGACATTTTTAGTAAGTACATGATCGGGAAACCTCGATCATCAACTGCCCAACGAACTAGCCTTCTAGAGGATGCTAGGGACTTGGTTTGTTTACATACCATATGTGTACCAATGTTTTCGATTGATACAGTTATAGCATGGTATAAAACTATTATGAACTAATGAGATATGTCAATAAAAAAATATTTATTATTGGCCTCTAGGGCATATCTCCTTCAGTCTCCCACTTGCACTAAAATCAATAATTTAGTTATTACTTCATGAACACCTATGGCATTCTGGTGTTGTCCACGTGTGTTGCTTGTGGTAAACCTAATCTCCAAAACTAACACTTTCAGTTCTGTGTGTATTTGCATGTCTATGTGTCATTACACGTCACTCATTTTTCAATGAGATGACCTTGTGTAATTTAGTCTTGGTGAGACCTCAATTCCTTAAGCCAAAACTATATTGATCGTATTGTCGTACAATAGATATTCATAGTACAACCTACTTGGAACTGCACCTAGTTTGATAACAACTATTTGACACAAATCCCTCTATATGCTACTACTATAGCAGTCATATATTCAGTCGATGTTGTAGTACGCGTTGATACGTCCATTTTGCATCACTATTCTATATCTTAATTCACTATTATTCATTGATATATTTCATATTGAGAGGTGATACTTATGTTATTTCATCTGTTTTTGCATGGTTGATGACTTTTGGAGCATGGACCGATGCAGTCAGGATTCTGATGGAAAAGGTGCTGTTTGGAGGCAAAATTCGTGAAGATCAGATTGTTATACATCATTATTCTATCTCTGATCATGATCCATATGATGTCTTGTGAGTAGTTCGTTTTGTTCTTGAGGACATGGGAGAAGTCATGTTGTTAGTAGTGGAGTTGTGTTGAGAAAGATTCAATAGTTTGATATTTAAGTTGTGGTGTACTTCTTCTAGTGGTGTCATGTGAACATCGACTACATGACACTTCACCTATATGGGCCTAGGGGAATGCATTGTGTATTTGGATACTAATCGTAGGGGTTGCCGGAGTGACAGAAACCTGAACCCCCGTTAGGAAACCATTACACAAGGGACGTAAGGGTCTTAGAGTTTAAAGCTGTGGTTAGGTCTCTACCTTAATTACTTTCTTGTACTTACGGATGTTTGCAAGGGGTATAATCACAAGTATGTATTAGTCTTGGATGGGGCGGTACATTAGCACAGGTTCACCCACACAACACTTAGCAATCTAGAGAAGATTATTCAACTATATGAAGCGAAAGCACTTGACAGTCTTCCCATGTGTCCTCGAGAATGTTTGGTCATCTTAAGTAATACAACCGACTTGTCCTTTGCTGCATAAAGGATTGGGCCACTTGCTGCATTTATTCCTACTGTCTTTTATTTGCTCGTACTTTGTTTAGGCGCTTTATCAAAAAACCCTAAAAATCCGTTTGCTAAGTATTTGCAGAGAATTCCTGATCCATACCACTAGCCATCACCTTCTGCTCCTCATTGGGTTCGACACTCTTACTTATCGAAAATACTGCGATACACCCCCTATACTTGTGGGTCATCACGCGTCACAACATTACACCTTTGGAACTAGTCCAAATTTATCATGGAACTTTCTTCCATTTTACTGTGCCACCTTATTTCTTAATACATAGCCTAATTGAGATAAACTTCATTTGTATATGTGACAAAAACTTTTATCAATGTAACACTTTACATTGAACTATTTTGTCACTTTTGCATACCAGGCATATTCTTGTCTCTTCCAAAGTACACAAGAATATCATTACTATTGTCCAATAATCATCTTAGAAATCATTATAATATATGCTCCTAACACTCAGAGCATAGGAATCATCTAGATATGTACATATCATGGCATTCATGATTGATCAAATCATTCACAAGGTTTTACTTAACAATTGTCAAATAATTGATCTTACTATCATGTGCAAGAACATTTCTTGTCAAACATTGACCAGGAAACTCACACAGCTCCCACTCAAATATGCTGCCATATTGAACTAATTCAATATTTCATATACGTACTTCAGCATAACCATATTAGCATTTCAATCTATTTGTATATACTTTGATGTCTAATATTCTAGTTTTGCCTAAGTCTTTCATCAAAATGAAATTCTTAATTCATGTAAAATTAAAGATTCATCATTTCCAATCAGCATAAATCATTGGAAATATCTCTTAACACTCCCACTTAGTTTCCTGTAAACCCGAGCATCTTCATCATTTCTGATGAACTTAAACTCTTTAAAGTTTCATCACAGTGAAGATTCCAACTTCACTATGCTTATTTCGACCATTGAAACTTGCATATATTTTAGCACCCTTTGAATTAACAAAACCCTTTGGATAGTGTCATGTACACATCCTAGGTAACCATCCTATTAGAAGAATGTTGTTTTGTTTATTCAACTATCATACCTAAATATGTAGTGGTTGCTACAATAATTCGTATATACTAGATGTCGCTGCAGAAGATCAAATCTTGTCGCATCCAACTATTTGAACTTTATCGTAAACTTCTTTCCGACATGTCTACCATTTCACGGATGTAAACATCTATGTCTATTTATTTATAGATCCATTTATGTTTTGAAAAGCTTCACGCCTTCCTGAGGGTCTACCAAGTTCATAACTTGATTTTCATATATGGATGCTACCACGAATTCTTATGGCCTCTAGCCATTTAACGGAGTCAAGGCTTATCATCGCTTCTTTGCATGTAATTGGTATATCATTATCCAACAATGGCATTTTGTCCTCAAATCTTACTATTTTATTATTAACTTATCCATATGGTTCAATAGTGACTTAGATTTCTCAAACATACAACATTTGTAGAAACGGTAGCCATGAGCATTGCAGTAGCCTCTAGAACACTTTCTGGTGTTGCGCTACTCTGATCATGTTACTTAGGTTTGAATAACCTCATTAAAGTTTCTATTGTCCTCCCACTTAACTTTTCACGAAAAGTCCCTTCTCAAAGAACTCGTCGTTATAGCGACAAGCACTTTTGTCTTCAGTATTACGATGGAGGAATTCCCAACGATTACTTTGGGATAACCTACAAAGACGTGCATATCCCACTTTGGTTTTGTAAACATTTTAAATATGCCTAGCATACTAATATTTTAGAAAAGACAGAGTGGGTTTTACCCCTTGCCATTTCATCGTATCATGATGTTGCTCTTTTCAGTGTAAAAGCGGTAGGTCACTATAGCATAATCTTTTAAATCATAATGGTAGTTTTCAATTTAATCTCACCAAGTCAAACTAGGTTTGATTATATTCTCAAAACATCCCATACTACTATGGTGTTTTGGGAAACTCAAGTTTATGAAACAATTTCATATGTTTGCTAAATTTGTAAATCAAATCTCTTCTTTTATGATCCAGTCATAAACTCTTGATTTTATTGTTACGATGATTTCTTTATTCACAATGACTTTGTCAAAGTCTCTAGAAACTCGAACGTGACATAACTCTTATAGTGTTGTTTCTGCGAATATGGATGATTTCTTATTCACGCTAAAACCTTTGAACATGTTTCAGATGTATTTTACTTCTCCTCATTAAATAGATATACTCATATACCTATTCAAGTCCTTGGTGGAAGTATATGAAGTAGAATAATCCACAACCACGGTTTCACATAATGGACCTCATATATCAATATGTATTATTTCCACTAAGTTAGCCGTCTGTTCAACATTTTCCCGTGAACCGAGTTTTAGTTATCTATAGGAAAGTCTTACAAGCGTCAATTCGTTTGAAAACAACTTGACTCCAAAGTTCCATCAAGATGAAGTTTCTTCGTGTCTTTCTTTCCAATACAACTTAAACGGCGGTGTCACATTTAAGTGAAATTTCAATCATTTCGCCTTGTGATGTTTTAGCATTTAGTTTTATGTATTTCACCAGCAAGATTTATAATGGTTCATCCATCATCTATGGAATGCAGTAATTATTTGAACAACAGTTTGTTCTCAAAATACTGGAACCAGATAATAATTATCAGAATAAATCTTAATGGCTTGGTTCTTGATGTAGATGACAAACATAATAACACTTTATTTGTTTTTTGATGAACATCATTACCATATTATTTTGCTAGTTATTCAGACCATCATATTTCTCCTATTGAGTCGTTGTATGACATTTCATACCAACCAATTCTGTATCTAATACCAAAGAATTACATAAGTTTAATAAGCAAAGAATATACATTCATAACATGTACATCTTGTATACACCTGAGATGGACAATCCAGTTCTTTAACTTTTGCCAAATATATTTATGGATTCCGTTTCAACATTTTCCTCTCTTTTAGAAGAATCAACCAACATCAAGAGTGGCACCAATCACATGGTACTTGGTTCAAGTGTGTTAGTCAAACAATAATACCCTTAAACTCGCACTTTGAAGTGGATCACAATCATCACATGATTCGTGTTCTTTCAGATTCATTTATTAGTGATCTTTTAGTATAGTAAACATTTTACCTATACTTTATGTTCATCCTACCATGACATTTTTCACGAATGAACTGTATAGTTCATCAAGACAACGTTTGTATAACTTTAGTTCCCAAGATTCTGGGTGATGGGTACACCTAGCGTCACCATCAATAATAGATGCTCATCCAATATGAGAATATATTTTCAACTAAATTATAGTTTATCATGTTGCAATCAAACAACATTTTATATATAAAAATATCTTCTACACAAGATGATTTCTGAATCTCCTAGATAATCTTGATGCAACGAACTTTCTTTCTAATATCAAGTATCATGGAGGCAAGCATGATTTTTTAGACACTAATTTCAGAATCTATTACTCTAGGATTAATACACTATTAAACCTTATGGAGTAAGGGTGGTTTACTTGAAAGTTTGCTTTAAGACTTTTATCTATAATTTGACACTCAAACAGTATGGTACTAGTCCGTAAAGTAAGTATCTAGAATACAGTTATATTATCTCAATCAAAGGTAAGCGCAAGTGATACATCTCAAATGTATCTACTTTTCCAAGTACTTTTCTCGATGATTTGCTCCGTACTTTCACCATACTTGGATAAAACTGTTGAATCTGATGCTATTTTTAGCAAAAGTCTTCTTTCTGTCTGTTTTCGCAGGAAATAAAACCAAGGAAAAACACCACGCAAGTTTTTCATCAAAACAAGGAGCTTGGGCCTTGGAATCACATGAAGGGGGCACGAGGACCAAACAAGCATAGGTGGTGTGCCTTCCCTTGTTGGGCGTGCCACCTAGTCTCTTTCAGCCCTGGAGCATTGTCTCGACCTCTCCTTTGGCGTACCCCCATATTATATATACCTGAAAACCCTAGCTATCCATGAGGAAGAACCCTTTCTAGAAATAGAACTCCGCCACATCCATGATTTTCATTCTTGGGGTCTGCTTGGTCCTGCTCTCCATGCTAGAGAGGGGGTTTTCGAGGTCTTCCCCACCACCATAATCACCAACGTGATCACCAACAACCATGTGTTCACTCTCCATCGTCATGTGTGAGTAGTCCTCTGTAGGCATATGAGGTGGATGGGGATTGGATGATATTGATCATGTAATCATCCATAGGTATCGAGATTTGAGGTGTTTATCTTGAGGATATTCTTGTATGAGTGTTGGTACACCTTTGATGTGTTTAATGCTTGTTGTTAGGGCCCGGGTGACATGATTTTAGTACTGAACTTTTATTTCATCATAATATATATGAGTTTGGTATCTATCTACAAAGTGTATTACCTATTATTGTGTTGAACCTATGAACCCTAAAGTGATAGTTAGGGAAAACAATGGGAATATATGATAGTTTGAGGATATTGTGTGATCATGAAGTGTTAATGATTTGTTTCGGGCTATTCTAAAGGATAGACCTTAATTGCATGTAGTTCCAAGTTGGCCCCGGTGAAATGGGCAAGCAGAACAATAGATGTTATGCAAATTCTCTTGGTTAATATGCATAACTATATTAGGATCACACACCTACACACAACTGAATTAGAGATGAATTGCATGTTATTAGGATTACATTATATGATTGATACGTTGCTAACGTATCCATAATTTTTTATGTTCCATGATTGGTTTTATCTACTTTCTTATGTTTTGTCCACACTTTGGAGTACTTTTTATACACTTTCTTGGACTAACCTATTAACAAGATGCCACAGTGTCAGTTGCATGTTTTCTGCTGTTTTTGGTTCCAGGAAAGTCAGAAAATGAATATTCTTGGAATTGGACGGGACAAAATCCAAAGTCAGTTTTTCACCGAGGGGGACACGGATCCAGAATATGAGATGGAGAGGGGCCAGGGGCGGCCACACCACCTGGCCACGCGGACAGACCTAGCCTGCGCCGGGGGGTGGTGCGACCACCCAGGGCACCCCCTCGGCCTCCCCTTTCGCCTATAAGATGCCTCCGATACAGAAATCCTAAGTACCTGATCAAAATTCCACGAAAGAGTCTGTAGCTGCCGTCATCTCCATCCCTAGATCGGGAGGGATCTGAAGCTCTTCCCGGCACCCTGCCAGAGGGGAGAATTCACCCTGGAGGCCTTCTTCATCACCTTGCAAGCCTCCGGTGTGATGCGTGAGTAGTTCATCCTTGGATTACGGGTCCATGTAGTAGCTAGATGGCTGGTTCTTCTCCTTTGTGCTATCATGTTTAGATCTTGTGAGCTCTGTTCATGATCAAGATCATCTATTTGTAATCCTACATGTTGTGTTTGCAGGGATCCGATGGATATTGAGATGCTATTTCAGATTGATTATTGATTCTATCATGTCTTTGTTATTTGTGATCTTGCATGTTTTCCATTGTTAGTAGCTATCTTGGCCAAGTAGATGCTAGCAACTCCAAGATTTAGTATTTATGCTCGATAGTGGGTTCATGCCTCTATTAATCTGGGGAAGTGACAGAAATCTCTAAGGTACTATATGTGTTGTGGCTACTAGGGAGAAAACATCAATCCTTTGTTCATAGAACAATCGTATTGTTTACTTTACATGCAATGCATAATGCAATTATCTATTGCTTGCAACTTAATACTGGAGGGGGTTCGGATGATAACCTGAAGGTGGATTATTAGTCATAGATGCAGTTGGATTACGGTCTATGTATAATGTTGTAATGCCCAATCAAATCTCAAAGGATTCAAGATGATTAGTATATGCATGTATGCTTTCTCGATGTTTGTAAATTGCCCCGCTGTAATTTGTTCACCCAACATGTCATCTATCTTAAGGAGAGCCACCACTAGTGAACTATGGATCCCGGTCCTTTCTTTTATCATCAATCTACAACTGTTTACTTTCTGCAAGCTTTTACTTTCTTCCACACAATACGTTTAATCCTTTGTTTTCAGCAAAACCGGTGAGATTGACAACCTCATTATAAGTTGGGGGCAAAGTTCTGTGGTTGTGTTGTGCAGGATTCCAAGTTGGCAACTAATAATCCACAAGTATAGGGGATCGTGTGTAGCCTTTTCGATAAGTAACAGTGTCGAACCTAACGAGGAGCTAAAGGTAGGATAAATATTCTCTCAAGTTCTATCAACCACTGATACAACTCTATGCACACTAAACGTTTGCATTATCTAGGAAATAAAACTAGAGCAACAATACGAGTACTAGAGATAGCTTTGCATGATAATAAATAACAAGAAAGTAAAGCTAGTTGATGCAGCAATAAAATACACTAAACTAACAGAACTATGAGTGTGAAATAGTGGTGGTAATTATGGTGGCTTTGTCCAAGTTTAAATAGTGAATAGATCGGGTTCATTGTCTTCGATGCAGTTTTCTATGTGGGAGAGGCTAAATATACATGCGCTTCACTACATGGAATTACATGTACTATATGATTGAATTGTTAGCAAACATCTGTAAGTACTAATCAATGCATTAAGGTTTCCCCAACCATAGCCTTAAGTTTAATGGTCCTCTTACTCCCATACGTGCAACGTTCCGGTTCGCGTCCTTAGGTTTCTGTCACTCCGGCAGAACTTCCCTCCTTCCTCTTACTCATACTACAAACCCTATGATGTTTAATCCATGCACACACAAATAAAATGGACACCAAAGAACTGTACCATATCAACATACAACTCTAATGAACCAAAGACGTTCAACCATTTAATCTAAGAACAAAGAAACTACACAAACATGACATAGATCATAGGATTATAACTTATAGCATCAAATATCATGTTTACATAGGACGGTACAGAGGTGTGTGAGAGGATGAACCACTGCATACTAGGAGGATTAGGTGATGGAGATGGCGGTGAAGATGGTGAAGAAGGCAGCGGCACGGGGACTCCTTTCCCGCCACCGGTATCATGGGGGAGCACCGCCCCTTAGCCCCCTTCCTTCATGGATTCTTGGTAGCCCTCCCCCATGGAGATGGGATCCATGGGGGAGGCAAAAACGTGGATTTGGTGGCTGCAAATTCGTGGGTGGAGATGCCCTCGGCGAATTAGGTTTCCTCCCTTTATATAGCTTCTCGGATTCCCGTCACCCCATCTTGTGCTACAGTAAATCAGGCCAAAAATGCCCGTCCGGACTCGGAATTAGCTGTCCAAAACGTTTGTCGAGAAATTTCCAACAACTTTGTAGTTGAAGAGTTTTCCGTTTGACGCCGTCTTCGACATGAAACGTGACCATCTTCAAAAAGAGTTATGAGACAGATTTCTGGAAAAATCCCAATTTGACTCCAACAAGGTTTCCACTTGTATTCTTGGTAATTCCTACAAATCAAAGTGTAAAACAAGAACATTGTGCACTTTTGCAATTATTAGTAGGTTAGTCCAAATAAATCATAAACTTTATACAAAAAGGAGTGTCAAAAGCATATTATTCGCACAAAACCATCAAAAATTATAGATACGTTATGGACGTATCAACATCCCCAAGCTTAATTCCTGCTCGTCCTCGAGTAGGTAAATGATCAAAACAATATAATTTTTGAGGTGTCATGCAGACAACACAATCTTGATCATAATTATTGTAAAAGCATTGATAGCTGGGATTAAGGTACTCTAACATGAATCATGAAAGATAGAGTTCTAACAATAAGACATAGCAACTATGTTGTAACATGAAAAGACACAAACAAAAGATTCATGAATAACAATGCTCAAGACGTTTGTTTGTTTCACATAAAGAAAGCATAATGAGAATGGTATTCAGCTTGTCCCTCATAGAGTAGAAAAACATAAATGCATAGGACACCTTCAAAGTTCATAAGGGTGACTAGATACAAATAGTTTAGGAACAAACAATATCAAAGTTATGCATCAATCAACAAGTCTTGGGACAATGCACATAGAACTAAAAATGACAACTATGCTCTCTTAATTGGTGCATAAAGATAAAAGGTGGAGACTCAATATAAAAGTGGAAGAAAGGCCTTCATAGAAGGAAGCGGGGATTCAAGTCTCATAAAGAGCTTCCAAAAATTATGGTACATATTAACTTTCAGCTCTCATTGCCCCTATCATAAGCATATTAAAGTGAATAAACTATGGAGTATATGCTTGGCAAAGTATAAGTTGGAAATCTCATGTCCCTTGAATACGAGGGTCGCTTCTCATGCTACTCAAGTTTAGTTACCAGTAAGTCCTTGTCATAGTAAGTACATGTGTATCATAGAGAACCGCCAACGGGGTACCCCTTGCCTGATGATACGAAAGAATCCCCATATCAAAATGACAAGGCAAGCAGACAACGAGCATCTCAGCAATCTTCTTATTTACCATGGGAAAATGGTGCTTTTTTCTCTCTTTCCTCTTTTCTCATCTTTTTTTTCTTTTTTTCTCAATCTCTATCTCTTTTTTATAAGAAGAATGCTTCATAGATTGCTCATTATGGTTACGCTGCAGGTTTCCACCATGATTAGGCATGGATTAGACCGGCGGCCCAGACGTTTCTCTAACACACATACATAACTCCATGGACTTATAAGATCCCCTTTCATTTCACACCGACGATATCCATAGACAAAAGAGCATGATATCAACTAGGTACAAAGTACAAGTGCAATGTTGAAAGCGTTCCCCATGACAGCATGGTTCTGCTAATTCACAACTTACAAAGCGCAAGCATATACGCAACATAGGTGAGCACAATGGTTCAAGTTTATTAGGGGTAAGAAAAGTAAAGTGTGCCATCAAGTTCGTGAGAGCTTTAATCACTAGTTTTCTCATAACAAGTTTAATTCGGAAGGTAGATAAAAGCATGAATATACTTGGAATAGCAAATGCTAATAGGTAGGTATGGTGGACCCTTTGGGATAACTTGGTTTTATTTGGAGTTGGATGCATGATTGGAACTCATACATGGTTATGGAGGCTAGCAAAAGGCTGGGAGCGACAAACTAAAAGAGCAATAATGGCCATAATCATGTAAAGCGACAAAACATCATTAATTAAAGCATAAAGTGATATTACAAGTCAAAAACTAAAGGATCATAAAGGCTATGGTGACTTGGGATAGTCATAACATGGTGTGAGCATGCGCCAAGTCGACCCAAATAAAGCATCAAAGGAGAATACCACAATACTATGCTTTAATATGCGAAAACAACGCATGATTCTTTCAAGGCACATTAAGCAATCTCAATTGTTTATAACATGTAATGCTACAGCAAAAATCACTAAGAATAAAGCCAAAACAATATCAAGCATGACATGACAAAGCATAGGCCATCGTCGAAAACGAGCTCCTTTTACCACTTAAGCATGAACTTTTCCTACTATTTTCCAATCCAAACTACACTTATTTGAAAACTAATGTATGAAAGAGGGGGTCTAGCCAATTTATTCTAGCAAACTAAGCAAACCAAGCAAAAAAACAAAAATGAAAATGAAGACTCTGCAAGAACAACACAATTGTGCATGAAACAATAAAAATGAAGTGTTTGGAAGAACCTGATATTTTTATTGATGAAGAAGGGGATGCCTTGGGCATCCCCAAGCTTTGACGCTTGTACTTCTTGGAGATTTCTTGGGGTGACATGGGGTGGCATCCCCAAGCTTGAGATTCAGTCCATTCTTCATCTCATTACATCATTCTTTCCTTAACACCTGAAATTTTTCCTATACAAAACTTCACATAATATTCATTAGCAACATATCTGTACGCAAGATAATAAGTCTTTGGGTTCAGTTTCAATACCAATAAAATTTCCATTAAATCACAAGCTACTGTAGAACTTACCTCAAAAATCTCAATTTCCCAAAGAGAACCCAAAAAGGAATCAACAAGAAGCAAATGCAAATAATGGCAGAAATCTGTCAAAACAGACCAGCAGATAGAAACCAATTTTTTCGAAGACCTTCTGTTGCTCAAATCGAAAAGTGTTGAACTAACGAAAGTTGAATAACAACCTGGGGCAGAAGCACAAAACATTACAGCTCAAACCGACATACAGAGATTTTACACGATTTTTTACAACGAAGCGCAAAAATCTGTTTCGGGATAGCAACTTTCCCAAGCATTACATCTCTCTCATTAGAGGTTACTATTGGCACAAAAAGCAAATAAAAAGGATAAGGAGAGGTTATTACTGAAGCAATAACTTCCAAGACTCAACTAAAACTTTTGGGTTATCTCCCAATAAGTACTTTTCTTTAACGCCTTTAAGTTAGGCATAGGAGCAAGATTCAAGTATTTTCTAATGAATAAGCATTAAGATCAATACCAGAAATATCTTTCTTTTTCAAGGCTTCATGCATTCCTACAAGTTTTTAACTGAAAATCTTCCATAGAAAGATTTGTTTTGGTTTCATAGGCATGAACACAAGTGTTCAAGGTCGACCCCCACTTAACCATTACTCATCTTTCCAATCACTTTCCTTTTTGAAAATGTTTTTAGGTAACAAGTACAACTATTTTTTTTGTAATTCGCATTCCCTATCCATACTAAGATAGAGAGCAACTTAAAACTGAAAGTAGAAACTACTTAGATATAAAGCAAACAAGTGCACACAAGAATATTCACCCACACGCTATTGCTCCCCGGCAACGGCGCCAGAAAAGGTCTTGATAACCCACAAGTATAGGGGATCGTGTGTAGCCTTTTCGATAAGTAAGAGTGTCGAACCTAACAAGGAGTTAAAGGTAGGATAAATATTCTCTCAAGTTCTATCAACCACTAATACAACTCTATGCACACTAAATATTTGCATTATCTAGGAAATAAAACTAGAGCAACAATACGAGTACTAGAGATAGCTTTGCATGATAATAAATAACAAGAAAGTAAAGCTAGTTACTGCAGCAATAAAATACACTAAACTAACAGAACTATGAGTGTGAAATAGTGGTGGTAATTATGGTGGCTTTGTCCAAGTTTAAATAGTGAATAGATCGGGTTCATTGTCTTCGATGCAATTTTCTATGTGGGAGAGGCTAAATATACATGCGCTTCACTACATGGAATTACATGTACTATATGATTGAATTGTTAGCAAACATCCGTAAGTACTAATCAATGCATTAAGGTTTCCCCAACTATAGCCTTAAGTTTAATGGTCCTCTTACTCCCATACGTGCAACGTTCCGGTTCGCGTACTTAGGTTTCTGTCACTCCGGCAGAACTTCACCCCTTCCTCTTACACATACTACAAACCCTATGATGTTTAATCCATGCGCACACAAATATAATGGAAACTAAAGGACTGTACCATATCAACATACAATTCTAATGAACCAAAGACGTTCAACCATTCAATCTAAGAACAAAGAAACTACACAAACATGACATAGATCATAGGATTATAACTTATAGCATCAAATATCATGTTTACATAGGACGGTACATAGGTGTGTGAGAGGATGAACCACTGCGTACTAGGAGGATTAGGTGATGGATATGGCGGTGAAGATGGTGAAGAAGGCGGCGGCGGCGCGGGGGACCCCTTCCCCGCCGCCGGTATCATGGGGAGCACCGCCCCTTAGCCCCCATCCTTCATGGCTTCTTGGTAGCCCTCCCCCATGGAGATGAGATCCATGTGGGAGGCAAAAAACATGGATTTGGTGGCTGCAAATTCATGGGTGGAGATGCCCACGGTGAATTAGGTTTCCTCCCTTTATATAGCTTCTCGAATTCCCGTCACCCCATCTTGGGCTACAGTAAATCGGGCTTAAAAGGCCCGTCCAGACTCGGAATCAGCTAAATTTTATGTGCAGAATGTTTGTTGAGAAATTTACAACAACTTTGTAGTTGAAGAGTTTTCCGTTTGATGCCATCTTCGACACGAAACATGACCATCTTCAAAAAGAGTTCTAAGACAGATTTCTAGAAAAATCCCAATTTGACCCCAACAAGGTTTCCACTTGTATTCTTGGTAATTCCTACATATCAAAGTGTAAAACAAGAACATTGTGCACTTTTACAACTATTTGTAGGTTAGTCCAAATAAATCATAAACTTTATACAAAAAGGATTGTCAAAAGTATATTATTAGCATAAAACCATCAAAAATTATAGATACGTTATGGACGTATCAGCAACAACACCTTGGAGGTGTTTCCTTGCTCCTACTAGTTCGATAACCTTGGTTTCATAACTGAGGAAAACTTAATACTATGCTCATCATACCTTCCTCTTGGGGTTCCCCAACGAGCTCGTTATTACACGAGTCAGCAAGTATTTTTCTGGCGCCGTTGCTGGGGAGTCAAGGACATCTTCACAAGGGGAGTCCCTCATAACCAATCTCTTTATTTTGTTATTTTTGTTTTTCTTAGTTTATTTTTGCTGAGTTTGCTTGTTTCTTTATCAAAAACACACACAAAAAGTTGTTCTAGTTTGCTTTCTTTATTTAAAAACACAAAAAAATGACTACTCTTGAAAATACTAAGTTGTGTGACTTCACTAGCACCAACAACAATGTTTCATGTGCACACCTATTGCTCCACCTATTCCTGAAGCTACTTTCTTTGAAATAAAACCTGCTTTACTCAATCTTGTTATGAGAGAACAATTTTCTGGTATTGGTAATGAAGATGTTGCTTCTCATCTAAATAACTTTGTTGAACTTTGTAAGATGCAAAAGCATAGGGATATAGATGGAGATATTATTAAGCTAAAATTGTTTCCTTTCTCTTTGAGAGGAAAAGCTAAAGAATGGTTGCAATCCCTAACTCGAACTAGTATTGATTCTTGGACTAAATGCAAAGATGCTTTCATTAGAAAATGCTATCCTCCTGCTAAGATTATATCTATGAGAAGTGAAATAATGAAGTTTAAACAATTTGATAATGAACATGTTGCTCAAGCTTGGGAAAGAATGAAATCTTTGGTAAAGAATTGTCCCACTCATGGACTGGCTGCTTGGATGATTATCCAAACCTTTTATGCAGGATTGAACTATTCTTCAAGAAATATATTGGACTCTGCTGCTGGAGGCACCTTTATGACCATTACTTTGGGTGTTGCAACAAAGCTTCTAGATAATATGATGGTTAACTATTCTGAATGGCATACTAAAAGAGCTCCACAAGGTAAGAAGGTAAATTCTGTTGAAGAAACCTCCTCCTTGAGTGATAAAATTGATGTTATTATGTCTATGCTTGTTAATGGGAAGGCTCATATTGATCCAAATCATGTTCCCTTAGCCTCTTTGGTTGCTCAAGAAGAGCAAGTTGATGTGAACTTTATAAGAAACAATTTTAGCAACAATGCCTACAGGAATAATTTTGGTAATAATAACTATAGGCCATATCCTCCCAATAATGGTAATGCATATGGAAATTCCTACAACAATAATAGGAGTGCACCCTCTGAACTTGAAGTTATGCTTAAAGATTTTATTAGTAAACAAACTGCTTTCAATAAAACTATTGAGGAAAAACTCTCTAACGCTGAAAGAAATATAGCATCATTGGCTGAAGCACAATCCTCTTTGATTAATAAAATGGCTGCTAAACCTGAAACTATTGATAATCCCTTTGCTGCTACTAATGCCATACAAGTTAGAAAATATGAAAATGTTATACTATTAGCTGAATTGCATGCTAAGTGGGAAAGAAAGATCAAATTGCTAGAAATATTAGTGTTTCTACTATCACAACCACTAGTGTTGAAGCTAGTAATAACTCTACTACTTTAGATGATAATTATGATTTTGATCTTGATGGTTGCAATATCTCTGAAGTAATTAAGTTCCTATAAAAGCTTGCTAAAAGTCCTAATGCTAGTGCTTGATGGCCCAAAATATATCGAGCTCGTTGGGGAACCCCAAGAGGAAGGTATGATGAGCACATCAGCAAGTTTTCCCTCAGTACGAAACCAAGGTTATCAATCCAGTAGGAGCAAGGAAACACCCCAAAGGTGTTGCTAGCTGAGCCTTGGCACTAGGTGCTAGTAGCAACGTGGAGACCTGCACAACACAACCACAAAACTTTGCCCCCAACTTGCGATGAGGTTGTCAATCTCACCGGTTTTGCTGAAAACAAAGGATTAAACATATCGAATGGAAGGAAGTAATAGTTTGCAGAACGTAAACACAAATCAGTAAACAGTTTGTAGATTGATTGTAAAAGCTAGGACCATGGTCCATAGTTCACGAAAGGTGGCTCTCCTTCAGATAGATGACATGTTGGGTGAACAAATTACAGCGGGGCAATTGACAAATATCGAGAAAGCATACAAGCATATACTACTCATCTTGACTCCTTTGAGATTCGATTGGGCATTACAACATTATACATAGACGACCATCCAACTACATCTATGACTAATAATCCACCTTCAGGTTATCATCCGAACCCCCTCCAGTATTAAGTTGTAAGCAACGGATAATTGCATTATGAATTGCGTGTAAAGTAAACAATACGATTGTTCTATGAACAAAGGATTGTTGTTTTCTCCCTAGTAGCAACAACACATCTAGTACCTTAGAGATTTCATCACTTCCCAGTTACCAGAGGCATGAACCCACTATCGAGCATAAATACTAACTCTTGGAGTTGCTAGCATCTACTTGGCCAAGATAGCTACTAACAACGGAAAGCATGCAAGATCTCAAATAACAAAGACATGATAGAATCAATAATCAATCTGAAATAGCATCTCAATATCCATCGGATCCCCGCAAACACAACATGTATGAATTACAAATAGATGATCTTGATCATGAACGGAGCTCACAAGATCTAAACATGAAAGCACAAAGGAGGAGAAACCAGCCATCTAGCTACTACATGGATCCGTAGTCCAAGGATGAACTACTCACACATCACATCGGAGGCTTGCATGGTGATGAAGAAGGACTCCAGGGTGAATTCCCCTCTTCGGCAGGGTGCCGGGAAGAGCTTTAGATCCCTCCCGATCTAGGGATGGAGATGACGGCGGCTACAGAATCTTTCGTGGATTTTTTATCGGGTACTTAGGATTTTCGTCCCGAGGGCAATATATAGGCGGAAGGAGAGGCCGAGGGGGTGCCTAGGCTGGCCACACCAGGAGTTAAGCTTGGGGATGTTAAGCTTATCTACTTATCTACTCGAGGACGAGCAGGAGTTAAGCTTGGGGATGTTGATACATTGCAAATGTATCTATAATTTTTGATGTTCCATGCTTGGTTTTATCTACTTTCTTGTGTTTTGTCCATACTTTGGAGTACTTTTCTTATGATTTCTTGGACTAACCTATTAACAAGAGCCACAGTGCCAGCTGCCTGTTTTCTGCTGTTTTTGGTTCCAGGAAAGTCAGAAAATGAATATTCTCGAAATTGGACGGGACAAAAGCCAAAGTGCCTATCTTTTTGGAAATCATCAGATGCCAGAATACGAGACGGAGTGGATCCAGGAGGCCACCACACCACCTGGCCACGCGGGATAGGCCTGGCCGCGCCAGGGGGTGGTGTGGCCAGCCCAGACACCCCCTCGGCCTCTCCTTCCGCCTATAAGATGCCCTCGAAACGAAAACCATAAGTACCTGATCAAAAATCCACGAAAGAGTCTATAGTCACCCTGGAGGCCTTCTTCATCACCATGCAAGCCTCCGGTGTGATGCGTGAGTAGTTCATCCTTGGACTACGGATCCATGTAGTAGCTAGATGGCTGGTTCTCCTCCTTTGTGTTATCATGTTTAGATCTTGTGAGCTCCGTTCATGATCAAGACCATCTATTTGTAATTCTGCATGTTGTGTTTGCGGGGATCCGATGGATATTGAGATGCTATTTCAGATTGATTATTGATTCTATCATGTCTTTGTTATTTGTGATCTTGCATGCTTTCCGTTGTTAGTAGCTATCTTGGCCAAGTAGATGCTAGCAACTCCAAGAGTTAGTATTTATGCTCTATAATGGGTTCATGCCTCTGGTAATCTAGGGAAGTGACAGAAATCTCTAAGGTACTAGATGTGTTGTTGCTACTAGGGAGAAAACAACAATCCTTTGTTCATAGAACAATCGTATTGTTTACTTTACACGCAATTCGTAAAGCAATAATCTGTTGCTTGCAACTTAATACTGGAAGGGGTTCGGATGATAACCTGAAGGTGGATTATTAGTCATAGATGCAGTTGGATGGCGGTCTATGTATAATGTTGTAATGCCCAATCAAGTCTCAAAGGAGTCAAGATGATTAGTATATGCTTGTATGCTTTCTTGATGTTTTTCAATTTCCCCGTTGTAGTTTGTTCACCCAGCATGTTATCTATCTTAAGGAGAGCCACCTCTAGTGAACTATGGATCCCGGTCCTTTTCTTTTACATACAATCTACAAACTGTTTACTGCTTTGTGTTTACTTTCTGCAAACTATTACTTCCTTCCAATCGATACGTTTAATCCTTTGTTTTCATCAAAACACGGTGAGATTGACAACCTCATCACAAGTTGGGGACAAAGTTCTGTGGTTATGTTGTGCAGGTCTCCATGTTGCTACTAGCACCGGTAGTGCGCCCTGCCAAGCCTCAGCTAGCAACACCTTTGGGGTGTTTCCTTGCTCCTACTGGTTCAATTAAACCTTGGTTTCATAACTAAGGGAAACTTGCTGCTGTGCTCATCATACCTTCCTCTTGGGGTTCCCAACGAGCTCTACATCAACACTAAGCCATCAAGCATTTTTCAAGCTGTCTTGGGAGTCAAGGACATCTTCACAAGGGGAGTCCCTCATAACCAATCTCTTTACTTTGTTATTTTTGTTTTGCTTAGTTTCTTTTTGTTTTTTTGCTTGTTTTGTTATCAAAAACACAAAAAAGTTAGTTCTACTAGTTTGCTTTCTTATTTGAAAACACAAAAAAAATTAGTTCCTATCTTAAGTTTTATCAAAGCCTGTTCCTTAGTAGTTTTTACCTTGGAATTGCTCTTTGCTATAGATATGCTTTAGATGCTGTTGTGGGAGGAGATTTCCTCAAATGTAATGAGGATGATGCTATTAATGCTATAAAGAAATTGATCCTCACTTACAACTTGCCTAGTCAAATTGATATTTCTTTCGCAAGAATATTTGCTAGATTGAACACTCTTGAGACTAGCACTACTAGCTTAAAAGATTGCTATAATACGCTTAGGGAGCATCACAATTATGTCCCAATAAATTCTGAACCATCAAAGTGGCTCCCTACAGTAAAGATTGAGATAAACACTGAAACTTTTCAACCTCGCTGTGATATCATGTCTGAATTTTGTCTTATGCCCAAAGATATTGAGGAATCTTTGAATCTTTGGGGGCTTACTGAAGGAGGAAAAGAAATATCTCTTGCTAATAATGCTACCATATTACCTATTGGAATAGCTGAAGGAGTGTTTACAAAGATCCTTGGGAAAGTGATTTCTACTGATTATCTTGTTATTGAATGTGCAGGAAAAGGACAAGTTACACTTGGAAAGTCCCTGACGAGGGTTTAACTCGTCAATGCCCATTGTTATGGACTTGGGTTTTGGAGAAGGAGGGAGCGCTGGAGACATCTATCGGCTAGCAAACAAGCACACAGGGGACTCGAAGATTTACCCAAGTTCAGGCCTCATAGAGGTCCCTACTCCTGCTTGTCTGCTCGTGGAATTATCAAAGGAATCGAAGATTACAATGGTGCACAGATGCAATCTGGCGAGGGTTGTGGAAACTAGGGTTGCGTGTGTCCTCCTCGCCGCCCCTCCTAGCCTTTATATAGATAGTCTAGGTCTCGGGTAGCAGGTCGAGTCGGTTACAGGTTAGGGTTTTCCCCTTTGAACATTCTATCTTTAGCTTCTTCTTGTTCTTCAAGCAATCGAGAGTCCATAGGTTATTCGAGTTCTTCATTTGGGCCTTGGCAACATCGTGGGCCTCTACGTATTCAGGCCGTATATACCAAGCTCGAGTACCCATAAGGTATACCCATGTCAGTAGCCCCTGAGTATCTAGTGGAATCGCAGATTCGACTGGAGACTTTATGAAGCTTTCGAGTGCATGACTGAGTATGTTTTTCGGCTACTTTCTTTATGTCATAGGGATTGCTAATGTGCGTGCCTGATCAACCGATGTACCGATATCAGTTAACTACCTTAGGGTAAAACAACGCCATCTACTCGAACTCGAGTCCCTGGACTCGAATCCGGAAAAATGCTGGTGCAATTTGACTCAAGCCACGGAGCTCTTACAGGAGTCGAATTCCAGTGTATGGGTGTGAGCACTCGACGCGTCCGTCAAGGCATGTTCATCGTACCTGTAGACACGGATATATTTCTGGTAGTGCGTAGCAAATGCGTTGTCAGGCCTTATTCAGGTCTTATCTTCACGATGTAAGCGCGGCATCCGAATTTTATCATCACGGAGACGATTCGGGTGACCCAGAAGACGCAGTCTCTTTGTAGGGAAAAATTATGAGGCGGTGTTGCCATAAACTTCAAGTGTGGACGTTATCAATACACAGTACTTTGTACAAATAATCATTGGTTGCGCGACCAGCGCTCCCTATGGGAGTAGCCCCCAAGTGCCTGGTTGAGTCGAAGACTCAGGCAGGAACTAAAGAACTTTTGTGACTGCTGTCGTCTTTTGTTTGCTTGTTTCAGTCGAATTTGCTTCCAGCGCTCCCTATGGGAGTAACCCATGTCCATAGTCGAACCTTGTTTCGAGTGATTGGGTTTTTCTTTGATTGTTCATGTTCCTGCAAAACAAAAAGAAAAATCGTAGGGTGCGCGACCAGCGCTCCCTATGGGAGTAGCCCCCGAGTGCTTGGTGGAGTCGAAGACTCGAGCGAGGACTAAAGTAGTCGAAGTCTTCTGCTGCATAGTTCTTGATGACGTCAGTGCTGACGATTTCATGACCTCAGTTGTCCGTGTGAGCGAGTTTGACGGGACGTGACGAGCGGTGGGTCCCACTTCCTGACTCTGATTTGACCGGGCGTGCGTAATCTTTATTTTAACTGCGCCTCCTCGATTTCCGCATGTAATGGGAGTAGTGGGGGGATGGTTCGTGTTTCGGCTCCTCCACGTGTCGAGCACGATGAACGCCACGTGTCTGGTAGGGTTTTTCTGAGCCATTGGATTGCATCTTCCAGGGGTTAAGTAATGACGTTGCGACGGTAAAATTCACATCTACTTCCATTCATCCTTTGCCTTCATCGCCATTGCCGCTGCTCCTCTGCTTTCCCTGCGCTCTTTTCCCTCCGCGGCGCTGGACTAGCTTCGCACATTTCCCAGCTACTTCCTCCGGTCGCATTGCCGCCGCGTAATGGGGAAGAAGAAAGGAGGTGCTGCGGCCGATTCTGCAGTTGCCGCTGCTGCGACGAAGAAGAAGGGCGGCTCCGCCGCTGCGGGCACCAGCACCGCCGCCGGTGGGAAGAAAAAGGGCACGGGCACCCGCGTCACGAATGGCACGTGGCGTCCATCTGTGATCAAGTCCTCGGATCTTTGTCTTCTTCGCCAAGACGGAGTGTTGTCCGCCACAGTCGCCGACGCGCGCATTCCCGGCGGCGAGGTAACTCCCTCTCCTCCTGCCGGTTTTCGAATGATGTTCCTAGCGTTCATTATTCGTGGCCTCTCGTTGCCCCTGCATCCTTTCTTCAGGGGACTTCTTTGCTTTTATGGGCTCCAGCTCCATCAGCTGTCCCCCAATTCCATCCTCCACGTAGCTTGCTACATCACTCTTTCCAAGTGCTGGCTCGGAATTGAGCCACATTTCGTCCTCTTCAAGCGCCTCTTCAAGTTGAAGCGGCAATCGGCGTCTGGCTCCGTAGTCTATGATGTAGGTGGCTGCGGAATCCACGTCGATCCATCCGCCACATACTTCGACATCAAGCTGGTGATGTCCGTCCAAGGGTGGAGGGACAAGTGGTTCTATGTCCACGACGAGAAGGCTAACGAAGAACATTTCAGGCTCGCACCCTTCGACCCCGTGACACCGTGCCAGAGGAGGCGCTACTGGAAGAATGTGGTCATGCCCGGCGAGTCCGCGGAGATGTCTTTGTCTGGCGGCGTCTGTGACCTCGAGAGTCGCATAGGCAAAGAGGAGGGAGGCTGCGCCCTCATTCGCACGTGGCTGCGCCGTCGCGTCCAGCCCCTGCAGGCCAGAGTCCATCCCATGTTTCAGTGGGTTGGCGCTGACGATGTCACTCGCGTGTCTGCCGATGGCATGTCCGCGAGTGAGGTAGATAAAAGGGTTCGATTGGTGACCAAGTACACCGTCAAGGATGTGCTCCCCAGTGAACCAGTCGTTCCTCCGTTCGATGCTGCTAACCCTCCTCATGAGGTACAGTTGTGCTACATAGTAGCTTAGTTTGTTGATTGCTTCTGTGCTGTTTCTTTGCTTTGTGCTGAATTGTGGTCTGTATGCAGGATTGGGCGGTGTCACCCTGGTTGCCCCTCTTCTTGAGGGGGTTATTCCTCATGAAGCCTTGGAAGAGGACGAGTCGGAATCGACCGTCCCATCTGATGTGGAGGAGGAAGCCCCCGAGTCGGATAGTCCGGATACTCGCAAGCGTTCGCGCAGCGAGGATTCCGACGCGTCGTCTCCTTCGACTTCGGAAGGTGCAGGCGTTGGTGTGGAGTCGCCAATCCCTGCCATTCCTCTGAGTGTCGTAGTGCCATCTTCTCGCAAGAAGATGCGACTGCCAAAGGAGTCCTTGTCAGAGTCGGGGGATCCAACCTTTGACTTTGATAAGTTTGATTGGTAAGTATTCGAATCTTTCATTTTGGTTCTTCTCTGGAGTCGCACTTTCTTGATGCTGGTTTGATATTGTAGTCAGCAGGCGTCATCATCTTCTGGCGACGTCCAATTTTTGAAAGAATCTGGAGTCGCGACCTCCAGGGCCAAGAAAGAAGTTGAGCGTGCTCCTTATCCTCCATTGGCGGCCCACTCCGGGCATAACTCATCTAGCTCTCCACATGATGGGGAGCATCGGATGGTTGCCCGGATGACTGCACACCAATCGACTTTGGAGTCATTGGAGGATCATGTAAGTGTAGTATCTCTTTTTCTGATGTTGCAGTCGATTTTATTTATGGCTTCTGCTGATCTTTTGTTATTTTTCCTTTTTGCGATAGCTCCTTGTGAAGGAAGCCGCCCACCTGGCGAAGCAAGTGCTTGCGATGGGTCGCCAGCATGCAATGCTGGATACGCGCCATCGTCTGGTAGAAAGTAAGTGCTCTTTACTTCTTCTTCTTCTGCATCGTTGTTATGTGGTCAACTGATAGTCAATCCCTTTTGTTCTGTTTTGTAGCTGAACATAATGCCCTTCTGCGCGACGCCGCCGCCATGGAGAAGACGCTTCCCACGGCTGTTAAGAGCCGTGATGAGGCAATCGCGGCGCGTGACGAGGCACAGAAGCGCGAAGAGGACATGCGTGCCTCCATTGCAGCTAGGGAGAAGTTGTTCGAAGAACAGCTTTTCTTGATTGCCAAGGCCCTCTCAGGTACCTTGCTTGGATATCATTATTGTTCTCTGTTCGAATTTGTCATTGGCGCTGACTTTCGTACCCATGTGTGGGTTTATGCACAGATGCTGGCGATTTGAACTTTGACCCGTAGGCCCGCCATCGTGATGATGCCTTACGGGTGATCTGTTAGCAGTCGAGGACCGCAGTGCCGCCGTGCAACAGATACTCTCCAAGGCCAAGGGTGTGCTCAGTCGCCTTCGGGAGGAGCTGGTGCCCAAGGCTGGGCTGATCGAGAACATGGACGAGCTGGTGGAGTCTTTTGCCGGGGGCGTCTCTGCGAGCTTCAAGAACTCGCTCCGTGTGGCTGGTGTGTCGATGTCACTCGCTATGGTGCAGGCTCACGGAGTCGAAATTGATCCTGCAGCGGTCTCAAGGGCGATGCCCGTTAGCGCAGACGGCCAGCAGGTAGTCTTTGCTCCTTTCGCGACTGCATGTGGCAAGTATGGGCCGCAACTGATCAACACAGTTGCAAAGTACTCTGAGGAGCTGCAGCGGGCCAAGAAGGCGGCAAAGGCTGCGGTGTCAGGGGCCGGTGGAAAGTCACTGGTATCTGATACCGCCACGGACTCGATGAGGCCCCCAAAGCCAAAGTCCAAGTCGAAGAAAACAGTTGCTCCTCAGTAGCTTTGTAATAGTTGAATAGCCTATGTCTTTTGTCGAGAACATGCCTTTGGCGAGTGTATCTGCTAATACTTTTTTGTTAATCTTTGAATGCACTCGAATCTTTTGTCTGTGCATCAATTTGGTCTTGTTATTGCTTCTTGCTTGGCTTGTGATAGGGCACATCAAGTGATCCTTTGAGGGAACCTCAGGATTCGCCACCCCTTGATGATACTGTGGCACCATCGCGCTCAAGGGTGGATGAGCTATCTCTGCTCTCGCGACTTCGTGATCGCGTGAAGCAGTTGGAGCGTGAATTTCCCGTACTCCGCGGTAATGCGGATGTGTGGAAATCAAAGGCAGAGAAGGCCACCGCCCGAGAACAATATCTCTTGGGGGGGGTGACGCAGTTGGGCGACCAATTTAAATGTTAGCTTGCTTACTCTTATCTTTTTCCTTGTAGTCACTCGCAATGGTGTGCTGTCCTCACACTTCCGTTTATTGCTTTGTGTAGTTGTCAGCGCGCGCCATCCGCGGGATGAGAAGGATAGGGTTGCCATTCGCATGCATGATCTGACCCAAGAGCAACTTCAAGAGAGTGGATACTTCTGGGTAGATCATGATCGTGCAATCGCGCTGGCGAACCTGCAGGATCGTGCATCGCGAGTGCTACACTTCTTGAAGAGGTCGCAGTCTTGCTTGAAGAACATTTATCGGACGATGTTTCCACTGGATGTTGCGCCATCGAGCCTGCTGACCCTCCTTGCCAAGTTCCAAGACCTGTCTACGGTTCGCGAATGTGTAAGACAGCAGTTGGTGGCTGGTGCCAAGGCCGCTCTATCGCTGGTGCGACTGCATAGGCCTGATGTAGATGTTGTGGCGATTGCGGCTGGTCCACCTGCGCCACCAACGGGTTCTACTTGGAATATGGTGCCGCACTATCAGGCGGTGGATCGCCCAGCAGAGGAGATCGTCGACTTCTTCGAGGAGCAAACCAATGTTTTCTTGTTGCAATAGTAGTTTAGTTTGTATCCTGCACATAGGCGTACCAATGTTGTAAAGTTCGTATGTAATGATGTGCATAATGGATTGTCGATGATGTATAAAGAGCTTGTTAGTGTGTATGTTTTATGAGTGCGTTGCACTATGTGACTCCCTTTCGTTAGCCTGGCCATGCGCTTATCTCAGTCCCTTGTCAACCTGTCAGGTGCGTTGCAACTGGGTTGATGTGTGCCAAGGGTTTCGATTAATGTGCCAGCTACTCAGGATATCGTGTTTTAGTTCGTAGAACAGATGGGTATAGGGTGGCGCAACCCCTGAGTGGATAAGTTGCGGAAAAATAAAGGAGAACACTTAGTTTTGGGGAACTTAGCTTTATTTATTCGCAAGATAGTACGAAGTACAATGTGTGGCTAAGTAGCCTTGGCTGAGTGGCCTTATTTGCAATGTAGAAGTAAAAACGACTAAGGGCAGAAACGTCGCAGCTGCGCGACATTCCAGGGGTTGGAGTATGTGACTCCTGTCTCTAAGTCTTGAAGGCGATAGGCGCCACCTGGGATTACTTCTGTAATCACGTATGGTCCCTCCTAGGGGGACTCGAGCTTGAGATGTCCTTGTTGCTTCAGTCGCAGGACTAGGTCGCCTTCGACGAAGGATCTAGGGCGTAGCCTCCTACTGTGGTAGTTGTGCAGGTTCTGCTGGTAGATCATTGATCTTTCCGCGGCGATTTCCCTTGCCTCGTCAAGGAGGTCGACGGAGTCTTTGAGTGCTAGGGTTGACTCCTGCTCGCTGTAAGCGACCACGCGTGGCGCTTTGTACCGTACCTCAGCGTGTAGCACCACTTCGGCCCCGTGCACCATAAAGAACGGGGTGTAGCCTGTAGCACTTTTGGAGTTGTGCGTAGGCTCCAGAGTACTAGTTGTAGTTCATCTGTCCAGCAACCCGTGGCTTGTTCGAGTGGCCGGAGGAGTCGCTTTTTGATGCCGCCGCAGACGAGCCCGTTCGCTTTTTCGACTTGACCGTTGGTCTGTGGATGCACTACCGAGGCGTAGCTGATGTTGATCCCCAGATTCTTGCAGAATTCTTGGAACTCCTTGGATGTGAAGTTCGTTCCATTGTCTGTGATGATGTTGTGTGGCACTCCGAAGCGGAAGACGATGGATTCGAAGAACTTAACTGCGCTGTGCCCTCATTGATTGGTCACTGGCATGGCCTCTATCCACTTAGTGAACTTGTCGACTGCGACCAGGAGGTAGACGTAGCCTCCTCGTGAGGACTTGGGGAGCTTGCCGACCATGTCTAGTCCCCATTGCGCGAAGGGCTAGGCCAATGGAATTGGCCGGAGCTCGGCGCCAGGTGCGTGCGGCTTGTCCGCGAATCGCTGGCACGCGTTGCATTTTTGGACGATGTCCTTGGCGTCGCGCATGGCCGTAGGCCAGTAGAACCCAGCTTGTAGAGCTTTGGCCACGAGGGCACGACTGCCGGCGTGATGTCCGCAGGTTCCCTCATGGATGTCGACGAGAACAGCTCTTCCTTCGGCCGTGGAGACGCATCGCTAGAGTACTCCTGTGATGCTGCGCTTGTATAGTTCGCTGTTGATAACAGCGAATGCCTTGGATCGCCGTGCGATGTGTCGTGCATCAGTCGGATCGTCCGGTAGCCTTTTGCTGAGGAGGTACGTGATGTATGGCTGAGTCCAGGATGATTCGATCATCATGACGCTCATTGGTCCTTCGAGTCCTGTATCTAGCTCCAGGTCATCGAGTGCCATTGGCTCATTGGGTGGCGTAGCCCCCAGTCCTTTACTGCGCTTGTTTTATTCTCTGCTGCCTTTGGCTTGATGGAGCATTCGCAGATGCACTCGAGAAATACCCTAGGTGGTATGGGGGCACAGGTAGATCCTATGTTGGCGAGTGCGTCCGCCTCTTCATTGCTTTCGCGACCTATGTGTCGCAGCTCGCAGCCGTCGAAGTCCCCTTCGAGTGTGTCGTAGAGGTCGCGGTACGCGATCATGTTGTCGTTCAGTGCGTCGCACTCATGCATTGTTTGGTTGACGACCAGCTTGGATTCGCCGTATATAATGAGCCTCTTGGCGCCGCAGGCTTTTGCCATCCTCATCCCATGTAGCAGGTCCTCGTATTCAGCTTCGTTGTTGGAGGTGGTGAACTGCATTCGCAGGATGTATTTCAGCTTGTCCCCCTGGGGCGATGTCAGTATGACACCTGCACCTGCTCCATCCTTCCGCTTGGATCCATCGAAGTGCATTGTCCAGAGGTAGGACATATCTGGTTTTTCGGGGAGCTAGTTCTCCATCCATTGCACGAGGAAGTCAGGAAGAACTTGCGACTTGATTGCGTCGCGCTTTTCGTATGTGATGTCTCGTGGAGACAATTCGATTCCCCAAAGCGACTCACTGCGGGCGCCGTGGTTATTGAGGATATGCCCCAGCGGGGCGTCGTTGACCACCACGATTGGGTGTTCCTGGAAGTAGTGGCGTAGTCGCCGGGCGGTCATGAAGACACCGTACGCCAGCTTCTGGTAGTGCGGGTACCACTGTTTTGTTGGTGTGAGTACCTTGTTGAGGTAGTAGACTGGGCGTTGTACCCCGTGGACCTTGTTTTCTTCGGCTCGTTCGACCACGAGCACTGTGCTGACCACCTGGTTGGTGGCGGAGATATATAGCAACAGCGGTTCCCTTTCTCGTGGGGTCACTAGTACTGGTGAAGTGGATAGCGGGCGCTTGAGGTCTTCGAATGCTTCCTACGCTTCGTTGGTCCACTCGAACTTTTCAGCTTTGCGGAGGAGTTGGTAGAATGGCAGTGCCTTTTTACCCATCCGACTGATGAATCGACTAAGGGCCGCGATTCGCCCAGCCATCTACTGGACGCCCCTTATATTTTTTGGCTTCTCCATGACCAGTATGGCTTTTATTTTCTTCGGGTTTGCCTCGATTCCTCACGCAGAGATGAGATACCTGAGTAGTTGCCCATATGGTACGCCGAAGGCGCATTTGTCCGGGTTGAGCTTGATCCGGTAGCGGTCGAGGTTGGCAAAGGTTTCGCGTAAATCGTCGATTAGGGAGGCTTCCTCCTTGGTTTTGATTACTATGTAGTCGACATAGACTTGAATGTTGCGGCCAAGGTGATCCTTGAGGCAAGCCTGCATGCACCGCTGGTAGGTGGCTCCTGCGTTTTTAGCCCGAAGGGCATTGTGTTGTAGCAGAACACACCGAAGGGCGTTGTAAACGCTGTTTTTCTTGATCTTCCTGCTTCATTCGAATCTGATTATAGCCTGAGTAGGCGTCGAGGAAGCAGAGGCGCTCGTATCCCATGGTGGAGTCAATGATCTGATCGATTCGCGGTAACGGGAAGTGATCCTTTGGACAGTGCTTATTCAGAGAGGTGAAGTCCACGCACATCCGCAGGATATCCGTGTCCTTTTTTGGCACTAGCACCGTGTTGGCGAGCCAAGTGCTTTCCTTGATCTCGCGTATGAATTTGGTGTCGAGGAGTCTGTTGATCTCCATTCCGACTGCCTTTGCTCGTGGCTCAGATAATCGCCGGATTGTTTGCTTGATTGGCCTTGCATCTCGGTTGATGTTGAGTGCGTGCTCGGCGAATTCCCTGGGAACTCCTGGCATGTCTGCTGGACACCAGGCGAATATTTCCCAGTGCTCATGGAGGAATTCGACAAGTGCGAGTTCCTATGCGGGACTCAAGTTGTTGGCGATGAGGGCCGTCTTGGCGGGATCCGATGGGTGGACCTGCACTTTCTTTGTGTGCACCGATGAGTCGCAAGATAGATCGGGCGAACTTGGCCGGCTCAGGGGAGGCAGCCTGTTGTCTATCGACTCCTTTAGTCTCGCGAGTTCTTCCTGCATGCCGAAGGACTGGGAAATTGTGTTGAATTCCCTGTCGCAGCTGTCGGATATCTCGAAGCTCTCGTTGATTGTGATGACGCCGTTGGGACCTGGCATTTTCATCTGCAGGTAGGCATAGTGTGGTACTGCCATGAACCTAGCGAACGCGACACGTCCGAGGATGCAGTGGTACTGTGAGGGACAGTTGAAAGGTGGGGACAAGATGCACTAGAGGAATCCAGGGAGGGATAGTGTGGTGATTCCACACACAGATGTGTTGTATTCAATATCTTTCCAAGAGTTACAAGTGCTCCTTGAGCCGTATTAGGGAGAGGAGGAAGAAGGAACTCTCTTACTCTCTCTACTAGCTAGCCCTCAGGAACATACTAGAGAATAACCAAGTCCAGCTCAACCAACTAGAGATCAACCCTTTCTATAGATGCCCTAGCCCTCCTTATATAGGGGTGGCTAGGTCTCCAATTAGGGTATACGTGGAGGCATATTCCAGGGAATATGCCTCTTCCCAAAATAGTAAACCGACCGGGTCTCTTTTCCCTAGCGTAAGCCATGCAGAGGCTACGTGAGCCTCTGCGGCGCCAGCGTCATCCGACACGGGCAGCGTCACCCTTGTCGGCCACGCCTCGGTGGTCTGCCTGGCCACGCTCACAGATAGTGGTCACCTTTAACCAGAAGATACCTTCCTTCTCTTGCACGCTTGATATAACCCGGATCAGGTTCGTTGATCCGCCACACCGTACCTGATACAAGTTACATAAATCCTGCCAAGATACGACATAAGTCGCCGGGACTCAAGGGCGGACATCCTTCGGTCCGGGTTACTCCATGATTCGGCCTGCCTTGAGGTGACTCGGCCGGCACTTGCTTTGACCTTGCCGTACCTCGGCTAATTCGGCCTTTATACCCTGGCGTGACCCTACCCGGGGGTATCCCCCCAACATTAGTCCCAGAAGCTGGTGCGGTCTTAGCAGCCTCAGCCGCTAAGGCCACAGCAGGTTCAATTTCACCGAGCCTTTTGCTCCCTTTTCCGAGTTACCTCATATCCCAGATTTCATTGTCTAGCTTTTCCCTTGGCACATTCCAAGTTTCCACTCGCTGGTCGGGTCATCCCTTAGTTATCCGGGTTATTCTTCCTTCTCTCGTACGCTTCCCCACGTCCTACGTGGAGGGTAATCATTACTTTGCCTTATTTTAAGGGTCTGCACCAGTTATTGCCGTAGTTAATGTCAGGTGTTACTGTTGCACATGTCACATCGTGTCTGTCTCCTCGTTAACTGCATCTCCACGTCACGTCATGGGATCTCCTGCGCCCTGTGGCCCTTCCTGTGGCTCGTCTCTGATTGGCTGATCCGGATTATACACGGACACACCGTGTGACCCTTCCGCACCGCTCGATCCCACTACCCCACTGGGGCGTGGTAAAATAGAGGAGGGGCGTGCCCCTTGGGACTTTTCCCCATCCTAGCACCCCTCTGCCTCTTCTCCTTCTTCTTCTTCCTAGCGACACCGGCCATTGTCAAGACTCTTAGCTTGCCGCCACAAGACTGCTCGTGCACCAAAGATCGACACCACTCCCGCACATCTCCACCGCCACGGGTCCGCGCCAGTCCAGGCCACTGCCCCCACCGCTGATACGGCTAGTGAGGACAACAACCTAGAAATGACAGAGGAAGAACTCACCGTCGCGGAACAGGAGATGGAGGAGGATGCGGAGAACGCTGAGCGTGGCGCCTGGGCTAGGTCCTGGGTATGCCAGGACGACCTCGATTGGTTGTACCGCACCCGGCGCATCCCGGAGGGTGTGGTGGCTCGCCTCGCCACCGGGGAACTTGCTCCCTCACCTAACCCGGGTGAGTTCGTAGTGTTCCTCTCCCACTTCTAGCGTGGGTTCGGCCTCCCTGTCAGTGACTTCTTCCACGATTGGCTCAACACCTACGAGCTTCAACCGCATCACCTTTCGTTGAATGCCATCACTTCCCTTTCTGCCTTTGCTTCCACCATAGAGGGCTACGCCGGATTGTGGCCTACTAAGGAGCTCTGGATCTGATTTTTCGGTCTCCGCCAGAACATGATTACGAATAGAGAGCTTGACCCGGAGGACAAACAACTCATGCAATTCGGCGCTGCTTCCATTTCTCCTTGGAAACAGTCTATCTTTCCTCGAGTCACAGGGCTTGACTCTTGCAAGGGCTGGGCCCAAACCTTCTTTTATGTCAGAAATGGCATGACTGAAGATCTGATTCGGCTATGCCCCTACGTTCCGAGTCCTCCTAATCCGGATCTCTAGGACCAGATCCCCAAGAAACCCACTGTTCTATCGAACCAAGTCAACAAACGGTTCCAGGAGCTGAAGGACACGGGGCTATGCAATGAGGATGCCATGATCACTTTCGTTCGCAACCGAATCTCCCCTCTCCAGAAACGCACACATAAACTTTGCCACATGAGCTGGCGCCTTGACCCCAACCGGACCTCCTCATTCGAGTTGAGCAATACCGAGATATTCTGCCGGGTCAAGGCCCTCTTCACTACCAACAAAAACTTCTCCGCTGATTGGGAGTGGGGGATCGAGCACTTCTGCCGAGATAGGCTTCCTCCTGCAGTAAATCTCGTGCTCCAATCTTTTTCCGAGTTAAATCATATGTCGGAATTTATTGTATGTTTGATCCCTTCGCATTTTCTTTCTCTTAGATGTTTCTTTAGCAAACTCTTGAGGATGGCACCAAGCCTTCTCTCAAGTGGGCGAATGATCGAGATGTCCCGGACAAGGAGGAGCCGGATCAGGAGATGTTCCTGCCGTTCCCCGATGCGACCAAGCGACACACCGGTAAATTTTCTTCCATTAGAGATTGGCCTGACGATGAAGATGATTCCGATGTCGAGGTGATGGAAGCATTTGACGCTGTCCCCCTTTCTTACACCTTTCCGGCATCAGCTAACCCCGGTGGGCAGATTCATGAAGATCCTCCTCTCGCCACGGGCGAACCTGTTCCGGTTGCATCCAAGAAAAGGGGAGCTGCATCTACTTCTTCTTCCGGTGTAACATCCCAAAATTTCATCTGAAATCATCATCATTGCACTCATATCATCATAGCATGTAATTGCATTGCATTTAGAGTGTCCTCCAAAAATTTGGTGCAATTTTGAGCCATGAATAAAAAGATATGAATTATTTTGAAAATAGAGTCAAAGAAAATGCTATATTACCTATTAAATCCAAGTAAATACTTTGGATTAAAATAGAAGATAAATATGTTTTATAATACCCTAAAAACCTAATTTGAGTTTTTACAAATTTTCACAAATTGGTTTTATTCAATTTGAATCCTTAAATCAAAAGTTTTGGAGAAAACAGAATTAGAAAAAGAAAAAAAATAAGGGAGAAAAAAAGGGGCAGCAGACAGCTTCTGGCCTTTTGGCCCAATCCGGCCCAGAAATTCACCCGGACTCCCTCTCCTTCTCTGTCTTTTCACACCCCTCAACCTACCCCCCTCCCGCTATGAGAATTCCCCACACCCACGTCACCACCACCCCGTCGTCTTCAACCCCCCAGGCGACAAACACCCCTCCCCTTCTCTGTCGTTTCAAAATCGACTCAAATTCGGCCGTTTCCAGTATTAATTCCCCACGGCGGCAACCCCTACTAAATCCCCTCTCCCTCCTCATCATTTTCCCCTCAGACACCACCCCGAAGAGCCCCCAGGCTCCCCATATTGAGAGCTCGAACCGCCGCTATCCGACGGACTCCGGCGGCAATTCCGGTGAACCCAGGCCGCCAGGCGCCCTCCCCTCTGTCCCATATGTTTCGCCATGTCCTGGCGCGTGTTTTAACCCTGGCCACGTACCTCTTCTCGCTCCAGGTCGACGACTAGGACCAAGTCCGGCGAACTCCCTCTGTCGCCACCGTCCGACGGTTTTTCCGGTAAAGGTAAGTTCCTGCCGCTCCTTTTTGGCCACTACTAGACCATTCTGGACCAGGCACACTTCACTAACCCTTTTGCTTGTCCTCTCGAGTACCAGATCGACGCCACCGTCTCGAGGCCATGACCTCCGTCGTCGACGCCACTCCGGCGAGGAATACCGAGCGCAGCAGAGCTCCCCTCACTTCCCCTCGACCACCTACCAGACCGCCGAGACCTCCGCGGGCCCTCGGTAAGATCACCTTTCCCCCTACGCCTCTAGAACCATCGGAACACCACGAGGCCGACGTGCCGCCGCCGCGCGCTGTTGTTAGCGCCGCCAGTCCCCGGCGAGGTGCTTTGTAGCCGTTCGATCATATCCTAGCGGTTAAGATTAGATCACTTAAACGAAAGGGTACGGCTGATCTGATCCGTCCAACATCACTTAAATCCAACGGCTGCAGAGGTCGATCCGGCCGAACCGGTACCAGCCAATAGGAAAGCGCCACATCGCCGGACTATTTCTGTTTAATTAGAAAATAGACAGATTTGCTATTAAACTTAGAAAATCCATAACTTTTGATCCACAAATCAGAAAAATACAAATTTGGTGTCTATGGATTCAGAAAAATGAGACCTTTATTATAGAGGCCTTGTTTCACACTTTTGCCTCTGTAAAATTGGAATTATAGGCAGAACCTTTTTAGGAGTATTTTGCTCACAAAAAATTGTTCTATAAATTATTTTTGGGTATTTCTTATGCATTTAGATGAGGTATTCTATCCTCAGTACTGTAGACTCTGTAAATTATACAGTTGTGATCATATCTTTGCATTTTGCATGCATTTATGTTTTTGTAATGTTTTATTGATTGAAATATTGTTGTTGTATTGTTCTTGTGTAGATTGTGTGGATTGTGAAGTTTGTTGCTGTGAGGATTGTACCTATTCCCCTAGCTACCAAGGCAAGTGATATTCATCTCATATCCTATTATTTTTCACTATTGCACTAGTGTTATTTTGATAGATCTTAGCATGATAGAATTATTCATATGTTACCATACTATGCTATGCTACCCTATAGTGTATATCTTGGTAGTATTCCCTAGTTAAAGACTTTGTATACTAGAATGCTTAGCTATGCTATTAGAATTCGTGGGTGGAATATACACATAAGATAGTATGGAAAGATATTATTTTGTTTAACTAAGAAAACAACTAATGTTAATGAAACACCTGGGTGGAATGGGACTTGCTTGGATTATGTTGAGTGGTTACTCAGGGGCCATATCTATGGTCGGCTGGTGTATCGCACTTGTGGACGGCCACCTAGGAACAAAGAGATTGGAGACGTTCTTGTCACGAAGCTTCCAGTGCAGCCACATGGCATATGGGCTCTGCCTTGACCGACTAAGTTGCGAGAACTCAGCCAGACGGACAGAGGGTGGTAGTGATGATAGGATGGAACGCGTCCGTGGTGGTCTAAGGGGTTTCTTCTGAAAAGTCTCGTCTCGATGCATGTCGAGTCTTGTGGGGAAAGTGCACCACCTCTCGAGAGGGTAAAACTAAGTACTTAGCCGTGTCCCCGGTTATGGACAACTTCTGAGCCTCAAGACAGTGAAGTAGTTCAATAATCTCCTCATCCAAATTTCTCTAAGTTAAAACTTGTGGGTGGACATGGGTAGAGGTTCAGTGATGTTTATCATTGGTACCTTATAGCTGGAATGAAAAACTTCTTCAAAAAAACTATAAGTTAAACCAATTTTTGCAAAGCCAGCCATAACCCCACTTAGCCATATATTCATGTAGTTGTTGGATTATACTAAGTATATATGGTATCACTTGCCAATACAATTCCAAATGTATTGACCCTTGTGGCTGTAACTTATTATGTTGCAGGATACTCTGATGATGAGTAGGGTTGCGGGTCTACACTCGACATGCTTGCCTGTGGCACATGAAGACTAAAGACTATTATTATTATGCTATGTAATGTGAACTTGAAGTGTCTTAGCCTTGGGCTAAGTGAGTTGTAAGAACCATTATATTCCTGGATATGCGATGTAATAATGACCTTTGTTTCTGTGTACTTCATCTTAAACTGTGGGTGCTAGTATTTTCGATCCAGGGACTAGTACTGCAATCATAGGGATCTTACCTTATTATGGTGAGATCTTACATCCGGACCTTCCAAACCCACGAAGAGACAAAAGAAGTCCACAGACAAAGCTGCCACCAAGCCTACGACCAAGGCCATAACCCGGAGAGCTCGCAAGCCCAAGGAGCCTTTGACCTCGGATGAGTAAGTCATTTCTTCCTTATCCAATTTTCTACTTCGTGCCTTTCTTCTATTGTAACTTATTGTTCGTTGTCTGATTTGGCAGAGCTGTGGTGGAGGTTCCTCAGATTTGATCCGGCATCGCATCGCCTCGCCACTCCGACATAGCCCTTCTCCCTCTTGTGGCAATGATACACGCCCGTTGATCCCCATCCAGGAGGGTTCATCGGCTGCTCCGGGTTCTAGCCCACCTCGTCCAGAGGGGGGCAACCTCGGAGCAGGGGGAAGTGGCTCTGCCGAGGCAGCGGTTGCTCCCAGTTCCTCTTCGGCTCAGCCGCAACCTGCCACCACGGAGATACCTACAGCACCCCCGTCAAAACCAACCCCAGTGCCAGCATCAGCGCCAGCACCAACAGCAGTAGCACAAGCATCAGCAGCAGCACCAAGTCCTTCCGCCTCGTTCGAGTCTTCCAAGGCTCGGCGAGAAGACACAACCAGACCAAGGCTAGCACCAAGGCTGTGCCCAAGGGGAAATCCACATCACAAACTTCAACCTCTCAGCAGCTGCCCAAGGGCAAGAAGGCTTCTGACGCCGCCAGGGCAGCATCAATCGAGGCTGGCCAGCGTACACTTGCGTCCATGCTTCCGAAGAAGACACCGCCGAAGAAAGACACCTCTGCCGGGTCAGCTGATGCACAACTCGTTTTGCACACTAGCCCCGCTGTTGCCCAGGTTGAAAGGAGGGAAGCCCATGCTAAGGGTTTGGTCGCGCCTCACATGCTTAGCGGAGAACGCTATCCTTCGACCTTGATCGAGTTCGTTAATAACTGGAACAAGGCGGAGTTCGTCCATAACGATGATCTCCCGGAGAAATTTGGACCTGTGGAGTTTGTTGCACAGATGAACACCGCCGCCAAGGCTATCAACTTTGCGGGTCGGATGATGGAGGTACGCTACTTCGTCTTTTCTTTAACATGTACTAGTGCTTAGTCATATAACCATTAGTCCCCGAGCCTCCGGGGGAGTAACTTGTGACTCGGCCGGATGCTCCTTAGAGAATTAGTGTAGCTCCCTAGTAACTTCGAATATGCACACACCTAGAGTCGGGTTAAGTTCCACTTGGCCCGGATCTTGCACACTTCGAATATGCACATACCGAGAGCCGGGTTAAGTTCCACTTGGCCTGGATTCTGTACACTTCGAATATGCACACACCTAGAGCCGGGTTAAGTTCCACTTGACCCGGATCTTGTACACTTCGGATATGCACACACCTAGAGCCGGGTTAAGTTCCACTTGGCCCGGATCTTGCACACTTCGAATATGCACACACCTAGAGCCGGGTTAAGTTCCACTTGACCCGGATTCTGTACACTTCGAATATGCACACACCTAGAGCCGGGTTAAGTTCCACTTGGCACGGATTCTGTACACTTCGAATATGCACATGACTAAGCTATCCTCTTGTACTCTTTACAGGTGACTACCAATCGCCGTAGCGCTGAGTTTCAGCGTATTTTGGATACCCATAAGCTGCTGTGCTCGAAACATACCACGCTTCTCGCCGAATTCGACAAAAGGGGTAAGTTTATCCTTGGATTTTTTTCCCATTTTTCTTTGTGTTTTTCCGCCAAACTAATCTGTCATTCGGATTGGGCAGCCGGAGTGGAGGCCGAGTACATCCTCATGAGGAAAAACTTGGATCAGATAAAGGGTAAGTCATTTTTGCTTAATCTTCCTCTGCGCTCTATCTCCTTTTCTTATTGGCTCGGCAAATATTCATACCTCGGCTTTGCCGGGTCAACAAACTATTTCAGCATCTCTTGAAGATAGTGTGCTCGTGCCTGATATGATGCTGTATTTTCTCGAACAAGCAGGACAGCATCAGGTTGAACTGAAGAAGAAGGATGATGAGCTCGCTCTCCTCCGGACCAAAGATGATGAAATTGCCAAACTTAAGGCAGAAATGAAGAAACTCAAGGCGCTCCACAAATCCGAGATGGATAAAGCTGGCCAAGATTTCACCGAAGAGCAAGAGCGTCTGAACCTCCAAATTGCCAAGGACGAAGAACTGCTGAAAGAGGCCGACACTAAGCTTGAGTCGGCAAATGCCGAACTTGTGCAACTCCGGGAGAGGCGCGACAACTGCACCAAGCAGCTGACCCGGATCCACAGCCATATTTCTCGTAAGCTCTTTTTCCTTCAACCCATATCGATCTTTCCAGGTCAACTTCTTTTACTTATTTCACTTGTCTCGTTTTCAGACAAATTTCCAGAGGGTGATGCTATTGCCGCCACTGCCATTGCCAAGTTCCGCCAGAAGAGGGGCACCCCAACTGGTTCTGGCGCTGAAAACATTCCTTATGACATGGAGGACCTACTGGTCAGCTTATCTTCTCACGTCGAGATCGTGAAGAACTATGGCAAGGATATCCTAGATGTAGCAATCTGGATCTTCAATGCCTTTTCGCCTGATGAAGATACTCCGGAGGGGGCCACTGCTCTTATTGCCAAGTTAATGGAATGCGAGACCCAGCTTGACCTTTGGAGGGAATCCGCTGGACGCGCCGGAGCTGAAATTGTCCTCCACTATGTGCTCACATGGTATGAAAAGATAAACCTGAAGCTTCTCGAGCGCATGCGCACCGGATCAAGGTGGTCCACTGACCCGGATTGGATAGCTCGGCGCAAGGCTTGCACCCATAGCCTCATTCAGTATGCCCCCATCCATCAATGGAATGAGGGACCGAGCTTCCTTGGCGCTGTCAACGACGAATATGTCGAAGATGGTTCGGGTGAGGAGGAAGAGGATGAAGCCTCGGACGTCGAGTAAGATGAAGATGACTCTGATGCCGAGGCTGGAGTTCCTCCTGCTGGCGTCGAGTTACCTCCTCCTGCTGCTCCTTGATCAAACACTTTGCAGTTTATTAGATCCCCGGTATGCCGGGTGCAAATGTATTAAGCACACAAATTATGTTTTGCTACTAAGTTGCTCGTGCCGGATTAACTTGGGCGTAGTCCCCGAGTTTCATTTTCTTGTTTTTCCAATTTCTTGGCTCGGCTCGTGTCTACCTTGGTTTGGTTTTATGACTTACGAGTCCAAGTTTCAAAAATTAACTTAACAATACTTGGAAACTTGAGGACTAGCTCAGAATAATTCAGCAAAGTAAAAACAAGGTAAACATGAAGTTAGTTCGAATAACAAATGTTGGCTCGATTAAGTTCTTTTCCTTAGTCGTTTTTCGTGTGCTACGCAATTCCAAACTTGTTCTCTTGCTTGCCATGAAGCCAAATCTTGTTGGACAGCAGCAAATCGAAGAGTTGAGTTTTTGGTGCTCACACACTACTAATCCGGCTTAGGTAGAAGCAACTTACGCTAGCCGACATATAAATAATAAATACAGAAAACAACGAAACAATAAATATCGCTAAGGCAGTCCCCGAGTTACTGCTCGAGGTGCCAAGATTTCATTGATAAACTCATTACCGGCATACATACCGACACATGAGAAGACTTGGATACACACACTTCTTTGCTAAGTGTAGAACGGACGAAGTAGGGCTACATTCCACGGACGCTTAGATTCCTCGCCGGACCTGTCCACCTTGTTCTTCTCCTGTGGTTTTGCATCGATGAGATAATATGAGTCATTGTGCAATGCTTTGCTCACAATGAATGGCCCTTCCCATGGGGGGATAAATTATGCATGCCAGTAGTACGTTGTACCAACCAGAGTACCAGATCACCTTCCCGGAAGACTCGGGGGTTAACTTTCCAGCTATGATAGCGTCGGAGATTTTGCTAATATATGGCGGATCTGGACAATGCCAATTCTCTTGCTTGTTCCAGCAGATCAACATCATTTTGCCGGGCTTCTCGCACTTCGGCTTTTGTGTATTGGGTGACCCTAGGCGAATCATGCTCTATGTCGGCTGGTAGTACAGCTTCTGCCCCATATACCAGAAAGAATGGCGTATAGCCTGTTGATCGATTCAGAGTTATTCTTAAACTCCACAGTACCGTTGGTAGTTCTTCTATCTAGCACCCCATTGATCTTTGCAGCGGCTCAATGAGCCGGGGTTTTATCCCGAATAATACTAATCCGTTGGATCTCTCCTCTTGTCCGTTTGATGCGGGGTGGGCTACCGAGGCAACGTCCAGCCGGATCTTCTTATCTCGGCAGAATCGCGTAAATGCTCCTTCAGCAAAATTCATGCCATTATCTGTTACGATACTGTGAGGATAACCATATCTCAGAATAATATCTTTAAGGAATGTGACGGCCGTAGCTCCATCACATTTTCTTATTGGCCTCACTTCAATCTACTTTGTAAACTTGTCCACCATAACCAAGATATGGGTCATATTTCCCCTTGCTGGTTTGAACGGGCCAACCATATCCAAACACCATACGGCAAATGGCCAGGTAATTGGTATGGTCTTGAGCTTCGACATTGGCATGTGTGTCTTGGTAGCATACCTCTGACAGCCATTGCATTTTCTTACTGGATCTTCTGCTTGTTCCAAGGCACTTGGCCATTAGAACCCATGCCGGAAAGCTTTTGCCACTAATGCTTTGGATGAGGCGTGATGTCCACATTCCCCTTGATGTATATCCCGAAGGATGTCAAGCCCTTCTTCTGGGTCAACACATCGCTTTAGTACATTTGAGACACTTCTCTTGTATAGTCCGGCATTGATAATTGTGTATGCCTTTGCGCGCCTCTGAACCTGCCTTGAAAGCACTTCATCATCGGGCAAGGATCCATCCTTCAGGAATTGGAATATAGGCAATGCCCAAGTAGGTATGGTTCGCACTGGGAACACATCCTCATCTACTTCCATTTGTTCCACCGGCATAACCTCGGCTGGATCTCGCTACGCAGTCCCCGGGTTCTGTGAAGCAGTCCTCGGGTTTCCTGAACCACTTCCCACGTAAATGTCCATGGGCACAGCTCCTGACTCCGGATCTACCGGGATGTAGATTGAGTCGGTTTCTAGGGACGGCCTGATAGATGGTTTTCTGAGGTGTTCTAGTGCTACACCCGGTGGAATTGCTTGTCGGGTTGATCCGAGCTTCAACAATACGTCGGCAGCCTTGTTTTCCAGCCGGGGTACATGGTGAAACTCGCATCCCTCAAAGTACCCAGATATATTTTGCACATGGAATCTTTACAATGCCATGTTTGGATCAAGAGCGTCCCATCGCCTCGAGACTTGTGAACTACTAAATCTCGGCCGCAAAGCATTGGATCCGACGTATTCCAATTTCTTTTGCCACTTTGAGCCCATGCACAAGTGCTTCATATTCAGCGACATTGTTTGACGCTGCGAAATGGATTTGCAGCACATACTTCAGCTAGTCGTTCTTTGGCGAGGTAAGTACAACTCCGGCGCCTAACCCGGTTTCGTCTTTGATCCGTCAAAATGCATTCTCCAGTAGTTCGGATCTGGTAATGGTGGTTCGTATTGCATCTCGGCCCAATCCATGAAAAAGTTGGCCACAGCCTGAGACTTGATCACATCTCTCCTGTCGTATTGAGGAGCATAAGGGGCTAGCTCAATTGCCCATTTTGCGATTCGGCCGCTTGCATCTTTGTTACTCATTATCTCAGATATGGGGGCTTCACATATCACTTTGATTGGGTGTTCTTCAAAGTAGTGTTTTAGCTTCTTTGCCAACATGTACACCCCATATGCCATCTGATAGTGAGGATAGTTTTGCTTCGATGCGGATAATACCTCGCTTAGGTAATAGACTGGCCTTTGCACCGACTTACCCTTTTCATCGCGCTCTACCACCACCACTGCACTTACAACTTGGTTGGTTGCGGCTATATAGAGCAACATTGGCTCTTTTGATAGTGGGGAGGCTAACACTAGTGTAGTGGATAACATTTTCTTTAATTGGATGAAGGCTTCATTGTCCTGCGGCGTCCATACGAACTTGTCCGCTTTTTTCATTAGTTGATAGAGAGGCAATGCCTTTTCTCCCATCCAACATACAAACCGACTCAAAGATGCCAGGCACCCCGTGAACTCCTGGACATCGTTAAGACACTTCGGCAGTTCCATTCGCTCTATGGCCCAGATTTTTGTCGGGTTAACTTCGATACCTCAGCTGGAGACAAGAAATCCGAGTAATTTTCCAGCCGAGACACCGAAGGTACATTTCTCCGGGTTAAGCTTCATCTGGAATCTCCTTAGGTTCGCGAATGTTTGCCTGATATCTTCCAGGAGCGTTTTGCTTTCCTTGGTTTTTATAACCACATCATCCACATATACTTGCACATTCCCACCAATTTGATCGTGCAAACATTTTTGCATACATCTTTGCTACGTTGCTCCTGCATCACGTAAACCAAAAGGCATGGTGCGATAGCAATAAGCCCCATACGGGGTGATAAATGCAGTCTTTATTTGATCGCTAGGATTCATAGGTATCTGGTGGAAACCAGAATATGCATCTATGAATGACAACAGTTCACACCCAGCAGTAGAATCTATGACCTGATCTATCCTTGGCAGTGGAAATGGATCTTTTGGACACGCCTTATTCAGGTTCGTGTAATCGATACACATACACCAAACCACTGCCACATTCGGATCATCTTTTTTCTTTTCCACAAGCACTAGATTAGATAGCCAATCCGGGTAAAGCACTTCCATGATAAACCCGGCCACGAGGAGCCAAGCTATCTCATCCCCAATGACTTTTCTCCTATCTTCGGCAAAGCGGCGGAGAGGTTGCTTCACCGGCTTTGCTTCGGGTCTCACATTCAAAGAGTGCTCGGCCAACTCCCTCAGAACACCTTGCAAGTCCTGTGTGGACCAAGCAAAGATATCCCGATTCTCACGGAGGAAGTTGACGAGCTCGCTTTCCTATTTGTCATTTAACCCGGCACCAATTGTTACGGTGCGCTCTGGGAACAGATCATCAATAGGCACTTTCTTCGTATCCTTCGTTGCTTGAAACGAAACGCTTCCATGCGGGTTACTTAGCGCCAGCATATACTGCTGCGTGGACTGAGCCAGTGTTGCCACTTCCTGTATCTTTCTTTTCTCTTGTACAATCACGAGTGACTCGGCTAGGTTAGACCCGGCTGACGCACACTCAATGGAACATCGGAAATCTCTAGGTATGGTAATTACTCCATTTGGCCCGGGCAACTTCATCTTCAGGTAACTGATGTGACAACTTGCCATGAACTTGTTCAGTGTTGGCATGTCGAGCAACGCGTGATACGCACTTTCTAAGTTCACAACTTCAAACTCCAAATTTTCGGTTCGGCAGTTATCTCGAGTGCCGAACAACACGTCAACCCGGACCTTGCCAATAGGTTCACAGGAAATGCCTGGCACAATACCATGGAAAGTTGTTCTTGTAGCTTGGAGCATGTTCTCCAAGATGCCCAACTTGCGCATCGTATCCACATACATGATATTGATACTGCTGCCATTGTCGATCAGCACCTTGGAGAATCTCACATTGATATTGGGGCCGATGAACGTTGGGTCCAGCACCAACGCGTATGAACCAGGACTCGGCATAAGATTGGGATGATCCTTGATATTCCAAGTAATTTCCTGATCCGACCAAGGCATATACCTCGTCACTGCAGGCATAACTGCGTTCACTTCCATGTGTCGGCGCTGCAAGCTCTTTCTGTCTGTTTCCTCTGTGGTAAACACACAGTAACTCTGGTGATGCTCTCTATATTCATCTCTCCCCTCATTTCCAGGATATCTTTGATCTGGCTGATGTTGATTTTCCACCTGATGCACTACATCCCTTCTCTCATGGTTTTCATACCTCGGCGGAGGGGGTGGCAACATTAATCGCTATGCTTCGCTCGGAGAGCGATTGTTGTCGGGGTAACTCCTGCCGAGGTTGATCATTCCGAGGTGCCTGAGCATTCCCCGAACCACTTTGTTCTATCTTCCTCATCCACTCACATTGCCGAGTCGTGTGACCCGCCGGGTTACTCGGATTTGGCGTGTGAAATTTACATGGTTGATCCAGCATTGCCTCATAGGTATACCTCGGACGGTCCTTCTTTTCTTGCCATCGCTTTTCCGCTCAAGGCCCAAGTTTTCTTGCCATCATTTCTTGGAGTCCATTGTTGCCCTCCAGTTTTCTGACATTGATTACTCCCTGCTCCGGGTTGATCTTGATTTACAGCAGCAACTTGTTGCAAACTGTACTTGTAATCCGGTCTATCATATCTTCTCTTACCCCGGTAATCATTTTGCCGGGATGATCCGGCTCCATCTCTCTGGTAGTACTCCTCATTTGACTCGTTTGACACAAGCCTAGGTTGAGTCGGATCACCCAAGGCATATGAATCTGCAATCCGGATCGTCTCTGCCAGTGTAGTTGGCATATCCCTTTGTAGCCTTTGCCATAGCATGCTTGCATATCTACACCCTTGTGCAAACCAAGCTATCGCATGTGACTCGATCACGTCCTCACAAGACTTTCTCACGGTGCACCAGCGGGTCAAGAACTCCCTGTCTGTTTCATTCGGTCTCTGCTTGCACATTTCTAGGGTTTGTGGCCTATTCGGCCTCTGATACGTGCTCGAGAAGTTGCTGACAAACATTTCCTCAAAATCAATCCAACAGTTGATACTTCCGGGTGGCAAATTGTTTAGCCATACCCTTGCTGGCCCCTCCAGCATCTGAGGCACGTATCTCATAGCCCATCTCAAGGTTCCTGTGGCAATTTTCACCAACGTAGCGTAGTTAATCAACCAATCCTCCGGCTTTGTGCTGTCGTCATATGTTTTCGTGCCTATGGGTAACTGAAAGTTCGGTACCGGAGGCTCCTTCATGATCCGGGGCCCAAAACACGCCGGACCCGGAGGACTTTGACACTCAATTTGCTCCGACCTATAAAGTCGATCCAGTTTTAACCTAGCATCGTCAGGCATCAAGCCCCTACTTCCCAATCTTGACCCTATCACGTGATAGTCCGGCCTTGGGTATCCTGCGTTCACCATTTCCGAATCACCATCATTATATCTGTCTTTCTCTCGTGGAGCGCCTCTCTGTTGCATACCTCGGCCGGCACTTTGCTCTTGCCGTGGTATATTCCACGCTACGGTTGCCTCGCCTCCCGCCGAAGTTACTTGTCGACATTGTTTCATAAGATTTCCTTGACCGGCATTGCCTTGGTCGCGGTTATCACAGCCAGCCTCTCCTCGGCTGACGCTTCGCCGATCATCATTTCCCTGTACTGCTTTTCCTTTCCCTGCCCTTGTCGGGTCATATGGGACTATCTGTTTGTTTCTCCTCGCCGAGGTTACCACCTCCTCTCTTCTTGGGTCTCCATGAGGGGATGATGCTGCTCTAGCTGATTTCTCCGGGTTACCTACAGCTGAATGAACAACTTTGGATGCCCCAGCCCTTGTCGGGTTCGCCCTGAGCAACTCTTCATTTTGTCTGTTTACGATCCGAACTAACTCATTGACTCTTTCCTGCTGTCTTTGTCGGGCTTCACCCGTCAAACCCTTTAACTCGGATGCAGCTGCATCCGCTGCTCTGAGGTTCTTTGCAGGGGTACTGTACTTCGGCAGCCCCGTGGACAGAAAGTTCTCTGACTCCTCAACTCTAGTATCACCCTCTTTGTTCATTTCACTGATGAGGTTTTTCCCCTTTACTTTTACAGTATCTACCTTATTCGCTCTTGCGTACTCACGCAGCGTCATGTTCAATGACTGCTGAGTCGCGGCTATCTTTTTCGCACCCTCTAGTATTTTCTGCCTAGTTTCCTCTAACTCAGCCTGTGCCTGAGCCGGATCTACTGCAGGTGCTATGGGGCTCTCTAGGCTATCTATCGCTGCAAAGACGCTTCTCTGGCCTCTCTAGTGGAGGACCTCTACTTTTCCTCGGTGCCTTGGGTGTTACCTCCGGATCTGGTGTCGGATCCTTGCTCGTGCCAGTGCCAAGCGCTGTCATCATCACCTCGGCACGGTCAGGGGAGCGAGTGGTACGCGCCCCATGAACCGCGCTAAGGGGTGGCTCTCCTCCCTTGACGACGTGTCGCGGGTGAACGCACGACACATCGACAGTGACATAGATCTTGTGCGTGCCAAGCTTGACGAAGAGGCCATTGCACGGAAGGGGTCACTTGCCGAAGCAGCCAGCATTGTCGCTGACAAAGTCCAGCGCTCCAAAGCGCTGAACAAGCCCGGAGATGATGCGCTCGCCGGTGCCGATGAGGTTTCCCATCCGGATCTTCACTCCTGCTAGCACCGCTAGCCCCACGGTGGGCGCCAACTGTCGTGGTGGTGTCACGGCAGATGCCATGGATAGGTTAAAGGTGGGGACAAGATGCACTAGAGGAATCCAGGGAGGGATAGTGTGGTGATTCCACACACAGATGTGTTGTATTCAATATCTTTCCAAGAGTTACAAGTGCTCCTTGAGCCGTATTAGGGAGAGGAGGAAGAAGGAACTCTCTTACTCTCTCTACTAGCTAGCCCTCAGGAACATACTAGAGAATAACCAAGTCCAGCTCAACCAACTAGAGATCAACCCTTTCTACAGATGCCCTAGCCCTCCTTATATAGGGGTGGCTAGGTCTCCAATTAGGGCATACGTGGAGGCATATTCCAGGGAATATGCCTCTTCCCAAAATAGTAAACCGACCGGGTCTATTTTCCCTAGCATAAGCCATGCAGAGGCTACGTGAGCCTCTGCGGCGCCAGCGTCATCCGACACGGGCAGCGTCACCCTTGTCGGCCACGCCTCGGTGGTCGGATCATCTGCTGGCTCACGCTCTGCGTACAGTGGTCACCTTTTGACCAGCGAGATACCTTCCTTCTCTTCCATGCTTGATATAACCCGGACCGTGCCTGGTTTATCCGGCCACACCGGTACCTGCATACAAGTTACATAAATCCCGCCGGCATACGACATAAGTCGGTCGGGACTCAGTTAGGCGGACATCCTCCGGTCCGGGTTACTCCGTGATTCGGCCTGCCTTGAGGTGACTCGGCCAACACTTGCTTTGACCTTGCCGTACCTCGGCTAACTCGGCCTTTATACCCCGACGTGACCCTACCCGGGGGTATCCCCGCCCAACAGGGACAATGCCATGGAATGTTGTGTCTGAGGCTTCTAGGCAAGTCAGAGGGATCCTCATTGCTCGCAAGGTACTTGCGAATATGAGGTTTATGCCGCTTCCGCCGTCCATGAAGACGCGGCTCATGTCGAAACCTCCGATTTGCGCCTCGAGTATGAGGGGACAATGGCATGGACGGGGTACTTGAGGCGGATGATCGTGTTTGTCGAAGGTGATGCAGGACTCGCTTCCACTGAGGTGCTTAGTGGTGGAAGGTGGTGTTGGGGGGATACCCCTGGGTAGGGTCACACCGGGGTATAAAGGCCAAGATAGCCGAGGTACGGCAAGGTCAAAGCGAGTGCTGGCCGAGTCACCTCAAGGCAGGCCGAATCACGGAGTAACCCGGACCAAGGGATGTCCACCTAACTGGGTCTCAACCGACTTATGCCGTATGTCGGTAAGATGAATCTAACTTATATGCATGTACTAGTGTGGCCGGATCAACTAGGTACGATCCGGGTTATATCAAGCTTGTAAGAGAAGGAAGGTATCTCGCTGGTAAAAGGGTGACCATTGTATGCAGAGCGTGAGAGAAGCAGACAAAGGTGATGATGCCTGTGTCGGATGACGGGGGCGCCACAGAGGCTCACATAGCCTCTGCATGGATGACGCTGGGCAAAAGTGACCCGGTCGGCTTACTATTTCGGGAGGAATATGCCTCCATGTATGCCCTAATTGGAGACCTAGCCACCCCTATATAAGGAGGGCTAGGGCCTCTGTAGAAAGGGTTGGTCTTTGACTGATTGAGTTCTAGAGAGTTGTGTGTGTTCCTGAGACCTAGCTAGAGGTGAGAGTAAGAGAGTCCCTTCTTCCTCTTCTCCCCAATACAGCTCAAGGAGCACTTGTAATCTGTGGAAGTGAATCAAATACAAAGCTACTGTGTGTGGAATCACCACACTATCCCTCCCTGGATTCCCCTAGCGCATTTAGTCCCCACCTTTAGCCTATTCATGGCATCTGCCATGACACCACCACGACAGGTGGCGAGTTTGTGGGCAAGTTGACTTGGCGAGTGATGGCCTTCTGCACCCTGTTAGAGGGGCGTACTTTTTGGATCATCATGGTACCCATGGCTCGTGGGTATGGTTTGCCTCCCTGGTGCTGGTCCGGCGCAGCTGCGTTTGGGGGTAGTCCAGGTGGTGGTGGCGGAGTGCCATGTGGCACGGCGCCTGGAGCGGCTCCGTAGCCTCTTTCAACTGCGTTGCGATTCATCCGAGCTAATCCTTCATGTAGTTTGAGGAACTCGCGGCAGTCCTTGAGGAGGTGGCTGGACTTCTTCTTTCCATCATGCTTGTCAATGTAGAAGTGCACCGTACATGGCCCGGACAGTTTGTCTTCAATGGATGTCGCGGGTGCCTCATCATGATTGCGGCGTTGCCACACTTGTGTGGTTTTCCCGGAGTCGCGGTATCCACTGCTGCGGTTATCGTCGCGTCTGTCGGCGTATCCAGCTGCGACCATGTTGACATCGTCGCGGTCATCATAGATGCACATGCGGCGTTTGCCTCGGCGGTCGCGTCTGCGCTCGAGTTCTGCCTCCTTGTCGGAGTGAACGCGATTCTTCACCGAATCTTCTCCATTGGCCCACCGATTCGCGATTTCCATCAGGTGGTCGATCGCCTTGGGCTTTGAGCGGCCCAGCTCCTCCCTGAGCTCTATGCAGCGGACGCCGCCGTTGAATGCGTCAATCGCGCGATCCTCCGAGATGTTCTCTGCGGAGTTCTTGATGATGGACCACCTTTGGATGTAGGAGCATAGCGATTCGCCTGATCATTGCTGGCAGCATCTCAGCTCTTCGATTGATGAGGCCGCTTGTAGGAGCCCTTGAAGTTGCGCACGAAGCTGTAAACCAGCTCATCCCAACTGCGAATGGATCCGCGTGGGAGGTTTTTGAGCCATGCTCGGGCGGCGCCTTGCAGCTGTAGCTGTAGGCATTGCATGGTCGTGCTTCGACTGCCGTCGTGGAGTCTGACGAAGAAGATGTGGTCTTCCAGCCAGATCTTTGGGTCTTGTAGGCCGTCAAACTTCGGGTTCTTCGATGGGAGTTTAAACCCCTTGGGCATTCGCTTTTGCCTGATGGCCCTGCTGAAGCATGTGGCTCCATAGAGCTCCACATCCTCGTCTTCTGAATCAGTCAACCGAGCACATCGCTCCCTAGATTTGTTGATCTTGTGATGTGTGAGGTCGCCGCGCGCATCATAGTCGTGGTCGTGTCGCTGTGAGCGGCAGCGTCGAGACAGGTCATGGATGTCGTCGCTGGATGAGGGCGAGGAGTAGCGCTTTGCCTTTTTTCGGCTCCAGTGTTGGCTCCTTGTCGAGGGCGGCTTTGACTAGTCCCAAGCCCGCGATCGTAGATTGGTGCATAGCAGCTCGGGGATCTCCAGCTGGCAGCTGATTGTTGAGGAGGTACATGGTGGCTGCGGTCACCGTGGCCTGTGGCGTCTTGGGGACCATATTGCCCCGTGTATCGACTGTCATAGAGCTGAAGTCGAGGACCTTTGCAGCTTCTATGCGTTCTTGCTCGGTAAGATGGGCCATCCGAGATCGCCTCTTGTTTGCGAGGTACTCGTTGCCCTTTGAGGAGGATCCTCCGTGGGAGGAGAGCCCAGCATGTCGAAGGCTCGACTCGTCTGCCGCCTTTTTGCACGCCTCGAGTTGCGCGATTGTTTGCACTTGGCGCTTGAATTCTTCCTTCAGGAGCCAGTGGTATCCCATTAGCAGTTCTTGCGGAGATCCGAAGGGTAGAGCGTTGCCTCGTAGGGCATCGCGGCAGCGTGCCCACTCTTGTTCGTTGAGCTTGATCACGACGCGTTCGCCGGTTTGCTCGTTTATTATGGTTGGAGGTTCGACTGCTCCTCCGTTGTTAATGGGGGTGCCGTTGCCACCATTTCCACCGTTGCCGCCGTTGCCGCCATTAGGCGGGTCGGTTCCGTTGCCACGGTTGCCCGTGTTGTCGCGATTGGCGGAGGTGTCGCCCGCGTTGATGACAGCGCACATGAAGTGGTTGGGGAAGCTGTTGTTCCTGCAACTTTTAGATCCAGAACCGTAGGTTCCATCTTCAGTTGCCAGATCGCTCAGATCGGAGTCGCGACTGCTGTCGCTGACCATGTTCTCGACTGTTGTCGGGGCGCTGAGCTTGCTGAGGGTGCTGATAGATGGAGGGAACCACGATGCTGGAGCAATCGATGGTACCGCCGGCTGGTCAGGCATGCGAAGCGTGCCCATTTGACCGACTTGGAAGCGGAAGCTCCCGATCGCCAGGCTGATTCCGTCGCCCACGGACTCGAAAGCCAGGCGAGTGGCTGGCATGTGGACGGTGAAGTCGAACGCGCCAAAGAGCTGGCGAATCTCCGCTATTGCGGAGTTGTAGATCGCGGTTGATGGGGCCGAAGAAGCCGCAACATCAGCACTCCCAATTCCCACAGACGGCGCCAATTGATGAGGGTTTAACTCGTCAATGCCCATTGTTATGGACTTGGGTTTTGGAGAAGGAGGGAGCGCTGGAGACATCTATCGGCTAGCAAACAAGCACACAGGAGACTTGAAGATTTACCTAGGTTTAGGCCTCGTAGAGGTCCCTAGTCCTACTTGTCTGCTCGTGGAATTATCAAAGGAATCGAAGATTACAATGGTGCGCAGATGCAATATGGCGAGGGTTGTGGAAACTAGGGTTGCGTGTGTCCTCCTCTCCGCCCTCTCCTAGCCTTTATATAGATAGGCTAGGTCTCGGGTAGCAGGTCGAGTCAGTTACAGGTTAGGGTTTTCCCCTTTGAACTTTCTATCTTTAGCTTCTTCTTGTTCTTCAAGCAATCGAGAGTCCATAGGTTACTCGAGTTCTTCATTTGGGCCTTGGCGACACCGTGGGCCTCTATGTATTCAGGCCGTATATACCAAGCTCGAGTACCCATAGGGTATACCCATGTCAGTCCATATTAGATCTTCTTGGAGCAATAATAGATGTGGGAAAGGGTACCATGCACCTTTCTTCTCCACCAAACAATCATATTTTCCCCAAGGTTAAGAATAAAAGTAAGAGAGGTAAGGGCAAGAAATTTGGTCTTAATGCTTCTTCATTTGAGAACACTTGATTCTTTTCTTGCTTCTTATGCCTAACTTAAAGGCGTTAAAGAAAAGTACTTATTGGGAGATAACCCAAAAGTTTTAGATGAGTCTTGGAAGTTATTACTTCAGTAATAACCGCTCCTTATCCTTTTTATTTGCTTTTTGTGCCAAGAGTAACCTCTAATGAGAGAGAAGTAATGATTGGGAAAGTTGCTGTCCCGAAACAGATTTCTGTGCTTCACCATACAAATTCGTGTAAAATCTTTGAACGTCTTTTTGAGGCGTGAATTTTTGTGCTTCTGCCCCAGGTTGTTATCTAACTTTTGTTAGATCAACACTTTTTGATTTGAGCAACAGAAGGTCTTCGAAAAAATTCGTCTTTACCTTCTGGTCTGTTTTGACAGATTTCTGCCATTTTCTGCATTTGCTTCTTGTTGGTTCCTTTTTGAGTTATTTTGGGGAATTGAGCCTTTTGAGGGAAGTGCTACAGTAGCTAGTGTTCTAATGGAAGTTTATTTGGTGTTAGAACTGAACCTTAAGACTTATTTATATTAAGTGCACTAATGTTGCTAATGAGATTGTGTGAAGTTTTGTATGAAGGAAAAATTTCAGGTGTATGCAAGGAATGAGTAATGAGATGAAGGATGGACTAAAGCTCAAGCTTGGGGATGCCACGCGTGTCACCCCAAGAAATATCCAAGAAGTACAAGCGTCAAAGCTTGGGGATGCCCAAGGCATCCCCTTCTTCATCAATAAAAAATCCAGGTTTCTTTCAAACACTTCATTTTTATTGTTTCATGCACAGTTGTGTTTTTCTTGGAGCGTCTTCTTTTTCGTTTTTGTTTTGGTTTTTCGTTTGCCTTGTTTGCTTAGTTTGCTGAATAAATTGGTTGGACCCCCTCTTTCATACATTGGTTTTCAAATAGTTTGGTTTGGTTTGGAAAAGAGTAGGAAAGTTCATGCTTAAGTGGTAACAAGAGCTTGTTTTTGACTGTGGCCTACGCTCTGTCATGCCATGCTTGATATTGTTTTGGCTTTATGCTTAGTATTCTTTGCTGTAGCATGACTTGTTTTCTCGGGTGAATTGGGTTATTACTTTAGTAATAACCGCTCCTTATCCTTTTTATTTGCTTTTTGTGCCAAGAGTAACCTCTAATGAGAGAGAAATAATTCTTGGGAAAGTTGCTGTCCCGAAACAGATTTTTGTGCTTCACCGTAAAAAAATCGTGTAAAATCTCTATACGTCGTTTTGAGGTGTGAATTTTTGTGCTTCTGCCCCAGGTTGTTATCTAACTTTCGTTAGATTAACACTTTTTTATTTGAGCAACAGAAGGTCTTCGAAAAAAATGGTTTTTACCTGCTGGTCTGTTTTGACAGATTTCTGCCATTATTTGCATTTGCTTCTTGTTGGTTCCTTTTTGAGTTCTTTTGGGGAATTTAGCTTTTTGAGGGAAGTGCTACAGTATCTTGTGTTTTAATAGAAGTTTTATTGGTGTTCAAACTGAACCTAAAGACTTATTATCTTGAGTGCACTAATGTTGCTAATAAAGATTGTGTGAAGTTTTGTATGAAGGAAAAAAATTCAGGTGTATGGAGAGAATGATGTAATGAGATGAAGAATAGACTAAAGATCAAGCTTGGGGATGCCACCACGTGTCACCCGAGAAATATGCAAGAGGTACAAGCGTCAAAGCTTGGGAATGCCGAAGGCATCCCCTTCTTCATCAATAAAAATCCCAGGTTTCTTCCAAACACTTCATTTTTTGTTTCATGCACAGTTGTGTTGTTCTTGGAGCGTCTTCTTTTTCATTTTTGTTTTGGTTTTCGTTTGCTTGGTTTTCTTAGTTTGCTGAATAAATTGGTTGGACCCCCTCTTTCATATATTGGTTTTCAAATAGTTTGGTTTGGATTGGAAAAGAGTAGGAAAAGTTCATGCTTAAGTGGTAAAAGGAGCTTGTTTTTGACTCTGGCTTATGCTTTGTCATGCCATGCTTGATATTGTTTTGGCTTTATGCTTAGTGATCTTTTATGTAGCATGACATGTTATAGAAAATTGAGATTGCTTAATGTGCCTTGGAAGAATCATGCGTTGTTTTAGCATATTAAAGCATAGTATTGTGGTAATCTCCTTTAATGCTTTATTTGGGTTGACTTGGCGCATGCTAACACCATGTTATGACTATCCCAAGTCACCATAGCCTTTATGATCCTTTAGTTTTAGACTTGTAATATCACTTTATGCTTTGATTAATGATGTTTTGTCGCTGACATGGGTATGCCTAATAGGCACTCGACTACAGCCTACCTGGTGCGGCTCGACGGAAGGCGCACTCGAAAAATTGCCAAGGTCCATGACGCCTATGACGGTTCGACTGGTATGAAGCCCATATGGACATGGACTCCCAAACGCACAAGACAAGGAAGTCTCAATAGTAGAGTTTGAATCTAACTTGTAACCAACTCGTATTGGTACCTGAGACCTAGCCTCTCCATATATAAAGGCTAGGAGGGTCCAACGAGGAGGATACGCTACGCCACAATAGATCTAGACATCGCGACTCCTACAATAGATCGCCACAATAGACAATAGATCTAGACGCTGCAATAGACAATAGACAGATCTACGATCTCCCATACGCCAGATCCAATATGCGCATCCACCGCCATCGGTGACATTGTAATCCTTCGGATCATCATCAATCAAGAGCAGACAAGTAGGAGTAGGGTCCTCTACGAGGCCTGAACCTGGGTAAAACTTGCGTCCCTGTGTGCATGTTTGCTAGCCGTACCGAGATCTCCAGTGCTCCCTTTTTCTCCAAAACCCAAGTCCATAACAATGGGCATTGATGAGTTAAACCCTCGTCAATTGGCGCCGTCTGTGGGAATCGGGGACGCTGATGTTACGATTTCGATGGCTCCAACCTCTACAATCTACGTCTCGTCTTCCGGACGAGATCCTTCACATCAATGACGGCCAGACCACATCTGGTCAGATCATCTACTCATCGACGCATTGGATTAATTCATCAACGTATGCACGGCAACCACTTTTTCTTCGCCGGCATGAATGCACAGATCGGTTCTGTCCGGTTGGTCAGCCGCCGGTGACTGAACGGCCATACACATTGATCGCTACTCGAATCTGGTGACTGAACGGCCATACGCGTCGATCGCTACTCGAATCACCAGATTAAGATCAGCGTTGCAGCTAGTTCAGTTCAAAACGACATGTTCATGTATAAGTCCCGAGGCATCCAATAGTATTTGATCAAAGAAGCTAGTACGGGCGTAAGGAGCATGCATGCATCCAATCAGCGAGAGAGAGAAAAAATCCATCGCAAAGGATCTCATGTACAGAGCAGCTCAAGCAATTAACAGAAGCAAAGAAATATAAAAGATTAGAGGTAGCGGCAGCCGTCAGAGCTAGCGTCTAGCGGTGCATTGCTTCCGTAACTGCGACCCACCGGTTGTTTCGACTCCAGCGACCCTACGACTATACTCAGGGGCTGCGTTGACACGTCAGTCTTCGACTGCGTTGGCCCGCTGAGTTTTCGACTCCGACGACCTGTCGATACGGTCTTCGATTGCAGCGACCCGCTGCTGCCTCGGCTCCAGTGACTCGGGGGCTCCCTCTACATCGACCACCCACTACAATCTTCGGTTGGGGCAACTCGCTACCGCCATCAGCATCGGCGACCCACTGCCGCGTCGACTCCGGTCCGCCGCATCGGCTCTCGAACGCCACCTCGACTACATCGACAACATCGAATCTACACTTGGGGGCTCCATCGACTCCACCGCGAGGCCCGTTACCGTCTTCAGCTACGGTGACTCACTACGGTCTCCGAATCCGCCCATCTACTGAGTCTTCGACTCCATCACGTGACTCACTGTGGTCTTCGGGTGAGGTGACCCGATACGGTCTTCGACTGCTATGGCCTGTTACAGTCTTCATATACGGCAATTCGTCATCACCACGTGACTCTGATCCGCCGTGTCGACTACATCCACCGCGTCACTCGCTGCCACGTTAACTCTAGTCTTCGACTCTAGTGATTCGCTATGATATTCGACTCGAGGGCTCCCTCCGCTTCGGCGACCTATCGTGGTCTTCAGCTTCAACGACCGGCTGCGGTATTCATATCGGGTGACTCGGTGGCTCCCTCGACTCATGCGACCACGAGCGGTTACAATCTTCAACTCCCACGACCCGCCGATCGCATCGGATCATGCGACTCGTTCATCACGGCAACTATCAATAAAGCTAAGTTTCTCTCTACTTAGAGCTGATTTCTTTTTAACTCGCACTTGATACACTCGGGGGCTGCGCCCTCTTCGAGTAACCTAATGTGCCGTCGACTCCATGCACTTGAGCACCTCATACGCGATAGCCCGAGTAGCTGATTATGCCTGATCGTCGAATCCTTGAACTCCGAGTGCCTCGGCAAGGTACTGAGACTAAGGGTAATCAGGCTAACGAAAAGGCCTAGCATACAATGTAAAAGTGTTGACTTGATTGGCACCAGAATTTTACTTTGCAAACCGACATGCAAATATTCTTTACAAGATACAAGTACTTCACAATTTTATGTGTTTTTTGCAGCTTACAAGGATGTCGACTTCGTCGAGCTATTCTTTCGGGTCCTCCAACAGGAGTCGACAAAACAACTGGCTACGCCATACACTCAAGACCCGAGTCGAGTTCTTCCTCGGATGGTTGCATCGCTTGATGCTACGAAGATGCGGTGCTAACGATGCACCCGACAGAAGTGACTGTGTCGACTCCAACCGCATCATCGATTCAAGCTCCTTATGCATGACACGCTGACTCGATGCACATCTGGGTCAGTGGTTTCTCCTCGCATGATTTTCGACTACCATTGCAAGATACAAGACTCGAGTCTCTGCCCGAGTCTGCGACTCCGCCAGACACTCGGGGGCTACTCCAAACTGGAGCACTGAATGTGCATATACAAGATCTTCGAGTGGCACGCTCTGAATCCTCACTCGAATCCACGATTCGACTAAGGACTCGGGGGCTACTCCCATAGGGAGCACTGGCCGCGCACCTAAAGAAATTTGTGAAGATATCCAAGCATCATGAAAACCCTTCACTCGAATCAACGATTCGAGTGTGAATTACCGTTTACTCCCATAGGGAGCGCTGAAAGCACATTCAACTGAAACAAGCAACTAAAGACGACAGCAGTCGCAAAATACTTATAGTCCTCACTCGAGTCTACGACTCGAATAGGCACTCGGGGGCTACTCCCATAGGGAGCACTGGTTGCGCACCCTATGATTATTTTTCCTTATACATCGTATTGTGTGTCGATAACATCCACACTCGAATGCTATGGCGACTCCATCCCATATTTTCCCTACAAAGAGATTACGTCTCCTGGGCCACCCGAATCATCTCCGCGATGACAAAAAAATCGGATGCCGCGCTTACAGCGTGAAGATAAGACCTGAATAAGGCCTGGCAACGCATCTGCTGCGCTCTACCAGAAATAATCCGTACCTACAGGTACGATGAATAAGCCTTGACGGACGCATCGAGTGCTCACATTTACACACTGGGATTTGACTCTATAAGACCTCCACGGCCTGAGTCGAATTACACCAGCAATTTCCGAATTCGAGTCCGGGGACTCGAGTTTGAGTAGGTAGCGTTGTTTTTGCCCTAGAGCAATTAGCTGGTCCCGATCCATCGAGCGCACCTGGCACGTTTACCAACATTCCTATGAACTACTACAAATTCGACTGACCCAATGAACTTCCGGGTGAGTTCTTTGCACTCGACACAATTGTCGACTCCGACATCCTAATGCAAAGATCAAGACTTCTGAGTCTCCATCCGAATCTACGATTCACATGGACACTCGGGGGCTACTAACATGGGTATGCCCAATAGGCACTCGACTACAGCCTACCAGGTGCGGCTCGACGGAAGGCGCACTCGACAAATTGCCAAGGTTCATGACGCCTATGACGGTTCGACTGGTATGAAGCCCATATGGACACGGACTCCCAAACGCACAAGACAAGGAAGTCTCAATAGTAGAGTTTGAATCTAACTTGTAACCAACTCGTATTGGTACCTGAGACCTAGCCTCTCCATATATAAAGGCTAGGAGGGTCCAACGAGGAGGATACGCTACGCCACAATAGATCTAGACATCGCGACTCCTACAATAGATCGCCACAATAGACAATAGATCTAGACGCTGCAATAGACAATAGACAGATCTACGGTCTCCCATACGCCAGATCCAATCTGCGCATCCACCGTCATCGGTGACATTGTAATCCTTCGGATCATCATCAATCAACAGCAGACAAGCAGGAGTAGGGTCCTCTACGAGGCCTGAACCTGGGTAAAACTTGCGTCCCTGTGCGCTTGTTTCCTAGCCGTACCGAGATCTCCAGCGCTCCCTTCTTCTCTAAAACCCAAGTCCATAACAATGGGCATTGATGAGTTAAACCCTCGTCAGTCGCTCTGCATGATTATAGCCATTATTGCTCTCTTAGTCGGTCGCTCCCAGTCTTTTGCTAGCCTCCATAACCAAGTATGAGTTCCACTCATGCATCCAACTCCTAAAACCAATTTATTCCAAAGAGTCCACCATACCTACCTATTAGCATTTGCTATTCCAAGTATATTCATGTTTTTATCTACCTTCTGAATTAAACTTGTTATGAGAAAACTAGTGATTAAAGCTCTCACGAACTTGATGGCACACTTTACTTTTCTTACCCTTAATAAACTTGAACCATTGTGTCGTCTATGTTGTATATGCTTGCACTTATATGTTGGGGATTAGCAGAACCATGTTATCATGGGGAACGCTTTCAACATTGCACTTGTACTTTGTACCTAATTGATATCATGCTCTTTTGTCTATGGATGTTGTCGGTGTGAAATGAAAGGGGAGCTTGTAAGTCCATGGAGTTATGTATGTGTGTTAGATAAACGCCTGGGCCGCCGGTCTAATCCATGCTGTCATGGTGGAAACCTGCAGTGTAACCATAATGAGTTGTCTATGAAGCATTCTTCTTATAAAAAAGGAGTCAGATATTGAGAAAAAAAGAGAGATATGAGAAAAGAGGAAAGAGAGAAAAAAGCACCATTTCCCATGGTAAATAAGAAGATTGCTGAGATGCTCGTTGTCTGCTTGCCTTGTCATTTTGATATGGGGATTCTTCCGTATCATCGGGCAAGGGGTACCCCGTTGGCGGTTCTCTATGATACACATGTACTTACTATGACAAGTACTTACCGGTAACTAAACTTGAGTAGCATGAGGAGCGGCCCTCGTATTCAAGGGACATGAGATTTCCAACTTATACTTTGTCAAGCATATACTCCATAGTTTGTTCACTTTAACCTTAATCACTTCAAGATTCTTATGATAGGGGCAATGAGATCTGAAAGCTAATAAGTACCATAATTTTTGGAAGCTCTTTATGAAACTTGAATCCCTACTTCCTTCTATGAAGGCCTTTCTTTTACTTTTATGTTGAGTCTACACCTTCTATCTTTATGCACCTATTGAGAGAGCATAGTGGCCATTCTTAGTTCTATGTGCATTGTCCCAAGACTTGTTGATTGATGCATAATTTTGATATTCCTTGTTCTTAAACTATTTGTATCTAGTCACTCTTATGAACTTTGAAGGTGTCATATGCATCTATGTTTGCTACTCTATGAGGGACAAGCTGAATGCCACTATGCTATGTTTTCTTTATGTGAAATAAACAAACGTCTTGCAAAGCATTGTTATTCATGAATCTTTTCTTTGTGCCTTTTCATGTTGCAACATAGTTGCTATGTATTATTGTTAGAACTTTGTCTTTCATGCTATGTTAAAGTACTATGATCCCAGCTATCAATATTTTACAAATACTTTGATCAAGTTTATGATGGTGCATGTCACCTCAAAAATTATTCTTTCTTTTTATCACTTACCTACTCGAGGATGAGCAAGAGTTAAGCTTGGGGATGTTGATACGTTGCTAACGTATCCATAATTTTTGATGTTCCATGTTTGGTTTTATCTACTTTCTTATGTTTTATCCACACTTTGGAGTACTTTTTATACACTTTCTTGAACTAACCTATTAACAAGATGCCATAGTGCCAGTTGCCTGTTTTCTGCTGTTTTTGGTTCCAGGAAAGTCAGAAAATGAATATTCTCGGAATTGAACGGGACAAAAGCCAAAGTCAGTTTTTCACCGAGGGGGACATGGAGCCAGAATACGAGACGGAGAGGGGTCAGGGTGCGGCCACACCACCTGGCCGCACGGCTAGGCCTGACCCGCGCTAGGGGGTGGTGCGGCCACCCAGGGCACCCCCTCGGCCTCCCCTTTTACCTATAAGATGCCTCCGATACAGAAACCCTAAGTACCCGATCAAAATTCCACGAAAGAGTCTGTAGCCGTTGTAATCTCCATCCCTAGATCGGGAGGGATCTGAAGCTCTTCCCGGCACCCTGCCGGAGGGGAGAATTCACCCTGGAGGCCTTCTTCATCACCTTGCAAGCCTCCGGTGTGATGCGTGAGTAGTTCATCCTTGGACTACGGGTCCATGTAGTAGCTAGATGGCTGGTTCTTCTCATTTGTGCTATCATGTTTAGATCTTGTGAGCTCCGTTCCTGATCAAGATCATCTATTTGTAATCCTACATGTTGTGTTTGCGAGGATCCGATGGATATTGAGATGCTATTTCAGATTGATTATTGATTCTATCGTGTCTTTGTTATTTGTGATCTTGCATGCTTTCCGTTGTTAGTAGCTATCTTGGCCAAGTAGATGCTAGCAACTCCAATAGTTAGTATTTATGCTCGATAGTGGGTTCATGCCTCTAGTAATCTGGGAAGTGACAGAAATCTCTAAGGTACTAGATGTGCTATGGCTACTAGGGAGAAAATAGCAATCCTTTGTTCATAGAACAATCGTATTGTTTACTTTACACGCAATGCGTAATGCAATTATCTGTTGCTTGCAACTTAGTACTAGAGGGGGTTCGGATGATAACCTGAAGGTGGATTATTAGTCATAGATGTAGTTGGATTACGGTCTATGTATAATGTTGTAATACCCAATCAAATCTCAAAGGAGTCAAGATGATTAGTATATGCATGTATGCTTTCTCGATGTTTGTCAACTGCCTCGCTGTAATTTGTTCACCCAACATGTCATCTATCTTAAGGAGAGCCACCACTAGTGAACTATGGATCCCGGTCCTTTCTTTTATCATCAATCTACAATTGTTTACTTTCTGCAAGCTTTTACTTTCTTCTACACAATACGTTTAATCCTTTGTTTTCAGCAAAACTGGTGAGATTAACAACCTCATTGTAAGTTGGGGGCAAAGTTCTGTGGTTGTGTTGTGTAGGATTCCAAGTTGGCAACAACACCTTGGATGTGTTTCCTTGCTCCTACTGGTTCGATAACCTTGGTTTCATAACTAAGGGAAACTTACCGTTGTGCTCATCATACCTTCTTCTTGGGGTTCCCCAACAAGCTCATTATTACACGAGTCAGCAATGATCAATATCATTCGTGCAACAGCCTACTATCACCTCATGCCTATGCTTTTAGCCACTAAAAGTTACAAGTCACTACTTCCGGTGAAAGCTGGAAATCTACTGCTATTGTTTACTACTTTGAATCAACTGCTATAAATCACCACTCGCTTTGTGAGTTTATTGATATACAAGTGTGGTTGAGAGTGATGTCTAGGCCACACTTTTCACCTAATGTTGCTACTACTCCTGCTACTAGAAAGAAAACTACTATCCTAGCAAGTTCACCATTGTCTAGGATGTCTACTAGAACTGAACATGACTTGTTGGATGTTGGCAAAGATAAAGAGGGGACACCTGATTTATCTAAGTTTGTGTCCAATTATGATATAGAATCTAGATATGAAGAAGATGAACTTTATGATGAAAATGATATTGAAACTAGCTCTAAATCAACACCTTCTAAAGAAGATATGGATTTTACTGAAGCTTTTCTGAACCTTGATTTAGATGACTTGGATAAATTTGATGCTATCGTGAGTACTTGTTTAGGAGAGTTAATCCTTGTGGTAAGTAAAATAGATGCACCTACAATATACATTAAAGATAAAGAGTATGAGTTAATGGTATACTCTGAAATAATAGAAATGGTTGAATCATCTAAGTTCTATGGTAAAGAAGAAGAATTCCCCTATGAACGCTTAACAAATCTTAATGATCTATCTAGCCTATTTGGGAAAACTGAAATCCAACAATGCTATTGCTCCTTGAAATTGTTTCCTTTCTCTTTGGGAGGAAAAGCAAAAGCTTGGTATAACTCACAAGCTCCAAAGTCAATCACTAGCAAAGAGGCATGCATATACTTGTTCTATAACAGAAATTTCCCTTCTAGTAAAATGCATGCCATGATTGCTGAAATTAGTAACTTTGGGCAAAGTAACGAGGAGAGTATTCCTCAAGCTTGGGGAGATATTGTGCCCTTGAGAGGAGATGCACTGCTCATGGTTTTAAAGATAATGAGTTGTTTGATATATTTTACAATGGACTAACTGAAAAATCTAGATCTTATCTAGACAATGTTGCAGGGAATATTTTCAGGCACATGACTATTGAGGAAGCTAAAGCATTATTGAACACTATTACTCAGAATCATTACAATTGGCATATTGAAGAGGAAGAGAAAATTGAAATGATCCATAACAAGAGAGGTATTCATAAATTATCTAATGAAGACATGAAAGAAGCTTCGAGGTCTATCAAAGAAAGTGGTATTAAAACTTATCACTTGAAGGAGCTTTCTGAAATGGGTGTCAAGTTCCCTCTTGATGAACCATGTTTTCCTATCCAAGTACATGCTATATGCTCTACTAAAGGTAATGGAAATGTATCACCTCCTACTGAAATATCATATGTAGATCATTCAAATGACTTTTCTTATCATCAAAAAGCTTTTAACCATGATGTTGAAAGGGATCTACTAGAGAATTCTCACAAAATCAATGTCCTCCATGAAAGACTAAGCTCTTGTGTAGATTCTATTAAGATGACTATTAAGCATTTCAAAATGATGAATAATCAAGTGGAGCAAATGATCTCTCTTCAAAACAAATTATATGAGAAGCTTCTTGTTGAGAAGATGCAAGTCTGTGGAGTTAACACTAGGGGAGGCTCCAGCACTCAAGATCTTGATTATCCTGATGGACATCCAAAGAGAAAAGAGCAAGAGGCTCTTAAGAAGAAATCTTTTGCAGGAAAATCTTCCTATGAAAGTGAAGTGAATGGAAATTTTGAAGAACAAGAAATGATGTATCTATTTCTGATGTTGAATCTGAAGATAATAATAATAATGAAGAAGATGATGTGGAAGTATCTCGACCAAATGAAGATCCACAAGAATATGAGAATAATGAAGAATCTTAACCTACTGCAAGGTAAGACCCTCAATCTTGTAGGGCTAAGAGTAAAAAAGAAGAAGCCTCCACTTCAACAAAAGGTATGGAAATGGATCCATGGGTGCAAAGACCCATACCATATCCTCAAGAGGTAATGAAAACTTTAGATGATGCAAGGTTTGAAAATTTATTTAATTGATAAAAAGTTTATATTTGCAAATTCCTTTAGTTGATGCTATTAAGATTCCTCCTTATTATAAATATATGAAAGATATTGTTACTAACAAAAGGAAAATACCTAATGAATCTATCACTGCCATGCTTGTTGACTATTCTTTTAAGGGAAAGCTACCTGAAAAGCGTGGAGATCCGGCTATTCCAAACACCCTTGCACAATCAAAAATACCTATGTGAAGTATTCTTTATGTGACCTTGGAGCTAGAGTAAGTTTCATGTCTTTCTCTCTTTATAAGAAACTCAATTTAAAAAAGTTAGTCCCCACTAAAGTTTCACTTAAAATGGCTAACAAATCCACTGTTATTCCTATTGGTATATGTGAAGATATTCCTATCATGATTGCTAATGTGTAGATCCCTACAGACTTTGTGATATAGGAAATGCCGGAAGATGATAACTTATTTATTATTCTTGGTAGACCTTTTCTAAATACTGCAAGGGCTGCAATTAATTGTATTGAAAGCAAACTTACATTCAATGTAAAAGTGAAGGAGCACACTATATATTTTTTAAAGAAGAATTCTGGTGAATTACCAAAAAAAAGGTGTCAATGCCATTGAACCAAGGGTACTTATAGTTGGAAGCTTTTAAATACCCATTCCTCCTCCAAAGCTCAAGTATCAAACAATAATGATTGGAACAGTTCCAATCTATTATGAGGTATCCTGGAAATTTCTTTCATAATAATAATTCGATCATTGTTTCTATCCTTATCATGGTGATGATGAGACTTAATCAACCTCATTCTTAACATGATAATGATAAGATAATGATTTCCATTGAAATATTTTTTCAGTAGTATCACAAAGTATTTAAATTCTTTCACTTAATTTAAGTTCCTTTAATTATTTTATGCTTGTTTTTAATAGGTTTTGAGTTCTGAAAAATCCTACACAAAAAATTACGAGAATATTCCCAGGTCATTTTTCTGCACAGGAGATCCATCAGGAAAAAGGATGAGGCAAAACAACAAACATGGAGGAAAAGGGACCAGGTGGCGCGCCTTCCCTTGCTGGGCGCGCCACCCACCCATGTGGGGCCCATAGGAGGAGTTATGTGGCATCCAAGATCCCAGGTTCATCCCTTCCTCTCAGAACCCGACCAGGTACCACTCAAAAAAATCCCTTGCTCCTTTGCTACTCAATTTTTGATCTCCAAGTTTGGGCAACCATTTTTAAATCCCTTTGGTGGGATTACTCCTTGGTATGTGACTCCTCCACCCATCTAATTTATTTTTGGTATTATGCTTTGTATTGTGAGAGAAATGTTGCTCTTGGTATCACATCTCATGTTTTAAAAATCCATGGATTTTGAAGTTTTTGATTTGATATGATGCATAGTCTTGCTTAGTAGCACCCCCATGCGCATTCCTAAGTAACTACAACCTACTACATCTAATTGTTTAGTGATTTTTGTTAGAGTGCTGTAAGGTTTCATCCACAAATGAAAAAAGGCAAAGGCATCCTTGGTGGCCTAAGGGCAAGAAGGGGCCCTAGCAAGGTCTCCTTTAACTATGATGAGGAACACCTATGGGAAGATGATATGGTTGAAAGGGTGGAAGGGTTAGACATCCACACCACAATCTGGCAATACCCAGAAGTGTTGATTACATTAAGCTTGGAGGAAGATTTCAATTACTTTGCAGCACAAACAAATCTAGAAGGGTTTGCAAGCGATCCCCAAGAGACTTATGCTGAAATAAGTCATGAATTTTCGCCACGTTCAGGTTTGTACACACAAAGGAAAAGGTGACTAAGAGAGGTAAGGGAACCCCAAGCACCTTTTATGTTAGATTTGTGATGCAAGGAAATCGATTTATCATGCCTTTAGAAGAATTTTGCCAGGCATTGAAAGTGCCCAATACTAGTTTTGGGGATGAAATCCCTAGTGATTCTGATGTTGATCTTCAGGCTTTATAGATGAGCATAAGTGTAGATGTGCCTGAGGACATTCATAGAGGAAAACTTTCACACATTCAACACCCTGGTGATACGTCTTAAACGTATCTATAATTTTTGATGTTTCGTGCTTGTTTAGTATCTACTTTCTTATGTTTAGTTCATACTTTGAGGTATTTTTATACTTTTTTGGAACTAACCTATTAACAAGATACCATAGTGCCAGTTGTACGTTTTCTGCTGTTTTTGGTTTCAGAAAATCTAGTAAGGAAATATTCTCGGAATTGGACCGGACAAAAGCCAAAGTCAATATTTTACCCGAAGCAACATGGAGTTCGTAGGGGAGACGAAGTGGCACACTAGGGCGACCACACCTGGTGGTGGGGCGGCCTGGGGGCGTGCCACCAGGGGGTGTGGGCCCCCTTGTGCTCCACCGACCTTTCCCCTTCGCCTATAAAAGCCTCTCTGGACGAAAACCCTAAGTACCCGATCAAAGACCCAATCAGAAATCCACGAAAGAGTCTATAGCCACTGTCATCTCGATCCCTAGATCGGGGGGATCCGAAGCTCTTCTCGGCACCCTTCCGGAGGGGAGAGATCACCCTGGAGGCCTTCTTCATCACCATGGCTACCTCCGATGTGATGCGTGAGTAGTTCATCCCTGGACTACGGGTCCATGTAGTAGCTAGATGGTTGGTTCTTCTCCTTTGTGCTATCATGTTTAGATCTTGTGACCTCCGTTCATGATCAAGATCATCTATTTGTAATCTTACATATTGTGTTTATGGGGATTCGATGGATACTGAGATGCTATTTTAGATTGATTATTGATTATATCATGTCTATGTTATTTGTGATCTTGCATGCTCTCCATTGTTAGTAGCTATCTTGGCCAAGTAGATGCTTGCAACTCCAAGAGGGAGTATTTATGCTAGATAGTGGGTTCATGCCTCTAGTAATCCGGGGAAGTGACAGGAATCTCTAAGGTGTTAGATGTGTTGTTGCTACTAGGGAGAAAACAACAATCATTTGTCCATGGGACAATCATATTGTTTACTTTACACACTTTGCTTAATGCAATTATCTGTTGCTTGCAACTTAATACTGGAGGGGGTTCAGATGATAACCTGAAGGTGGATTATTAGTCATAGATGCAGTTGGATTATAGTCTATGTATAATGTTGTAATGCCCAATCAAATCTTGTAGGAGTCAAGATGATTGGTATATGCATGGTATGCTTTCTCGAGTCTGTCAATTGCCCCGTTGTAATTTGTTCACCCAACATGCTATTTATCTTAAGGAGAATCACCTCTAGTGAACTATGGACCCTGATGCACTCAACTTCAGCGTGCAGCTGGGTTTAGAAAGGCCGATGCACTAACTTTTCACGAGAGAGCTCGTTAACCCAAGAGGAAGGTATGATGAGCACAACGAAGAAGTTTTCCCTCAGTTATGAAACCAAGGTTTAATCGAACCAGTAGGAGCAAGGAAACACCCCAAAGGTGTTACTAGCTGAGCTTTGGCAGTATGCCAAGTGCTGCAAGCAACGTGGAGACCTGCACAACACAACCACAGAACTTTGTCCCCAACTTGCGATGAGGTTGTCAATCTCACCGTGAAAACAAAGGATTAAACGTATCGAATGGAAAGAAGTAATAGTTTGTAGAAAGTAAACACAAAGTAGAAATAGTTTATAGATTGTATATAAAAGACAAGGACCGGGATCCATAGTTCACTAGAGGTGGCTCTCCTTAGATAGATAACATGCTGGGTGAACAAATTACAGCAGGGAAATTGACAAACACCGAGAAAGCAATACATGCATATACTAATCATCTTGACTCCTTTGAGACTTGATTGGGCATTACAACATAATACATAGACCGCCATCCAGCTGCATCTATGACTAATAATCCACCTTCAGGTTATCATCCGAACCCCTCCAAAGATAAGATGCAAGCAATGATTATTGCTTTTACGAATCATGTAAAGTAAACAATACAATTGTTCTATGAACAAAGGATCGTTCTTTTCTCCCTAGTAGCAACAGCACATCTAGTACCTTAGAGATTTCTGTCACTTCCCCAGATTACCAGAGGCATGAACCCACTATCGAGCATAAATACTAACTCTTGGAGTTGCTAGCATCTACTTGGCCAAGATAGCTACTAACAACGGAAAGCATGCAAGATCTCAAATAACAAAGACATGATAGAATCAATAATCAATCTGAAATAGCGTCTCAATATCCATCGGATCCCATAAACACAACATGTATGGATTACAAATAGATGATCTTGATCATGAACGGAGCTCACAAGATCTAAACATGAAAGCACAAAGGAGGAGAAACCAGCCATCTAGCTACTACATGGATCCGTAGTCCAAGGATGAACTACTCACGCATCACACCAGAGGCTTGCATGGTGATGAAGAAGGCCTGTGGTGAATTCTCTCCGCAGGTGCCGAAGAGCTTCAGATCCCTCCCGATCAAGGGATGCAGATGATGGCGGCTACAGACTCGTTCGTGGATTTTTGATCGGGTACCTAGGGTTTTCATCTCGAGGGCAACTTATAGGCGGAAGGAGAGGCCGAGGGGGTGCTGGGGTCAGCCAGACCACCCCCTGGCGCGGGCCAAGCCTGGCCGCTGGCCAGGTGGTGTGGCTGGCCCCTGGCCCCTCTCCGTCTCGTATTCTGGCACTTGATCCCTTCCGAAAAAATAGGCACTTTGGCTTTTGTCCCGTCCAATTCCGAGAATATTCATTTTCTGACTTTCCCGAACCAAAAACAGCAGTAAAAAGTACCGGCACGGTGGCTCTTGTTAATAGGTTAGTCCAAGAAATCATATGAAAAGTACTCCAAAGTTGGAACAAAACACAAGAAAGTGGATAAAACCAAGCATGGAACATCAAAAATTATAGATACATTTGCAATGTATCAGACCCCGGTTCATTCTTTTACCAGTGATCTACTATCTACTATTTACTGTTTACTATTTACTTTCTACAAGAAATTACTATCTTCCACACAATACGTTTAATCCTTTGTTTTCAGCAAAACCGGTGAGATTGACAATCTCACTGTAAGTTGGGGCAAAGTTCTGTGGTTGTGTTGTGCAGGATTCCAAGTTGGAAACAACACATTGGGGTTGTTTCCTTGGTCCTACTGGTTTGATAACCTTGGTTTCATAACTAAGGGAAACTTGCTGCTGTGATCATCATACCTTCCTCTTGGGGTTCCCAACAAGCTCAATGTATCCTGAGCCATCACCTGGGCTTAGATATTTTGCATTATTTCTTGTTAGAGGATTTCTTGCTAGGAAGAATAGCACTACATGCATCGGTCCAGTGATATATTTGTTAAAATGCGCTAAAGAGGGTTGGGATCCTGATTATAACTTATGTGTGATCCTTGCTATAACTTTTTCATATGACGTAAAACATAACTTGGGTAAACCTTTCTTTGTTGGGGCCATAGCTACTATTGTCTATGAACATATAAAAGATGAAGTTAAGTTCTCTAACAAGGGAACCAAAATTCTTGAAACCAACCTCCTAGATTTTAATATGCTCATTAAAATGCAAATAGTTAGAAAGTTTCCTAGTGGAATCTTTATGTATCAATTTATGTTTAGACGTGGGAAACAAGAGTCCATAGTCCTTCCTCGTGTTGAATATTTTGACAGGTCATCAGATAAGTGGATGGTCCCCGAGTTGGACGAGCCCTCACGGGACAATACTCCTGCACTACCAACATGCCACACTTGGGGTGGCACGCCTGTAGCACCTGGGTATCACACGAGGGAAGGTTCTTTTTCCCAGTTAGGGAATGAGGGTGCGCCCCAGGAGTGAGCACCAAGGGAGCAGCTGACGCCTTACTATGGCGATGGATCGCACGGTTGGGGCCAAACCCCCACTACCCAGGCTACTAGCTTCCACCCAAGATTGGGGGAGTATGATTTCCTCCCTTACTTTTCATTGTATATGTCATGCTATTATTGTATAAGTTGTTTGAATTATAGTTTTGTTGTCCCAAATTTGAAAATCCAAAAAGATTTTTACTTTTTAGCCCTTTGCATGTTGTTTATCTCTAGTGTAAGCCAAAACCCAAAAGATTCCCTTTGTTTCTTTAGCTTGCCTACTATTTAGTTGTTATCTTTATCACTCAAAACTTAAAACCACAAAAAAAATCGTTTTTGAAAAGCACGTTAGAAGGAGTTGCAGAAATCTGCATGATGTTGTCCACTGTTTTATTTTTCATTTTTTATCTGTAACTCTGATTAGGTTGAAATTTCTACAGAAACTGTAACTTTTCACCCCCACACACACACAAATTGGCAAAAATTCCAGGGATGTTTAAGTAGGGCAAAACTAGGCATCATCGCTGCAGTAATCTATTGGCAGATTTTGGTTTTCATCGCTAAAAGTGGCTAGTTGAACTTGCAAATGATCCCCCAATGAGTAATATAGTGATATATGGATCATATCCATTATAAGCCACCATTTTGATACCATTTTTATGAAAATATCTTGATGAAAAAGCCCACATTGCACTTGATCAAACTGTTGGAAATGATGTCCTAAATGAACCAAGTTATACTCTCTTGATTCTATTCTATATGTGAGTGTATTGTGTAGTTCGAGTTGGGAAAGGAAGAACAACAATGATGAATCGGCATGTAAGGACCGATGAAAGAGGTATGACACCTTTGCTATATTTATGCATGCAATTTAACAATAGCAAGTACTTGTGCGTAGTTTCATCAATACTTAGGGAAGTGGTGATGGATGTTTACCATGTTTGTGTTTTTCTCGCTATATAATGATGCAAATGAGATGCTATTGAGGAACATTATTTAGACTTGATTGAAATATAGTAGCTTTGAACAAAGATCTATGCATCCCATTGTGTTTGTTATTGTGAACATGGCACATATTCAATGATGAATATTTTTATTCCTATCTGTCTTTGAAATATGAAGGTCGATGTTTGTATGATAGTCTAGTATTTCAAATGGTGAATCTCATTGTTGAGTCATATATAAGTCGGTTGATAGTATCTTTAGTTTACCACCTAACCTTTCTGCTAGCCTGCAAACCAACTCCACCAGCATGGCTATCACTATGTTGGTGGGCACACTCCCATGAGCCACTATCCTGAAAATAAAAAGAAAATGAACCCAATGAGCTAGCTATTATGATGATATGAAAGAAGTGTGCACTAAATAAAGGGCAAAAACTAAGAAGTGCCCATCAAAGAAAGGCAAATAACGCCTATTCAAATGAATTTGGATGAAGATTAAGGGGCAAAACCCCTGCCGCTCATATAAGGTGTAGAAGCTTATAAGCAAGCACCTATCCTATTTCCACTCCACCTTGATGTCAACTAAAGATACTAGTTAGTTCCTCGTGTATGGATCTTCTATGAGTGTTGAAAGGTTGAAAGATTGGAAGGATACGACATCACCCAAGTATTTAGTTTGTAATGCAAACATGGTGAATTATTAGTCAATAATTGAAAGAATCAAAGGTCTCAAAAACCTTACTCATGATTCATTCAAATGCGTTGTGAGAACTTTATTCGTTGCTACTATCAATTAATCATGCTTAAATAGTGTTGCCATATACTATCTCCTTTGCACCATCTATAAATAGTGGAACACCAACATAGTGAACTTTTGTTAACACTTTGCTATTCATTGATAAAGCCATGTTCCAAATACTTGCTATGTTAAACTGTTATGCATACATAAAGCAAAGTTCTTGTAAAAGTTTTTTGTCGCTTCTACAGTGTGTTTGAGTTGTCTGAGGACAAACAACGAGCTAAGCTTGGGGGAGCTGATACATCTCAAATAATTCTACTTTTCCAAGTACTTTGCTCAATTATATGCTCCGGAATTTCACTATACTTGGATAAAACTGCTGAATCTGACGCTATTTTAAGCAAAAGTCTTCTTTCTATCTATTTTCATAGAAAATAAAATCGATAAAAAAATACCACGCAAGTTTTTCATCAAAATAAGGAGCCTGGCCTTTGGAATCACATGAAGGGAGCCATGGGACCCAAAAGAGCATAGGTGGCACGCCCTCTCTTGTTGGCGCACCACCTAGGCTCTTCCAGCCTTGGAGTGTCGTCTCGGCCTCTCCTTTGGCGTACCCCCATATATACCTGAAAACCTAGGTATCTACGAGGACGGACCCTTTTGCAAAACAGAATGCCGACACATCCACGATCTTCATTTTCGAGGTTAGATTGGTCCTACTCTCCATGCCAGAGAGGGGGATTTTGAGGTCTTCTCCACCACCATCATCACCAACAACAACCATTGCTCACTCTCCATCATCATGTGTGAGTAGTCCTCTGTAGGCATACGAGGTGGATGGGGATTGGATGAGATGATCATGTAATCATCCATGTGTATCGAGATTTGAGGTGTTTATCTTGAGGATATTCTTGTATGAGTGTTGGTACACCTTTGCTATGTTTAATGCTTGTTGCTAGGGCCCGAGTGACATGATTTCAGTACTGAAATTTTACTGCCACATCATATATATGAGTTTGGTATCTATCTGCAAAGTGTATTGCCTATTATTGTGTTGAACCTGCGAACCCTAAAGTGACGGTTAGGGAAAACAATGGGAATATATGATACTTTGAGGATATTGTGTGATCATGAAGTGTTAACGCTTTGTCCCGGGATATTCAAAAGGATAGACCTTAATTGCCCGTAGTTCCAAGTTGGCCCTAGTGAAATGGGCATGCAGGACAATATATGTTATGCAAATTCTCTTGGTTAGTATGCATAACTATATTAGGATCACACACCTACACACAACTGAATTAGAGATGAATGCCATGTTATTAGGATTACATTATATGATAAATATCATTTGTGAAACACCCCGCTATCACCTCATGCATATGCCTTTAGCCACTTAAAGTTACAAGTCACTACTTCTAGTGAAAGCTAGAAATCTGCCGCTATTGTTTACTACTTATTTTACTGCTTTGAATCAAACTGCTATAAATCACCACTTGCTTTGTGAGTTCATTGATATATAGGTGTGGTTGAGAGTGACATCTCAATTGCTGAAGTCGTATTGATATTCTTGTATTCCCCTTGAGTCGAACTATAAATTTGGGTAATACTTCCCATCAAAGATTTCAGCAATCCCCTATACTTGTGGGCATCAACAAGGTAGTCTATAAAGGATGCCAACTACAAAACTTAGATTGTTTATTTCATAATATGAGTTCATTACCAGAACTCCCACTCTAACGAACATCTCCCAACGTTCATTTGGTGATTACACGATCCCTTTACACCGTATCATCCCCGATCATCACGGCCTTCGATACAGCTGCCAGGGTAGAAAAAACTATCAATCGTGTCACCATGTGACTCATGCTTAAACTTTCGGTCATCTGTGTTCTGAGGCCATGTCTGTAGATGCTAGGCTCGCCAATTTTAACCATAGTGTATTGCGGGCTTGTTCGTTTGTGGCCCCAAAGTTTTGGGCGAGTGCATCACGGGGTCCGACTTGTCTATAATCGCTGCGTTTCACAAAGTTGGGCTGCCAACTACCGAGAGGGGCCATTTTGAGGCAAACTCATCTCACCTCTACCAAATTCAAATATTCCGTTAAACTGCCCCGTGAAGTAGACGGTCAGGACCCACATGTCAGTAATATGTCTGTGACGCAAGCGCCAACGCGACAATCTCTTAGGCAAATCGAGGAACTAAGGGGCTTGGTGCGTTGACCAAATTCACAAATCCACTCCCTCCTTTCACATCAAACCTAGCACCGGCTGCATCGAAATCCACCCTCCAAGAAGAATGATCCCTTCAGACATTTGACTTCCAGCGCCAAGTTGCTGCGCCCATTCGTTGATCCCAAGCTTCAATGTCACATGTCATAGCCGTTGTTGCAAGGCTCTAGCCCGCCTCCACCGCCGATGATATGAGCAGCACGGAGGATGGCAGATCCTACTACCAAGGAAGAAGAAGTTCTGGCTACATGCAGGTGAGCTACTCTTCTCTTTTCTATTTGCACTAACTATAACTACTAGCTGGCTATTGAACCTAGAATTGTTTGCTATCCCAACACTGCCAAACAATTTGTGTCCATAGTTTTATGTCAAGTGGGATCTCCGCGGACCACCCTTACCTGGTTACGGTAGCCCTCTTCAGCTACGACTCTAAATTAGCAGGGGTGTAGGGAAAGTGGTATGGAGACCATTGTCTCACGATGGAAGAAGCGCCTGCAAGATCTGCACTATCCTTGGCATGGTTGCTGCTCTGCGTAAACATGTTGAAATAGGGCCAAAGCAGACTACAAAGTTCAGCTTCATGGATGAACGAGGCATCATGGTTCCTCTAACGTGTGATAGCCAGCTAATTGGGTTGATGAAAAGGTATGCTTCGACTTGCATGTGTTTATGTTGAATTGTGATGTACTAGATGTGGAAGCTGCTGCAACTAGGAGTCGCCCTGCTATTCTTGGATAGGGTGGTCACTCGAACCCTTTCTCCTGGTAAGCAAAAGTCTCTTGGGGTTCGCATGTTTGTGCTTAATTGTAATTTTTGTTTTGTTTACTCTGTAGATATTAGGTAGTTATCTGTGTCCTATTTCTTTGGCAGGAAGCGCTGCAAGGTTAGAAACTTGACTGTCGTGTTAGTCATTTTGCTGCCGGAAGGAAATCAAAATGAGTGGAGTGATGATGTTGGACATGATTTTGGTGCTGATTGTCCCGGTGATGCAGAGTACGTGAAGGTAAGAAAATTGGCACCCAGGAAGAGGAAGAAGGTAGGAAATGAAGAAGCCAGTGGTCGTGAAGGCTTGGCACCCAGGCAGGGAAAAAGGCTGTTGGCAATGAAGATGCATAATAATGTGTTGAAGTTGAACCTATATATGTAATTCAGTTAAGTTATAGAGATATGTGTGTGGAACTTGTCGGGCGAAACAATCTACCCACTTCTCGGAGTAAAATGTACCACAGACTTGAGGTTTGGAAATGGCTGAGTCACTAGTTGAATCCAAAATTGTGATTGTGCCACTACTATCTCAAAACTCTCAACACCGGGACCACGGTTTCTAAGGGGGAGGAGGTCTCCAAATTCGATGGAATGTTATTAGTGGCATGGAAATAAATTATTTAAGTTGCTACACTCCATGAAGCAACAACTTATTTCAGTTGTTGGACAACGACATGGCAACATAAACAGCAATGGAAACCGATAATGCCCAAATAATGAGGAAATCGGTACCACCCCCTAATCTTGAGCCCGTCTATCTCACCACCTCCATGCTCCTGCCTCCAAAGTCAGAATACCACCATCATCTGAGGAAATCTGGTGAAGCTCTAGGATCTCCAGTAACAAGGTGTACATGCTTCCACTTTATAAATTGTGGTTGTGCCATTTGCACGTGGCAGAATCCATGTAGATTAAATTTAAACAAACCACCAAAGTCAGAATACCACCATCATCAGACAAAAGGAAGTAATGAAGGGCTAAGATAGATTAACGGACGACCATTTTTTTCTCCCAGGACTCCAAGACCACTAGTTTAGACCGCTAGGTCAACAAGTACTACTATTACAATTAAAAAGTATGAAGCTAAAGCTAAACAGAACTAGTTATCACACATCTCCTTGATCTTCCTAATTTTAGCCCGATGCGCATCTTCCTGCGAGAGCAAGGATTGAATCATTTGTGTCATGATTTTAGCATGTTCCTTGTACAACTTCAATTGTTTCTCTGCATTTATCCTCATGCACTTGTCAATACTCGTAGTTGTGAACTGCAGGACTTTTGCCTGGTGAAGTTCAATCCTTACTTGAGTCAGTTCTTGCTCTGCTTTAGACTTCAGGGCCAACGCCACGTCCCTCTCCTTCTCGACTTTGATAACCTTGTCTTGCACCCTCCTGAGATCTCGGTGAAGCTTGGTTGTGTCAACATGGTCAAATAACTTCATCTCAGCACTCTCAAAAATTGAGCTAACTATGGATTCTTTCAAATCAACAGTCATATCCCATAGTTTGTCCAGCGTTTTTTGCATCGATTTGGGCCACTCTGGATCTACCCATTTGACAACACCGCAACTTCTGCATGGCAACATTGCATCATGTACTTGAAACCCTAAAAACCTCCTGCCTGCATTGTGTCCTTCGAATGCTACAAACTTAGCAGCCACATCTCCAAGTTCACATAGCGGAGGACTGTCTCCCTCTGCTAAACCTTGATAGTCGGAGTCGTACATCATCGGGTTGGCCTAACTCATCATACGTGCATTAGTAATCAGAGTAGATCTATCTCAAAATAGATAAATGGCCACAGATGTTAGAGATGAGACGACTCACATCGAAATCACCATTGTTGTCATCATGACGTGTTTCCTCACTGTCTTCCTTGAACCCATGGCCAAAGGGGCTCCCCTTGAACCCATGGCGAAAGGGGCGTGGGGGACTAGGGTGGCTGTGACAGAGATTGCTGGACGTGTTGTCGGCTTGCGGCTATGGTAGGATGGAAAAGAAGTGGGGAAAGTGGCTTCGAGGGGAAGGAAGAGAAGTATGGGGAGGAATAGAAGTAAAGAGGGCGTGACACTGGCAAGTGGGCCCACAGAACACGTGACACTAGCAAGTGGGAGCGCGTGGTGTTGCCAGTTTGTCCAAAGCAAGCGGGCAGTAAGCGTGGCTAATCATGTCGTAGAACAACCTACTCATGGATCGCTCTTACAAAGAACCATCCCAATCGTCCAAGCACCCCAATCGAACAGTCTGTAAAAATCATCATGCAGGAAAAGTGTCTTGGGGCATGCCTTCTAGAAGACTCGATCTAACGGCCACCATTGGGGGCTAAGGTTACGATCTAACGGCCACCACAATGATGCACTGGTGATACAATGTATATTGCGGTTGAATCCCAGCATGCTGCTAGGGTTCCTAGACATGGTTGTACACATGCTAGAGTGGCATCATTACATGTGTTCTTTTCCAAAACCACAATGATGCACACTGATACACACACACAAACATCCAAGTGGGTGTGGTGATGTAGCATCTTTCAAACTAGTGATACAATGCATGTTGTAGTTGAATCCCAGCATGTTGCTAGGGTTCCTGGACATGGTTGGACACATACTGGAGTGCCATCATTGCATGTGTTCTTTTCCAAAACCACAAGGATGCACACTAATACACATACACACATCCAATGACTCTAGTGGATCCATGTGGTTCATGAAAATAACACACATGCAATGACATATAGTGGATCCATGTGGTTTAGGAAAATAACACACATGCAATGACATCTAGTGGATCCATCTGGTTTATGAAAAAAACACAAGCAATGACTCTAGTGGATCCATGTGGTTTAGGAAAAGAACACACATGTAATGACATCTAGTGGATCCATGTGGTTTATGAAAAGAACACATGTGCAATGACATCTACTGGATCCATGTGGTTTATGAAAAGAACACACACGCAATGACATCAGTGGATCCATGTGGTTTATGAAAAGGACACACATGCAATGACATCTAGTGGATCCATGTGGTTTATGAAAAGAACACACATGCAATGACATCTAGTTGAATCCCAACATGTTGCTAGGGTTCCTGGACATGGTTGGACACATGTTGGAGTGGCATCATTGCATGTGTTCTTTTCCAAAACCACAATGATGCACACTGATACACACACATTCAAGTGGGTGTGGTGATGCAGCATCTTTCAAACTAGTGATACAATGCATGTTGCAGTTGAATCCCAGCTTGCTGCTAGGGTTCTTGGACATGGTTGGACACATGCTGGAGTGGCATCATTGCATGTGTTCTTTTCCAAAACCACAATGATACACACTGACACACACACACACACACACATCCAAGTGGGTGTGGTGATGTAGCATCTTGGTGATACAATGCATGTTGCAGTTGAATCCCAACATGCTGCTAGGGTTCCTGTACAACGTTGGACACATGCTGGAGTGGCATCATTGCATGTGTTCTTTTCTAAAACCATAATGATGCACACTGATACACACACACATCCAAGTGGGTGTGGTGATGCAGCATCTTGGTGATACAATGCATGTTGTAGTTGAATCCCAGCATGTTGCTAGGGTTCCTGGACATGTTTGGACACATGTTGGAGTGGTATCATTGCATGTGTTATTTTATAAAACCATAATGATGCACACTGATACACACACACAAACACCTAAGTGGTTTATGAAAAGAACACACATGCAATGACATCTAGTGGATCCATCTGGTTCATGAGAAGAACACACATGCAATGACTCTAGTGGATCCATCTTGGCATAATTTGATGTATGCCAAGATGTATTTCATTGTATAAGACACTCACTTTCCATTTTTAAAATCTCTTTATATTTTCTATTTGAATCACTTAGTCTGTTTTTCCCTTGGTTTTCTGATAGTACTCAGTTTTGCCCTCTCTCTCGGTCACAAATCACATAAAAGCCAAACATGTGCTCTATCTAGCTGCTACACCCTGATTGGTTGACACAGTTGTCACGCGGATCGTGCGCACCAACCGTTGATCCTCTGTGATCCAACGCGGATCGTTGCACACATCGTGCCCTTCATAGTACAGCGTGAGATAGCACAGACGTCTCTCTCAGCGAGACTTCTACAAGAAGGAACACAAAGCCATACATTAAAAAAGTCGTCGAGTGGTCATGTCATGTTTAATCACGTTTAAAAAGCCTACTACTAGTACTACTACTACGCCACAACACATGCACAGGACAACAGGGTCATCGAGTGCACGGTCATCGATGGGCACTGCAATTTATTGCCACTTGATTTTAATAACAACACGCTCTCAATCTCACTTCCAACTGGACCCTACCGCAAGAAACTTCCACGCATCAACCGGAGGCCGAAGAGCTGAGAAATGGGTCTCGAGGAGGGGGACCCTCGAGGAGACTGAACGTATCCGCCTTCATGGAGTCCCTCGCACTCATCCACACCTCCCTCTGCCTGATCTAGCACAACCCCACAAATCTCGTCGTACAATCACCTACCTTCTCCTCTCAATTTCCCATTTTAATTATCGCCAATTTTATGGTCATGTCAACCTTCGTACTTAGAAATTGTGTCTATGCCCTTCGCATGCGGCTGAATACAGAACTACCATGCATGGCCCAGGAAAAAACGTGACGTACCATGCGCGTGTCCTGGTGCATGGTGCAGTAGCCTATGCGGCACGGTGCACGGTGGTGCAACGAAACGTCCCTTCACTTCACCTTTATTATAGATCCCCTCTCCCTCTCTGCCTACCCACTCTAACTCTCTCTAACCCTCCTCACGCAACCATCTCCACTATCCCATCACCTTCTACAAACTCCCGAGAAACCCCAGTCGCGCCGGTGATGGAGAAGGAGGATGCGGTGGCCATCGTTGCCTCCAAGGCTGCATGCGAGGAGGACCTCGTCTCCATTTCGGACCCCCTCGAGGCGTTGAAAGCAGCCGCCGTCCCCGTCCAGCATCGATGGCAGCCATCGTACCCGTCCAGGCCCTCGTCCCCGCTTCCAACATAGCCGCTGGCAAGGAGTCCCCAACCGGTCATCGGAAGATCCAGCTCTTCTGGGACCCGTACGATCCATAAGAGTACATCGCTCTAGTGAACCCCTACGACGCCGGCATCGATGACCCATGGTCGGAGGTAACTAGGGTTTGCTCCCCTTCCCTGGTTCTTCTCCCGTTCCGATTGTTGGATGTTAGATCTTGGGCTATTAGGGTTCGGCTGTTTGCATTTCGGTTGCTTGATCTTCTTACATCATCTAATCCTATTTTTTTCAATAGGTGTACGGCAGCGACGTCTGCAGCGATGACGAGTCCAGGCACACCAAGACTCGTCAGGTGCCGAGGAGGCTGTAGGCCGGCCAGTACGACGCCTTCTTTGCTAGCGGCGTCTATAGTTGCCCCTTCTGCAGGAAGAGACTTATCGACACTGACTTCAACTGCGTCATGATGCATGTAGAGGGCTTGAGCACCGGCACCCCCAAAGTCGTCCAGACCATGAACATCAACGCCTACATTGTTGAACACCTGGCGCTCGGCATTCACCTCCGCAACCTCCAGCAGGTGGCCATCAAAGAGAATCGCATGCCTCCGATCACGCCCAAGGTCCCTAAGTTCAAGGGACTAGGCAGCAAGAAGTGGAGGAAGTGTTAGAGGGAGGAGGCGCAGGCGCAGGCAAGGAGGGGTTGAACATGTCTACGGTTGCTGTTGCTGCTAAGCATCTTCTTTTGTTTTTGTATATTGTGTGTGATGGCTGCTGAGTAGCAAATGTATCGAACCTCGTTAAGCAACCTACTTTCAATCGCTATATCCTATTTAGATGTGCACAACTATATCTACATTTGTTTTGTTTTCTGAATGTATGTATTCTGTAGGTGTGATTTGCTGCTATAGATTTGCTATCGGATCAGGCCAAAAGGAACGAATGATCAAAGAGAGAAGCTACTCTAGATTTTCTACCAATTTGGGCAAAAAGAAACATAACTGTTAGTAAGAGAGGAAAAATGTGCTCTTTCAAACTGCCAATTAACGAGTTGCCATCTTGACAAGCTACCAGACACATTATAGAAACATAACACAAATAAGTAAAATTTTATTCACTTCTTTTCAAAACACTTGAGATGCTATCCATCTTGACAAGCTACCAGACACATACATAAACATAATATAAAGAAGTCAAATTTAATTCACTTCTCATTAAACAACTTGAGGCACTTGCCATCATTGCTAGGAGACCAACTGCCATCACCCCAGCTGTTGCTTTCCTTATTGGCCTTCCACAATGTAACAAATGCAAGTTCTTCCCACCTAGAATCTGACTTGACTTCCCTATCTTCAGCATCCTGTGGAACGATGAGCATGCATCACAGGCCTGGTTGTTGCCGATGGAAGATGTTGCCTCTCTGTTTGCTGCTTTAGCTGCAGCCTCTCTGTCTGTTGCATCAGATGCAACCATTTTCTTTGCATATGCAGCATCACGCTCAGTTGTATTGCATTTGGTACAAAGGGCTCCCCTAAGCTCGTCTTCCCTCTTGCAACTGGGGTAAAACACAAGGAAACATAGAAAGAAATGGATCTGAACGTACAGCTGGTAGGTCATGTAAGCATATATGGCAGCATACTTCAGGCTTATCTCAGACAACGGCCTCTCCTCCCAGAAATTGTGCCTATCCTTAGGGAAATCTGCCTTCATTCTGTCATACGACTCATCGAGGATTCTAGTTGCGAGTGTAGCCATTACATCCCTCCTTGATCCCCCTATGATCTTGACAAGACTCTGAATATCGATCCACTTGTGCGCATGAATTGTAATTTCCTCATAAGAAAATTTTAAAAAATTAGTTCTTTTGTCGACATTGCAGAAAACAATTCCTTTTTCTACAAGGAATTGGCGCAGCGCCAGACACTTCTTATCAGTCCTGAAAGTATGTAGTTTGTCATCATAAAATGTGTGAATTTGTAACTACAAATGTTTTGTCAATGCAAGATCATCATATGAATATAAATTTAAGCTACAAAAGTTTAGTAAATGCAAGATCAAGACTCTCAACATTGGCTTGTCATAATTTATTTGGTCCTAATAAAATTTAGTAGTTGCAAGATGATCAAATGGATAGATGAACAAGAGGAAAAAAACCCTAAAAGCGGTTAGCTACAGAGAGCAGATCTACAAACCAGGAGAAGTGGTGGATGAGGACGTGTTTCCTCATGACCAGTTGAACAACGGCGAGTTCATTCTCGCACTCTAGGTCCTCTAGGGTTTACTCGAGGTCCAATCCCATGAACTTGTCCTCATCTTTCTCAACCAATTCTCGTACATCCTCAGGACTCACACCACTGTCTCCTGCTCGTTGGTGTAGACGATGTCTATCTTCTTATTGCCATGGGAAATGAAGTTTGTCTCTAGAGTGTAACCTTCCATGGCGGCAAGGAGAAGACGGAAAGAAGACAGCGAGGGAAGAAGAAGAAGAGAGGTTTTTGTGAGATAGGGGAACGGTGGAACTGTCAATGCATTTTTTATGTAGTGGTTAACAATGGGGACGGAAGTCCAATGGAGAGACGTGTGGCAGCGACCGTTCCAGCTTATTAGTAAACAAAGATTAAAAATAGTAATAACGAGGATATATGTGTATTGTCACATCAATACACGCTACCGGTCGTGTTGTCCCATCCACTGCGTCACCTTAGCTCATGTGCTCCACATCATTAGTTTTCACGTGTCAAATCCTACCGATCAATTTATTTGCGCATACCCATTTGCTGCATATCATGTAGCCTTTTTTGAGAGAAATCCTCTAGCCTTGCAATCTTGCGAAGTGGGTTGGCAATTCCGTCGATGAAAATCCTAGCAGTATAAGAAGAAGGGATTCAGGATAGGGAGGAGAGCGGGGCTGAGTCATTCTGTCCATGTCCCGAATCTCACCACCGATGGAAATGGCGTCCCAGCTCTGCGCCATGGCCGCGACCATAGATTGCTGCTCCAAGGAAGAAGAAGAAGAAGAAGAAGACGGTGTAATGAGGAATGGATACAGGCACCGGCGCTGCAAGGTGGAAAGCGCCTCGACTTTTCAACAAAATTACATGCCTTAAGCCTTGGGATGTAGGGAGTACATGGTAGAAACGATGCCTCCACGACGATAGCGACATAACAGCAAAAACTGACAGGGGGGCCAACTTGACGGGTGTTAGCCTGATATTTTGTATTCAGACGTTAAGTTGAATTCGTGCCAAAAAGACCCTTTGAGTATTTGGCATACAATGGGCAACACGGCCGATTACAAGCAACTTGGGTACCGCTTTGCCTTGGCGTCTAACTTTTGGGCCGCAAAACTATTTCCTCGTGTATTGTAGTGCATACATGGCATACACCCACCTTATGTGAATGCAGAGATGTCTAGCACCCGATCATCACGACCTGCTTAATAACTGCGAACTTTCTTGGTGGTGCACACTTGTGGGAGAACACGAACATTGGAATTATGTTGAGGGGTCATCTTATAATGCTACCGTCGTAGTCCAATACTAGCATAACAAGATACATATAAAATCAACATCATATGTAATGTGATATGACATGGTCTTCGCGCCTTGATCTCCATCGAGCGCTTCCCAGCACGGCACAAAGTCCACGGTGCATCCATGTTGGTGGCTTATTTCACGAATACTTACCTAGGCCATATCATATCACTCACCCCTGCAAAATAAAGTTAGACGCTTCTACTTTATCTTTGCAAGTTTTATGTGGCTTTTTGGGCTTTCACACAAGAACCATTTCTTACCTATGAATATCAACCACAACATGGATTGGCTAGTTGCCGCTTTAAGTCCCCTTTCAGGGCCGTTCTTTGTAAATGCCATATCAACTAATGTCGGAGAGACAAATACCCGCTGGCCACTTATATGGTACAAGCCATATGTTAGTCGTGGAACCAGTCTAGCGTAAGGTCGGTCTGGGCCGCTTCATCCGACATTGCCGCGATATGAACAATTACACGTGGGAGGGTAGCAACTAGAAAATCAATGCCCACAAATCAACATGTGTTCTACTTGTACCAAACATTTACGCATAAATCGTACCAAACAATTTTTTTTCTATGGTGAACACACCTAGCCAAGATCTATCTATGCATATGCAAGGTAATGAGAGGGGATTCATTGTTCATACCTTTGAAGACCGAACGCAGTTAACGTTCCGTGAGGAACATGGATGATGTAGTCGTACTCACCCGACCTCAAGGTCGCGAAGCTCCTCGCAAATCACCCCTTGCTCCTTGTACGATGTAGCCGACCTCATGGTCGTGTCAACGTCCAAGCTCCAAGATCCAAGCAAAAGCACCACAAGTGGCAGTGCCTCGTGGCCTTACACACATACGGTGTAGAGACATCTTCTGGGCTCTAGTCCACCAAAGCAGCAGAAGAAGATTGACCTGGACCGAGTCTAGCAGCACAACGACATGCATATGGTGAAGAAATCCCAGTCCCCGTATGAAATTCCAAACTTTGGGAACCACACATAAGGGAGAGCGATAGGGAGAGAGAGAGGGGGGGAGAGAGAGAGGCAAAGGCCAACTCATGGGGTGGATTTGGGGAGAGGGGTGCCCCTCTTTATATAGGTGGAGGGGAGGCACAACCTTCCTCAAAGTCTCGGGGTGGGACTAATCAAGGGGAGGAGGTGGAGGCGACGGTGCCGGCCAGCCCCCACATGGGACCCACGTGGTGGGATCCCACTTGGTGGTCAGTGGCCTCCCAAATCCTTCCCTAGGGCGGCGGCCCCCTCTTGGGCCTCCTCTGGTGAGGCCCAATTAGGTGGGATACCCCCAAAATCCAATTTAAATCATATTTTTAATATTAATCCATTTAATTAATATTAAATGCATATATTTAATACCTATCACTCTGAAACACCTTTCGGACCCCTCCGATCATCATCGAATATCCCCGGAACCATTCCGGTATCACCCTAGAACAATTATGCAGTCTTCTCTCTTTTCTCCTACGATCTCCAATCAATCCCTAAGCATATCTATCCTTAAGTGTGACACCCTATGGCTCAGGAATACATAGACATGATCGAGACACCTCTCCAATCAATGACCAATAGCGGTATCTGGAAACACATGATGGTTCCCATGCATTCCACGAATAACTTGATTGCTTAAACTTTGAACGTTGAGTCTCATTCCCTTTGCTCCATGATACCTGGTTTATCCAAGACCTGATCTTCGGTATCAATATACCTAGTTCGATCTTGTTACTGACAAACACATTTACTCATTCCCCTAATATTACATCCCTGTGACCTAGTCACATGTTAGAACTTGTAGATATAATCTCATCGGGGCCCAGAGTATCTATCCGTCACTGGGATGGGAAAATCTCGGTCTTGATACATAGGCCTCAAAAGTTCCTCTGGAATACCCATACACACCTTTATTGTCACCCAGTTGCGAACATGACGTTTGATGTGATCAAAGCAGCCTCGAGAGATAGTGATTAATATGATCTCACGTTCGAAGGACTGAATCACTATGCTCTGCTAGATATTGCAATGTTGAACTATGTGACTAGATCACATTGCAATATTACGGTCGGGTGTGTCCATCACATCATTCATCTAATGAAGTGACCTCATTGTTAGTTGACGTTTTTGTAAGTTCATGACCGATAAACCTCGATCATATCTGCCCAATGAACTAGCCTTCTAGAGGATATTAGGGACTTGGTTTGTTTACATACCACACATGCACCAATATTTCCGATTGATATAGTTATAGCATGGTATAGAACTACTATGAACTAATGATATATGTCAATAAAAACATATTTATTATTGGCCTCTAGGGCATAACTCCTTTAGACCTGACCCGCATCAACGCCAAGGCAGGTGCCTGCTCCAGGCCCACCTTCCGCGTCGGTCGAGGTTTTTCCAAAACCAAGTTATGCAAGATCGAGCTTCTTCGACAACGTTCGTTTGTGGACGTGCTTCTTTCGCCGTCACCGCCTTGTCGTGATTCCTCCTCTTGAGTGTCGACAATGGTGGGTCCCCCGCCTGGGATGCCGCTCCCTCGCCAAGGTGTTCCAAGAGCTTCAGTCCCACTGCAGGGTGGTACGGCGGTCGGTGCTCTGCCCGCGATGGCGCTGCCAATAACTAGGTACTAGTTTCGGCCGGTGTCGGGGCTGGGTTTTGGTGTCAATAGGATGTCCAAGTTTGGGGATCCTATGCCTCTGGTGTTCCTGATCTCCGTACAAGGCTAGCTTGCGATGGGTGCACCTCGGCGACTGGCAAACAAGAAGGGCAAAGGAAGACAGATGTCGGTGTTGGTAGGGCAGGGGAGTGGGGTACATGCGGGGTTCCCTGCGGTGGTTCTGTAGGTTCCCGCTACGTCCGCTACTACAGCCTTCCCTCTAGGGCCCGTTATTGCTGCCCCTTCATCCTTGACTTCGATGTCGGTTCTTGAGGTCTAGGAAGTGGTGCCTACTAGCGTAGGTGATGCATCTTCCAACACCGCCAAGATATGGTGTTCAAAATGCCAGGTTAACTCACACCTCACAAAGGATTGCACCACTCCGCATTACTGCGTGGTTTTTGACAAGGACAACCATGACTTGTGGTGATGCCAAGTGTTGAAGCAACCAAGGTCAGTGGTGTCGATGTTGGGCTCTGGGTATGCCAGTGCAATGTTCTATCAATTGCCTGATTTGCTCTTTAAGGACAATCTTGCTCATGGGCCTTCAACACACTTCTCTAGTAACTATTTCTGGTGAAGGTAAGATATCCTCTACTGGCGTTCAAGACCAAATAGCTCGGTTGTGACCAATACACAAATAGTGGACATGGGATGTAGTGCCTTTTGGGTACAATTCTTTCAAAATCACCCTGCCATGTAAGGAAGATATGGTACGATGCAATAATATGGAGTTCATGGTGAGGTCCAACAAGGTGATGTTGTCTATCAGTACCTAGAACATGGATTAGATCACTCCATCTTTTGAGTTGGTGCAGGTTTGGGTGCATGTCACAGGGGTGCCTCATGAGCTGCGACATTTTCTTAGTATATGGGGGGTAGGCTCTCCTATCGGACAAATTCTTGACATTGATATGTCTTCTTTGAGACGCTGTGTGCAAGTTTGCATCCTCGTGGGCATGGTAGACACTTTGGCTCTCATGGATGACACTGTGGAGTACCCGTCTTTTGCTTCTTGGTAGTTGTGCACCTCCTTAACATTTTCCTCTTACGGGGACTCGATGAATGTGATTACTTGTTGGTAGACGAAGGGATGATAGCACTTATTGTGACTATAAAGTTGTTGTCATTCTTTACGTACTAACTTGGGGAAGTCAAGGAGAACTCATGAAGCCATGTCCATGCCATGGGAGAAATCCTTAATAGCGCAGTAATTCGATTGATGCCGATTGTTGTCTGTTGTGGTTATGAGGATGATGTGTGCAGCGGTTGCTGGCTATTCATCCATATATGGAGCTCCTCCCACATACATACACATTATGAGAATATTAGTTATAATAATCTTGATTTCTTAGTCTAAATTGCTAGCAGTGTATCCACTATTCCCTGAGAACGCATTTTCCCTATTGTAGTTCCAAAGATCTATTACACACGTTATTCTCACTTTCTGCATTAAGTTTTGCTTTACTTTAAATCATATTGTTCAACCAAAAACCCAAAAACAACTCTACTTTTCTTGCATCTTAAAGTTATTTCTTAAGTACTTCGTTTAGTTGTAGTTAAAAGCATTTTAGTATTTCACCTACTGCTCCCTATGGGATCGATATCTTTATTTTGAAACTAGCTACAAACGATTTGTGCACTTGCAGTCATCAAGCTATTTTCTGGCGTCGTTGCTGGGGAGCTTAGCGCTATAAGTCACTTTTACTTTTAGTTATTTACTTTCATTGTACTAATTTATACTTAAGTTGAAGGACCGCAACAATGGACAACACTCAGCATTTAAGCCAGGGGTTCGCCCATGGACGCTTTTATAACTGTCAACAAAAGCATAAATCCGGATAGAGTCGAGATCCATCCTTTATTATTTGAATTATTACATTCTAAGAAATTTGCAGGAACCAATGAAGAAAGTCCATATGGACACTTATAATTCTTTGAAGACATTCTCAGTTCCTTTACTTTCGACGACTGTAATCTTGATATGGTTAAAACCCAGTTGTTTAGACAAACTCTCTCTAATAATGTTTAAGACTGGTACAGATCTTTTTGTGCAGAAGCACCAAGGACTTGGGAGGAATTGACAACCAAATTCCTATCAAAATATTATTCTGAAAGCAAAGCTCATAGGATGAGAGGTATTATTATCAGTTTCAAAAATAATCCTAGTGAGGGCTTATATGAAGGATATCTAAGGTACAAAAACTACCTAGACAATTGTCCCCATCATCGTTTCCCTGATTGGTTAATCACCCATACCTTTTATGGAGGGCTAAATATTGAAAATAGGATGAATCTAGACAGTGCTTCTAATGGTAGTTTTCTATCTTATACCTATGACGAGGCTTGGAATCTAATAATAAAAATGAGAGAAGCAACGGAAAATCTTAAAGATAAGGAAAACATTACAAATAGTTTTTCTGAATATGCTTGCATTAACGATTTCCTTGTAGATGAGAGAACAGATACAATGATTAAAACCCTCGGTATTTATTCTTACTTAGTAAAGAAAATTATTGAAAATTATGCAGGGCATTTGCAGGTACCTACAGAATGGGAACCTCGTAAACCCCTCGAAGAAAAGAAGCGTGCAAGAGCGCTAATGGAAGAGTTCTCCTCAATACCTATACAGGGGATCTTCGAAAAAAGACAAAGAGAGGAAGAACAAATAAAGAAGAGATCGAAGAAACCAGAAAGGAATTCCGAAGCTACAAATATAAATAATGTTATATTAAAGGATCTTATGGAAGCACGAATGGTGGACGATGAAGTGGTTATGTTGGACCTAGAAACTTCAGAATTCATCAAAGGTAAGGTTCGAGGTAACGAAACATCTAAACCAGTGACCCCTATATATTGTGGAGAAACTTTCTTATATGGAATTTGTGAACCAATTTCCACTATAAATATTATGCCTTCATCACTTTATGAGGAACTCCGCTACAATTTAAATAATCCATATGTGGAACCGGTAGACACTATTATTAAATTGTCTAATAGAACTAATATAAAACCAGAAGGAGTAATCAGAAATATCTATGTCTTTATTGGTTCACTCATGTACCCCCTTGATTTTCATATTGTTGATATTCCTCAAGATTCTTTTTGTCCTATTCTTTTAGGCAGGCCTTTTATTTCCATTACCAAAGCTCGAGTAGACAATAATAAGGAAACTATTTCACTAAAGTTCCACTTCGCCAAACTAAAGAAGAGGCCATATGAAGTGGAGGATATCAAGGAAGAGAAGACGATTGCCGAGCTAGCAGCAATTCATTTCAGTACTCCACAAGATGAATTAGAGAGGAGCCTGATTAATTGGGAGCGAGCACCAGATGATGAGGACAAATAAGACATGGATGATTACCTTGATTAAATTCCAGAAGCACAAAATCCAAATGACTATGAAGAACTGGTAAGAATAGGAGATGAAGAGCCTCCACCAATAGAATTGAAAAAACTTCCAGACAATATGAGGTATGAGTTTTTAGATAATGAAAATAAATGTCCTGTCATTATTAGCAAGAATCTATTGGAAAATGAAACAAATAAACTCATTTCAGTTTTGGTTAAGCATCGTGAAGCCTTTGGATATACATTGAGTGGTATTAAAGGAATAGATCCATCCATCATAACACATAAGATTACCATGCTTGATGATGCTGAACCTGTAGTAGATACACAAAGAAGGATTAATCCTAAAATGAAGGAAGTAGTAAGAAAAGAGGTTATACGTTTACTAGATGTTGGCATAATATATCCTATTTCTAACAGTAAGTGGGTTAGCCTAGCTCATTGGATACCAAGACAAGGTGGTCTTGATGCTGCTATGAATGAGGATGGTGGGCTAGTTCCTGTGAGGCCAATTGTAGGATATCGTATGTGCATTGATTTTAGGAAGCTAAACCGTGAGACACGGAAAAATCATAAACCTATACCATTCATGGATAAAATTTTAGAAAGACTTAGTAATAATTCTTACTTTTGTTTTCTTGATGGTTATTCTGGATATTCTCAAATTTCCATACAACCAGAAGATCAAGAGAAAACAACTTTCACTTGTCCTTATGGCACATATGCTTATAGATTAATTCCATTTGGCTTATGTAAAGCAGCAGCAACTTTTCAGGAATGCGTTCTAAAGATTTTTGATGATTTTGTTGAGAATACTATGGAAGTTCTAACAAATGATTTTTTTTGTTTGTGCAACAACTTTTGATAATTGCCTCTACAATCTGACCAAAGTCTTGCAGAGATGCAGGCAACCAAACTTGGTTTGGAATTGGGAACAATGCCGCTTCATGGAAAAATAAGGTAAAGTTTTTGGGCACAAAGTTTCGGCGAAGGGAATAAAAATAGATAAAACTAATATAAATGCTATAGAGAATCTTCTAATACCTCAGGGCATTGAAAACATAAAAATGTTTCTAGGACATGTGGGTTTTTATAAGTGGTTTATAAAAGATTTTGCTAAAATAGTTATACCCCTCACCAATCTTCTTGATAAATAAACTCCATTCTATTTAGATCATGAATGCATTGCAGCTTTTGAGAACCTTAAAGATAAACTAGTTTCAGCACCTATCATGCAATGTCCAAAGTGGGATGAACCTTTCGAAATCATGTGTGATGCTAGTAACTATGCTTTAAGGCTGTGTTGGGACAGTGAGATGGGAAGAATTTGAATGTTATTTATTACACTAGTATACCTCTTAATAAGATTTAGGAACATTATGCTACTATAGAAAAAGAGTTCCTAGCTATAATTTTTGCATGCGACAAATTTAGATCTTACATAATTAATTCTAAGGTAATAATTCATACAGATCACCAAGCTTTGTGTCACCTCCTTGTGAAAAAGGATGCTAAGCCCAGGTTGATTAGGTGGGTTTTATTACTACAAGAATACGATTTGCAAATAGTAGATAGAATGGGTAAGGATAATCCGGTAGCAGATCATCTCTCTAGGATGGAGGGAATAATTAATGACCCCGTACCTATTAATGAAACATTTCCGAGAGAATATTTAGCAAACATGGAAATTGCTGATCCATGGTATGTAGATTATGCTAACTATCTAGCAACAAAATTTGTACCTCCTGGTATGTCAAGAAATCAAAGAATGAAATTTAATGATCTTAAATATTATTTTTGGGATGACCCGTATCTATATCGTCATGGACTTCATGGAATGATTCGGAAGTGTGTTCTAACCATGAATTGAATGCGATATTGAAAGCTTGTCATGATAGTCCATATGGAGGGAATCATGCAGGTAAGAGAACTGCTGCAGAGGTACTTTAATCCGGATTCTATTGGCCCACCTTGCTCAAGGATGCACACAGGTATGTGTAACTGTGATGCTTGCCAAAGAAGAGGTAATATAGGTAGGAGACAAGAAATGGCAATGAATTATAGTCTCATAATTAAACCCTTTGATGTATAGGGAATGGATTACATGGGACCATTTATAGAGTTGAATGGTTATACTCATATTCTTGTTGTTGTTGACTATGTTACTAAATGGGTTGAAGCTATCCCAACAAATCATGCGGATGCAGCTACCTCAGTGAAGATGATCAAGGATGTCATATTTCCCCAGATTTGGAGTTCCTAGATTTTTAATTACTGACGGTGGTTCTCATTTTATGAAAGGAACTTTCAGGAAAATCCTCAGCAAGTATGGAGTAACTCACCGTGTTGCTTCACCATATCATCCCAAAACAAGTGGTCAAGTGGAACTCTCTAATAGACAATTGAAGACCATACTCGAGAAGATGGTGGACAAATCAAGAAAAGATTGGGCATACAAGTTAAATGACACTCTATGGGCATACCGTACTGCGTTTAAAAACCCAATGGGTATGACACCTTATAAAATGGTGTACAGTAAGGCATGTCGTTTACCTTTAGAATTGGAACACAAAGCTTTTTGGGCAATCAAGAATCTAAATTATGATCTCAAGGCAGTAGGGGAGAAGCGTTTATTAGATATTCATGCTTTAGATGGGTTTAGAAGTGAAGCATATGAGAATGCTAGATTGTTTAAGGAAAAGGTGAAAATATGGCATGATAGAAAAATAGAGAATAAGACTTTTAGAAGTGGAGATAAAGTGTTGCTCTATAATTCTCGTCTTAAGTTGTTTCCAGGGAACCTCAGATCAAAGTGGGAAGGTCCATATGTAGTTGAAGAAGCCTATTCATCGGGAGCAGTGAAGCTCCAAGGAAAGACGCCCTATCTTGCATGGGTGGTAAATGGACAACGCTTGAAGCATTATCGGGTAAAAGAAGATATAAGTGCAGTCACCATAGAATTGAGCACCCCAGAAGAAGTGATAAATCAAAAGTATACAAGTAATGGCAACTACAAGAAGAATGGACTCGAGACAGGATGAGCAGTACTATGGTCAAACTATTGACCATAAAAGAGCGCTTCATGGAAGGCAACCCATGTGAAATAAAGGTTTGAGTAAGTTTTTAAATTTTTAGTTAAAGTCTAGTTTGAATATTGTGTTAAATGAGAAACAATTGATGCTCTAGCAAAGAAGAAGGAAGATTGATGATGCCAAAATTGGTCGAAAATCTAAGCTGACATTTTTCTGTCAAAACTCGATATTTCGTTAAGTTTCAGATTAATAAAGAATCCTTGGAGAAGCAGAAATTTTTTGGTGGATACAGAAGGTTTAACGACCAACTATACGACGGGAATAAAAATTCCGGCCGTATAGTTCCGGTCGTATAGTTGTTGCGACATCAACACTTCCATCCACAAAAGGTACTGAGAGTTTAACGACCAACTATACGTCCGGAATTAAAAATTCTTCCCGTATAGCTGGGTCGTATAGATATCAACACCCTTGACAAAATAATTTCTTGAGTACTGAGATTTTAACGACCAACTATACGGTCGGAATTAAAAATTCTGCCTGTATAGTTTTGATTGTATAGTTATCAACTCATCTCCAAAAAATTTATTCAGAATCCAGAGAGTTTAGCGAACAACTATACGGCGGGAATAAAAATTCCCGCCTGTATAGTTATGGCTGTGTAGTTAAGTTCCAACATAGATTTAATCTATAGTCGGTTCACAACTATACGGCGGGAGCTATACAGGTTGCGCTCGTATAGTTGCTCGTTACGCAAGGTGTCTAGGGTTTTTGACCTCTCCTTTTCTAAAGCTAATCACATCTAACCTTTTTCATTAAGTTTTCACAGAGCCACATCCTCTAGCCTCGAAAGATCTTCGCCATCCCTATACAAGCCCCTTTAACAACATCCGTGCAGCGAATCCATGCAGCCCTCCATGTCAACAATATCCGAAAGAATAAAGAAGAGAAGCCCGTGAAGAGGATCGAAGAAGCAGAACCCAAAGGATCGTCGTCATCATACGGCCTGGAGATCAAGCCTCTCCCAAATTGGGAGGACATGTTCCCGCAAAGGATGGACATGATGAGACAAGTTGAGTAGGGAGGAACAAGGATGAGTACCTCCCTAATCCTTATCATTACAACATAGGATCCTATTATAAACCTCCTCTTGGTCCATCACCTCTTAAACCTAAGAAGGTGCGGCAAGATGAGATTCATGGTAAGATCTATGAGTTAGAAAAGGCTTCTAAGGCATGCGTTGAAACAATTGGAGAAGGGGTTGACTCCTACTAGATGATGAGCAAAGACCTTGAGAAGAAGGTCAATGACATCGATGGTAGAGTTGGTTTCTTGATTAAAACTGTCTTTGAGTTGACAAATGAGAAGAAATTCCTCAAGAGGAAAATGTTGAAGCTCCAATATGACATGGCCAAGCTCAGCATTCGCTTTGAAAGCATAGTTAAAGAGGGCAACGTAAAAGAAGAAGGTGGCGCTCTTTCTACCCAGGAGGAGGAATAGGCACCAACAAGGAGTTAATTGATCCTGCCTGGCTTGATTCCATGCTTGGGGAGATCTTTAAAGACCTTGTAATCTTTCTTACAAGTTTTATATTACCTTTTTGCATTAGTTCAAACTACAAATAAAGTTTGCATCATTAGGATTCCCTTCAAGAATAGTCGATCCCTTTTGTGAAATTCCGAGTTTATTATTATATATGGAGCAATTTTGAGTTTGTATTTGCTTTATTGATATATGAATGGCTTGAGTATAATTTTACTTACACTTGATGATAGCAATAGGAGTCTTCCACACCATTGGTATTAATGGAACACCTTAAGATGATTTGGTCAACATGCTGTAAGTCTACGATTTGATTTATAAAGAGAAATTATCTAAACAATCGGAAAAGAAACCTTGAACAAAGAAAAATGAAAATGCTATCGGAAGAGAGTGAGAGCAAGTCGAGATAGAATCTTCAAGTCATAACGACGCTCCATATACAATTGGAATTTGATAATTGAGATCGTTAAACTTTGAATTCCTACATGAAGTGGAATGTATGGCTAGCTCCTTTGCACATCACTTAAACAAAAGTGTGAGCATATATATAAAAGAAAAAAAGAGGAAGAAGAAAAAGTGCGAGTGTGCAAAGAGCAAATAGGAATACACCACTACATTGTAGTATGACAAAGAAACGCTTTTGAGATTTTGAATCCCAAGTGAATACGTTGATCCTAAAACACTTGGGACTACCTCGCTAACTCATTCGATTGAACCGGATACTTTTATATTATATTGAGATTCATCTTTTATGAACCGTTGATCACTAAGGTGTTGTAACTACCTCGGTGAATTACGCTCTTAGTTACATGCCTGGATGAGCGAAAGTGGTTAAAATAGTACGGTGGGGCCAAGGGCCACTCACGGGTAGACCTTTCGGCCGTCCTAACCACTTTCAGAACATCGGGACAAGAGCGGCGTGTCGGCAAGCGAAGGATCAACTACATACACAAGTGAGTATGTATGCAAGCCACATACAGTCCTCGAGCCATTCCATCTAAAAGAAATAGAAACATTACACGCCCATACGGAAAGATCCAAATATCCTAGATAGAGATAATAATTTAGGATAGCTCCTCATACATCAAGCGTCGTAGTATCGGTGAGCGGAAGACAAGATCCGATGCGGATAAGAAGCAAATCAGCATAAGATGCCACATAAATAAACACATCCCCATACAGATCTCACCGATCCCCGTTCCCGGAATCTCTACACCGAGTGATCGTTGCCAACATCGTCCGTCTCCTCCACCCAGTATCCATCTTGCGAATACACTTGTTCATATGAATCAAACAATTTATCGTGTGAGACCCTAGGGGTACTCAGCAAGTCTTGATGCCTCTAAAGGGGACATAACCTGGGGTGACGCAATTGCAGCAAAAGATAATAACTCACAAGTCTATAGATACTCACTAACCATCCGCCTAACCAAAGATAGACGGATGTCCGTTAATTAAGAACAACATTTATAACAGTATAATTAACAGATCCATCCTCCTTCTCGCTTACCAATGAGAAAGCGGACGAACACCCCCCCATCCGTTGGCAGTTTTATTAACCATTCCATGAGTGTTGCACTATTTACTAGTCAGGTACTTAGTCAAATTAAAGCGATACTTTAGTTATACTTGTCTATGATCGAGAAACTGTGCTCCAAGTCGTCCATAACCGCGGACACGGCTTTTCGGAAAGATTTACCTGAGGGGTGCACAAATAGCAACACACACTCGATCAACCTCGGAAAAACCAACTCAAAACCCAGCGAGGCATTCACGACAAAGCGATCACGAGTTGAGAAATGTTTGAGGCCACCCCATTAAGCTACCATAGCGAAGTTGGCGGATCATGACGGACCCAAGGTTTGCGCCAATGGTATAACAATGGGAACCGAAAGTGTGGTGGGCTTATCGATACCGTGAAAACACTCCGCAATCCTAACGATGCAGTGCTCCTCGCACAATCTTAAATAAAGCAGTAAAGCATGGCATAAGTACAGGATAGTAATAAAGCCCCAAACTACTTTGTGGCCCCAAGAAATAAGAATGAATCAATCTCTGGCTCAGGGGGGTCCATAAGGCCTCCCGGATGTGGATAGTGCGAATAGTCAAGGAACAGGAATTAAGTACTCGGGGTCCTACGGGACACAAGTGAGCATGAAGAACCAAATAGCAGATATTGCTCACCGTTGCCACTTTCATTAGTTATCCCATCACTACTCAGGTTAAGTTGTTTAGGTACCTCGTTATCCATCAGACTCTCACATACCCTACACATGATGTTCTACGACCCGCATGGCTCAAACAACTCCTGTAGTAATGGCTCATGGGATGGAGGAACAAGCTTCGGTGGGGTGTAAAAGTAAAGGTTATGCAGTACTTGGGATTCAATTTGATGCAATCGCGACTCAATGATGCAAGAATAAGATAGAGGAAATAGGTACTATATGTATGCAAGCATGTGGTAGTGCTTGCCTGGCAGCTCAGTTGAAGCGGGAGAAGGATCTGGGTAGTGCTCCTAGGATTCCTAATATATCCCCTGCTCAGCGTCTATTCAAAGAAGAACCAAACAAACAAGGGCCAACATAAATAGAGTGCACAAGCATATGATTTAAAATGCGACAAGCAAACAATCATGCCATGATGAATGATGCACAATTTGCATGGCAATAAAGTAGCATGGCATGGGTGAGGTGTGGGGTACAAGATTAAAGCATTTTATTAAGTTTTTAGCCCGGTTTACTCTCATATAAGTTGCTGTATACTTTATATTTATATGATGCATGCTGCAATTCAGAACAAGGAATGCGTATATAGAACGGTCTCGTCGCGCTAATCGATTTAGACATATTATTTGTCAAATTTGGAGTTATAAAACTAAAGTTATGAATTAATTAAGAAAAGGGCATTTTATTGTAATTTTAATTAGCTCGAAAATTTAAAGTGCTCAAATAATATTTTGAATGGCCTTTTTGAATTCCTCACATTTTTCTGATTCGAAAACATATATCATTTGTTTTATTGGGATTTATAATTTAAAAGTTATTTAAAACAGATTTAAATTTGAATTTGAACATTTACTGAAATCATTTTTATTTTATCAAAAATCGCCAGGACTTTTTACACCCAGAATATTCCAGCCCAAGCCACTGACGGATGGGGCCGGCGCAAACTGGGCCCAGTGGTCAACGTTGCACATCCGCGGCTTTTCTCACTCTGGGTCTGGCTAGCCATCGCGAATGACAGGTGGGGCCAGCGGGCTATGGCCCATGTGCCAGTGGTGGAACTCGCAGAGACTGACAGGTGGCGGGGTGTCTGAGGGTTGAGTTGAAAGCAGCGGGTGCTTTGCAAAAATCTCACAGGCTGGTGATGGGCTCGTCGTCTGCATGGTTGAGGCGGCAAAAGAAGCAGGGGTAATTGCAAAAAGGGGGGCCGCGGTACTGTGGATCTTCTCCACGGTCTGACGGCCAGGTCCGTGTGCGGCGCTGACATGGTTATACCCTACGGGTACGTAACTTCAGCATACCTGGTCCAGCCCAAGGAAAGCCCACAGCAGATACACGCTGGCCCATGAAGATTTTCGGGTGGCCAAGGCCCATGACGCCTTCGGATCCTTGGAGAGCAAGACTAGCGGAGATAGGAAATTCAAAGGGGTAAAACCCTAGAACTTGTAACCGACTAGGACTATGCCCCGGACCTGCCTAAGACTATATAAAGGCCAGGAGGGCACGTCCTAGGGAGACCAGACTCATACTTCGCTGCGCATCCACGCCCAGATCGAATCTGCGCACCTGTAACCTTGGTTCCGGTAATCAAAGAGCAGACAAGCAGGAGTAGGGTTTTCCCTCCGGGGGCCTGAACCTGGGTAAATCTCATGTCCCCTGGTTGCTTGTCTGTTAACTGTGCCACGATCTCTAGCATCCCCATCTTCTCCAAAACCCAAGCATTGACGAGATTAAACCTCGTCAATTGGCGCCGTCTGTGGGAATCGGGGCTGCTGATTGTCTTGATCGTGGCGATTCGACTCGATCGATCTACAACTCAGCGGCGGAGAATCACCTCCTCTTGGCGCTTTCGACTTCACCGCCCACTCGCGGATACCATGAAGGATTTGAGCCCGTGGCGGCGGACTCGAAATTCTGTTAAAGCTTCTGCTTCCGGTGGGACAAGCGGCACCCTCCGCCTCCTGGCGGGTGCCGTGCGTCAATCAGGCCCGCCGTGGACTCCACACCCCGTGATCGCCGTCACCATCAGCAGATGAGTTCTATAGCGGCGGCACAACTCGATCATGCGATCCACCTTCGGATGAAGGACCTACGATTCCGGATCCGAAAGCTGCGGCAATAACCAATCTGCGGCGCTATCTGCGCGCCGCGATCATCAAACCAACGAGAAGCGCCTAACCCGCCGCCCAACCCCAACCCGCAGGCGGAAGCGGTGAAAATGGGAAAGCAGGGCCACCTCATCCAACTTAGCAAGAAGGATGGGTTGAAGCACGCCCGCCCGTCGCGGAAATAGTCCTACCTCTGGACTCCTCACGCGACCCTCGATGGCATACCACTACCTCCTCATCGAGGAGCACAAGAAACAAGTCAAGATGCGAGAGGCGCTTGACAAGCGCAAAGCAAGCAGCCTCCGAGTCCGGTCTTGTGACAGCTGCGCTCTCCGCCAAAGGACCCGGCTCTAGAACAAGCGGAAACCAGAAAGCACCACTCTTGGGTGGAAAACATGGACCCGAAGGAGGCGTGGCGTGACCGAACTCTCCACATCGTTCATGGATATGGGCCTTGGCAACATCATCCCGAAGGCCTACAAGCCGCGATCATGGCGATCCTGCGTATCTCGCGGCTCACCCACCTCCGGAGGGACCCGAAAAAGGGCCATGCATAGGTCCGCACTCACGGACTAGGACTAATCGACTGCGCTCCACGAAGATGCTCTCTGGGCGAAGAAGAAAGCTCCGGCGAGCGGCCGGGCCCCACTCCCTCATCCGAAGATGAAGAGGAACACGATCTTCCTCGAAGGAAGAAGAGCTCGCACCGCCATAAGCGACTCTGACACGAGAGACAAGCTTACACAGCGCAAGATCGACAAAGCCGCGTAAAGCGCATGCTCGTCTGAATCTGAGATGGATGAAGGCGAAGGAGAACTCTGCGAGGCTCGATGTTTCAGCAGATCCGTCCGGCGAACACGGATGCCACGCAACTTCAAGCTTCCTTGGATACTCCGAAGTTCAGCGACGCAAGATCCAAAGTCCTGGCTCGGCGACCATCATCATCCGTCAAGCTTCACGGAGGCAACAAAGAAACCGCCATGCAATGCCTTCAACTGCGGTAGCAGGCGCAACCGAAGTGCAGCTTAGCGACCTATCATCGAGATCCATCCAGCTGGGAGGAGCTAAACTTATAGCTTCATCCGAAATTTCAAAGGCACAAGCAAGAGGCCCGCCTCAATCGAAGAGTTGCGAGCACACTCGGAAAACGGGTGAATCTATTCGCTCGTACATACTACGCTGGTCTACAACTAAGAACTCCACAGCACACATCTCCGAAGAAAGGGCCATCGATGCCTTCCGGGACGGCGTCAAGCGCCCAGACTTCAAGGAGGAACTTGGGCATGTAAAGCCCAAGACACTCGAGCACCTCATGGAAATCGCCATATGATTAGGCGGGCGAAGATTGTATCCAGCGCAATCGGATGAAGAGGGCGACTACGGACGAAGACGAAACGCCTTGCAAGAAGAGGAGATCGCGCGTCTCGAGGACGCAACGGACCCGACATGGTCGCATGACCGGCTCGCCGACCGCCCGTAACGACAACAGCCGCAATGGAGGATACCCAGCGGAAACTTCGCGACAGCAGACGACCAACGCGAGCATCGCGCAACGCCGCGACAACGGACCCTCAGCATTCAACAAACTTTCGGGTCCATGCACCATCCACTTCTACATCGACAAACAAGATGGCAAAAAGAAAGCTAGCCACATGCTGAAGGACTGCCGCGAGTTCCAGAAACTCAGCGAAGGCATGATGCAGATGAGCAACAAGCTCCAATTCTGCGTTGAAGCGCACTGCGCCAGTGAAATAGCACGGAGCTCCTCCACGCCGCTTATTGGAGGCCCAAATCAACCGATCGCACCAGCATCAAAACAACGCCGGTCGCATACCCCCCACCAAAGGGCGCTAAATATGATCGAAGGGGCGCCACCAGCAGTGCGGAAGAAAATCACCGACAAATCAACTTGGCGTGGCAACTCCGCTGCAATCCACAGTACCTCGGCGGATCGGAGTCACTGCATCACATTCACTCGCGCGGATCACCCTTGCGGATCCTCGCTCGAGTCATCTTGCCACAGTGCTTTGGAGGCGCGGTCGGAGGCTTGAGATGAGTCACGTCTTCATGGGCGGCGGCGGCATCAACCTAATGTTCGCAAGCACTCTAGCAGCTATCACGAATCCCAATGCAACTTGGAACAATCGGACACAATGTTCCACGGCATTGTCGAGGAAGGCATCTTCCCCAGGCAAAATAGGGCTCGACGTCATCTTGAAGCGGACAACTTTCGGCGAGGCGCCTAGAATTGAAGTGGTGGGTAGTCGCAATACCATGCCATCTGGGGCGTGTAGCATTCGCAAGGTTCTGGCCGTCCCACCTCGCATACCTACTACTTAAGATGCGGGACCGAGGCGTCATCACGTCCACGGAGCTTCACCCGATCGGACCAATCACGAGGATTTCAACAAAATCTCCGGTCTTCGGCATGCAAGAAAGAGCTTGTAAGGCTCGCGAGTGACGGATAATGGGCTACCCCAGTCACCAAGCGAACACACGACATGTCTTTCGACTCCACCATCAACACCAAGAAAGTGCAGGTCCATCCAACGGATGCCTCAAAACGGCTGATGCGCGACCTCGGCCACCGCGCATAGGAAGGCGCGCTCGTCGAATTCCTCCGTGGCGCTGGAAATCTTTGCACGGTGTCCTGCGGACATGCCGGGAGTTCGAAATTCGCCGAAACACGCACTCAATGTCTTCGGACACCAAGCCGATCAAGCGATCCATCCAAAGACCGGAGCCACGAAGCTATCGGCAAGGAGATCAACAGTTACTCGCGGCGGACTTCATCAAAATCAAGGAAGGAAGCGAGTGGTGGCAAACGGTGATGGTCCCTAAGAAGGACACGGACATCCTGCGGATGTGCGTGGACTTCCGTCACTAAATAAACAACGCCCTAAGGACCACTTCCCTCTTCCTCGGATCGACGGATCATCGATTATTGCGGGTTGTGAAAACTCTCCTTCCTCGGCCTACTCAGGCTATAACAAGATTCGACTCAAGGTCGAAGATCAAGAAAAGCGGCGTTCATCACACCGTTGAGTATCTTGCTACAACACAATGCCCTTGGGCTAAAAACCTTGGTGCCACGTACCAGCGATGCATGCGAGCTGCCTCAAGGACCAGATCGGTCATAGCGTCCAAGTCTATGTCGGCGACATAGTCATAAAAACCAAGGAGGCAAGAACACTTATCGGCGATCTCCGCGAGACGTTCGACAACCTTGATCGCTCTGAGGATCAAGCTCAATCCGAAAAGTCGCCTTGGCGTCCCCTGGTCATTGCTCGGGTACTTCATCTCTCAACGAGGATTGAAGCGAACCGAAGAAAATCAAAGCTATCATGACAATGGAGAAGCGAAAAACCTCAAGGCGTTCAGCATGAGCGATGGCGGCACTAAGCGAGTTCATCGGCGCATGGGCGAAGGCCCTACCATTTTACCGGTGTTGCGCAAAGCGGAACAAGTTCAGTGGACACCGGAAGCCAGCGCATTGAAAGCCTCAGCGGCTCCTATCCACCTCGCCAGATTTGGTCATGCCAAAAGCGCGAGCCCTGATTCTTGTACATAGCAGCCACACCAGTGGTCGGCACAATACTGCGTGGTCGAGCGACCGAAGAAGGCATGACCCACGGGTACAACGCCCAATTACTACCTCGGCGAGTTCTCACTCCAACAAAACAGCGGTACCGCACTATCGAGCTGGCCTACGGCATGTTCATGACGGCTCGGCAGTGAGCCACTACTTCCAGGAGCATCGGTGATGGTCGTCAGCGAGCACCCTAAGCGACATCTGAATAACCCGGAGGCCACGGTAGCGTGGCCACATGGGGCATTGAACTATCACCCCTGGACATCATCTACGAAGCGACCATAATCAAATCTCAAGTCCTTCCGGACTTCTGGTCCATGGATGGAGCTGCATGCTGACACCCGGACATGTCGCGATCCGGACAATGCATTTTGACGGCTCCAAAGCGAAGCCGGGCGAGGCAAGTCATCTTGACCTCCCATAAGGTGACAAGATGAAATCGTCCTTGGATGAAATTGAGCCTCAACAACAAGCGAATACAAAGCCCTCATCCATGGCATGAAGATGGCAAAATATGTGGTAGCGCGCTGGTCATCTGGTGACTCCAACCTTGTCGTCTGCAGACGATGAGCGAGTCACGGCCTGCGCCGAAAACATGATCGTGTCTGCAGCTGCTATAACGCACTCAAAGGAGAATTAAGCGGCTGCGAACTTGACGCGTTGGAAGAGAGAAACGAGGAGGCCGCTAGACTCGCCAACATCGTCTCCACTTGTGCAAAGGTACCACCAGGTGTGTTCCTCGAACGGATCTGCGTGCCATCCATCAGCGAAAATTCCCCAAGGATCACCCGAAGAAGCGAGAACACTCGGGGGCTCGCTACCCGAAGGTCATGAAGGACCGAAAGCTGGATACCGAAGTTGCCATGGTCAACTGATGCAGGTCATGGCGGTCGGCGAAACGGACACGTCCATACCTCCGGTTCACGATAAGCGGAGGTGCGGACGGCCCGACGGATGCGGCGCATATCTGCGTCGGTCAAAGCCTTCACCATCATCAGCGGCGAGCTGTATAAGCGCAGCATTACAGGCGTACTACAGCGGTGCGTCACCATCAATGACGGCAAGGCCATACTCCAAGATATCCACGAGGGCATCTGCAGCCACCATGCGGTGGCCTCCCTCGTCGCCAAAGCTCTGCGGCGAGATTCTCTTGACCAAGCGGCCATGAGCGAAGGACATCGTCCGAAGATGCAACAGTGCCAACGGTTCGCCGACAAACCGCCGCACACAGGTCCGAACTTGACCTATACCCATAGCTGGCCTTTTGCCCAATGGGGCCTCGACATGATCGGCAAGCGCCAAAATCCTCGAAGGAGGACACGTCTTCCTCCTGATCGCGATCGACAAATTCACCAAGTGGATCGAGGCAATGCGATCACCAACGGAAAGGGCAAAACCGCCGTCAAGTTCTTGAATCCATTGTCTCTGGTTTGGCATACCGCCGGCATCATCACGACAACGGATCGAACTTCATCTCCGAAGAATTCGGGACTTCTGCGAAGGCCTCGGGATCAATATCACGTATGCCTCGTGGCACACCCAAACAAGCGGGCAAGTGGAAAAGGCCAGCGGCCTAATCGGCTAGCATCAAGAAGCGCCTCATGAGCTCACTTGAGCACCTGGTGGAAGCGGGCGAAAGAGCTACCGTCATCTGTGGAGCTTCGGACTCATAAACAGCTCCACCGGCTACACACCGTTCTTCATGGTGCCGCGGAGTTGAGGCCGTGCTACCGGCGAAATGCCACCAGGCTCCACAGTCGTCGCTACAGCAAAGCCGAATCCGGTTGCACTCGAAGATGCGTCGACACACTCGACGAAGCAGGATATAGCAAGCTAGATCCGCGGTGTACCAACAAAGTCTCCATAACTACCACAATTTCCATTCTCCCCAGGTCCTTCGTCGAAGGAGACCTTGTCTTGCGACTTAAGCAAAAGCGGCCGAATAAACTCGAGTCACCATGGGAAGGACCCTATGCCATCACCGAGGTCATCCCGGTGGCGCTATCGCCTCAAGCACGTGGAGTGCAGGTCGCATACTCCAACCCATGGAACATCTACTTCGACGATTCTACCCATAGCAATGTACCCCCTTTTACTTCGATAAGGCTTACAGCCAAGGCTACTCAGCGAACCATGTACCTCCTCCACTACGCTACAAATAAAGCTAAGTGTCTACCCCAACCTTGTTGACTATTTCTCTGCAACTTTATTACATGCTACAAACGCACTGGGGCTCCCCCACCTCACGATTTCATCGTGAGGACAACACGTGTACACTGAGCGGTGACCACGTCGAAAAGCGAAAAGGACACGTACTAAATCAAAGCACTATGTGCTCGCAAACAAACAAACCTTTACAACAAAGGGCACATACCGCCCAAATTAATATACAAATTTTACATCTATCATTTATTTTCAGGTCCTACCTATTCTGAAGAATAAACTGAGCACGCTTTCAAACAAATCTACAATCTGTTACATCTTGCCTTATAGCCGCGTAATCGGACGCATATTCCACTCGCCACCATCTGGTTAGGAGGTGGCCCGATCGCCATACAGCCAAATCTCGTCTGGCGGTGCACCCTCACAAGAGACAAGGCAGCCTTCACCCTGACGAGCTGCTGCCGCACCAGCTCCTTGACATTCTTTGGCACTCGAAACTTCATCGGAAGACCTGCAAGGGTCGTTGGCACGGCATCAACGGAAACATGACGTGCAGCACCGAGAAAGTGATGTTTGCACTGGCGGAGCACCCGCGAAACCTGGTAGACCACGATCCTGCACGTCGCCAGAACTATGCGCGATCACGATCCATCGGAAGAAGCCGCGGCCTCCATGTCCTATTGAGTCAAGCAATTGACTCGAGCGAATATCGCTCCTTTTCTTCCCTCGGAGCAAGATTCGCTGCGACAACCGCACAAAACAAGAGTAAGGCCAGAGGCTCACCCGAAGAAGCGAGCTACAGCTGAAGAAGGATCAACTTACATTGCAGCTGCTCGGACAGCCGACCCAGCTCCGCCATCAAATACTCCTCTCTGGCTGCACAGTGCGCTTTGGATTTCCAAGCGTCGGTATGACCGCGTAACCCAAGCAAATCTCTCTCAAGCTGCGCCGCGCGATCTCGAAGAAAAGCGAGCTGCGAGGAATCATCAATGATGCTCGCAAGGCCTTTCGGATGAAGTGTCAAGAATTGACACCGAAGGAACCTATAACGAGAAAAAAGAAGGCACCAGACATTCAGCCAAGGATAGAGCATAACTCGGAGGAATTCATTAAAATATATAAGGCCACTCATTGGCACAAGGATGATACTACAAAAGATATTTACAACAAAATAGACTACAAACTACCCTCGTCTATTATGCCTAAAGGCGGAGGACAGAGTCGCCTCGAACCCGAGGCGCCTAGCTTTGGCCTCGCCTACTGCCGCAATGCATACTCGAGACTGACAAGTCAATGAGCTTGGGCCCATATAAATGCGAGCGGAGTAGGCGGCGAAGGCTACCTCAGATCCATCCAGTGTAGGCATCCGAGAAATGTCTGGGCAGGTCAGCTCCGCCCAGTGACCATAACCATCGCCAGCCGACAGACGCGCCGATGCCTTTACGCTTGCTTATCTTTGGCGCTTCAGTAGCGAGCCTCTGCCGAGCACCCACGTCTTCAAGGGATCGCCCTTGGGAAGAGCTCTGGTAGAAGCGACCAAGGACCTCTTCGCCTTGGCAAGGGAGTTGATGATGGTCTGCAGCGGTCTTGACCGCTACGGTGGCATCATCTAGAGCACTCCGTGCTCGAGCACCATGGTCAAACTCGATACTGCGGCATCTGAGACAAAAAGAAGAAAACATGAAGAAAGGCAACATAGAAGAAGATCCGTAGAAAAGAAGCAAGTACAAAAGCTAGCGCTCACCGAAATAGCCTTGGCGTGACCATGAGCTTCTCGCCACCCCTTTTTCATGAGCAGCCCTTGGCGGTGGCCAGCTACTCCTCACGATCTGCGGCCTCCTGCTGCAGACGCTCTTTCGCTTCGGCTGCCTTCGTCAGCTCCAGCTCAAGGCGCTCTCTCGCCCGATGGCTTGATTGGCCAAGGCTCTTCTTGAGCATCGACCTCACGGAGAGAGTCGTTATGCTCCTCTGCATTTACAACAAGCAAGTGTCAAACGGACCAGGATAAGCAAGAGAAGTACTACAAAGGCGACGAATACCTTGAAGCTGCCGATTTACCTCGGCGTCGAGCATTCCTCCACCGATCGCAGCCTCTTGGACAAAAGGCAACAACGAGCAATAGTAGTAAGAGCAGGACTTGGGGCTCGCCCAACACAAAGAAGCATAAACAACATCAGCATCTGAAGACACTCGGGGGCTCCCCGTAACATCAAGCAGAAAAACTTACGTGCTCAGGCGAACATGAGACCCACTGCGAAATTCGAGTGCAACCACCAGCCTCTCCTACAGGAGGCTGGCGCAGCGTCACGAAGTCGCCACGTCGAGGAGGAGGCGCAATGTTCGACTCCCCATCTCCCCGCACCATCACTTTGGGAGCCGGAGGATTTCACGCATCTGAAGCCAATCGGCCACAGTGCAAACATCATAAAAGAAAGGGACAACGAGATAACAAGAACAACTTACAGGCCCAGCGCTCGGTCGAAGATAGGAGAAGCCCTTGGGCCCTCTTCTCCTCCTTCTTTTCCTTCTTCTCCTCCTTCTTTTCTTCCTTCTTCCGCTTTCTTTGGCGGGTGCGAACAACAGCCCGCACAGGAATGGCGAGAAGGGAGAGGAAGAACCCCATGCACATCATCATGGCGCTCAAGGCCCGGAGGATTTACGGGAGTCGGAGGAGTTGAAACATCGAGGACTCGCTCGAGCTCCGTGATCGCTTGTGAATGGTCCTCACTCGATTCATCGGCATCCTCCGCTAGGGATCACGCAGTAGCTCGGACGGAATCCACCACTTCATTATCCGGGGCATTCGGATACCTTTCGGTAATGGTGGTGCCATGCCGCACTTTGAAGCTCTACAAGATGAGAAGAAACTTTGTTAGCAAACAAAGGACACAAATAAACACCCAACAAAAGGGAGCACTACGTGCATAAATCTACACCTTTGGCAGCGTCGAAGAAAAGGGAGAGTCGCGACTTCTCCGGAGTCCTCGTCGGCCTTGAACTTCAACAGCGAAGAGCCTTGTCAAGTTCCACCTCGGAGATTTTCTCCTCGAAACCCTCGTCGGATCACGGCGCCAGAGTAAAGAAACATCGGATGCGCCCTCGCTTGGAGAGGCTGCACGCTCAAGAAAGCGTCCGGATGATATCGACACCGTTCACCTCCTTCTCGGGAATCAATTGGAGATCCCCTACCCGACGTGCAGGGCCTCTATCTCCGCCACTTCACCGTCTAAAATTTGGTTTTCCAGGATCTTTTCTTCTCAATCAATTGGGAGGGTCAAAGGCGAGACCAAAATCTTGCCCGAGCGATGAGTCACGGATGTAAAACCATTTCCTCACTTGATCTTGGACAGATTCGGACATGGAAAAGGAAAAGAATTGCACATTGGGACCGAGGAGATGATGAAACCCCAATGGGATACACACCATCGAACCAGTTGCCTCTTCACGGAATAAAGCTTAGGAAGAGGCCAAAGTCTTGACTCAATGCCAAGCCAACACTTTCATAAGCGTAATAAAACACGCAATGTGAAGAAGGGAGTTGGGAGGCAGATGATGGAGTTGAACCCCATAGAAAAAGCGATCCACGAAGGAAGTCATGGACCGTAAAAGAAAACCCGCGAATCATGAAGGCAACAAACATAACCCGATACCCGGACGGGGGCGGGGATTACCTCATTGCTTAGGGAGTATCACGGCCGTCGTGTCTTGCGGGATCGAGCTCACTTCGCGTGGTTTGCGGAGATCGCTCTCCGCGTTTCGATCGCCGCCCACCATCGGTGACGGCGATGGCGGTGCCTTTCTTGCCTCCGTGGCTGGTCCCAGCTGCGGATGAGGACTTCTTTGGTTTCCCCATGGCGCTTCTGGCGATGGTGGCGTTACAACGAAGAAAGACAAAGGAAATATGGAGGAAACTCTCGGTAGCAGCAAGAATAGCTCAAGAACAAGAGGCGTTGAATAGATGAACTGCTGCGGTGAAAAACAAACCACGATTTCACCGGGGATTATAACAGCGAAGGCGGCGCCGTTGGCCGTCCATCAAGAAGACCTAACGCATGCGGTAGATCTAGCCGTACCGTGTCATCACCAAAAGCGAACCATCGTTACCACGCCGTCCACTACGTGCGGAAATCGAGGAGCAGTAATCATCTCACGCCCGGCGTGACGGTCAATTCAAAGTCAGCAAGTGGGACGCTTCGTCGTCAAGTCATCTCTGGCGTAGCGACGCTTGAGGTCATCGATCGTAAGCAGCGTCATCAAAAGCTATACTAGCACCACTTGCTCCACGGCTAAAAGTACTCACTCGAATCTCTGATTCGACTAAATACTGGGGACTACTCCTATCGGGGCGCTGGCGCGCACCCGACAGACAAATGAGGACAAAATTATTTCTCTGAGTCCTACGTCGAGTTTACGACTCCACTACGGACTCGGGGGTTACTCCCATAGGGAGGATGGATTTAAGCATCCGAAAATTTTTGAGTCCTGCGGACTTATGATTGAAACAATGCTTGAACTAAAAGTCTCCGTTCGAGTCTACGACTCGAGCAGACACTGGGGCTACTCCCATAGGGAGCGCTGGTCGCGCACCCTATGAATTCTTCGACTGCGATCCTTTGGATCAACCGCCAAAACTTTTCGCAACTCTGCCCCAATTAATGCTAAGTGAGTAACATCCTCCTTGTACCAAACACCTCCGCGGTGACAAACATTCGGATCTGCGTCTGCGGCCTAAAGATAAGACCTCTGAGATATCATCGATGGCACAGCAGCACTTTTTATTGCGCTTCTGCTAGTATGAATCCGTGCCAACAGGTGCGAGGAAAAATACTGACGGACGCGTTGGGTACATCATTTAAATTCACTGGAATTCCACTCCTGTAAGTCCTCCGGCTGAGTCGAATTCATGACATATGTTCGGGTTCGAGTCGAGGGACTCGAATCTGAAGAAGATCGTGTTGTTTTTGTCCTAAGGCAGTTAATCGACCCTGATCCGTTGGGAGAGTCGCTGCGCATCAACAATCCCTACACACTCAAATCATTCTCTTGAAAACGGAGATAGCTGCACCGAAGGATTGAAGAGTCCTCGGCCGAATCTACGATTCGACTAAACACTCGAGAGACTCTTGACATGGTTATACCCTACGGGTACGTAACTTCAGCATACCTGGTCCAGCCCAAGGAAGGCCCACAGCAGATACACGCTGGCCCATGAAGATTTTTGGGTGGCCAAGGCCCATGACGCCTTCGGATCCTTGGAAAGCAAGACTAGCGGAGATAGGAAATTCAAAGGGGTAAAGCCCTAGAACTTGTAACCGACTAGGACTACGCCCGGGACCTGCCTAAGACTATATAAAGGCCAGGAGGGCACGTCCTAGGGAGACCATACTCATACTTTCGCACACGCATCCACGCCAGATCGAATCTGCGCACCCTGTAACCTTCGGTTCCGCCGTAATCAAAGAGCAGACAAGCAGGAGTAGGGTTTTCCTCCGGGCCTGAACACAGGTAAATCTCGTGTCCCACAGTTGCTTGTGCATAAGTGCCACGATCTCCAGCATCCCCATCTTCTCCAAAACCCAAGTCCATAACAATGGGCATTGACGAGATTAAACCTCGTCAGGCGCGGGGCGGGAGACTCGAACTAGGGACCTGGGACTCGCGCTCGGTGGAGGCAACCAGCGTGGTAGGATGTGGGTGTTGACAGGAGGAGAATGCGTGGCTAGCTAACGGCATTAAAGCGTCAGTCGTGTGACTAAGCCTTGTTGAGAAAGAGAGGGTGTCAGCGGGGACGGTTGGCTCACCGCGGGGAGGGCGGTGGTGTCAGATCGGCTTGGGGAGCAGCAGGGCGACGACGAGGCAGGCGAACGGCGGCCTAGGGTTTCGTCGGGGCGTCGCGGTACTGTGGCGGAAGTGGGGCTCCTCCTCCTCGCTGGCGGGTACGGGGTGAAGCAGAGGATCCCTCTCGGCCTCCTCGACCACCTCCACGTCAACCACGATCGCTGGAACGAGGGAGCGGTGGCGGTTCTGACGGTGACCGGCGAGAGAGGGGTTGGTGACGGTGGAGAAGAAGAGGGGAAGGGCAAGGCCCTGGGGATGGATCTGGCATTGCTAGGGCGCGTGAGGCGAGGGAGTAGATAGGGACGGGGACTGGGGTGACGTGTGGGAGCGGGGTGGAGATAAAGTGGCTTCGGCCACCTTTTCACCCTCCTTCTCGCGTGCACGAGCTAGGCTCGACCTGGGGCAGGACAGGCATGGCAGGTGGGCCAGGAAGAGAGCAAGGCGGGGCAGACTCGGGCTGGGCCCAGCACGGCAGGGAGAGAGAAAGAAAAGGAGAGAGGGAGGCTCGGGTTAGCTAGGTTAGGAGGGAGGCTTCGGCTTGGGTAGGGTTAGGGGTAGGTGGGACCACCATGGCAGGGAGAAAGGGAAGGTAGAAGCCTCGGCATGGAGGGGTGGATCATGGGTTAGGGCTTGAAGAGAAAAAGAGAGAGAGAAGTTAGGGTTTTTGGGTTTGGGGAGAGAATTAGAGAGAGAGGGTAGATTAGGGTAGTGTATGGTCCAAGCAAGATCAAGCATGAAGGGGTAGGGTGGTGAGAAGGAGAGATGAGGGATAAGGGTATAGGAACTCAAATGATGCATGGTCATGGTATGATCAAGAAAAGGTGGGATGGAGGTGGTGTAGGGTGTTGGTATGCATGAGCAAGAGTGAGGGAAAGATGGACATGGGGATGATTTTACATGATCAAACATGGTTTTACTCATGTGAGGGAGATGAGGTGGAGATGATGAGAGAAAAAGAGAAGAGCTCACAAGATAAAGGTTCCACTCAAAACAAAGAAAAACCAAAGAAAAGAAATGGTGTTGATGATGGTTGCATGGCCCATGCAAAATATTAAATGCCATGTGTTATTCTTGTGAAAACAAAATAAATGATCATGGCATTTATACATATGCATTCCAAAAGGTGGAATAAAGGCCAAGCAAAAGAAACTAGAATTGGATCCATCCCAACCCACATGAGCTAGAGTAATTACCAAAATAAAATAAAAGCCCATGGTAATTGGGGTGGTGGAAATATAAGGTGGTGACAAAGAAAGATGGTGGAGTGGAATAAAAGATATGCCCCCAACTCAACTTGGGCATTAAACATTTATCAAGAACCAAATACAATATACCAAGAGGCAAATACAATTAATAATGCATATGAGAGAAGATCCAAATGGAAAAGGGTTTTATATGATGCTCAAATGCAAGGTGGCATGATGACATGAGCATGATATAATTATGATGCAACAATTGTATATAGGAAGTAGCCATTATATTACTAGACCAAGTAGCATTACAATGGTTAGACAATTGGGATGCTACAACTCTCCCCCACTAAACAGGAATCTCGCCCCGAGATTCTAGGAAGAAGAAGAAGAAGACTCAACGAGGGTAGGATACTTGGCACGGAGCTCATCTTCACGTTCCCAAGTGGCTTCATCAACGGAATGGTGCGACCACTGCACCTTGTAGAACTTGATGGACTTGTTGCGAGTCCTTCTTTCTGCGACTTCAAGAATTTTTGTGGGGTGTTCTTGATAAGATAGGTCTTCTTGGAGATTGATAAGCTCATGGTCCACGGTCCTGCCGGGATCCTTGAAGCACTTCTTTAGTTGAGAGATGTGGAAAACATCATGGAATTTGAGTTTTTCAGGAAGTTCAAGAGCATAAGCAACTTCTCCTCTTCTTCCACGGATTTTGAATGGACCGATGTATCTAGGAGCTAGCTTTCCTTTGATACCAAAGTGGTGCGTGCCTCTCATGGGAGTGACACGAAGGTAAACGAGATCACCAGGGACATACTCCATGTCCGTGTGCTTTCTGTCATAATTGCTCTTCTGGCGACTTTGAGCAATCTTCAGATTTTCGAGAATGATGTGAACCTTCTCCTCCGCTTGAGTTACAATGTCAGGGCTAAACAATATTCTTTCACCTGCGCCCGACCAACCAATCGGAGTTCTGCATTTGCGACCATACAGAGCCTCAAATGGTGCCATCTTTAGACTTTTCTGGAAGCTGTTGTTGTAAGAGAATTCAGCATAAGGAAGACATTCTTCCCACTTCATGCCGAAAGAGATAACGCAAGCACGGAGCATATCTTCTAGAATCTGATTGATCCTTTCAACTTGTCCTTGCGACTGAGGGTGGTAAGCTGTGCTGAAATTCAATTTTGTTCCCAAAGCATTTTGGAAACTTCCCTAGAACTTGGAAGTGAAGATGCTTCCACAGTCTGAACTGATCTCAAGAGGAACTCCATACAGAGAGACAATTCTGTTGATATAGAGCTCAGCCAACTGAATTGCAGAAATTGTTTCCTTGACGGGAAAGAAGTGAGCCACTTTAGAAAGCCTGTCAATGACAACAAAGATTGCATTGTTGCCCTTCTACGACCTTGGAAAACCAGTGATGAAGTCCATCTCTACTTTCTCCCATTTCCATTCCGGAGGTTTCAATGGCTGTAGAAGACCGGAAGGTTTCTGATGAACAGCTTTAACTCTACGGCAGACATCACACTCTGAGACATACTTGGCACAATATCGTTTCAACCCAGGCCACCAATATTGTGTTTTCAAGTCCATGTACATCTTTGTCTTTGCCGGTGGATATAGAAAGAATCATGCGCCTCCTTGAGAACTTGCTCTCTTAAACCCGGGTAGTTCGGAACAAACATCCGGTGTTCAAAGAAAAGAGTGCCTTGGTCATCGACGTGGAAGGACTCATACTTCGGAAGCTGAATGTTGGAGATGATCTTTTTAGTGTAAGGATCCCCAAGTTGAATGGAGCGAACCTTTTCTTCCAAGAGAGGGGTTGCCAGAAGGTTCAGAAGATACCCTTGTTCCACAATTTCAAGGTTGAGCTGACGGAATTCCTCGCACAAGAGAGGTTGTTGTTCTTCCACCATGAGGTTGCTGACATAAGCTTTGCGGCTGAGAGCATCGGCCATGACATTAGCTTTGCCCGGAGTGTAGTTGATGGTCAAATCAAAATCATTGATTGCTTCAATCCACCTCCTCTGACGAAGGTTGAGATCAGGCTGTGTGAAGATATACTTCAGACTCTTGTGATCAGAAAAGATTTCACAACGGTTGCCAAGCAAGTAATGCCTCCATAATTTCAAAGCAAAGACAACTGCAGCGAGTTCGAGGTCATGTGTAGGATAGTTGATCTCATGCGTCTTCAGCTGTCGAGAGGCATAAGCAACAACTTGTTTTTCTTGCATAAGGACCGCACCCAATCCTTGCAAAGAGGCGTCACAGAATATCTAGAAAGGCTTGGATGTATCTGGAGGAATCAAAACTGGTGTGGAAGTGAGCTTCTCTTTGAGTGTTTCAAATCTTGCTTGACATGCAGGAGTCCAAAGGTATTTCTTGCCTTTCTTAAGGAGATCGGTAAGAGGCTTCGCAATCTTCGAGAAGTTCTGCATGAAGCGACGGCAGTAACTAGCCAAACCAAGGAAACTCCGGACTTCTTTGACATTTACAGGAGGAAGCCAGTCAACAATTGTCTTTATAGTTTCCGGGTTGACGGCAATGCCCTTGGTAGAGATGACGTGACCAAGGTAGGTGACTTGAGGGAGCCAAAACTCACATTTGGAGAACTTTGCATACAGGCGGTTCTCACGAAGCTTGTTTAGGACACACCGAAGGTGTTCTTCATGTTCTTCCTTTGACTTAGAATAGACTAGAATGTCATCCAGATAGACCACAACGAACTTATCAAGATACTCCATGAAAACCGAGTTCATAAGCCTCGAGAAGGTGGCAGGTGCGTTGGTGAGACCGAAAGACATGACCGTGTACTCATACAGGCCATAGCGGGTGGTGAAAGCTGTTTTGAGAACATCTTCTTTGCGAATCTTGATTTGATGATAACCACTTCTCAAGTCAAGCTTAGAGAATACCACAGCTCCAGCTAGCTGATCGAAGAGATCATTAATCCGCGGAAGGGGATATTTATTCTTGATGGTTTTAGCATTGAGAGCCCGATAGTCAACACAAAGTCTATCAGTTTTGTCTCGCTTCTTCACAAAGATGGTTGGGCTACCCCAAGAAGAAGTACTGTGCTGAATGAAACCCAACTTCTCTTGTTCATCAAGCTGACGTTTGAGTTCCGCCAACTCAGCAGGACCCATTTTATAAGGCCGCTTGGAAATAGGACCGGTACCAGGTTCAAGCTCAATCACAAACTCTACCTCACGGTCAGGAGGCATACCCGGTAACTCTTCACGAAAGACATCTGGGAACTCACAGACCACCGGAACACTCTGAATAGCTTCCATAGCATCCTCATTTAGAGCCGCCAAAGAGAAAAGCTGAATAGCAGGAATCAGACTTGGTGAATAGACTATATGGCCTCCAGGAATTTTCAGAGAAACCGAGCGGTCAGCACAATCAATCACAGCTGCATTTGCTGTTAACCAATCCATGCCCAAGATAACATCAATGTCCGAATTGCCCAGAATAATTAAGGACGCCGAGAACGAAGAACCACCAATCTCAATTTGATTGCCATGGCTGATTTTAGAAGCTGCCATTGTTGCTCCAGGAGAAAGGACCATTAACCGCTTAGGGAGAGGATCCATCGGTAACCCATTCACATCAGCAAAACTTGTGGAGACAAAAGAATGCGATGCACCAGAATCAAACAAAACTCGTGCAGGAACTGAGTTAACGGAAAGCATACCCATCACAACTCCAGGTGCATGCTCAGCTTGAGCGGCGTTGACACAGTTGGCACGAACAAGAGACCCGAGCTTGGTGTTGATGTTGAGAGCCCGAGGTGGTGGTGCACGAACCATAGGAGAGCTTGCCGCAGATCTTGGAGGTGGTGGAGGAAGAGCTTTGTTGTTCAATGGACAGTTCCAGTGTTGATGCCCAGTGTTTCCACAAGTGTAACAAGCACCAGGTGGACGTGGAGCAACGTAGCCAGGGACTCCACCAGGTGCTCCAGGGTAGTTGTGGTTGTAGCCCCTGGGAGCAGCAGTGAAGGAGTTTGGTGGCCTTGCCACGTAGCTTGAAGGTCTTGGTGGAGCCGGGAGCGATGGTGGGGTGTTAGGAACCCAGACACGGCGCTTAGAAGGAGCTGACATAGCTGAAGAGCTTGCTGCATCGCGGTTGTGTTTCTTTGACTCCTCAAACACTTGCCTACTTGCTTCTTCCTGCAGAGCTGTATGTTGGAGTTCTAGAAAAGACGTCGGCCTTGCATGTGTGATTGCATATTTAATTGATGCATTAAGCCCTTGTCTAAACCTCTTTTGCTTCTTCTTGTCATCAAAGATCTCATCGCCACCATACCGAGAAAGGTTCATGAAGTTTCTGATGTAGGTATTGACATTGTCATTGCCCTGCTTGAGGTTGAGAAACACTTCCTTCATCCTCTCCATGACAATTTCTGACAGATATTGCTCTTTGAAAGCTCCAGTGAACTGTTCCCAAGTAGGTTGAAAACCAGTGTAGTTTGCCTTGAGGTAATTCTCCCACCACAGAGTTGCATCTCCCTTCAGAAGGTGAGTGGCACATTTTACCCATTCTTGCTCAGGAACATCAGCAATCACCAGTAACCTTGACATCTCACGCAACCAATCATCCGCATCAAGTGGCTGATCAGACACCTCAAAGTGGCGTGGGTTGAACTTCAGGAAGCTTTTGATGTCTCCTCGCTTGGGAGGTGGAGGTAGCGGAACAAACTCATTCCTCCTGACACTTTCTTCAAAACGATGTTGGTTCTGCTGTATTGTACCCAAGGCATTAGCAATACTTGTCAATACAGCCCCCAGTTCAGTGGTATGTCCTCCTCAGAACGACGTGGTGGTGCCATCCTGTGATTGATATAAAACACAAGTTAGTACCTTAATGGAGAATAATAATAATCCAAAATAGTACCAAGATGGAATTAACCAAGATTTAAAGGATACAATTTACTAAGATGATATTAAAATATCAACAAAGTTCAAAGCACCTAGAAGATATTAAGTATATCGCACACTACTGGACAAGGAGTGTGGTACACAAACTAGCAAAGAAAATTTTTCCGCAAATTTCGGCATTAAAATACCACTATATGTGCAAAACCACTTAACGAATCAAGATTAGTAACTCTACCAATTCAATATACAAGAGCGAATGATAAGAGTAGTGGTATGGTCGCGACTCCATCCCGCACTCAAATCATTACTCCGCACATGAATAAGTAAAACACATATCCCAACACCTTCTTCTAAAGATGAACCTAAAGATTAGTAACTACGGAAACGAACACCCCAAACAAGATAATGTCGGATAACAAAGAGTGAGACAGATCGCGTCGGTATACAACGAATCAGATAGATCGCGTCGGTTTACAAAGGCCTATCGGTATGGAATGTACCAACAGTTGATAACCAAAAGGTAGATAGTGATAACATGTTGGATGCAACAGATAGACAAGGAATTCACACACAGACACACACACAACCTATGGTACTACGGAACCCAGAACACGTGAATCCTAGTTTGAATTTTAGAAGAGGATTGAAAACGTTACACTTCCTTACCAGAAAAGGGTGGGTGGGTGGGTAAGAAGAAAAATGGAAGCAGTCATACTCTCACGTTTTGTTTTTCCCTAGTATACATAACTACCAAAAATATTTGCTAGACTGACAATGACCATTTGGCTGAGACCCTGAAGGGCGGGATGGCTCTGATACCAATTGTAACTACCTCGGTGAATTACGCTCTTAGTTACATGCCTGGATGAGCGAAAGTGGTTAAAATAGTACGGTGGGGCCAAGGGCCACTCACAAGTAGACCTTTCGGCCGTCCTAACCACTTTCAGAACATCGGGACAAGAACGGCGTGTAATCGGCAGTGAAGGGATCAACTACATACATAAGTGAGTATGTATGCAAGCCACATACAACAGTACTCAGAGCCATTCCATCTAAAAAAATAGAAATATTGCAACGCCATACGGCAAGATCCAAATATCCTAGATAGAGATAATAATTTAGGATAGCTCCTCATACATCAAACATCAGAGTATCAGGCGAAAGCGGAAGACAAGATCCGAGTACGGATAAGAAGCAAATCGGCATAAGATGCCACATAAATAAACACATCCCGCCCACAGATCTCACGGATCCCTGTTCCTGGAATCTCTACACCGAGTGATCGTTGCCAACATCGTCCGTCTCCTCCACCCAGTATCCATCTTGCGAATACACCTGTTCATCTGAATCAAACAATTTATCGTGTGAGACCCTAGGGGTACTCAACAAGTCTTGATGCCTCTAAAGGGGACATAACCTGGGGTGACGAATTGCAGCAAAAGATAATAACAAGTCTATAGATACTACGCTAACCATCCGCCTAACCAAAGATAGACGGATGTCCGTTAATTAAGAACAACTTATAACGGATAATTAAGATCCATCCTCCTTCTCGCTTACCAACGAGAAAGCGGACGAACAACCCCCCCTATCCGTTGGCAGTTTTATTAACCATTCCATGAGTGTTGCACTATTTACTAGTCAGGTACTTAGTCAAATTAAAGCGATACTTTAGTTATACTTGTCTATGATCGAGAAACTGTGCTCCAAGTCGTCCATAACCGCGGACACGGCTTTCAGAAAGATTTACCCTGCAGGGGTGCACAAATAGCAACACACACTCGATCAACCTCGGAAAAACCAACTCAAAACCCAACGAGGCATTCACGACAAAGCGATCATAGGATTCAGAAATGTTTCAGGGGGCCACCCTATTAAGCTACCCGCAACGAAGTTGGCCGGCTCCGCGACGGACCCAAGTTTGCGCCAATGGCTGTAAACGACTTGGAACCCGAAAGTGTGACTGGGCTTGTCGATACCGCGAAAACACTCCGCAATCCTAAACAGTACAGGTGCTCCTCGCACAATCTTAAATAAAGCAGTAAAGCATGGCATAAGTACAGGATAGTAATAAAGCCCCAAACTACTTTGTGGCCCCAAGAAATAAGAATGAATCAAGCTCTGGCTCAAGGGGGTCCATAAGGCCTCCCGGATGTGGATAGTGCGAATAGTCAAGGAATAGGAATCAAGTACTCGGGGTCCTACGGGACACAAGTGAGCATGAAGAACCAAATAGCAGATATTGCTCACCGATGCCACTTTCATTAGTTATCCCATTACTACTCAGGTTAAGTTGTTTAGGTACCTCGTTATCCATCAGACTCTCACATACCCTACACATGCTGTTCTACGACCCGCATGGCTCAAACAACTCCTGTAGTAATGGCTCATGGGATGGAGGAACAAGCTTCGGTGGGGTGTAAAAGTAAAGGCTATGCAGTACTTGGGATTCAATTTGATGCAATCGTGACTCAATGATGCAAGAATAAGATAGAGGCAATAGGTACTATATGTATGCAAGCATGTGGTAGTGCTTGCCTGGCAGCTCAGTTGAAGCGGGAGAAGGATCTGGGTAGTGCTCCTGGGATTCCTGATATATCCCCTGCTCAGCGTCTATTCGAAGAAGAACCAAACAAACAAGGGCCAACATAAATAGAGTGCACAAGCATATGATTTAAAATGCGACAAGCAAACAATCATGCCATGATGAATGATGCACAATTTTTGCATGGCAATAAAGTAGCATGGCATGGGTGAGGTGTGGGGTACAAGATTAAAGCATTTTATTAAGTTTTTAGCCCGGTTTGCTCTCATATAAGTTGCTGTATACTTTATATTTATATGATGCATGCTGTAATTCAGAACAAGGAATGCATAGATAGAACGGTCTCGTCGCGCTGATCGATTTAGACATATTATTTGTCAAATTTGGAGTTATAAAACTAAAGTTATGAATTAATTAAGAAAAGGGCATTTTATTGTAATTTTAATTAGCTCGAAAATTTAAAGTGCTCAAATAATATTTTGAATGGCCTTTTTGAATTCCTCACATTTTTCTGATTCAAAAACATATATCATTTGTTTTATTTGGATTTATAATTTAAAAGTTATTTAAAACAGATTTAAATTTGAATTTGAACATTTACTGAAATCATTTTTATTTTACCAGAAATCGCCAGGACTTTTTACACCCAGAATATTCCAGCCCAAGCCACTGACAGATGGGGCCGGCGCAAACTGGGCCTAGTGGTCAACGTTGTACGCCGGCTTTTCTCCTCTCACTGGTCCGGCTAGCCATCGCGATGACAAAAGGGGGCTGGCTATGGCCCATGTGCTGAACTGGGCAGTGACCGGGTGTCTTTGAGCGTGGGTTGAGACTGCGAAAGCCGGGGTGCTTTTTGCAAAAAGCTCATAGAGGTTGGCTGGTGGGCTCGCGCGTACCGCGGGTTGATGTGGCAAAAGAAGTAGGGGTAATTGCAAAAAGGGGGGCGCGGTACTGTGGATCTTCTCCACGGTCGTGGCCCAGTCCACGTGTGGCGGGGGACTGAATCGGGACTGGGACTCGCGCCGGTGGCAACCAGCGATAGGATGTGGGTGTTGATAGGAGGGAAATGCGCTAGCTAATGCAGGCGTCATGGTCGCAGCGCAGACACGCCCAGGGCGTTAAATCTGTGGTCCGGCGAGAGTAAGACGCGACTGAGAAAGAGAGGGTGTCAGCGGGGACGGTTGGCTCATCGCGGGAAGGGCGGTGGTGTCAGATCGGCTTGGGGAGCAGCAGGGCGATGACGAGGCAGGCGAACGGCGGCCTGGGGTTTCGTCGGGGCGTCGTGGTACTGTGGCGGAAGTGGGGCTCCTCCTCCTCGCTGGCGGGTACGGGGCAAAGCAGAGGATCCCTCTCGGCCTCCTCGACCACCTCCACGTCAACCACGATCGCTGGAACGAGGGAGCGGCGGCGGTTCTGACGGTGACCGGCGAGAGAGGGGTTGGTGACGGTGGAGAAGAAGAGGGGAGGGGCAAGGCCCTCGGGATGGATCTAGCGTTGCTAGGGCGCATGAGGCGAGGGAGTAGATAGGGACGGGGACTAGGGTGACGTGTGGGAGCGGGGTGGAGATAAAGTGGCTTCGGCCACCTTTTCACCCTCCTCCTCGCAGATGCAGCTAGGCTCGACTGGAAGGACAGCATGGCAGTGGGCCAGAAGAGAGCAAGGTGGGAAGACGACTCGGGCCAGCACGGCAGGGAGAGAGAAAGAAAAGGAGAGAGGGAGGCTCGGGTTAGCTAGGTTAGGAGGGAGGCTTCGGCCTGGGTAGGGTTAGGGGTAGGTGGGACCAGCATGGCATGGAGAAAGGGAAGGTAGAAGCCTCGGCATGGAGGGGTGGATCATGGGTTAGGGCTTGAAGAGAAAAAGAGAGAGAGAGAGAAGTTAGGGTTTTTGGGTTTGGGGAGAGAATTAGAGAGAGAGGGTAGATTAGGGTAGGGTATGGTCCAAGCAAGATCAAGCATGAAGGGGTAGGGTGGTGAGAAGGAGAGATGAGGGAGAAGGGTATAGGAACTCAAATGATGCATGGTCATGGTATGATCAAGAAAAGGTGGGATGGAGGTGGTGTAGGGTGTTGGTATGCATGAGCAAGAGTGAGGGAAAGATGGACATGGGGATGATTTTACATGATCAAACATGGTTTTACTCATGTGAGGGAGATGAGGTGGAGATGATGAGAGAAAAAGAGAAGAGCTCACAAGATAAAGGTCCCACTCAAAACAAAGAAAAACCAAAGAAAAGAAATGGTGTTGATGATGGTTGCATGGCCCATGCAAAATATTAAATGCCATGTGTTATTCTTGTGAAAACAAAATAAATGATCATGGCATTTATACATATGCATTCCAAAAGGTGGAATAAAGGCCAAGCAAAAGAAACTAGAATTGGATCCATCCCAACCCACATGAGCTAGAGTAATTACCAAAATAAAATAAAAGCCCATGGTAATTGGGGTGGTGGAAATATAAGGTGGTGACAAAGAAAGATGGTGGAGTGGAATAAAAGATATGCCCCCAACTCAACTTGGGCATTAAACATTTATCAAGAACCAAATACAATATACCAAGAGGCAAATACAATTAATAATGCATATGAGAGAAGATCCAAATGGAAAAGGGTTTTATATGATGCTCAAATGCAAGGTGGCATGATGACATGAGCATGATATAATTATGATACAACAATTGTATATAGGAAGTAGCCATTATATTACTAGACCAAGTAGCATTACAATGGTTAGACAATTGGGATGCTACAGGTGTGGAAGCCTGCTAATACTATTCAGATGGTTCGAGTAAGGCACTATTCATGAACTTATTCCTATGTATCGTATATGATAAACACATGCTGCAACTGCCTCATTTATTTTATCGACTCAGCTTCATGAATATGAGGATCACATCCATTAAGCTAAAACTTGCTCGGGACGAGCAAGAGTCTAAGCTTGGGGAAGTTGATGAGTGCATATTTGCATCATGTTTTACATTATTATTTTGCATTGTAGATGTAGGATCTTGGTATTTTACGGTGCTCGCGCGCATATTTTATGTTTGTTTTCACCAGGATCAGGACAGATGATGGATCCAATGGATACGATTCTTGGAGCAGTTGTACTGTGGAGAAAAGGACTGAAAAACAACGTAAATCGCTTATTTGAAAAATATTAATAATACCATAAGAAACCCCGAAACGAACAAAGGAGGCAGAGAGTTCAACGACCAACTATACGACCGGAGCAAATTTTCTGGCCGTATAGCTCCGACCGTATAATTGGCGCCACCTCCGCCTCATCAAATAGTTTCACCCCGTGCAACTGGTTCAGGGAGACGGCATACACAACACCCAGAAATTGCAGAAACCTCACCTCCGGAAGGCATCTGGAGGGGGAACTCATCCACAAGGGATCCATCTTTGCCATCGATCTTCATCATCCACCGCTGCATCACCACCATCTCCATCCATCCCATCTACATCTTGTCTAGATCTTGTTGTAATTCTCGTACTCGATGTGGATTTATACAAGTATTATTCATCTATGATTGTTTCCATTACCATTGCTATGATGTTGATTGCCTCCATGTCTGAGTAGATCTCTAGGTCTTGGGGAGATGGAGAAACCCTAGCATATGACTGAGATGGGATAAAGATTATTATGTTATATAATTATGTGTATGTGTTAATTGTCTTCATATTGATGTTGGGAGTTGTGCACCTCCTTAACATTTGCCTCTTATGGGGACTCGATGAAGGTGATTACTTGTTGGTAGACGGAGGGATGATAGCACTTACTATGACTATAAAGCTGTTGTAATTCTTTGCGTACTAACTTGGGGAAGTCAAGGAGAACTCATGAAGCCATGTCCATGCTATGGGAGAAATCCCTTAATAGCACAGTAATTCGATTGATATCGATTGCTGTCTGCTGTGGTTATGAGGATGATGTGTGCAGCAGTTGCTGGCTATTCATCCATATATGGAGCTCCTCCCACATACATACACATTATGAGAATATTCATTATAATAATCTTGATTGCTTAGTCTAAATTGCTAGCGCTGTATCCACTATTCCCCGAGAACGCCTTTTCCCTATTGTAGTTCCAAAGTTCTATTACATACGCGATTCTTACGTTCTGCATTAAGTTTTGCTTTACTTTAAATCACCTTGTTCAACCAAAAAACTCTACTTTTCTTGCATCTTAAAGTTATTTCTTAAGTACTTCATTTTGTTGTAGTTAAAAGCATTTGTCTTTCGCCTACTGCTCCCTGTGGGATCGATATCTTTATTTCAAAACTAGCTACAAACGATCGGTGCACTTGCAGTCATCACAGGTGTCCTAGCTACTTTCAGAAACTCAAACAGCGACAACATACTCGGAAGAAGGCTGGCCTCCCAGTATCCACTGCGTGGGCGGGCGTCTCCTAGGGATGATGGCAGATGGACCTCGGGTTTGGGTCGATAGCTAGTTTACACAAGAAGGCCTACTGACGAGCGGTGCATAGGCCCAGAAGTGGTCATCGACTGGCTCTGTATGTTGTGCGGGGGCGGCACATATGACCATCCCAGGTCTAGACTGGTCACGTGCTAGGGTTGCGACTATTGCGAACTAGGCCACATTTGGCAGCAAGGCCGGCGGTCTAAGGCCAATGATCTAGGAGGGCTCGCCGGCAATCAATCGCCTCCAAGGGAGCAATTCTTCTTCATCTTTACTGTCCCCTATCGACGTGGCATCTTCACCGTCACCACATACTCTGACCCAGAGGCTTTGGTGGCGAGCACCACCCCGCTGCGTCGTAGTGGGAGACACCCCATGGCGGAGGATGGGGCTACGCCTACGGATGAGGACTCCCTCGCGAGGGCAATGCACCTTCAAGCTACATGCAACTTAGACTTCTCCCAAGTTATAACCAAGAACAAATCCTTTCTTTATTTCCCCGATGCACATATTTCTTCTAATATGCATGCTCTAGGAGGAGATTAGGATCTAGTGATAATGATGTTAATATCTCGGTTAATGCTTTGAGGCGTGTAGAATTTGATAGGAGCAAAGTTTTACCAACATAAAATGATCACCCGACTGATGATGAACTTGATGATGAGGAGGATAATACTACCTATGATGGTAAGCTCCTCTCACATTTAGTTGGTGTGGTGTCGGAGGTGAGATTGGACGATGTGAGGTTGGGATCCATTTGTGATCTTACAACAACTACTCGCAAATCTAAATGTCATAGAATTGTAAAAACTAAAATAGCGTCCAAAAAGACGAGTGCAAGCAAAAATACCAATGTTTCCTTATGAGAGGCAAAATATGGAATATTAGGGGTCTACGTGACTTGGCTAAACATCTTCATACTGCTGACTATATTAAGGATCATGAATTAGACTTTGTCGCAATCACGAAATCTGGTAAATGAGATTTTCAGATGCATGTTCTAGACCACCTATCAGGTGGCATTGAATACATCTAGAAATGGATACCTCCGCACGCCAGGTCTGGGGGATATTGCTTGGTGTACGGGCTTCCTCTTTAGAATTATTGGACTATTCAGTGGGGGAACTTTATATTAAATTCCATATACAAAATAAGTCTGATAACTTCATTTGGAGCCTAGTTGCCGTGTATGGAGCAGCATAGGACGAGCACAAAGATGATTTCCTCCGGGAGTTGGTCAATCTCGCCAAGGATAACCCACATCCTATATTAATAGGGGGATTTAAATATCCTAAGATTTAGGCAAGATAAGAACAATAACCACTTTGATGGATACTGGCCTTTCTTATTCAATGACGTCATTGACAACTTGAACTTAAGGGAGGTGAGTATGACCGAAAGGCAATACACTTGGGCTAATAATAGATCAGTACCTACATAGGAATATCCTATGGTGTTAGCATGGGCCATGGAGCGTATTGAAAAACTTTTGGATCATGCCCCATTACTTTTGGACACTAGTTCGGAAATCCTAGAAAAGGGCCGACCTTCTCAAAGGTCCGTTCTGCACGTCGTCATCGTGTCAAGTGTCATCTTCTCCTTTGCGTGGTCCTCTTAGTAAGCCTCTGCATATTTGCCAAGTGTCGCAACGAGAATGAAGTGGGATTAGGATGAGAGAGAGGGAGATACACGAGCGAGCGTACAAATTTTCCCTTTTATATTTTCAAATCTGATAATTCAAAGCGAAATATTTTGAGAAACTCTTATCCAAATTACGAACCATTTTCACTTTTGAGCTCCTCGTGCCGAGAGCTTCAAAACTAGATCACATGTTGATAGGTTTTGAACAACTCTTTTTGTACTTCCAAAACCGCTGCGTTCGTACTTTAGATTACTTCAGTTCTGTATTTTTTGTACTTCGTGTTCTTAGTTGTACTTGGGTTGCTACACACTTGTATTTTCGTGTACTTTGAGAGTGAGCACACTTGTACTTTTTTATACATTGGCTTTGAGTATGGTTATACTTTCGTTTACTTCGGCTGTGAGTAAACTCGTATGTTTCTGTACTTTGGCTCTCAGTACACTTGTACTTTCGTACTTCGGCTATGAGTAAACTTGTACTTTTCGTGTACTTCTGATGTGAGTAAACTTGTACTTTTCTGTATTTTTGCTGTGAGTAACTTGTACTTTTGTATACTTTGGCTATGAGTAAACTTGTACTTTTTTGTACTTTGGCTCTTAGTACAGTTGTACTTTCATACTTAGGCTGTGACTAAACTTGTACTTTCGCGTACTTTGGTTGGGATTACACGTGTACTTTCATGTACTTGTATTTGGGTGTTTGCGTACTTCGATCCAAGATTATGTACGAGAACAAACTTCCTCCTACGTGCGACACGTGGTGCTCCCTGGAAGCGTGTGCGTTCCTCAAACAGACCTTTACGAAGGTCCCCTTTTTCTAGGGATACCCACACTGGTTCCGATAAACTAAAAGGAAAGAAACCCTCATTCAAATTTTAATTGGGGTGGATTTCCCGAGATGGTTTTGAGGATATGCTCAAAGAAGTATAGAATAGACAGGTGAAAGGCAACTCAGCCATCCTTAGGTGGAAGTGGAATAATAAAATCCGTGCATTACAGAAACACCTAAGAGGATGGGAAGGGCATGTAACATGTCTATACAAAAATAAAATAAAAGGCTATCCGGGATAATTGATACACTTGAATCTCTGGCTGAATTACGGGTGCTATCACAACAGGAGCTTGAAATGAAAAATCAAGCAAATGAAGAATAACCCGGCTGCTAAGAGAAGAAGAGTTAACATGGTAACAAAGATCCAAAACCCAATTCATCTTGGAAGGCGATAGTAATACAAGATACTTTCATATGGTGGTCAATGGCCGTCATAGAAAGAAATATATACATACGCTTAACCAAGATGAAGGGGTGATCGAGGGCCAAGATGATTTAAAGAAGTATATCATAAGATACCACAAAACCTTATTTGGGCCACCAGACAAAGCAAAATTATTCTTTAGACGAGTCTCAAATAGGAGATATCTCTCAAGTATCCACTAAAGATAATGATTTCATAACAACTACTTTCTCTATCGAGGAAGTAAGAAATGCAATCTTTAAGATGGAACATAATAAAGACCTTGGACCAGATGGATTCCTAACATAGTTTTATCAAACCTTTTGGGATATCCTTAAGGATGATCTGATGGAGTTGTTCAATGATCTTCACAAAGGACAGCTCAATCTTTTCAAACTTAACTTTGGCGAGATTATTTTGTTTCCTAAGATTAAGGCTGCAGAACGGATCCAACAATATAGGTCGAACTATCTCCTTGATGTTAGCTCCAAAATATTCACCAAAGTGGTGACTATCCGCCTTAACTCGGTGGCAGACAGTGTGATTTGTCCAACACAAACTGCTTTTTATGCAAGAGAGATACATACTCGATGGAGTTATGGCCCTTCATGAGACAGTTCATGAGCTACACTGTAAAAATATGAAAGGAGTGATTTTTAAGGTTGATTTCAAAAAGTCTTATGCATAAAGTCAAATGGCCTTTTCTATTTCAAGATCTTAAAATGAAAGTCTTCTCCCGGAATGGCGAGCTTTAATTCGAAACTTTGTACAAGGAGGTAGTGTTTTCATAAAAGTCAACGATGACACCGGTCACTACTTCCATACAAAGAAAGGATTATGTCAAGGTGACCCATAATCCCTGATGTTATTTAATATTGTAGTTTATATGTTGGCGATCTTGACAGAGCGAGCCAAAAATTATGGGCAAATTGCTGGTATCGTACCTCAGTTAGTTGATGGGGGTCTTTCGATACTCCAATATGCCAATGACACAATTATTTTTATGAAGCATGACGTCAAAATGGCTAAGAACCTGAAGTTAATACTATCAGCTTTTGAGCAATTATTGAGTCTAAAAATAAACTTCAACAAGAGTGAATTGTTTTGATTCGGGAAGCAAATGAGTCAATGGCTCAATATAGCGAATTATTTGGGTGCGAACAAGGCCAATTTCCAATGAGTATTTAGGAATCCTGATTTATTATCGGAGACTTACTAATGCTGAATAGAAAGCGGTGGAGGAATAGTTATAGAAACGTCTAAGCAGTTGGAAAGGAAAACTCCTAACAGTTGGTGACAGACTAGTTCTGATTAACTACGTCCTTACCAACATGGTCTTGTATATGCTATCCTTATTCCAGGTGCCAAAAGGAGTATTACATCGTTTAGATATTATCGCTCAAGATTCTTTTAGCAAGGAGATTCGAAAAAGAAGAAGTATAGATTAACAAAATGGTATGTCGTATGCCATCTAAAGGACCAAGGGGGCTTGGGATCATTGATATCGAGGCAAAAAATACTACTCTAGTAGAAAAATGGCTATTTAAGCTATTAACCAAAGAGAGAGTGTGACAGACCCTCTTGAGAAATAAATACATTGACTCGAAAGCGTTATCCCAAATATACTGGAAACCAGAGGATTCACACTTTTGGGTTGGTCTGATGCATATGAAGAATTCCTTCTTCCATCATGGATCGTTCCTTATTAATGATGGATCGAAATTAGGTTCTCAGAGGATACCTAGTTCGGGAATGTTCCTCCCAAGTATTAGTACCCGGCTTTATACATCATAACACTTAATAAGAGTGATACGTTAAAGGAAGTGTTAAGCACTTCTCCTCCTAACGTGACATTTAGACGAGATCTCATTGGGGCACGTCTTGCCTCATGGCACACTCTACAAGAGCGGTTGCCAACAATACAACTAACAGCTAACATAGGAGCATGGTGAGTTTCGTTGGAATTTGACTGAAAATGGTAAATTTTCAGTTGATTCCATGTATAAAGTGTTATTACATTCCGAAATTCCAGTGCAAAACAACAAACACATCTGAAAGATGCAGATACCACTGAAGATCAAAGTTTTTGCTTGGTATCTACGTCGGGTGTGATTTTGACAAAAGATAATCTAGTTAGACGCAATTGACAGGGGAGTATAAAGTATTGTTTCTTCCATCATGACGAAACAATCAAACACTTATTCTTTCAATGTCAATTTGCGCGTTCTATATGGTCAGCCATCCATGTAGCCTCAAGTTTTCCTCCTCCATGCTCAGTAGCTAATATTTTTGGTAACTAGATGCATGATATAGACAACATGGATAAGATACACTTACGGGTGAGAGCGATTGCATTAATTTGATTGCTATGGATATGTAGGAATAATAAGGGTTTTATGCTAAGTTATCTTCACCAATGAAGGTTCTACATCATTGTACACACTTATTCCGGGAGTGATCTAATCTAAAAAAAACGGAACACCGAGGCCTTTATATGGATGCCTATTCAAGGTTGGAAAAAGTGGCGAAAGTGGTTTTCTCCCAACATGTGTGGCAGCATAGCTTGCGCATCGACTTTCCTCCACCATAGGCGTCTCTTATAGATTCATGTATTCTAAGATTTTACTATGAGAACTATTCTCCTTTATCTTCTTTTCTGGTCTTGTCGGTTGTGTGCGTCTTATCTATGCAGAGGCCGGGTGTGGCCTTCTTTATTTTGTGTAAACTTTGGAGGTTAATAAAAGCGTCCTTTATAAAAAAAAAGTGTGAAACTCTCTTGCCATAAATGAGTATATGGATTAGGTACACTATCATCGGTCATGGTCTTAGGTTAAACACAATGGATGGACTCAGTGGCTCAATGGCACTCCTTATTTTTCATCACAACATGGAGCTCTAATATTTTCCGTGAGTTTTTTCTTATGGTCATTGCATTAGAAAACTGTCAATATAGTTGACCCTATTCCTTTATCGAATGTGAAAAATAAAATACACCCCGAAAGTTGTGTTGAATCTCAAGAACATTTTGCTCCACCTTAACGTAGTGGTACAAGCGGTTGAATTACGATGTTTTTCTATGGCTTCACATAATATTGATGGGAGTGCCAACAAACTACTGTGACAGGCGAGAAGTTTAACATTGCACCTAGATTTAGAGCATACTTGGATATTTTGGAAGTACATCGTTATACCTTTCGTTAACTTTTTATATTAGTGTATTATATATTACGACATCTTGTATTGATTTGTTTCAAATTTACATGTTAAATTAGGATGAGTGAAGAAATTTCTTAGATTACACGTGTATTGCACGTGCACGACTACTAGTATATATAAATATGACTTCCACCTTAGAAAGCAAGGGAAACTACAAGCTAGGTCGCGTGCCTTGGTGCTTGTAAACACCGGATACACGTCTAGTTGTCACGTTCGCACTAGCGCGATAAAAAAATCCGCTAGAGATAACTGCGTTGACAAAAGTTTTTATGCAGCGCTTTTTTTTGCTCGGCACTTCGATATTCGCTAAGCTAGCGCTTCTGCGACGTCACAGATTATATAAAGGTAAGGCAGCGGAATTTTAGTGTCGTGTCACCTATATCGAGTGTCGTGTATTGTATAACATCAGGTGATATTGAAAATTAATAATAATAATAGTGATTAAATTAGATTTGAAAAATTGTATGACATTAAGATACAATTATGGTTCAGTTACAAGATTTGAGCCTCTCTCTATTCATTATAACACGAACTCCGAAAGAATGCTAAAAACCTAACCTAATCTAATCTAAAGACTAATGTAGAATAGATTTCTGCACTAGTTCACTTTTCTACTGATTCCAAGGATAAGTGGAGAAATCTACCTGCACATATTCTTGAGTCTCTCTCTATTATGCTCGCACGCTACTGCGATGGTATTGAGACGACTGCATCCACATGTCTACCATCCCGCGATCACCCCACGATAACGACGACGTCGTGGGTCCGAAAGAGAAATTAGATCGATTATAGAAAGAACGAGAATGGCATAGCTGGTCAATCGATAGGTGAGATTAGTACAGAGGATGACGAACAAACCTACAGATCGGATATGACAATAAACGAGAAACGTGGAGTTGGTGAGCGCAAGATCTGGTGCGGCTAGGCTGCGCAAGATCGAGAGAGCCGATGACCACGCAAGATTGAGAGAGCCGATGACCGCGCAAGATCCGGCGCGGCTAGGCATCACAAGATCATGCACAACTAGGGATCTCTAGATCATGTCTGGCTAGGGCCGCCCAAGATGCTGCACCCGAAGATCTAGGATTCTTTTTATGTTGTTTTATGTTGCTCTCTGTGGATGCGGGGGTGGGGAATAGATATTGGGGACTAAGAATTAGTGGGATTAGTGGCTAGGGTTGCTCTATCATATAGAGAGTGGGGAGTGTAGAGAGCGAGTTGTCTGGGTTATTTGGGCAAGTGCGGTCCAAGCTTCCAGCCTTTGACCTGTGTTTTCTCAAATGGGCCATAAAGAAAACGTGTTTTGTCGGATGCGCAACATCCAAGCATCCATACTTTATGCTCCCGACCAAATTGTAAAGTTGGGATTTAATTGCGAGAGATAAAAACACCATTGCACGGATGGTGGGACACACACGTCAGCAAGACATGCCTAGCCAGTCAGTGGAAGGTGTTTGACCAGTCATCCACAATTAACGGCACAAGCATTGGACGACGTAACGCTGAATGCATGTGTTCGCCAAGTGCGACATTAAAAACTGCCGCTCTAGGGTACACCTACCACGACGCATATATCTACCGGTATTGTATCTGTCACGGTGTATACGTGGCCGCCACCAAATGGTGCACCGGTTGCTTATCCGCCGGCTAACCAATATTTATAGCCTTTTTTACCTATATCGTCTCAAAAAGTGTCGCACACCAGGGATATTTTCGTAGTGAGAATCATTTGATCTATTCCATGGTGGCTCTCACTTTTGTATTTTCTTTTTGACCATCAATACCATGGTATATTCATAGTAGCAAATATTACATGGTAGAGATACATAATCTGACTACAGCGATTACAAAATAAAGTCTAAAGGCCTAGCAAATCTTTAAGATCCTCAAACTCTTTCTTCTTCTATGATATAATCTTATATTTCTCTTAAGCCAGTCAAAAACTGATATATACCAAACCACACTTTAAATATAAACAAGGATTTTCTACTATTTTAATTTTACCATAGTGCCACCCATTAGAGCATGACTAACAGCGCATGTAAACGTTTGGCATGTAAATTGCGAGTACATATGTCTATACTTGCGATTTACAAGTTTTTGGTCGCTGGCGCGGATCAACGCCTTCAAATCCAAACTGTATAAATCAAAATTCAAAAATCCCCGGAAAATATGAACATGTGCGTTGATCATCATACAACTAGATTACGATTCATCGTTCATTACATAGCAAAATTACACCTAAAAGAAAAATAAAAGGGGTAGAGCTCGCCGAGGACACTGATGTGTCCTCAAATGGCCAAAATTGAGCTTTGGTTTGCCGGAACGCCGCGCCGTCCATCTAGTCATTGAGTACGATCACCTCCATCTCCACGTCGTCGACACGGTCGGATCCGGACAGCTCGTCCGCGACGTGCACCTGACACATTGTAAATGTATCTATAATTTTTGATGTTCCATTCTTGGTTTTATCCACTTTCTTGTGTTTTGTTCCAACTTTGGAGTACTTTTCATATGATTTCTTGGACTAACCTATTAATAAGAGCCATAGTGCCAGCTATCTGTTTTCTGCTGTTTTTGGTTCCAGAAAAGTCAGAAAATGAATATTCTCGGAATTGAACGGGACAAAAGACAAAGTGCCTATTTTTCCAGAAGGGATCAAGTGCCAGAATACGAGACGGAGAAGGGCCAGAGGGCGGCCACAACACCTAGCCGCGCGGCTAGGCCTGGCCCGCGCCAGGGGGTGGTGTGGCCGGCCTAGGCACCCCCTCGGCCTCTCCTTCCGCCTATATATTGCCCTCGGGACGAAAATCCTAAGTACCCGATATAAATCCATGAAAGAGTATGTAGCCGCCGTCATCTCCATCCCTAGATCGGGAGGGATCTGAAGCTCTTCCCGGCACCCTACCGAAGAGGGAAATTCACCCTGAAGTCCTTCATCACCATGCAAGCCTCCGGTGTGATGTGTGAGTAGTTCATCCTTGGACTACGGATCCATGTAGTAGCTAGATGGCTGGTTTCTCCTCCTTTGTGCTTTCATGTTTAGATCTTGTGAGTCTGCTCATGATCAAGATCATCTATTTGTAATTCATACATGTTGTGTTTGCGGGGATCCGATGGATATTGAGATGCTATTTCAGATTGATTATTGATTCTATCATGTCTTTGTTATTTGAGATCTTGCATGCTTTCCGTTGTTAGTAGCTATCTTGGCCAAGTAGATGCTAGTAACTCCAAGAGTTAGTATTTATGCTCGATAGTGGGTTCATGCCTCTGGTAATCTAGGTAAGTGACAGAAATCTCTAAGGTACTAGATGTGCTGTTGCTACTAGGGAGAAAACAACAATCCTTTGTTCATAGAACAATCGTATTGTTTACTTTACACGCAGTTCGTAAAGCAATAATCTGTTGCTTGCAACTTAATACTGGAGGGGGTTCGGATGATAACCTGAAGGTGGATCATTAGTCATAGATGCAGTTGGATGGCGGTTTATATATTATGTTGTAATGCCCAATCAAGTCTCAAAGGAGTCAAGATGATTAGTATATGCATGTATTGCTTTCTCGGTGTTTGTCAATTGCCCCGCTGTAATTTGTTCACCCAGCATGTTATCTATCTAAGGAGAGCCACCTCTAGTGAACTATGGATCCCGGTCCTTTTTCTTTACATACAATCTATAAACTGTTACTGCTTTGTGTTTACTTTCTGCAAACTATTACTTTTTTCCATTCGATACGTTTAATCCTTTGTTTTCCGCAAAACACGGTGAGATTGACAATCTCATCGCAAGTTGGGGACAAAGTTCTGTGGTTGTGTTGTGTAGGTCTCCACGTTGCTACTAGCACCGGTAGTGCGTCCTGCCAAAGCTCAGCTAGTAACACCTTTGAGGTGTTTCCTTGCTCCTACTGGTTCGATTAAACCTTGGTTTCATAACTGAGGGAAACTTGCTGCTGTGCTCATTATACCTTCCTCCTGGGGTTCCCCAACGAGCTCTACATCAACCACGAGCCATCAACACTTTTCTGGGCGCCGTGCATTGAGCCATCAACCGATTTTCTAGCGTCGTTGCCAGGGAGTCAAGGACATCTTCACAAGGGGAGTCCCTCATAACCAATCTCTTTACTTTGTTGTTTTTGTTTTGCTTAGTTTGCTTGTTTCGTTCTTCAAAAACACAAAAAAAATTAGTTTTGCTAGCTTGCTTTCTTATTTGAAAACCCAAAAAAAATGACTACTCTTGAAAACACTAAGTTGTGTGACTTCACTAGCACCAACAACAATGATTTTATGAGCACACCTATTGCTCCACCTGTGGCTGAAAATACTTTCTTTGAGATAAAACCTGCTTTGCTCAATCTTGTTATGAGAGAACAATTTTCTGGTATTGATAATGAAGATGCTGCTTCCCATCTAAATAACTTTGTTAAACTTTGTGAGATGCAAAAGCATAGGGATATAGATGGTGATATTATTAAACTAAAATTGTTTCCTTTCTCTTTGAGAGAAAAAGCTAAAGAGTGGTTGAATTCCTTAACTAGGAATAGTATTGATTCTTGGACTAAGTGCAAAGATGCTTTTATTGGAAAATACTATCCTCCTGCTAAGATTATATCCATGAGAAGTGAAATAATGAAGTTTAAACAACTTGATAATGAGCATGTTGCTCAAGCTTGGGAAAGACTGAAATCTTTGGTAAAGAATTGTCCCACTCATGGACTGACTACTTGGATGATCATCCAAACTTTTTATGCAGGATTGAACTATTCTTCAAGGAACCTATTGGATTCTGCTGCTGGAGGTACCTTTATAAGCATCACTTTGGGTGCTGCAACAAAACTTTTGGACAATATGATGTTTAATTATTCTGAATGGCATACTGAGAGAGCTCCACAAGGTAAGAAGGTAAATTCTGTTGAGGAAACCTCCTCCTTGAGTGATAAGATTGATATTATTATGTCTATGCTTGTTAATGGGAAAGCCCATATTGATCCAAATAATGTTCCTTTAGCCTCTTTGATTGCTCAAGAAGAGCAAGTTGATGTGAACTTCATAAGAAATAACAACTTTGGCAACAATGCTTATGGTAATAATGCTTATAGGAACAATTTTGGTAACAACAATTATAAGCCATATCCTCCCAACAATGGTAATGCTTATGGAAACTCTTACAACAATAATAAGAGTGCTCCCTCTGAACTTGAAGTTATGCTTAAAGAGTTTATTAGTAAACAAACTGCTTTCAATAAAACTATTGAGGAAAAACTCTAATCTTTGAAAGAAATATAGCATCTTTGGCTGAAGCTCAATCTACTTTGAATAAAATGGCTGCTAAACCTGAAACTAATGATAATCCCTTTGCAGCTACTAATGCTATACAAGTAAGAATTGATGAAAATGTTAGACTATTAGCTGAATTACATGCTAAGTGGGAAAGAGAAGATGAAATTGCTAGAAACATTAGTGTTTCTACTATCACCACCACTAGTGTTGAGGCTAGTAATAGTTCTACTACTTTAGATGATAAATTTGATTTTGATCTTGATGGTTGCAACATCTCTGAAGTTATTAAGTTCCTACAAAAGCTTGCTAAAAGTCCTAATGCTAGTGCTATGAACATGGCCTTTACAAAACACATTACTGATGCTCTCATAAAAATTAAAGAAGAAAAGATGAAACATAAATCTTCTATTCCTATAAAACAAGAGGATGGTTGGGAACCCATCATTAATATGAAAGTGAATGACTTTGATTTCAAAGCTTTGTGTGATCTTGATAGTAGTGTTTCTATTATGCCTAGAAGGATTTATGATATGCTTGATTTGCCTCCTCTTGAAGATTACTATTTGAATGTCCCACTTGATGATAATGCTAAAAAAACTCATGGGGAGTCTTAATAATGTTCTTATTATGGTTAATGATTCCTATGTCCCTGTTGATTTCTATGTTTTGGATGTTGAATACAATACTTCTTGTCTATTACTTTGGGAAGACCTTTTCTTAGAACTGTTGGTGCCATCATTGATATGAAAGAAGGCACCATTAAATATCAACTCCCACTCAAGAAAGGTATAGAACACTTCCCTAAAAAGAGAAAAAAGATTTCTTTCGCTTCTCCTATGAAAACAAAATTTGGTCTTAATGCTTCTTCATTTGAGAACACTTGATTCTTTCTTGGGTTCTTATGCCTAACTTAAAGGCGTTAAAGAAAAGTTCTTGTTGGGAGATAACCCAAGAGTTTTAGATGAGTCTTGAAAGTTATTACTTCAGTAATAACCGCTCCTTATCCTTTTTTATTTGCTTTTTGTGCCAAGAAGTAACCTCTAATAAGAGTGAAGTAATGATTGGGAAAGTTGCTGTCCCGAAACAGATTTTTGTGCTTCACCGTAAAAATTCCTGAGAGAGCTCTGTATGTCGGATTGAGCTGTAATTGTTTGTGCTTCTGCCCCAGGTTGTTATCTAACTTTCGTTAGTTCAACACTTTTTGATTTGAGCAACATAAGGTCTTCGAAAAAAATCGTATTTATCTGGTGGTCTGTTTTGACAGATTTCTGCCATTTTCTACATTTGCTTCTTGTTGGTTCCTTCTTAAGTTCTTTTGGGGAATTGAGCTTTTTGAGGGAAGTGCTACAGTAGCTAGTGTTCTAATGGAAGTTTATTTGGTGTTAGAACTGAACCTTGAGACTTATTTATCTTAAGTGCACTAATGTTGCTAATGAGATTGTGTGAAGTTTTGTATGAAGGAAAAATTTTAGGTGTATGGAAGGAATGAGTAATAAGATGAAGAATGGACTAAAACTCAAGCTTGGGGATGCCACGCGTGTCACCCCAAGAAACATCCAAGAAGTACAAGCGTCAAAGCTTGGGGATGCCCAAGGCATCCCCTTCTTCATCAATAAAAATCCCAGGTTTTTCCAAACGCTTCATTTTTATTGTTTCATGCACAATTGTGTTTTTCTTAGAGCGTCTTCTTTTTCGTTTTCGTGTTGGTTTTTAGTTTGCTTTTGTTTGCTTAGTTTTCTGAATAAATTGGTTGGATCCCCTCTTTCATACATTGGTTTGCAAATGGTTTGGTTTGGTTTGGAAAAGAGTAGAAAAGTTCTTACTTATGTGGTAAAAAGAGCTTGTTTTTGACTGTGACCTATACTTTGTCATGCCATGCTTTGTTTTGGCTTTATGCTTAGTATTCTTTGCTATAGCATGACCTGTTATAAACAATTGAGATTACTTAATGTGCCTTGGATGAATCATGCGTTGTTTTAGCATATTAAAGCATAGTATAGTGGTATTCTCCTTTGACGCTTTATTTGGGTTGACTTGGCACATGCTCACACCATGTTATGACTATCTCAAGTCACCATAGACTTTATGATCCTTTAGTTTTTAAATTATAGTATCACTTTATGCTTTGATCAATGATGTTTTGTCGCTCTGCATGATTATGGCTATTATTGCTCTCTTAGTTTATCGCTCCCAGTCTTTTACTAGCCTCCACAACAAAGTATGAGTTCCACTCATGCATCTAACTCCCTAAACCAAGTTATTCCAAAAAGTCCATCATACCTATCTACTAGCTTATGTTATTCCAAGTATATTCATACTTTTGTTTACCTTCCACTTGTTATGAGAAAACTAGTGATTAAAGCTCTCACGAACTTGATGGCACACTTTACTTTACTTGCCCTTAATAAACTTGAACCATTGTGTCTTCTATGTTGTATATGCTTGCAGTTATTTGTTATGAATTAGTAGAACCATGCTTTCATGGGGAACGCTTTCAACATTGCACTTGATACTTGTACCTAGTTGATATCATGCTCTTTTGTATATGGATGTCGTCGGTGTGAAATGAAAGGGGAGCTTGTAAGTCCATGGAGTTATGTATATGTGTTAGAGAAACACACAGGTCATTGGTCTAATCCATACTGACATGGTGGAAACCTGCAGCGTAACCATAATGAGCTGTCTATGAAGCATTCTTCTTATAAAAAAGAGTCCTATATTGAGAAAAAAAGAGAAAAAAAAGAGATACTATGAAAAGAGGAAAGAGAGAAAAAAGCACCATATTCCCATCGTAAATAAGAAGAATGCTGAGATGCTTGTTGTCTGCTTGTCTTGTCATTTTAATATGGGGATTCTTCTGTATCATCGGGCAAGGGGTACCCCGTTGGCGGTTTTCTATGATACACATGTACTTACGATGACAAGAACTTACCGGTGACTAAACTTGAGTAGCATGAGGAGCGGCCCTCGTATACAAGGGACATGAGATTTCTGACTTACGTCAAGCATGTACACCATAGTTTGCTCACTTTAACCTTAATTACTTCAAGATGCTTATGATAGGGGCAATGAGAGCTAAAAGCTATAAGTACCATAATTTTTGGAAGCTCTTTATGAGACTTGAATCCCTACTTCCTTTTACAAAAGGCCTTTCTTCCACCATTATATTGAGTCTCCACCTTCTACCTTTATGCACCTACTTTGAGAGCATAGTGGCCATTCTTAGTTCTATGTGCATTTTCCCAAGACTAGTTGATTGATGCATACTTTGATATTGCTTGTTTTAAACTATTGTATCTAGTCACTCTTATGAACTTTGAAGGTGTCCTATGCATTTATATTTGCTACTCTATTGAGGGACATGCTGAATACTATTATGTTATGTTTTCTTTATGTGAAACAAACGTCTTGCAAAGCATGTTATTCATGAATCTTTTATTTGTGCCTTTTCATGTTGCATCATAGTTTCTTTGCTTATTGCTAGAACTTTGTGTTTCATGTTATGATTGAAGTACTATGATCCTAGCTTTGAATGTTTTGCAAATACTTTGATCAAGTCTTTGATGGTGCATGTCACCTCAAAAATTATTTCTTTTTATCACTTACCTACTCGAGGACGAGCAGGAGTTAAGCTTGGGGATGTTGATACATTGCAAATGTATCTATAATTTTTGATGTTCCATGCTTAGTTTTATCCACTTTATTGTGTTTTGTTCCAACTTTGGAGTACTTTTCATATGATTTCTTGGACTAACCTATTAACAAGAGCCATAGTGCCACCGCCTGCTTTTCTGCTGTTTTGGTTCCAGGAAAGTCGAAAATGAATATTCTCGAATTGGACGGACAAAAGCCAAAGTGCCTATTTTTCGGAAGGGATCAAGTGCTGAATCAGGCGGAGAAGGGCCAGAGGTCGGCCACACCACCTAGCCGCGCGGCCAGGCCTGGCCCGCGCCAGGGGGTGGTGTGGCCAGCCAGGCACCCCCTCGGCCTCTCCTTCCGCCTATATATTGCCCTCGGGACGAAAACCCTAAGTATCCGATCAAAAATCTACGAAAGAGTCTATAGCCGCCGTCATCTCCATCCCTAGATCGGGAGGGATCTGAAGCTCTTCCCGGCACCCTGCCGGAGAGAGGAATTCACCCTGAAGGCCTTCTTCATCACCATGAAAGCCTCCGGCGTGATGCGTGAGTAGTTCATCCTTGGACTACGGATCCATGTAGTAGCTAGATGGCTGGTTTCTCTTCCTTTGTGCTTTCATGTTTAGATCTTGTGAGCTCCGTTCATGATCAAGACATCTATTTGTAATTCATACATGTTGTGTTTGCGGGGATCCGATGGATATTGAGATGCTATTTCAGATTGATTATTGATTCTATCATGTCTTTGTTATTTGAGATCTTGCATGCTTTCCGTTGTTAGTAGCTATCTTGGCCAAGTAGATGCTAGCAACTCCAACAGTTAGTATTTATGCTCGATAGTGGGTTCATGCCTCTGGTAATCTGGGTAAGTGACAGAAATCTCTAAGGTACTAGATGTGCTGTTGCTACTAGGGAGAAAACAACAATTCTTTGTTCATAGAACAATCGTTTGTTTACTTTACACGCAGTTCGTAAAGCAATAATCTGTTGCTTGCAACTTAATACTGGAGGGGGTTCGGATGATAACCTGAAGGTGGATCATTAGTCATAGATGCAGTTGGATGGCGGTTTATATATTATGTTGTAATGCCCAATCAAGTCTCAAAGGAGTCAAGATGATTAGTATATGCATGTATTGCTTTCTCGGTGTTTGTCAATTGCCCCGCTGTAATTTGTTCACCCAGCATGTTATCTATCTAAGGAGAGCCACCTCTAGTGAACTATGGATCCTGGTCCTTTTTCTTTACATACAATCTATAAACTGTTACTGCTTTGTGTTTACTTTCTGCAAACTATTACTTTTTTCCATTCGATACGTTTAATCCTTTGTTTTCCGCAAAACATGGTGAGATTGACAACCTCATCGTAAGTTGGGGACAAAGTTCTGTGATTGTGTTGTGTAGGTCTTCACGTTGCTATTAGCACCGGTAGTGCGCCCTGCCAAAGCTCAGCTAGTAACACCTTTGAGGTGTTTCCTTGCTCCTACTGATTCGATTAAACCTTGGTTTCATAACTGAGGGAAACTTGCTGCTGTGCTCATCATACCTTCCTCTTGGGGTTCCCCAACGAGCTCTACATCAACCACGAGCCATCAACACTTTTCTGGGCGCCGTGCATTGAGCCATCAACACCGCGGCGAGGGACTCCTCCACCTCCGCGCGTTCGGTGGCGTTCACCGCGGCGACAATGGCCTCCACCTCCTCCCGCTCGTAGCGCACATGTATCTCGTGTTCGGCCGCGGATGCGGCGAGTTCCTAGCGAAGCTGCTCCATCTCCTCGTCGTCGCCGCGGTGCCTACACTGCGTGCACGAGGAAGAGGACGAGGACTTGCCGCACGAGGACAAGGACTCACCGGTGGGGGGCAAAGCTCGTGGAGCGGGCATGTCGGGGAGGTCGACGTAGGCCGCCAGCGAGGGGGGAGGCCGTAGCCCCCAGTTTGTCCAGCGCCGCGCCACATGATGCTTTGCCCCAATGGAGCACACACACTTCTTCTCCTCCTCGCCGCCACACGGATGCGGCGACCTCGCAGGCGGCTGCCTGCCACCGTCTCCTCCTCCTCCACCACTGCTACGACCGCCGCCCAGGCCGCATCCGTGGTGCAGGGTGGCCATCCAGTTGTCGGCTTCGCGGATCTACGGTCGGAGCGGCACGAATCGCTCGCCGGAGTTATCGAGGGTGAGCGGCGGTGATGCGGGATTAGGGTTTTTTCGCGGCGGAGGAACGCGGGTTCTGACCTATGTCCACTCCCTCGACCGGTACTAGTAGGGGTTGGCATAGGCCGTTCATAGGGGCCCATGAATTTTGTTAACGGGCTGGGCCATATACGAGCTCTGTTAGCTCGCCCACACGACCCAGAGCCCGTATAGTCGCCAGAAAAATACGAATTGCCCCGTTTACAGGCGATTTGAGTCATGCTCTTGGAGCATCTCTAGCAGTGCCCGTAAACAGCAAATCGTAGACGTCCGAGTTCGGGGCACTGAATCCGCGATTCGTCGCGTCGCAAGAGGCGGCGCGAGCAGTCTCCGTAAACCAGAACCGCAAAAAAAAAATTCAGTTTTGCGGTTCTGGTTTGAACTGCATACCAGCCCGTAAACATTGTTTCGACCGCAAATACGACAAAAGAATATAACCAATGTTTTAACACATAATAATCATCTAAATTATAATATTCAACGAATCAAATTACAACAATTGTCCAAATCAAATAATATAACAAATTAATGAATGGTTTAAATTACACAAATAGTTTTACAAGTACAATGAATGATTTTGGGACACCACTTCTTGCCGGCTAGCATGGTTGTCGAGATTTTTGGTAAGCACTAAAGCCCATGGTGCCGACGGCATTTCTCCGGCGAGTAAAATAGGGGCAATTGGCCTCGCAAGCTTGAACTATGCCCATGAACAAACTACCGCGCATCCGGAACCTTCTACGAAAGAGATGCGACGGATATGTCGGTACCTCAACGAAGTAATCTTGCATGAGGTTGGCGTGGCCGAGAGCTCGGTTCCGCGGGATGCAAGCGCGGCCGAACTTGGAACCGCGGCCTCGACGCATGAAGCCGATCTTGTCTTGGATCTGCTTGGCGGCGAGGATCATGACCATCATCTCCGTGTCGTCGTCGTTGACAATCTCCTCGAGGTCCGAGTCGGAGGAGGACGATGACGAGTCGTCCATGAAGAACTCCATGGTCAGCGAGGTCGACATCTACACAAAAAATCGATGAGAAACCGCCAAGATCGGACAAATCGAAGATGCTTCGGCCCACGACTCACCGCCAAATCGAAAGAGGATGAAGATACGATGGAGGCGCGGCCGAATCCGGTCGCCTAGCTCGCCGGCGACACGGAATCAGACCTCACACCGAATCGAATCCAAAGCTTCCGTCACGACAGATTTGGGCCTCCCGCGCTAGATCCGAGCTTCCACGGACACGACGAGATGCGGGGCACTCGGGCGTGGTGGGGCGTGGCGGCTGCGGCCTGAATCGATGGCGGCTATCGGCGGCAGCGACGGCACGCGCGCAATGGAGTTGGGGAGGAAGAAGGTAGGGGCGGCTAGAACGCTAAAACTTCAGCGCGCCAACGCTCCTGCGTGGATAGAGGCTGTCGCTCGGTTCGCCCTCTCGCCCCGCGCATGACCGGTTCCGTGGGAGATATTTGGCGCTCCCGTAAAAATATTTTCAGGCTGGGTGCATTTATAGGCACTGATCGGCGTGTAATTTTTCTAAACTGATAAATGATAGTTATTTTATAGTTTCGGGTGTTTAGTGGCACTGCTAGAGATGCTCTTGATCCGCGAGAGTACCAACAGGCAGTGTAAAGTCGGCAAGACGTCATCGGTCGTTCGCAACAGCGGCCCGGTCGGACCGGCCCAGCCAGGTACACCAGCACAGCACCCACCAAACCCAAACTGTCGGTTGGATCCAGCGATCCAGCCACGGAGCCAACTCACCGCAGCACTTCACCGTTCCAATTGCTCCCCACCCCGACCGCAGTGCTCGCCGGAGATCTCACTAGCACACGGCCGCGAGCCTACCACGCCCGCGGCCATGTCTTCCGGGCAGGGATCGTCAGGCTCGACGCTGATGGATCTCATCACCTCGGATCCATCGCCCCCTTCGGCCGCCGGGGCGTCGTCGCAGCAGCCGCCCTCGGGCGGCGGCGGCTCGCAGGCGAGGTCCGCGTCGGCGCCGGCGCCCGCGCCCGCGCCGGCGGATCGCAAGTCGAAGAGGGCGACCCTGATGCAGATCCAGAGCGACACCATCTCAGCAGCCAAGGCGTTCAACCCCGTCAAGAACCTCCCCCAGCGCAACAGGAAGAAGAAGGCTCGTCTCCTATACCGCCGCCTCCCTCATTCCTTCTATCCATTCTGTACCCTGTTTCCAGTCTCACGCCGCATTTTCTGTTCCTCCTGCAGCCCGTCTCGTACTCGCAGCTGGCGCGAAGCATCCACGAGCTTGCAGCGACTTGCGACCAGGTTAGTTGTGCTGCTTCAGTTGGTTCGAATTGCGTGATGTGAGCTTGGATCTGTCGGCTTTAGCTACTCTCTCGTGCCATACCTTTCACAGAAAAGTTCTCAGAGGCAGCTCGTGAACAGTGTGTTTCCCAAGCTCGCGGTGTACAATTCTGTGGATCCTTCAGTGGCTCCATCGCTTCTCATGGTAAGTATGCCATCTGTTACTGCTCTGGCTCTCGCTATGCTTCCGTAGGTCTATACAGAAATCCCTTTTGATTAGGACAAATGGAAATGTGCCCACCCCCAGAAAATTCAGCTATGATACTTAATTATGTGTTCTAAGTTGAAACTACACATATATCAGTCTATGTTAACATTAGCCTAATATAGCCACCTTTGCTCTTACACGGGTTTATTTCTGTATTTACAGCTCCACCAGCAATGCGAAGACAAAAATGTTCTCCGCTATGTATACTATTATCTCGCCCGAATATTGTCAGATAATGGCTCCCCGGGTTCAAGTGCTACTGGTGGCATACCCACACCAAATTGGGATGCTCTTGCGGACATTGATGTTGTTGGAGGAGTGACTCGAGCAGATGTTGTGCCCAGAATAGTTGATCAGCTTTCAGCAGAATCCACCAGCGATGATATTGAGTGTAAGTTTCTATACTCTGATCTCAGTGTACGATATGAAAATTCTGTGTTCTGATACAACTTCTAGCCACTGATTGGGACACCTAAACATTCCTTGCTGCTGTTCCCTGTTTAAATCAAAATCATTCATGCTTATTTTTTCTCAAAAACCTTAAAAATATGGCCCCACCTTTTTTGAAACTGATATTCCCCCTGGAGATATTTTTGCAGAGGCATATTGAGAATTTTATTCCTGGCTATCATCTTGTCCTTATTAAAAATGACATCATATGACCAAGCAAGTTTCTGAAATGTCTTAGTTTGTTTTGCATGGTCTGAAATGTCTCAGTTGAAAGTCGAAACTAGGCATGCTGACAGCTGACCCTCTTTATGAATAAATGAGCATTTTAACTATCTTCATGCCACCCGCAAAAAACAAGAAAGTTTTATGTAAACCAAATGTCTTGAATCTCTTGCCTTCACATTTCAAGTTGTGTAGCATGATTCTTCATCATGCTCAGTTAATAATTACGGATGCTGGTATTTGAAGTTCATGCACGGAGACTTGCGGCTCTGAAGGCCCTAACGTCCGCTTCCACAAGCAGTTCTGAAATGCTGGAAAAGCTCAGTGAGATTGTGTTTGGCATTTTGGAAAAGGTTCGTTATAGAGTCCCTGAACCGTCAAGCTTGTATTACTTTGAGCTCCTTTTCAGTGTCCGTGGTTTCTGGCTAGAAAGTTTACAGTGTTTAATCCTAGATTCTTTCAGGTGGCAGATACTAAACAGAAACGAAAGAAAGGTATATTTACCAAGCAAGGTGGTGATAAGGAGGTACTATTTTGATACAAGAGTGCATTTGATTTATACACTGCTTAGTACCTTTTGTGTGGGTATGAAACCCAACTCTTTTTCTAAGATGTATGGTTATACTAATTGCATACCTCGCTATTAACGAGCATTAAACCTTAAAATTACAGTTATTGTTATATTATACCTCATCTGACAACTTCTCTACCTTATCTCAACGGAAAAGCCGACACCGTCACATCGAGAGCAACCTCCCTTCTCTTTCAGAATACTACCACAAACACAATAGTTATCGCGTCTCGACGGAATCACGAAACCACATTCTCCTTTTGAGGCTACATCCTCTTCCCACAAAGAGCCATCCGTTTTATCTCCCAATCTAGCACTCCACAAGCAATGAAATATCCACAAATGGACGCTGTTGTGCTTTCGCTTAGCCCTATCACACCCAGTTAGCCATCGACGGAATAAAGAAACCATATTCTCCTTTCGAGGCCACATCCTCTTCCACAAAGAGCCGTCCGCTTTATCTCCCAATCTAGCACTCCACAAGCAATGAAATATCCACAAATGAACACGGTCGTGTTTTCGCTCAGCCGGATCGCACCTAGTTAGCAAAACCCCTGCCACCCCGTTTGCCCTGCGAACCAGCTGTAAAATCCATGAAATGAGGTACCACGGGCGATAGGCATGCAACTGCCGCGGACGAGCATCACGACAACGGTATTGCAATTGGGAACAACAAAAATGCATCGACGAGAAAGGACGTGAACCGCATGACAGACACTGTCAAGGCTTGCTAACGACAACGTCGTTGCATCGCGAACAGAGATGTAAAATGCCCTCCATATCCTATGATCCATACCACATGCGGACGCATCGCCCCTATTCCCCGGCGCTTGCTCGGGCTTCCGGCCGACCGGAGCAGCCTAATTTACTGTTCATCAAAGGCAAAAGTAGTGTTATTAGCCTTTAAATTCACAATTTTCCCGGGCTTTGATTAATTCTTGGGTCCGCCACTGCTTGCGGAGCTAGACACGTAGGTAGCAAATCCACGTTTATCTATACTATAATTTGTCTTGAGGTAGGTTCGTCTGCACCAGACCATATTACGGAAACTGCCACCGCTAAAAAACGTTTCGTTTCAGATCCCTGACTCCTCTCTCTCTCCATCCGCTTCCGCTTGAGCCGTCCGTACAAGATTTGGAGGATCAACGCTGTCCCTGTAGACTTCCCCAGTCCAGACCGCCATTTCCGGGAGCTCCGCCTTCACTGTCCCCATCCTACTCCTCCTACTCCTTGAAGGAATCGAGCTGGGACACGCGGAATCGATCGAATCATCTTCATCTTCTTCACCTCCATCCGAGCGCCGCCACCGTCGTCCTCACGTCTCCCGATTCATTTGAGCATCCTCCCATAAATCCAGGCGAGATGATGCACCTTCCGCGCAACTCCGCCGTTCTTCCGTCGCCCAACCGTGTGCCGCCGCCACTGCAGCTGGCCGCCTCGGTCACGATCGATCCCCGAGCCCACCTGCACGAGTCAGGTGTGACTCAGGGCGCCTACCGCGCCCACCTGCCGGACCCCTACCCCACCGTCGCTGTGCGCACGCCCGCACGGCCAGCGAGTCGACCCGGCGCAGGCGTGGCCTGGGGCCACTGCCGACTCAGGCGTTGCAGAACGTCCTGGCTACCGTGCCGCTGACGTATGGTCTTTGCCATGCCTCTCTGTTCAGGTTCCAGGTTGGCCTCAACAGACTGGACATTGAGTCCATCGGGAGGCGGAGGGAAAGGTGGTTTGGATTGGTGGCGGTGAGCAACGGCAGAAGACGGGGACGGTGGGAATGTGGAACGGTGGTGGTGTGCCGACGTGGGTGCATATGAACGGCTAGTAATTAACAACCTGCAACTATCAATCATTTGACATTTGAGTGACTTGGAGAGTCAGTGATCAAAAGTGTATGCATTGCTGCCCAGAAGCTTTTCGAGATAAAGTGTATGCTGTATGGGTTCTTGTACCCCTTTTCTGTAAATGTATGGCTGTAAATTAGATTGCTACCTAATCTTCATGGAGAAGTGTTATATCCAAAATTTCACAAAGTTTTGACTGGAAGCACCGAAGAAAACATTCCTGGTGCAATGACCATATATATAAATAAGAAATGATCAATCACCAACCCTCATGTCTGATATTCATTTCTGATATTATTCCTACTGCTTATAGTTTTCCTGTTACCAGTTCTTGAAGGATTATCTTCTTCATAGGCTGAAATTTCATCGTCAGTCAAGCTACAAAATTAGTTGATGTTGAACATAAAATAGTGTAACCCATAGAATTAGCATAGAGTAGTCCTTATATCCGTCTTTTGAGCCTTTAGTAAGGTGCTGGTGCGTAGCCACGGAAACATACGTGACATGTGTATCAATGAAGGAATAAAATTAAGGGGCTGTGGCAACGCACGGGCATTCAGCTAGTAATTTATAAGTATATAACATAAATAATGGCATGAATTCAATTTTTGTGAGATTGTCATGTACTGTTATGACTGCGAGCTATCCTTATGTTTTTTTTCTGTTTTTAATTAACTTCACAGTCTATTTTACGGAGTAACTTGCAATACGCTTCTCTAAGTGCTTTGAGAAGACTGCCACTTGATCTTGGAAATCCAGCATTTCTCCACCGAGCTGTCCAAGGGTGAGTATAAACCTTGTTGTCTATAGAAAGCTAAATAGGCTTATTTTCCATCTTATAATTTATTTTGCACCTATGTTTATTTCACCAATTTCCAACGGTTGTTACTTCACATATAAACAAATAGATTTGTTGATTTAGAGCCTTGTTCTCTGGTTCGTTTCTATGATTGCAAATAGTAGCTCTTTGTGCGAGACAGAGCAATACATGACCCATGTAGTTACCAAGTTTTATCAATTTCTTATATTCTGTTCAATTTCTCTATTGTTTTGTTACCTCTTTAACATTTGTGCCAGCATGAACAGTGAACTTATTGACTGTCTTGGTGAAACTGTCTTCTTCTACAATGAATTTACAGATGTGATACTACTGTTGCATCATTTACCAGTAGTGGTAAATAGGATTATGCTGCTGCATAACTGTCATTGTGTTCTCATCTGGCTTGATACAACTGCAGGATTGAATTTTCTGACCCAGTGGCAGTAAGGCATGCCTTGTCAATAATCTCGGAGATTGCTGTTAGAGATCCATACTCTGTTGCAATGGCGCTGGGTCAGTTTTCACTGCTATTAATCGTTCAGAATTTCCATTTTTATTCTGTTAAGTGTAGCTTGTTATGATGTAGAATGATGTTAATGTTTTATGCTCTAGAAACTGGGTAATACTAGAAATGTCAAAACGTGAATTGCAGTTAATATTTGCACATTTTGTGAATTTCACACATCTGGTTCCATGGTATTTCTATAGTTTCTTACCTTCATGTATGACTTGATGTTTTGCAGGAAAAAATGCACAGCCTGGTGGTATGTTTCGTCATCCTATCTTTTTTAAGTTCAGTTTTTCCTTATTATTTGAACATAAATACTTTAGGGCTTTCAGCTTATCTAAATAATTGATAACTTTTGTGTGCCTGACATATGATTCTAGAATTGCAGTAAATAGTTTGAATTGATTTGAGTTTGAGGAATCAAGTTTCCACTCCCTCCGGTCCATATTAATGGCCTCAACTTTATCTAGATTCGTATGTATCTAGTTAAGTATCTGGACTAGATGCATTCGTATCTAGACAAAGTTGAGGCCATTAATATGGACCGGAGGGAGTATTCTTTTTTCCTTTTTTGCGTAATATTTCTCCTTACTCCTTCTGTAGTCGAAACACATATGGTGATAGGAGTTGTATTTTGTCAGTAACTGCATATATGTTAACGCCTATTCATATTATCCATACCCAAGTATATTTACTGCCACATCCACATATATAACTAGTAACCCAAAATTAGTAACCTGTGAGTCACCTTCTTGGCATTAATAACTGTATAACATTACATGTTCGAAATGGTAACTTGAAATGAACGTCAAGTTTTGTTACCATATTTAATTCAGTGATGTTTGTGGGCCTGGGGGTGCTTTAAGTGCTTTGAATATTGGGAGGCTTTAAATTTACCATTGGTATAAATGAGTATGAATAGCTTTAATTGTTTTCCATTCCACCCGGGGGGCATTACCTGCCTTTGTCTGTAATTGCTTGCTTCCTGTTTTGTCAACATCGATGATGTGGGCATTTACTCTTTCCACTTTGATGCACTCATTTGATTGTGTGAGGTGTCAAATTGAAACAGGAGCCCTTCAGGACATCCTTCATTTGCATGATGTTCTTGCAAGGGTGTACCTTGCAAAGTTGTGCCATTCAATATCCAGGGCACGTGTATTGGATGGTAAGTGCAATTTGTTTTTTGTGTCTGCATGAATCAAGATGAGCACTTTGCGATTTCAGAGTGAATGCATCGAATTGTGGTTCTGACCAAATATAATTTACACAGAGAGGCCTGACATAAAGTCACAGTACAGTTCTCTCCTTTATCAACTTCTTTTGGATCCAAGTGACAGAGTCTGTTTTGAAGCTATACTCTGTGTTCTGGGAAAGGTTGACAACGCAGAAAGGTGACAATGATGTTAATTAAGCTATCTTTTTCTTTATTGTGCTTCCGTGCCGCAGATGGAGTTGTATGTTGTGTTGTTAATTATCAATTATCATGTCTTGCAGCACCGAGGACAGAGCTGGTGGATGGATTCGGTTAACTAGGGAAATTCTCAAATTGCCTGAGGCCCCTTCTGTAGCATCAAAGGGTATTCTGTCAAAAGCCAGTGAAAAATCTTCTAAAGCAAGGCGTCCTCAGCCCCTCATCAAACTTGTAATGAGAAGGTTTGTCAATCTTTTATGAATGTTCAAGTGTCTGATCTCTCCATTTTCCTCTATGCTGACTCTGGTTCATGGATGCTTACTGTTTGTTTCTTATCCTGTCAGACTGGAGAGCTCTTTCCGTAGCTTCTCTCGCCCTGTTCTTCATGCTGCCGCAAGAGTAGTCCAGGAAATGGGTAAAAGTAGAGCAGCTGCCTACTCTTTGGGTGCTTATGATGAGGGAGCCAATCTTCAAGCTTATTCAGACAATGCTGATTCTCTTGATTTTGATCTTAATGAGAACTCACAACCTGAAGGTACTAGGATGTTATCATAGCTTTAGTAATTTAACTACGTCTATCATAGCTTTAGTAATTTAACTACGTATTACAAAAACATATGCACTTTAGGTTGATTAAATCATACCTATTTTTTCTGTCAATTTGTTCTGGATTGAGTTAACTGGACAACTATGAAGTTAGCAAATATTATGTAAATATGCATCTCTTTTAATTAGAGAGAGCAATATCTCTTCTGTAAGCATGAAGCTGAGTGTATTCAGGCATGCTTACAGAGGTTCGCTAGTGAGTTACATTACCCCCTCCCCTCGTATATTGTTTGGCATCAAACTATGTTTCTCATGTTTTTATATTAAGTTCACTTTCTAATAAAATCATCTAACTCTGCATGTGCATGTTGTAGCTACCCGGAAAGCTAAACCACTATCGAACGGACATGGTGGAATGGACACAGTAGCAGGATTACTGGCATCACTAATGGAAGTAGTGCGGACAACTGTAGCATGCGAGTGTGTATATGTTCGAGCGATGGTCGTCAAAGCTTTGATATGGATGCAAAATCCACATGAGTCTCTTGATGAACTAAAATCTATCATTGCGTGTGAACTATCAGACCCAGCCTGGCCTTCTTCTCTCCTGAATGATGTCCTACTAACCCTACATGCTAGGTTCAAGGTATTGTGCCCCCTTTCACTGCTAATATTATTCATGCTGCCTTGTTTTTTTGTGTGAAGTTGCTCCTCTGCCCCATTTTGATGCCTCATTATCAGCCGTATATGAAATCAGTCTGAAACTGGAAGCAACGTTTATCTGTTGTCTATGTTCTTTGAGTTTCCAAGGTTTCAGTTATTTAAAATAACATTGTTTCCAAAAAAACAGTTATGCAACTTTTTTGGGGGGCTTTTCTTGCCTTCTCCAATACAAAATTTTATCGTTGCGACTAACTAATGTTTGAACTATCTTTGTTTTAGCCCCTTGTTTATGTTTTCTACGATTGTAATGTATGCATTTTACTGATATTATTTTGATAGCAGTAATATGTTCTCATTTACTTGATCTAATGTGTATTCTGGTTTGTTCTTACGTGATAGGCAACCCCTGATATGGCTGTGACTCTGCTTGAGATTGCTAGAATTTTCGCTACTAAAGTTCCTGGGAAGATTGATGCTGATGTTCTACAACTGTTATGGAAGGTAGGTATTTTTTCCATAAAGTATTTTCCATTGTTCTTCCGAATCACCAAGGTTTACTTGACAAAAAGGTGACCCAACCATTTGTAGTCATATGCAAAGCTGCAGCTAATTTTATCATATAGCCCTTGGCTTTTTGCAGCATGTTTGTGTTATACTGTTATGCAATGGTTTGCATATCCTTTTTTGTACAATGGCAATAGTAACTTCTGCAAAAGATAACAACTGTTGTCTTTCCAGACATGCCTTGTCGGAGCAGGACCAGATGGAAAACATACAGCCTTGGAAGCTGTGACAATAGTCCTTGATCTGCCACCACCTCAGCCTGGTTCAATGTCTGTACTCACGTCTGTTGATATGGTTTCTGCCTCGGATCCAAAATCTGCAATGGCACTGCAAAGATTAGTTCAAGCTGCTGTGAGCAAAACTTTAACTTGGTTAATTAGTTCATTGAACATGAAATCAAAATGTGCTGATGTTTTGGCCCTTCAATCTGTTCGACAGGTTTGGTTTCTGGGAGAAAATGCAAACTATGCTGCATCTGAGTATGCATGGGAATCTGCAACGCCTCCTGGCACTGCTCTAATGATGCTTGATGCTGATAAAATGGTTGCTGCAGCAAGCTCCCGTAATCCTACACTTGCTAGCGCGCTAACAAGGCTCCAAAGATGTGCATTTAGTGGAAGCTGGGAGGTATGCGCTTAATAAAATGACACTTGCGTACTTTTAACTTGACGATGTGGTGGGGTGAGACTGAGATGTACTGCATCTCCTTATACGTGCTTTTCCGTTTTTCCTTACCCTATTGTTCACTTCTGTAGATCCGTATCGCTGCTGCTCAGGCCCTGACCACCATTGCTATAAGGTCTGGTGAACCTTATAGACTGCAGATATATGAGTTTCTCCACGCTTTGAGCCTGGGCGGTGTGCAATCAAACTTTTCAGAATTGCAGCTAAGTAATGGGGAAAATCAAGGTGCTAGTGGTACTGGTCTTGGATCTTTGATAAGCCCAATGCTGAAGGTCTTGGATGAAATGTATAGAGCTCAAGATGAGCTTGCTAGGTATGTTATCCAGAAAATTCCTCTTGCCTGCTCTAGAATAGTTCTTGAAATGATTGGTTTGTATGGATTTTTGCAGGGACATACGTCAGCATGATAATAGCAAACAAGAATGGAGTGATGATGAACTGAAGAAACTTTATGAAACCCATGAGAGGCTTCTTGATTTTGTTTGTTTATTCTGTTTTGTTCCAAGGATTAAATACTTGCCTTTAGGTCCTACCAGGTATGTATTCGTGATATTTGGTGTTTAATCTCCTTGTACAGTTTAGTTGCCCCTGACTTGAAAGGTTACTTCATTGCAAAAATCATCTATGAAGTAAAACTGTAAAATTCACGGCCCACATCATCGTTAGTGTTGTCTGGAGCCATGGGCCATATCATAGAATGGAATTGGGCTGTATTATACTATTATCTTGGATGATCTTGATCATTTGCTCCATATAATGCATGAAATATGTGTAGTGTTTTTTTTGTGGGAAAATATGTGTAGTGTTGGACCACCACCTGCTGGTTATGGTCCAAACTGTATATGGGTTCCACTGTTATACCATAGGGGATTTTTTTCCTTAATTGCAAGTGACGCCTTTAGCAAATCTCCTTTATTTCTAACCTTCTGTTTCAACCAACTTGGGATTCCATAGAACTGGTGTCATTCTGGAGATAATGAGAGGTCTCGCATCCTATGATGTTTTGTAGTGATCATGGCCCTAATACCATTACCCATCAGCTTAAGCTTTCTGGTCCGCACCTACTGCTAATTTCTAAAATGTGTATGCTAATGATTTTAAAATGTCATTCACCATGGAAGATATAATATTTAGAATTAATTTTTTAAGACCTGTTAAATAAGCTATAATTATTCATTGGAGCTGCTTAGGGTGTAGCTAAAGCATTATTTATTGCTGGCTTACACAGTTCATGTAATCTACTTGACTATCGTATTTTTATCACAAGAGAAATAATGTACTATCCCACAAGTTAACACTTGTAGCTGTTTCTCTACAGAGAGAAAAGTTCGAGCGTAAATAGCCTGCATCTTTTCCTTTTTTCGCTGGGATGCAGTATCGTATAATTATTAATGTTGAATCTTATGTACAGTGCCAAGCTCATTGAGATATACCGCAATAGGCATAACATCAATGCATCTGTCGGTCTAAGTGACCCTGCTGTTGCTACCGGAATATCTGACCTCATGTATGAGTCCAAAGAAGTACATAAAGAGACCAGTACTATGCAGTCTGGAATCGACCCTGATTTAGCCATGGCCTGGGCAGCAGGTTTGGAAGATGATGATTGGGCAAACAATGCCCCAGCTGTGGACAAAGTAAAGAATCTTAAATTTGTTCTGCTGCTGATGCCCATAATTTCTTGATACCTACCAGTTCAGCTAACAAAACTGCCTGCTGTTATCCCTGGCAGATAGCTTAGTTGCTTAATCATTTCCGCACCAGTTCTCCTTTTCCTCGCTGCTTGTGCTGAATTTGAGTTTTTTTAACTGTTGGCTTCTTTCTTATTTAATTGTATGATAGGTAAAGGACTTCCTTGCGGGTGCTGGAACTGATGCTCCGGATGTGGATGACGAGGAGTACATGAATTCTAGGCCGTCAGTCGGTTATGATGATATGTGGGCCAAGACAATTCTTGAAACATATGAGGTGGATGCAAGTGTTAGAATATTTGCTTGAACTACTTGACTCAAAATACTTATTCAAACTTTTTACAGATAAATTATCCATTCTATTTTTATATGTTTCAGGAAGATGATGGGAGGTCTTCTGGTGGGTCCTCTCCTGAGTCAACTGGTTCTGTGGAGACATCTATATCGTCCCATTTTGGTGGCATGAACTATCCGTCCTTGTTTAGTTCAAAACCACCAAGTTATGGAGCTTCACAACAAACGGTATTTTGTTTCATCCATTGTATAATTGCTACACTTTTTCTATACCATTCTGTTATTGGATCTTACAATGCAGGTATCATATTTGTAATATTAACATATTTTTCTTAAGAATAAGCACTGTACAACTGAAAAACTAATTTATTAAATACTGTGATTTAAACGTATTTGTTGGTGTGGGCATTGCATACGATAATCTCTGCACCACCTGTGGCTTGAAACTAGAATATATCTCGTTCTTCGGGGCTTGTTGGTGTATTGCTGCACCCGACTCCGGTAGCCTTCTTTAAGTTTTGAAATATCGGGGGAAAAAATGAGGACCTAGGCACAACATCTTTGTACTATGAGACAAATTTTCAAATCTTAACTTGAAATACTGCTTGAGAAACAAAAATAAAATAAAATCCAACTATGAGTAGTACCTAATCCAAATTGGATTGTGAATTTGATCAACACTTGATTTGTCTTCTCGTCTCTCGGTCTGTTGAATTAAAATTAAAATTTTGTAAAATGATAGATAGATGGGATGTCTGTCAACATATTTTGGGAACTCTCGAAAAATTTAGAGTGGGCTACCGGGATCAGTTGCAACACAAGCCCTGGTGCACCAGATGCGCTATCGGTTTGAAACACCATTTATTGCTGAAATCCCAGGTGCCAGAGGAGTATAGGAAACCACCCAGTTTGTGACTGAAATTCTGTCTTCCCTTCACCATATGGCGTATATAATCAATCTTCTCATTCCATTTTAACTGTTAGGAACTTAGGATACTATTGGGCGTCTCACTACTGACTGAGGGAAATCTTAGTTACCCAGTCAGTTACTGTTTAACAGATACAAACTCCTGGGTTCATCCTTGGAACGGACTCATAAAATTTTATGGCCAGCTTCACTAATACTGGACCAGATGAATTACAGTAAAACCACTTCATATTTAATTATAATCGAACCTTAAACATATGAATATTAAAAGATATACTTTTCCTGTTTTTCTGCAAGGAAAGTATGCCATCATATAGTAGCTATAGCTATGTTGGTGTAGTACTTCAGTTTGCTGCCTCTACCCTGTGATTTCAGATGGCATCTGTATAAAAACACTGTTCCTGATATCCATTTATATTTTGTTTCAGATACGTGAAGAACCACCATCATATTCAACATCTGTCCTGCAGAAGCGTGAGTCGTTTGACAACTCCCTTTCAGGGCGTGGGAGTCGAAGTTCTGGATCCCACGATGATACTGAGAAGAGTTCCGGGAATCCTCAATCCGGGAAAGCATTGTATGATTTCACAGCAGGTGGTGATGATGAGGTACGGAGGCTGTAATTCCTGCCTACATTTGATCTTTCTGAAGTCCAATGCAAAAAGGCTTTTTCTAGTTTGATGGGGTATTGGTTATTCGAAAAACACTTATCTTCTATATAGATATAATTATTTATTTCCTGAAGCACAATTAGCTGGTGTTTCATTTGCTACTGGTTTTATATTTTAGTTAGTGAAAAATACTCTTCTCATTTTTCTATTTTTTGCACTAAAATCGAACTGAAGTGAATGCCAAAATAATTAATCTGTCTTTTTTTCGAAGCAAATGTCAAAATAATCTAGTTGTCTCTTCTTTCTTGTGTTGGGATGCAAACAAATTAACACATATTGTGTAACTGTTGTCAGCTGAGTTTAAACTCTGGAGAGGATGTCGATATTGAATATGAGGTTGATGGTTGGTACTATGTAAGTTTCTGTGACTTCACATATATTTTACTTGTTGCCTGGCTGTGAATGATACTTTTCACCTGGGTTAACTGTTACTATTTGCCCAGGTTAAGAAAAAGAGACCTGGAAGAGATGGGAAGGTAGCAGGTCTGGTCCCTGTTTTGTATGTGAGCTCGTGATAGCAATGAACCTTGTATCATGCTACTCTCAAGAGCTGGCTGGAGTAAATAGACCTAAGAATGGCACGCAGAAAAGTTTCATGATGGCCTTGCATGCATATGGGAGCTCCGAACATTTTACAGGCACACAACCTTGTGGAAGGACATCTCTGATCATCTTGATGGTTCTATGGTGCAGTTTTGTTTGCTTTTCATACTGCCAGGTCATGCAATTCATTGTTATTGTGTGGATAAGCATTGGATGAAGGATTCCATTACTCTCTTCTCGAGTCATCATACAGCGGTTGTGCAACATATACCATTGTAATTGTAGAACTATTAGCTGTGAAATAGTAAACTGTAGCTGCCTCGTTTCCCCACGATTCTTTTGGTCTTGTGTATGTTGTTAAGCGGTAAGTAGTGCTGTATCAGTTTGTGTAAAATTTTGTGTTGTGGTGGAACAAGGATACATGAGATATACCATAGCGAAGGGGCATGCACCCAATTATGTTACTACTCTCTTTGCATTCTTTTCTTCAACTGTACTCTTTTGTGCTCTGATCTTGAATGGTTGGCATAATTTTGCTGATACGTTACTACTGATGTCTGCAGATATGCTGAAATGTTAGTTCATGAAGTCATCGTGAGAAAACAAATCCAGCCATCCATCTTTTCGGAGATATCGCCCACTCTGCTGCGTTCTCGCCGCCCAAATTTATATACCTCCGTGGCACGTCAGATCGGGACTTGCATCAGATTTACCGGATCGTCATGACTTGTTCAGAAAAACAAACAAGTCAGTTCGTCCATAGCCAGCGTGCCTGCGTGTGTTGAATTCTCAAATAAAGTGCGTTCAGGTACACGTCTCGCTCACCAGTCACAACTAGTACAAGCAAAGCAGCAAGAGGCAGAGAAAGCGACGCGGGCGATGGGGAGGAGCAGCGGCGCCGCCGAGGCGAGGGAGTTCGGGAGCATGGAGGATTTCTGGGGCTTCTACCTGGGCCAGCACTCGAAGCAGGCCACACGGCGCTGGCACTTCGCCGGCACGCTGGCCTCGCTCGTCTGCGCGTTCCTCGCGGCCGCCACCGGCCGCGCGGCTCTCTTGGTGGCGTGCCCCGTGCTCGGGTACGGCATGGCGTGGTACAGCCACTTCTTCGTGGAGGGCAACCGGCCGGCCACGTTCGGCCACCCCGTCTGGTCCTTCCTCTGCGACTACCGCATGTTCGGCCTCATCCTCACCGGCCGCATCGACACCGAGCTCGACCGCCTCAGCATCCGGCCCCGGAGCGACGCCGCCGTGCACCAGGAGTGACCGATCCGTCCCTTTGCGTTTCGTGGTAACATCGATAAATAAATTTCTTCCCCGTGCACTTGCAGGTGCTAATTTATCTAGGTATGTGCACTTGCTGAGTATCTCCACTCGCAGTGAATACAATGCTATTTGTGATTTCTTAGAGACTAAATCTTACTACTCCTGTTAATCATCTGTTTGGGTTGCAATCATCATTCTACACAAAGCCGACAACAAGTTCTGCTTTATTTCCTGTAGTTCACTCCCACAACACGGCGGTTTTCAAATCGTGCACAAGCTTTATAAGTACAATGCTGTCACAAGAATCTCATCTGAACAACGAATAGGAAAGACACGTATACGCGTCCTTAATTTGTGAGCGACCAACCAATTTGACCGGAGTGGTTTTCTTCTTTGGTAGTGGAAATCATACACTGCTTCTGATGGCTGTAAATCATTCCTCAGCTCAGCTGTCGCTTCTGTTGGGCTTGTCTGACGCCTCATACACCTGAAAGGAACAAACCATTTGCGTGACTACCGCTTGCAGATGCAGGGTTCTCGAGCAGAAACGTATCACTCGTTCATGAATCATGAGAAGTGCCTCTGACTTGTATCGTAAGAGTGCAAGGTAAAAAGAAGAGACAACCAGCATCTGTCTGTGTGTCCTACCGTGTCGGCCGACGGGATCCACTCGTTCGTGGCAGGGTTGCCTTTGCAGGAAGCGTGGCGCTCCGCTGCGTCCGGGTCCTCGGAAAGCTCGAACGAGGCGCCGGTGGGCTTGTCCATCGTGATGAAGCCCGTCCCGGTCTGCAGGACATGGGCGCACCGGAGGTTAAATTAACAGCTGATGATCGTACTGTAATTCAGGGGGAAAATTCAGAGACCGACCGTGTGGTGCTGCTTGTCGACGCCGCCGAGGTCCTTGTAGTACTCCGTCTCCACGAACTCCTCTCCCGCCTTGCCGCCCTCGCACACCAGTTTCTGCAACAGACGAGCCACACGCATCAGCTCCATGTTATAAATTCTGCTGGCGGATTTGAAAGAGGAGGAAGGAGACCGCCGACGGACACGGACCTCGGTGTGGGCTTCGAGCTCCTGTAGCTTGTCGAGCTCCGGGTGGGAGGAGTCGACGAGCGCGTCGTCGGTGTAGACGGCGGAGTGCTCGCTGCGGGAGGGCTTGGTGTGGCGCTTGGGCGCGGCGTCGTCGTAGTACTCCCGCACCTCGGCCACCCGCATCGCCTCGTCCACGGGGGACAGGTGAGCGTCGCTCCTGCTCGGCCTCGACATCGATGTCTCCACTGCACTGCACTCACCAGCTCACGCCGATGCTACGGCTACTTGTACTTGTGCCGCGTACAGTTATTCCTCGCGCGGCAGCGCTCGTTAGCGGCGGTGGTATTGATTCAGCGCGGTTGCGTGCCGGTGGCGGAGGCTGATCGAAAGCGCCGTGCTATTATGGTGCCGCGCGCGACGGTGGCGTGCACCGGTGCGGTGCGTGCTGGGGCCAAGGCGATATTTGTGAAGGGAAAATATCCACGGGAGCTAGGTGGATTGGATGGAACGACGACGGACGAGAGGTCAGGAATGCGCAGCCGCTCAACCGTCACGTCGGAGGCGGAGAGACCGGGGCCCAATTTGGCCGGAGTGGTTTATCTACGCGAGGCTCCAAGATACGGCGTTCTACAGTGGGAAAATAGACAAAAATAACCCATAATAAAAACAAATTCACAAAATGAACTCTGGCCAAAAGTATTTCACACCCACTAACTATTTTTTTAGCGCCTATGGCCCCTGCCAGCGTGGCGGCCGCCAGCCGCTTGGCCCCACCGGGACTGCAGAAGCGTTAAGGCAGTCACAAGCGCTATGCCCCAATGTGTAGTGCCTAAGGGAAAGGCGCTACACATTGGAGCATAGAGCCACGCGCGCGACCCCCTCCCCATCCCGACCCAGACCCCAGCTCCAGGAAAAAGAGAAGAACACCTAGCGGCGGCCCTCTCTCCTTCCCCTCAAATCTCTCAGATTGGAGGCTTCATTTGGTGGATTTCGACCCCTCCTCGGCTGCTAGAGGTACCCTCCCTCTATTCCCTCCGTTTTGAGCGATTGAAATCTTTCATTTTGGTGGGATTTGAGTTGAAATCCTAGAAATTTGATTTGTGAGGAAATGTTTGGAAATTTGTTGGGTTCATTGGCCAATTTGTGTAGAATGGTGTCTAAGAAGCATTTAGTTAGGTTTAGGGTTCTTGGATTGTTAGAGTTTGGTTTATTGGAATGTTATGGCTATGGTTAGGGTTAGGGTTTGCTCATGTAAGGGATGGTGTTGTTGTTAGATAAATTGTTTGATAATGTGACTACTATATTTTTATTCATCTTGCCATGGGTGGTTAATGATCATATCTTCTTATGTGTTAGGTATGGCAAGAATTGTTCATGTTCATCATGTGGACAAGGATGCATTTTTGAAAGGCAACATAGAACCAGACCCGAATGAGCTAGACATGGTGTTTGAACGTAGTCCAACCTACACCGAGGTCTTGAAGCAAGTTAGGATAGAATTGAAATGGATGGACCCAAGTGATATTGTTGAGTTGGAGGGAAGACATAATGTGAGTTTGGAAATGCATATCCGTTGGAAGACCATGCGTATCTCTTCCGAGGCCCGTTGGGTTGCATACAAGGAGGTGGTGACCGAATCACTAGACAAGGCTCTTGAGCTATTTGCCACCAAGAAGGTTGATAGTTCGTTGCCTTTGGACTTGAACCGTTGTGCCTCCCCATTGGATTCTAGGAGTCCCCCACCCTTCAACCAAGAGGTATTGAGTGACCCTCCTTTAACCCAAACATTGAGCTCGATTTCGAAGTACCAAGATGAAGTATTGAAAGAGAACAATGATGATTATGGGCAAGATGAGAATGAGGTTGAGCTCCACGACAACAATGTTGGAGATTTGGACAAATATATTACGCAAGAGAACATGGACAGTGACATCCGCTATGCTCGAGGGTATGCATCGGACTCGGATGATGATGGTCCTGAAGTAGAACTTGACGAGGAGGGGTTCACGGCTACAAAGGCCGAAATCCACGATACTGTATTGGGGCGGGACCATTGAGTATCTTTATTTCGCGATGTTAGTCTCGCGGATGAAGCCACAATTGATGGAGGCAAGGGCGTAGTGCTTGGACCAAGGACAAGTTCTTACCGAGATGGTAATGAAGAGAATAATGGGATTACTCGCGGAACGAGATTCAAGACCTTGCTAGAATTTAAGCAATGGATAAAGGCCTTCTCGGTTAAGCATCATCGTCCTTACACGGTGGTGCACTCGGACTTGAAAAAGCGCCACACGGTTAAATGTGAGCAGGATGGATGTCCTTGGATTGTGCGTGCAAGACCATTCAAGGGAGATCCCGATTAGCACATATCTAGTTGTGTATCAACTCACATGTGCCGAGGCCCAAAGGTGGATGGCAAGGATGTGAAGCACGGGCACCTACAACTCACCTCCGAGTTCATTGCTTATAGGATTTCTAATGACATCAAGTCATTTCCAATAATGAGCATCAAGATGGTCATGGAGCTTGTGAAAGCCGTCTTTCACTACGAGGTGAAGTACAGGAAGGCATGGAAGGTGAAGCAAGCCGCATTCAAGATGTTGTACGGTGATTGGGAGGAATCTTATAACCGGATCCCTAGGTTGTTGTTAGCGATGGCCAATGCTAACCCGGGCATGATTCATATCATTGAACCTTATGGGAACAAGAAAAGGATAATGAACGGAAGAACCGTTCGAGTATTTGGATGTGCATTTTGGGGTTTCGAGCAATGTTTTCGGGCTTTTGAACATTGTAGGCCTGTTATATCCGTTGATGGTACCTTTTTGACTGGACAATACAAGGGCACAATCTTGATTGCAATAGCTAGCGATGTCAACAACCGATTGGTTCCTTTGGCGTTTGCTTTGGTTGAGGTGGAAAACAATGACAACTGGGAGTGGTTCTTCCATATTTTGAGAACCAAGGTCTTACCTGCTCAAAGGGAATTATGTGTCATCTCGGATCGTCATCAAGGAATTCTCAATGCGGTGATGCTTGATATTCCCGGACATGTCCCATTGCACCATCGATGGTGCATGAGACATTTTGTTTCAAACTTCTATAGAGCATGCAAGAGTAAGGACTTGTCCGATGATCTACAAGATTGTTGTCTCACTTTCACGGAGCGCCGTTTCTCAAACTTGTACAACAAATTGTTCCATAACAAAGAACTCAATGCGGGGGGCAAAGAGTTTCTCATTAGGAACATTGGAGATATGGGAAAGTGGGCACGAGCTTTCGATGATGGTGGCCGAAGGTACGGTCCAAATGACAAGCAACATGGCAGAATGCTTCAACAAGTTGCTCAAAGGTGTCCGTGCATTGCCCGTCACAGCAATAGTCCAATATACATTTGACATGTTGAATGAGTGTTTCCTAAAATACACAGCTGAAACAAATAGGCAGATTACGGGAGACTATAAGAACAAATATATATACAAGTTCCCACCGAAGGTTGATAATTGGATGGAATTTCAGTCAAGGAAAGCGGATTCCCAAGTTGTCATGGAATTTGATAATGATGAGCATATATACCAAGTTACAGAGCCGGGAGGAACCACGGCTGATGGTGTCCAACACGGAGGCCATGCGTTTAAGGTCTCGCTTACTACTTGTGAGTGCACATGCGGAAGGCCATTGTTGCTTCATCTTCCGTGCTCAAGATTTGCTAATCGCGTCGCATTTACATTTGGACTATAATAATCCGCTCACGGTGAGAGAGTCCGAGTTCTCTATCGAGACTACTAAGAAGACATGGGCCCCTCGATATCACCCATACATGGACCAATCACAATGGATGGAGTACCATGGAATTCAACTATGGCTTGATCCAAAATGGAAGGTGATTAAACGTGGAAGACGAACTACAAAATGCTTTAGGAGTGACATGGATGGATGGGGCCATGGTGGTGGTCGAGAAACGGGCAACGACCAATTCCAAGAGCCTCGTGAGAGAGCGCGGTGTGGAACGTGCAATGTTGAAGGGCATAATGCAAGAAAGTGTACCCAAAGGAAGAGAGCAAAAGGAAATGAAGCAAGCACAAGCCAACCGAGTTGTAGCCAACATGTCCCAAGCGAAGGGAGAAGTAGCCAACAAGTGCCAAGCCAAGGGAGAAGTAGCCAACATGTGCCAAGCCAAGGGAGAAGTAGCCAACATGTGCCAAGCCAAGGGAGAAGTAGCCAACATGCTCCTAGGCAACAAGCTCCTAGGCAACAAAGAGGTCGATCACTTGGGCTTAGTAGAGGAAGAGGGTGTGGACCAAATCCGGCCAGTATGATAGGTTATTTGGTGGGACCAAATACGTATGCACATAGATATGGCGAAAAAAATGATCACACTTTTATGCTTACTTTACTACCTTTTATGCTTATTTTACTATATTTCATACTTATATTTTTCAAACCACTATTGTTCACATTCATGCTTACTTAACTAACTTTCACCTTTTTTCTTATTATAGGTATGGCCAACAAGAACAATGATGGGGATGGTGTGAACTACTCGAAGTTGTGGGCGGACGCTTTGGCGATGGTGAGAGAGAGGAAGGAGAAAGAGGAAGAGGAAGGAAGTTTAGGAAGAGGAAGAGAGGAAGCGAAAGGAGACATTTGCTCGTGAATTCGAGTCGGTGGTTGAACTTGCTCGCGACTTGAGGAAAAAAGAGGATGAAGCGGAAGAGAAGAAGAAGAAGAAGGAAGAGGAAGAGAGGAAGAGGAAGAGATGAAGAAGAAAAAGGAAAAGGAAGATGAGGAGAAGAAGAGGAGGTCCAATGCTAGGCCACCTTGCGCCGATCAAGCGGAAAGGCCACGGAGGGCGTATCGTAAGTCCAAGGCCCATGGAAAGGAGGTTCCAATTTGTTGGTGCGAAGATGATTGCATTGTTAAGGAGTCCATCGACTACAATTCCGATACTTGAGTAAGAAAGTTCTTCATGTGTTCCAGCTATGCTCGGTCTCCCGTGCATACCCGCAACCCGTATGAGACTCCACTGGTATGCACAAAGCAATTTAATTTAAGAACCTCTATTCCATATCATATTAATAACATGCTCTATTATCTTGTAGTCTCCCCCTCCAGTATGCAGGTACTACACTTGGATAGACCTCGAGCAATCTGAAGCTACGAAGACTATCAAGGAGATCGATAGTGCAATAGTTAGACATCAGTACCAAGAAGCTGTGCGTAACGAGGAGATGGCGACGAGGCGCAAGCAACGTGAGGACGAGCGTCGCAAGAAAGAAGAGGAAGAGAAGCGCATCACTAAGGAGGCTCGTGATGCAGAGAGGGAAAGGAAGCGTCAAACGGCGTGGCACTCCCAGGAGGAAGACGAGGAGTGCAAGAAGAAGGGGAAATGGCCTCGTGTTCTAGACTTGTAGACGGAGTCTATGGCGGAGACTTGTGGTGTATGAGTATGACATGAACTTTGAGTATAACATGAACTTTGAGTGTGTGATGAACTTTGAGTATGAAATGTCCTTTTAGTATGTTGTGAACTTTGAGAATGTAAATCCCCTTAAGGGCAAAACACCATGTATGAGTATGCGATGAACTTTGAGCGTGTTCTCAATTTTGTTATATTTGTAAACTTGTAATACAATTCTGGTATAACTTGTGCTCTAGACTAAGAAATAACTGAACTGAATTTAGTTTTGAGGCATAGCGCCTACCTGATAGGCGCCATGCATGTGTAGCGCCTACCTGATAGGCGCTATACTTCGTGTTTTTTGTTGCTCTAGCCGATACAGAGAGTGTACTAAGAGAAAATTGAGATGCGCCCGCTGGAAAATTCGCTAAGTCAATATGTAGCACCTATCTGATTGGCTCTATGCTATGCATGTGTAGTGCCTATCAGACAGGCGCTACACATTGACTTAGAATTTTCCAGCGGGTGCAGCTCGATTTGCTCTCAGTATACTCTCTGTATCAGCCGGAGCAATAAAAACCCAAAGTATAGCGCCTATCAGGTAGGCGCTACACATGCATAGCGCCTATCAGGTAGGTGTTATACTACGGGTTTTTGTTGCTTCAGCCAATAGAGAGCAGAACCAGCTGCACCCTCTGAAAATCTCGCTAAGTCAATGTGTAGCGCCTATCAGGTAGGCTCTACACGTGCATAGCGCCTATCAGATAGGCGCTACACTTAAGAACTGAATTCAGTTCAGTTTAACCTCCACATTTACAGAACAAATACATAGATATATTCACAGAGATATTCATACTGTCAAGACAAAGATATTCATAGTGCCAACACATAGTGCATAGATTAACTACTTCTGTCCACATAGTGCAATACAACTACATCATAGTGCCAACAAATAGTGCAATAGTACTACATCATCACATAGATCAACACATAGTGCATAGAACTACTTCCGTCCACGCATCCTTGGGCGTCGACCCCTCCTCGGAGCTATCTTCTGTGTCACCTCCGCTTCTTCTTCTTCCTCTTCATCATCATCATAGTCTAGACCCCTCATCCTCCTACTATCTCTTGACCTCTGTGGCGGCTCGTCTTCGACAACATTAGCCTTTCCTTTATTACGGAAGTCCTCTGGTGTCTACCGAGTGAACTCTTTCCTTGGCTTTAATAGGTAAGCAGAACGTCCGGTATTCTTCCTCCGTCTCATTCTCCATACGAGACATCTACATGTACGAATGTATGCCTAAGGAAATGTACGGCAAATAAACCAAAGGCACTTAATACAGGTAAGAAATGTAAGGTCGTCCCATACCTCATCCTCCATACGAGCCGCCGAGGTGGCCTCCTGTAACACCCTAAATCTTCTAATCAAGGTTATCAAGTTAAAATCACCCAAGTTTAGGGTTAACAAAAACTTTTATTTATAAAATGAATTATGAATGCATGTGTGTCTGCATTAGTGTAGAATTGAGTGTATATGCCATGCTTGATTATTCTAAATATTGTGAAATGGTTTAAGGTGAATGCCACATCATCTAGACCATTTACAAACAAAATCCAAAGAAAAAGAAATCAAATAAGAATAAATAAAGCAAATGGTCATTTTGACCATTTTAAACCACTAGGCCACTTTAGGTGTTTCTAGAGGAGAATTTCTAACAGAAGCAGTTCTATTTCTTTTCATCCCTTGCTAGACCAAGTAAAAGTGTATCAAGGCCCACTTTACAAACTTATAAAAATATCTAGCAAATCTATTTAAAGGACATTTGAAAATTGAATCAAGTGTATGTGTTAAGATCCCACTTTTTCAAAAACCTACCAAATCAATTCACCTTGACCTCTCTAAGCAAACCTAGTTTATCAAGCTTAATCTAAGATCACTCAAAAAATTTGAATAAAAAATTCAAAAGTAAATTTCATGCAGCCATTAACACAAACACTTGGCATGCACAGAAAAACCTCTAGCCTAACTTCACTATTTTGTACAGTGATCATCGACCAAATGGTCCCCTAGTTACTTCCCTGTCTCCCCTAAGCCTAACCCAGCCCTAGACTAGCTCCCCTGCACTTGCACACTGGTGGAGTTCGCCATTTGTGGTCATCTGGCCGACCAGGCGCCTCGCCATGTGACAGGCCCAACCAGATGTCCAAGAGCTCTACTAACTCTCAGCCCACCGAGCCAGTAGACCACCCTAGTCGCCTGCGCCGCCTCTGCACCGTGTCAGAGCACGCCACCGTGCACCGCATGACCAGCCCTTGCCGCCAGCCTTGCCCTCACCGCGCATGCGCAGCCTCGCCATGATCACCTCACCCCGGTAGACACCCCCGTTTGCCGCCACGCGACCCGCAGCTGCCGCACGCTGCCGCAAACACTTCTGCCGCTGCGTGGAGCACCACACGCTCCCGACCAAACCACGCCGCCCCACGCCGTGCCTTTAAGTCCGAGAGAACCGCCAGGAGACACCGCACCGTCCTGCGCCCTCGCCCATGCCATTAGCCACCTATAGCGACGCCACCGTCGAGCTCACCGCCGCACCGCTCGGTCCTCTCGCCGAGCTATAAAAGGAGGCCACCTCCGCCTCCATTCCTCACACCATTCGACTCCCCACTCCTCACTGACCTTCCCCACTTCCGCCTGGAGCAAGGCGAGCACCACCGCGCTAGATTTGCACCGGAGTCCGTCACTGCTGGAGGAGAAGGGCGCCAGTGATTCCAGCCAACCCAAGCCCTGCCGTGACCGCGCATCGCCTCGCCGTCGTCTACCAAGTTGTTTTCCCCCGTCGCCGACCCTAGCTAGAGCCCAGGTGAGCCGCGCGAGACCCCCACCGCCGCGCTAGGTCACATTCCTCGCCGGAGCTATTCGTCGTCGACGACGACCCTTAGCCGTCGATCTCACTTCTAATCGTAGGGCTCTAGTTAAACGATACCGGTTCACTTAGTTTAAGTCACTGACCAGTGGACCCCCTCTGTTAGCCGCGCGTTGCGCTGTGTTGTGTAGTTGGGCCATCCCAGGGAATTCAAATGTGGATTTTCCTTTTTAGTTGAAATCCTATTCTGTCCCTAGATTCAAAAATCAATTCAAAGAGTTTCACTTAACCAAATTGCATGATTCAAACTTTGCTAGAAAGGTAATTAAAATATCTATCCAAGCCTGTTGGATTTAAATCATTTGGAGTTAGAGATAATCTTTAGTAAAAATAACAAGATAGAGACTTTTTCAACTTCAAACATTTTTCAAAAATCAACCATAATAGATTTTGAGTTGATTCCAACTCTCAAAAATCACATTTGATAATATTTATCTGAATATGTAAAAATATCTAAGTTTGCATGCAGTGATATTGGACTAGTACCAAAAGAATGTTACTAGGACATTTCTAGTCACTTTAAATCTATTAAATAATAATCTTAAACTTTATAAAATGTGACCAACCCTTTAAATCACATTCCCATGTATTAGAATATGTGGTGATGACATGTGTCCACATGATCCCATATTTTAATTGGAAAATATTAAATATTAATTAATTTCAATGAGTAGAAATTACTTTTCTCAAATAAACTAAATAAAACTAGTTCTTTAATTCATGTGATGATTGTGATGATGCTAGATCATCAAGTGTGAGACTTAGTGTGCTAATAGAATTATTTAAGTATTGTTTGGTGATTGTGTACCCCGTATTCCTTTATAGACGATAGTACCGACCAAGGATACGAGGAGGAGGAGTTCTACCCCGAAGAAGAGGAGGAAAACTTCAATCACTGCACCAATCAAGGAAAGCTAGAATTATACAAGTTAACCATGCAAGATAACCTAAGAAAGATGCATTAGGCATGATTTGGTTATATACCTTTGATTTATACCCATCCCAAGTTTTACTTGCAAGCTTTACTTTTTACTTTACCACAATTTTTTTATTTTTAGTTAATGCTTTGTGAGATTTTGGAAAGTAGTATAGGTAGCATAACAAGTATAAAACTAGGCCTATACTAGATGTCATTCTATGGCATGAGACTGGGATTAGCATCCCTCATTAGTGAACACTCTTAACTTAGTGGCTAGTGCTAAGCATAAAACTTGATCACTTTAGATGGGAATACTTGGTGAAAATGCTTATGAAAACCTTGGAATGATGAGTCATTCTATTGATATGTTTTTACATGTGTTGAGAAACACAAATGGATTTGATGATGAAAATGTTGAGGCATGAGCCTTAGCCCTTTATAAAAACTGATGGTTGGGTTCGGATGCAATACCATTCCAATTTTACCGTACAACCACAATACCTGAATTGGGTAAGGCTTAGACGGAAGTTTATATGCATTAGTATGGGTTCCCTCGCGGGAGAGGTTTGAGCTAAGGCTACCTCTTGATGATGTCCACCTATGCAGTGCCAAGGATGGCAGATGGCCATGGCTAGGAGGCCAAGCTCATAGGGGAGGTGCTTATACTAGAGTGTGTAAAGGAAAGGTTATGATTGATTATCCGCATACTAAGTATGATGATTCAGGGTTATCCCTGATAGATGTATCGAATTTTGTGGTGAAAGTGTACCACCTCTACAGAGTGTCAAACTATTCGAATAGCCACGTCCACGGTCATGGAGAGTTGGAGTGGACATACTGTTCCGTCGTCAGATGTTTTCAAAATGACTTGTGAAGTGATCTATGATTTTGACTTGACCTAAATTCTTACTCATCCTAAATTCTTATAGATGGAAGTACAGTATTGCAAGTTCTACCAGTTGGGAAACGGAGTCCAGCTGAACTTTGAGAGGGATCTAGATGCACTGTCAGAGTATCTTGAGCGCCCGCATCCGGAATTCTTCGGGGCCCAACTCAACGACCACATAGGAGGAGATCTACAATGGCTGATAGTTGCAGATCTCAGAGGCAAGATGGAAGCACCCCTTTCTGAGAAGATCCAATTCACCGTAAGAGAGAACAACTGGCTAGATGGATTAGCTAGGGCCATGCATGAAGCTCTTGCCCGTCTGTGTGGGCAAAACATCAACTTGATCCATGGAACTCGCTTTGCTCATCACGCAAGGCGTGATTCTATGGGAATGCCATTGGAGATACCAAGTCACCCGGAGATGAAGCGTCAAGTGGAGAATCCTGACTTCCTACTATATGATAGGCAGAAGGAATTGGACAATGCTTGAGCCTACGCCAACCACAACCTTGCCATTGCTGCCAAGAAGGACCAGACTCTCGCCATGCTCGTTAAGGATCGCCAATCACTTCGTCTTCAACGCGAGAAGAAGGATTGCACCATAGCTCGTCTTCGCAAGAAGGTGGCTGACCTCGAGAAGACCATCTAGGAGCAAGAAGTCCACCTTGAAGCAAAGGAAGAGGAAGAAGGTGAAGACATCCAGGGAGATATTCACTCGTACCTCAGTGATGACAATGACTACCTGGAGGATGATTCCATGGATTTCTACACCGATGATGATGATTCCGACTTCATCGATGATGAGTAAATGCACTTGATCACTACCGTAGGAACGAGTTGTATCGGTCCCAATGTATCTTAGTTCACAGAATGGTTCTTAAAACCATCCGTTTTCCATTTTTTGTGGTGTGTGTGTTGTATTGTGTGCTTGAATGAATGAATGAATGAATGAATGAGAAGAAGTTAGTTTGCAAAAACCTGAGTCAAACTCAAAGTTTAAAGCTTGTGAAAACAAAAGCATGAACCCTAGAACTTTCCCTCTTACCCCTTTATCTATCTCAATCTTCAGATGACTCGTGGAAACCAAGGAGGAAGCAGCTCATCACAGGACCCGATGATGCAGATTCTGTAGATGCTAGTTTCCGACCGTAAAGCTAGTAGAGCAGAGCGCCAAGCCAACCTAGCCACCCTGCAATAGATAGCTCAAATGGACCACAATAATCAAGGCCAAGGAAATTAGGATCATCATGGATCCAAGCTTAAGAACTTTCAGAATACCAATCCCCTATCTTCAACAAATCTGAGGACCCCTTAGATGCTGATGACTGGCTATAGACAATGGAGAATAATCTAGAAGTCGCAGGAGTTGACGCCAATGAGAAGGTACTATTTGCCACCCACTATCTGGCAGGAGATGCAAGAGCCTAGTGGAATAGCACCCGTACTATGAACCACGGTCAGATCATGACTTGGGAAGCTTTCAAGGTCAAGTTCAGCCGCACCCATGTGCTGCAAGGATTAGTCACCAAAATGAGAAGTGAGTTCAGAGAACTGAAGCAAGGAAGGGTGACGATAGTTGAATACCGTGACAAATTTCTATCCCTCGCTAGGTATGCCCCTGATGAGATCAACGCTGAATCCAAGAAAAAGGAAAGGTTCCTGAATGGATTGCATGATGAGATGAAGACTGTGTTAGTCAACATCCGTTTTGACGACCTAAAAGAGCTAGTCGACTCTGCCATCCATATGGAAGGGAAGATAAACCAAGCCAATGACAACCGCAAGCGCAGAATGATGCATCAGACTGGGTCCCACAATACCCAGAAGTATCGCCCCAACCCATCTGCAGGATATGCCCCAAGAAATTATAGACCCCCAATGTCTCGTCCAAGCTACCCCAATTGTAGCGAAGGAAATTTGAAGTATGTAGGAAACCACAACAACAACCCCGGCAACTCCAACAACTTCAACCATGCACCGCCCAAGTCCAACAACAACAATACTGCCCCAAGGACTGGAAGCAATGTCGTGCCTGTTGTAGCCAAAGACAAGTCCCAGATTACTTGCTTTGAATGTGGAGTCAAGGGTCACTACTCCAACGAGTGTCCCAAGAAGCTTGCAGCCACCACCAATGTGAATGCCCCAGCTCAGCAGCAGCACCGTGTTCAGCCTGGAAGAAGATTTGCCCCAGGGAATTCGCTCAACCGCAACGCCCGTCTGTTCCACATGAATGCTGAAGAAGCTCAGGAAGCGCCAGATGTCATGCTGGGTATGTTTTCTGTTAACTCAGTACTTGCAAGAGTGTTGTTTGATTCTAGAGCATTGCACTCTTTTGTTACAGAAGAATTTGCATGCACTAGTAAGATTCAACCAACAAAATTGAAGCATGTTATGATAGTTTAAATACCCGGTTCAACCACCAAAGCTAGAAAAATTTGCAAGGCTGTACCTATCAGAATCCATGGGATAGATTTTTATGCCAATCTAATAGTACTAGGAACCAAAGGTTTGGAAGTAGTACTAGGAATGGATTGGATGTCGAAACATAAAGGATTGATCGACTGTGCCAAGAAAGCCATAACCATGACCAGTAGCTCTGGAGTATCAATAGAGCATGTTTCTGAAACCTTGCCCCATCAATTCAAATGCAACAAGAGTCTAACCCAACCAACCATATACCAAGTTAGAGTAGTCTGTGAATACCCCGACGTATTCCCAGATGAATTGCCCGGTATGCCCCCAGATCAGGATATTGAGTTCATTATTGAACTAATTCCTGGAACTGGACCCATAGCTCAGAGACCCTATAGTATGAACCCATATGAACTAGTGGAGGTGAAGGAGCAACTTGATGCTATGCTGGAGAAAGGTTTGATTCAACCAAGCGCATCGCCATGGAGATCGCCTGTTTTGTTTGTCGACAAGAAAGATGGAGGTAAACATTTGTGCACAGATTACCGGAAGCTAAATGATGTCACCATCAAGAACAAGTACCCACTGCCCAAGATAGAGGATCTGTTTGATCAGTTGACTGGTGCCAGAGTGTTTTCTAAGATTGATCTTAGAATTGATTATCATCAACTCAAGATTCGTGCAACGGATATTCCAAAGACCACCTTTACCACCAGATATGGATTGTATGAGTATACGGTCATGTCTTTTGGATTAACCAATGCCCCCGCTTATTTCATGAATCTCATGAATAAGATCTTTATGAATTTTCTGGATAAGTTTGTCATTGTTTTTATCGACGATATTCTGATCTATTCCAAGTCAGAAGAAGACCATGAGCTACACGTGAGAACCATCCTTGAAACCCTTAGAGAGCATCAGTTGTATGCCAAGTTTAGCAAATGTGAATTCTGGTTGAAGGAAGTAGGATTCCTGGGACATATCGTGTCGGCAGGAGGAGTCGCTGTCAATCCCGCAAAGATCAAAGATGTGGAAGAATGGAAAGCCCCAACCACTCAAATCCAAGTCCGTGCATTCCTCGGATTAGCGGGATATTACCGCAAGTTCGTTGAGGGATTTTCGAGCATCGCAAGACCGATGACCCAATTGTTGAATAAAGATAAGAAGTTTGACTGGACTGACAAATGTGAAACAAGTTTTCAAGAACTCAAGAAGAGATTGATTTTAGCCCCAATCTTGATTATGCCAGATATTAAGAAGCCTTTTGATGTGTATTGTGATGCATCCAAGATTAGTCTCGGATGTGTGTTGATGCAAGAAGGCAAAGTCATAGCATATCTGTCAAGACAACTGAAACAACATGAGCAAAACTAACCCATGATCTTGAACTAGCAGCTGTAGTTTTAGCCTTGAAGACATGGCGTCATTACCTTATGGGTAACCAGTGTGAGATTTATTCAGATCACAAGAGCTTGAAGTATATTTTCACCTAGAAAGAGCTGAATATGAGGCAAAGGAGATGGATAGAGTTAATCAAGGATTATGACTTTGACATTCACTATCACCCCGGCAAAGCCAACGTGGTAGCGGATTCTCTTAGCAGATTGCCGTGTAGATTGAACACCATGATCAAAGAAGCCCATCCAAGTTTGCATGAGGAGTTGAAGCAGTTTAGAACTGAGCTAGTTAGCAAAGGATTTTTAGCTAGCATTGAACTTCAACCCACTTTGATTAGCCAAATCAAGGAAGCCCAGAAAGGAAATGCAAGTATTGACGAAATCAAACATCGTATTAGTACATGAAAGGTACCTGGATTCACCGAAGATGATGGAGTTTTGTGGTACAAATGACGTATCTATGTGCCAGCAGATTCGAAGCTGAAGCAAGTTATCATGCAAGAAGCTTATGATACTCTTTATTCTATCCATCCCGGAGGAACAAAGATGTATCAGGATTTGAAGGAGCAATTTTGGTGGCACAAGATGAAACAAGAAATCGGAAGCTACATAGCCAAGTGTGATATCTGTCAAAGAGTCAAAGCGGAATATCAGAGACCCGCAGGACTGTTGCAACCATTACAGATTCCGGAATAGAAATGGGATTCCGTCGGAATGGACTTTATCACCGGTTTGCCTACTTCTAGTAGGAGAAATGACTCTATCTGGGTCATAGTTGATAGACTGTCCAAGATAACCCATTTTATACCTGTCAAGACAACCTACCAGAGTTCTAAGCTAGCAGAGTTGTACATTGCTAGAATCGTCAGTTTGCATGGAACCCCCAAGACCATAGTTTCAGATCGAGGAACCCAATTTACCTCAAAATTTTGGCAGAAAGTTCAAGAAGGATTAGGAACCAAGTTGAATTTCAGCACAGCTTATCACCCGCAAATCGATGGACAGACTGAAAGAATCAACCAAATCTTAAAAGATATGTTAAAAACTTGTGTTCTAGAGTATGGATCAAAATGGAAAGATTGTCTGCCTTTCGCAGAATTCTCATATAACAACAGTTATCAAGCTAGTTTGCAAATGGCCTCATTTAAGTTCTTATCCTATATAACTTGTTAGGATTTAATTAAATAGAATAATTAAAGAGATAATCCTCCTGTTGTCTATGTCGGTTTATAGCGAACCGACTTTCTCTCGCACCCCCTCACGGACCCCTCACGAACGGATGCATCTCTTCGATCCGTCTTTTCCCCTTGTATGAATATGTTGAACATCGATGGAACAAGATGATAACAGTTGATTCATTCGGTTGTATACTACTCATTTTAATCTAACGCGTTATCAACACTGCCTCTGCCAAAGAGAGCAAAAGCCGGACTCCGGCGATCGCCGGAGAAACAAGAACCAGAGAAGAAGAATGAAAAGAAAAGGTAAGGATAACTGGGGGAAAATTCGTAAATTTTCTTCCTCCGTCTTCTTGGCCAGGACGGCCGACGGAGCCAAACTCATTGCACGTCGCCGACCAGGCGGTGCCGAACCTCTTCGCTGAAGAGGGGGTGGAGCCGGAGGACCAGGACATGGACACCGAAGACCCCGTGCTCGCAGCCCCTCCTCCGCCGCCACCGTGCCCAGAATATGGCTGGACTTGACCACGCCTTGGACCTGCGGCGCCCGTCGAGGAAGAGGCCGAGCTCGCGGCGCCTGCCATCTCCGACCCCGGCGACCGCTCCGTCGAGCACCGGCCTCGCGCCGCGCATCCCCGTGTCGCCAACGGCGTTTGGGGACGTACTCGACGACGGGGCGGGAAGCTCCGCTGCTCCAGCGCCGGCCCCTAGCCGCCGCATCCGATTCGTCGTCTCGCGCTCCGTGCTGGAGGCCAGCCGAGCCGGCCGACGGACGGGGGAGTGGAGTCCGGTGGGGCTCGGGATCTCTAATGGCCATGCCAATGGAGTGGCGTCCGGAGCACACCTTCCCGGTGGAACTTCGTCGTCGGAGGAGGATGGGGCGCAAGGACTCTCCGCTCTTCGTCGTTAAAGAACGACAGCCGGAGCAGGCAGATGTGGTGGAGTAGCCGCCGCCGTAAAAGGAGTGGGGAACAGTTTCTATCGGGAGAAGATGGGATAACCACGCCTCGCTCCCTGCCTTATTGGTTGGGCTGTCTCCAGAAAAGTCCACCTCAAGTACGGCGTGTTTCAGTACGAGTACGACTTGGTGTATTGATTCCTGGTCACGTACTCACGTCCGTATGAATAGTACTTCCTCCGATCCAAATTAATTGACTTAGATTTGTCTAGATTCGAATGTATCTAGACATATTTTAGTGTTAGATACATTCGAATCTAGACAAACTTGAGTCAATTAATTTGGATCGGAGGGAGTAATGAAAGAAAAAAAAACAGATCGAAAGAAAATGTGATGAGCCACCAGATTTGGACTATGCATATTTGGTCCATTACATTAGAAATTCGATTTATTTTCTGATTAGCTTTTTAGCTTCAGTTTTTGTATATATAATCTGAATGTTAGTATTTTTCTAGCATTGACTATCAAGTGTCTGCACATTTAAATGTCAATATTAGACTGTTTGCAAATTTTAATTGCTCTATATTGACTATGCTTGATAAAATAATATGACAGATTTCAAATTTGCACACAATTTATGGATTGATTAAATATCAACGAATCACTTTATACACAACTGTGAGGTCTACGCTAATAAGTTGGCGACTACCTTCAATGTGTTTATTAAACACAAGGTTGTGTGAAGTACCATAAGAGGTCGGTCTACACTACTTTGTAGTGATTACCTTGTGTTTAAAGCAAAAATGAAAGTACACATGCAAGTGAGATCTACACTACTTGGTAGTGACTATCTCCATGTGTCCTACAAATATGATCTACACCACATATGGTGATTATCTATTTGTAGAATGTCATATGATGGGTCGGATAGGCTTTTCCTAGACCTTTCAGTGGATCAAGCATGTTATTTTACACACAATTAATTTACTTGTTGGTAAATTAATGACATGATATTTCTCATGCAGGCTATGGATAACATATCCAAGAAAGAATTTGCTGAACTTGTGCTTGATGGCAGAAACTATCTGACCTGGGCCATGGATGTCAAGATTAACTTGTCATCCAGAAATTTGATCAGCACTATAACCACACCTGCTCCAGGTGCTCCTGCTATACCAGAACCGGCAAAGTATGCTGCTTTACGCTTCATTCGACATCACCTTGACCCTGCTTTGAAAGATGAGTACATGATGGAGGAAAATCCTCTATCATTGTGGGACTCCTTAAAGGAGCGCTATGATCAACAGAGATCGGTGATGTTGCCTGAAGCACAAAGGCAATAGACACTTATCCGTTTTCAGGATTTCAAGTCCGTTGCGGCATACAATTTTGCCGTGCATCAAATCAACTCTAAGTTGAGATTCTGCAATAGTGCAGTTTCGGATGCAGATCTCATTGAGAAGACGCTCTCTACTTTCCATCCTAGTATGAGGTTGATTGCTGAACAGCATCGTAACCAAAAGTATAGGAAGCATTCTGAATTGATATATGCACTTCTTCAGGCAAAAAAGCACAATAAAATTCTTGATAAGAATAATCTTTCCCGTCCAACGGGAACATTGCCGCTACCTGAAGCACATTTCAATTCTTACAATGCTCAAAACTTCCGTGGTTCAAAGAAGAACCGTATAAGGTCTAAGGAAAAGTGGAAGCGCAATGAGAATCAGAATAGCCATGGAGTCCAAAAGGGCAAGAATCATTTCAAGAGAAATGATAGGGGTAACAATTCACAAGGTTGTTACCGATGTGGTTGTAACACTCATATTGCAAAGAAGTGTACAACTTCTAAGCATTTGGTGTTGCTGTATCAACAATTGATCAAAGGCAAGAAGGCCCAAGGGCACCAGTACGAAGCTCACTTCACTGGACCGATGGTCGAGAGTTTCCAAGGTGTTCAACAGAACAATGTTCAAGAGAACATGGAGAACTATGATCAACCTCAGCAAAAGGAAGGACCAACACTTCATGCTGAAGACATGCTAGTGGATTTCACTTCTACTAGTGACATATATGGAGACCAACTTTAGTCTCCTCGTAATGTCATAAGTATTGAGATGATGTCCTTTAGATATATTATGTGTTGTAAAATATTTGTGTCATAAGACATATGGTATTGTAATAATTATGCAGTAGAACATAATATATTGTAATACGTGAGCAGACATACATAGTGTGTATTGTATGTATATATTCTATATGAGTTTGGATAAAATATTGATTTTTATTCTTTTCTCTATAGAAATTTTCTGAAAAATCCAATGGAGGAGGAAATTTGTTTAGCGGACAGTGGAGCCTCTAACACAATATTACGGGAGGTTAAATACTTCCAAACTCTAAAAAAGAGTAAGGGGAATGTCATGACTATCGGTGGTCGCGACACCGTCATTGTTGGTTTTGGTCAGGCCACATTTACACTCCCAAATGGTACGAAGCTTATGATCCAGGAGGCATTGTTGTATCCGGATTCAACTCGTACATTACTGAGTTTTAAGGACATCTGAAGTAATGGCTACCACATCGAAACTCATGAAGATCGTGAGGTTCAAAGCCTACTCATAACTCAGAAAAAGGGTTCCGAAAGGAAGACCCTTGAGAAACTTCCTGCTCTATCTTCTGGATTGTATTATACATACATAAAGCCAGAGCCACATTTGGCGTATAAAATAATTTTCCAAAATCTTGATAAATTCAAGATATGGCATGATCGCCTGGGTCATCCTGGTGTGGGGATGATGAGTAAAATTATAGATGGTTCAATTGGACACAACATAACGGTTGTTAATTTCCCCAAATCCTCGGATTTTGTATGCACTGCGTGTGCACTTGGGAAATTCATCACTAGACCCTCGTACCTGAAGGTCAAGAGTGAATCACTAAATTTTCTTGAACGCATTCAAGGAGATATATGTGGTCTAATTCAACCATTATCGGGACCATTCAGATATTGTATGGTACTCATTGATGCATCTACAAGATGGTCAAATGTGTGTCTTATATCGACAAGGAAGCATGCATTTGCAAAGCTGATTACTCAAATCATAAAATTGAGAGCTAATCATCCTGAACATAGGATAAAATCCATCAGAATGAATAATGCTGCTGAATTTAGTTCACGAGCATTCAATGATTACTGCTTAGCTTTGGGCATAACTGTGGAACATTCTGTACCGTATGTACACACATAAAATGGTCTTGCGGAATCACTTATCAAGAGGATTAAGTTGATAGCAAGACCGCTCCTACAGAATTGTAATCTCTCAACTTCATGTTGGGGACATACGGTGTTACATGCCGTGGAATTGATACAAATTCGACCAACTGCATACCATACGGCCTCCCCGTTGCAGTTAGTACATGGAAATCAACCAAGTATTTCCCACCTTCGAAGATTCGGTTGCGCTGTGTACGTGCCGATATCACCACCTCAACGTACATCGATGGGTCCACATAGAAAGATGGGTATCTATGTGGGGGTACACTTCTCCGTCGATTATAAAGTACCTAGAGCCTCTAACAGGGGATCTCTTCACAGCCCGGTACGCTGATTGCATCTTCGATGAGGATAATTTTTCAGCATTAGGGGGAGAAGAGGACCACAAAAAATGCCATGAAATAGATTGGAATGTTGAAGGCATTCAGTCTTTAGATCCACGTACGAATGAATCTGAACTAGAGGTTCAGAGGATAATAAATTTGCAAAATATTGCAAATAATCTACCAGATGCATTTACTGACTATAAAGGTGTTACTAAATCCTATGTTCCCGCTATGAATGTCCCAGAGAGAGTTGAGATAGCTAAGACCACTCAACTTCCCAAGAGGGGGAGAAATCTAGACAAAAAGGACAAAGCTTCTCAGAAACGTCCATGGGGAATGAGGATCTCTAAAACAGTAAATGTAGGTCAACCGCGGGTTGACGTTCAACCAAGTGTTGAAGAAAGACACCTAAAGGATGTTCATCATCCAGGGCCCAGCACAAGTGTGCACACAAATATAGGTGCTGGGACATTGGAACACCTCGATTCAATCGTTGAGGGAAGTCACGATGAGTTTGAAGGTATTGAAGAGATTTCTACAAACTATGTAGAATCAGGAGAATCATTCAACATAAAGTCTACAAATGTCGACATATTTTTCTCCTCAAAGATTGCAAATGACCTGGCATTGGACCGTGAACCTAAGACCATGGCAGAGTGTATGAAACGCTCGGACCGGTCCAAATGGATAGTTGCAATTGAGGATGAACTGCGCTCGCTTACCAAGAGAGGGGTATTTACTGCAGTAATACCTACTCCTCAGAATGTTTTCCCCGTTAGGGCAAAATGGGTTTTTGTTCGAAGGAGGAACGAAAACAATGAGGTGGTGAGATATAAGGCGAGGCTTATAGCACAAGGTTTTACACAGAAACCTGGTATCGATTACGATGAAACATATTCTCCTGTGATGAGTGGAATCACGTTCCGATACTTGATATCACTGGCAGTACAAATGAATTTGTATATCAAATTGATGGATGTGGTGACCGCATATTTATATGGGTCACTAGATACGGATATCTACATGAAAGTCCCTAAGGGAATGAAGATTCCGAATCCGAAGGCTGATCGCAAAATGTACTGCGTAAAGCTACAGAGGTCGTTATACGGCTTGAAGCAGTCGGGTAGAATGTGGTACAACCGACTAAGTGAGTTCCTTTTGCAGAAAGGTTACTTGAATGATGATGATTGCCCATGTGTATTCATCAAGAAATCTACTAATGGATATTGTATAATCTCTGTGTATGTGGATGATTTGAATATCATTGGTACTACACAAGAGATACATGAGGCTAGTAATCATCTTAAGACGGAATTTGAGATGAAAGATTTGGGTAAAACCAAATTTTGTCTCGGTTTAAAACTTGAACATATTCCTTCTGGAATATTAGTTCACCAGTCTGCTTATATCCAAAAGATATTAGAGAAATTCAATATGGATAAAGCATACCCGTCAAAAACACCTATGGTTGTTAGGTCTCTTGATAGAGACAAAGATCCTTTTAGACCTAAGGATGACGATGAAGAGGTATTGGGACCAGAGTTCCCATACCTTAGTGCAATTGGTGCACAAATGTATCTAGCAAACTGCACGAGACCTGATATATCGTTTGTAGTTAATCTGTTGGCTAGATATAGCGCATCACCGACAAAAAAGGCATTGGGCTGGTGTGAAGAATATTTTAAGATATCTTCAGGGCACCAAAGATCTTGGTTTGTTTTATCAGAAAAATCAAGAGAGAACCATGGTGGGGTATTGTGATGCTGGATACTTATCAGATCTCCATAATGCCAGATCACAGACTGGATTTGTCTTCTTACATGGAGGTATAGCCTTCTCTTGAAAGTCGACAAAGCAAACATTGGTGGCTACGTCCACGAATCATTCTGAAATAATTGCTTTGTATGAAGCATCACGGAAATGTGTATGGTTTCGCAGAATGATGAACTTTGTCCAAGGTTCAAGTGGGATTGGTTCGCTAGAATCACCCACCATTATCCATGAGGATAATGCTGCTTGTGTTGTACAGATGCAGACAGGTTATATTAAGAGCAATATTACAAAGCATATTGCTCCTAAACTGTTTTATCCCCATGAGCTACAAAAGAGTGGGGAAATAAATATTTTGCAAACGAAGTCATATGATAACCTTGCTGATTTGTTTACCAAGTCATTACCAAATTCTTTGTTTCATAAATATGTACATGGAATTGGTATGAGTAGACTTCATGACTTGCAAAGTTCAGAGGAGAAATCTCCCATGTTAAGACCTGTCGAAGATCATCAGATCTTCAGTATTGCACTCTTTTCCTTTGTGAAGTTTACTAACAGTTTCTCATGTAAGGTTTTTAATGAGTCAATATCAGTACAAGCATGGATGACATATGTCATTTTCTCCTTATTTTCCCACAGGGTTTTTGCAAGGAGTTTTTCATGGCATATTGTATATTTCTTCTCATTTTTTTCCCACAGGGTTTTTAGAGAAGCTGATTCCAAAGATGATCAATCATGAAGACAAGGAAGGATTAGGGGGAGTGTTAGGATTTAATTAAATAGAATAATTAAAGAGATAATCCTCCCGTTGTCTATGTCGGTTTATAGCAAACTGACTTTCTCTCGCACCCCCTCACGATCGGACGCATCTCTTCGATGCGTCTCTTCCCCTTGTATAAATATGTTGAACATCGATGGAATAAGATAACAGTTGATTCATTCGGTTGTCTACTACTCGTTTTAATCTAACATAACTAACAAGATCACCCCCACCAGTGGCGGACGTAGCGCCCCTCCAGCCCGGGCGCTTGCCCGGGCTTCCGGCCTTCTGGCACAAGCTATTTCGAATGAAATTTCATAAAAAAATTAGATGTTTGGCCTTCAAATTTAGAGTTTGCCTGGGCTTTAAAATTATCCTGGGTCCGCTACTGACCCCCACTGCCATATTTCTCTAAACATGCATCTATTCCACATCATCTGTGAGCCACGTCAGCTTTTTAGACCACCATGGCCTCCCGGTTCAGCCTTCACGTCGGGATCTTAAGCCACATCATCATCATTGTGTCATAGTAGCTGTAACGCATGTGTCGTCTTCTCTCCCACCGATTCAACGTTAATTCATTTAAACAAAAACCATCATCAATTCTCCCTAGGTCCTCGAGAGGTGCCTCCTTTGGTCTCCCAATCATGAATATTAATAGAGTCCTCCAGGCTGACTCCTCGCAGCAGCCGGTGTCCTTCATTATTCCCGATGACTGTAAGGATTCCAACCCACCGGTACTGCTTCTCCACAACCCAATCTCCTCTGTCTCCGTTAGATATCATCCCGGACCATTGTGCTACAACGACGCCATTCCATGTACTGCTGCTCCTCAACCCGATCTTCAACATCTCTTCGTCAGAATGAATCTCAGGCCATTGTGCTACTGTGCTTCCATGCCCAGTAAAATATTGGCACATCGTCTCAGCTGCACCTCGATGAGTTGACGACTGTGGCCAGAATAACGTGATCTGCAAATGGCCTACCATGATCCCTGGAATTGCTACCACAACAGGAATTTTGCTCCAAGATCTTGACTCTCGTTGTCGCTGGCATTACTATCGTATAAAACTCACTGTTCAAAAAATCGTCCGAATCAACGATTAATAGGCCGATTAATCTCTACTAGGGCCCTAACCGTGTCGATTAACATTAATCCGCTGTGTTAATCCTTTAGTCCGACTAATAGCTCTGATAAACCGATTACTAGGTATATTCCCGTTTAACTACTACACTTTGTCAAAAAAAGTTGCAAAATTTTCAGCGCATATCGTCGATCAAACCACTAGCCCGCTCTAATGAAATAGGTTTTGCGAAGCTCCCTTTCGATCTCTGAGCCCGATTCCTGCCATCGCCAACCAGTACCCTAGGTAGGTGGTGGGATAAGAATAACTTTAGAGGTCAGAGGAGAAGCGTGTGTGTTTTAATAGGCTTTTGGGCTCTAGATAAGTAGGGTTGGGCATATAAAGGCCCATATACTATTTGTTTCTTATATACATGTGTTTTAGGTAATTTGTGTACGTTTCACCGATTAATAGACGATCGATTAAATTAGTTAATCATCTGAATTCCGATTAATCGCTACTCCCAAGTCTACTGAGCAGTTAACGATTACCGATTTTCTCACCATTGATAAAACTGTAGACATTCAGCAAGATCTTGACCCTATGCTACAATTTCCTAATGTTATTTAAGTAATCTTTGTGGCATATATTCTCATGTTACATGGAGGCTCCTTTCCTGCAGGCTGCATCATATGCGCGACTCAGATGAGACGGTTTAGCACTTGACAACCAAACATGCATCTCTTCGCCATCGGCACCATATTTCTCTCTCTTTCGCTTCCTCTCATTCCATCATTTAACTCTTGCAATTTTGAATATTTGTTCGTCCTGCAGATTTTTGACTTCATAAAAGATACGCTTAACTTGGTTCAGTATGCAAGCGGAGTGAGATACTCATGACGGACAAGAATACTATATCTCAAGTGTGCTTTCCGTCTTTTTTTGGCACGCTTTTCAAAGCAGCCTGACGGCTGAGATTAAGGGTGCTAATCACACCTGGTTTAGGTTTGGATCATGCGGGTCGGGATCTGATGTCAGTTCCCTTAATCTCAGCCGTCAGGCTGCTTTGGAAAGTGTGCCAAAAAACAGACGAAAAGCACAAGAGCACTCCACATATCTCAATTGTACCATTGGTTTTCCCAAGACTATTAATCTCACATAGCACTGCACTATCAAAACAGTGATACGTACCTGTCCTATTCAATCTTGGCAGGTAGAACCGTAGAAGGTACTATTTACCTTATTTAAGAATACTTTATGAAGTTGTGAATATTGTTTTATTACTTTTTCAGGTGACAAATTAAGCGTATTTCCAGAGAAGTATGTGACTATTTAAATATTTAAATACTCCAGAGTAATTGTTTGTAACTAAGGTTATCTGAAGAAAGTGACCTCTTACATACTTCCTCTGTTCCAGTTTACCTTGCGCGGTGCTACAGTGCACGCAAAACGAGGTGGTCGGTTTCTCTCTCATTTTTTACTTTTTTGCTCCTCGGTTTTTTAAGGATGTGTAGCTCCGTGTTTACTTTACCTATTCCAAAAATTATAAAATTTTTTTGATAAAAAATGAGAGAGAAATGTGTCGTTTTGTTTTACGTGATGAACAGTAACGCGCAGAGTAATATGAAACAGAGGGAGTAGTACTTCTCTGTAAATGTACATGCGCCAGCTAGATGAATGATCAGCCACATGCACACACGAATACTCAGCTCTACTAATGTATCACATGTTGATTCTTCATTAAAAGATTATGAGCTTTTAATTTACACAAGTCGTTGTACAGCTTTGTAAACCTTCACTGCAATCAGGTATTCTGTACTCCTTTGGTCATGGAGATCTAATTTTGTTCTTTTTTCGTGTACTCCCTTACGAGTTGCATCCTCAAATTGCATCACCCTACTCATTAGTACGTTTATATACTCTGACTTTGATATGTTCGGCTGGTACTTTGTAAGGCTGCACCTGATCGTATTAGCTTGGTTGCTCCAAGCTTCGTCACTACTTCAATAAAGCCTAGCCTTGTGTACCAAGGTCTGCTTTATTTCACATTCGTGATCTAGATGTAAATCTAAAATAATATAATATTTTATTATAAAAACATATTTTGTTCAAATCACTATAAACTTTTCATATCCATGATAGAATTTTCCGCTGCAACGCGCGGGACATTTTCTAGTATGAAAGAAAGTGTCGTACCCCCTTGAATTGCTCGCAAGTAGAAGATAGTCAGATTTTCGGACCCGACATCCTACGAGAAGCCGAAGAGAAGGTTCACAAAGTCCGTGAGCACCTCAAGACCGTCCAATCTAGACAGAAGAGTTATGCTAACAAGAGACGTAGAGACCTGACTTTCAAAGTCGAAGATTTTATGTATCTCAAAGTGTCGCATTTGAAGGGAATGGAGCGTTTTCAGCTGAAAGGAAAGTTAGCCCCAGATATATTGGGCCCTTCAAGATTCTGAATCACCGAGGAAAAGTGTCTTATCAACTGGAACTGGCAGAAGAGATGTCAGCCATCCATAAAGTGTTCCATATCTCGTTACTTCACAAATGCTTAAAAGTTCCAGAGAAGACCAAAGTGTTTAAGAACATCGATCACTGAGCCATTGACATCAATAAGGATCTGACATATCGTGAAGTGCCCATTCATATCTTAGAAGAAGCGTTCAGAACCACCGGGACCCGGCGTATCAAATTTCTCAAGATCCAATAGAGCAACCATACTGAAGAAGAAGCTACTGGGAGCGACAAGATTATATTAGAACTGAATTTTTAGATCTCTTTAGTTCCTAGTTTTTCTTAAATCTCGGGACGAGATTTTGTTTAAGGAGAGAAGGTTTATAACACCCCAAATCTTCTAATCAAAGTTATCAAGTTCAAATCACCCAAGTTTAGGATTAACAAAAACTTTTATTTATAAAATGAATTATGAATGCATGTGTGTCTGCATTAGTGTAGAATTGAGTGTATATGTCATGCTTGATTGTTCTAAATGTTGTGAAATGGTTCAAAGGTGAATGCCACATCATCTAGACCATTTACAAACAAAATCCAAAGAAAAAGAAATCAAATAAGAATAAATAAAGCAAATGGTCATTTTGACCATTTTAAACAACTAGGCCACTTTAGGTGTTCCTAGAGGAGAATTTCTAACAGAAGCAATTCTATTTATTTTCACCCCTTGCTAGACCAAGTAAAAGTGTATCAAGGCCCACTTTACAAACTTACAAAAACATCTAGCAAATCCATTTAAAGGACATTTGAAAATTGAATCAAGTGTATGTGTTAAGATCCCACTTTTTCAAAAACCTACCAAATCAATTCACCTTGACCTCTCCAAGCAAACCTAGTCTCTCAAGCTTAATCTAAGATCACTCAAAAATTTTGAATCAAAAATTCAAAAGTAAATTTCATGCGGCCATTAACACAAATACTTTACTTAATCTATCCCCTCTGCGCACGGAAATGGAAAGCTACTCTTCCAGAGTATATGCCGAAAATCCTATGTTTGGAGTGACCATGAACACACTGATTGAGACCCTTCTTTCGTGAGACAGTTGTGATTCCGCTTTCATGTTTTGGATTGAGCTTTGTCACTCTTTCTATGCCTCTTTATTTTTCTTGGAGGACAACACACACACGCGGCGCTAAGGTTCCCGTGGCAACTGAACTAGGATTCGAAGCCAGGATGAGCGGATCTACCGCTCCAGGTCCTTTCCTATTCTTATACTAATATGTGCAAGTTCCTTGCGTTTAGAACAAGAACGTGAGGCATAGTAATGGCGCATGTGTGATATTCTATTGATCCTGTTTAGGCTGCTTTAGGAAAGCACTCAAGCAGGAATGGAGAAAATGTCTTCTGCTGCTATCTTATCTACTAAAATGGAAAAAATCTTCTCTTCTTCTCTATGTCACTAATCAGAGTCGGAGAGACCCATGGGACTTACTTTTCTCCCGGCAGGCTCTAGCGCTACGGCAACGCTTATGGCTGCAATCCTAACTGCAATGGCCCTCGTGGATTTAGTGCACCCAATTCATTAGGGGTTCCTGATAGTGAGATTCCTCTAGTCAAGTCTAAGGATTGAGTATGAGGGATTTCATCCAGTCTGTTTCCATTGCGGAATGTATGGTCACACAATAGACTCATGCCCCGGCTTATAGTATGCTGCTTGGAAGGCCTTGGATTCACACGTCTGGTGCTGCCCCGTCTTCTCTGCATCAAAGAGTCAAGTATGCTATTGAGGGCCATGTGGTAACTGTAAAAAAGAAACTTTGTTATATCTACCGGATCATTCCCGTATATTGAAGCCGCTGAAGAAGCTATTGAGACTTCCTTCCAGTTACTCGAAATTTGGAATGCTAATTCTGTTTCTGAGGGTTCCACTATGCCCAAATATGTCTGAAGCTTCGAAGATGGTAGCAGGATTTATGCTGAACAGGCCATATCAGAAAGGCAAGGGATTGGGCAAGAACTTGCAACAAATATTCGCCCCAGTGGAACTCCCTTCTGCTGATGAGAGATTCAGGCTAGGATATGAGCCCAAGAAAGGAGACAAAGAGAGAATCATTCAGGAAAGAAGAGATAAGTGATTGGCCCATCTAGAGGGGAAGGGAACCCCAACACCAGCTACATCTGAAAACAATAAGGTCCTTAGAGGTGGAGGAGGGCCATCCAAAACATGCAACATATCCTCCATTTCTGCTCCGGTCAAAGAAAGGGTTCAGGTTTGTAAAAAGGACTGTTCGCCGGTCGGGCTATCTTATAGGCTGGTTTCTCATTATACTACACGATTACTCGTTTCACAATAGAAAAGAAAAAGAAGGCTCGAGTTTCATAACTGAATCCGAATCGGGATCAGGTTTAGCAGATGTTGTGGTAAAGTGAAAAGATAGGAATTAGTTCACAACCTCAATATAATAAGGATCGGGCTCGGGAACAGCTTATCTAGCAGCGGGCATGCACAAAAAAACCTCTAGCCTAATTTCACTATGTTGTACAGTGATCATCGACCAAATGGTCCCCTAGTTACTTCCCTGTCTGCTCTAAGCCTAACCCAGCCCCAGACCAGCTCCCCCTGCACTGCTTGGACAGTGGAGCGCCGCCCATTTGTGGTCATCGCCGGCCAACCACGGCCAGCTCGCACCAGATAGCCCCATGCCCAACCAGGATGTCTAGTAGCCTCGCCGCACTTTACTGCCACCCCCTGTCCAGGCCACAGACCCAGCCGAGCTGTGGACCACCCTAGTCGCACCGCACACCACCTCTCTGCACCGTGTCTAGAGCGCGCCAATGCGCCGTGCCCGACCAGCCCCGCCAGCTCGCGCCTTGCCCTCACCGCGCACGCGCAGCCTCACCATGATCACCGCACCCCGGCATACACCCCCGTTCGCGCCCACATGACTACGCAGCACACGCCCATACAACACTGAGCACCACATGCTCCCGACCAAACCACACCGCCCCACGCCGCGCCTTTAAGTCCAAGAGAACCGCCAGGAGACACCGCACCTTCCTACGCCCCCGCCCATGCCATTAGCCACCTGTAGCGACGCCATCGTCGAGCTTACCACCGCACCGCTCGGTCCCCTCGCCGAGCTATAAAAGGAGGCCACCCCCGCCTCCATTCCTCACACCATTCGACTCCCCACTCCTCACTGACCTTCCCCACTTCTCCCAGGAGCAAGGAGAGCACCACCGCGCCGGATATGCACCGGAGTCCGCCGCTGCTGGAGGAGAAGGGCGCCAGTGATTCCGGCCACCCCAAGCCCTGCTGTGACCGCGCCTCGCCTCTTCGTCGTCTACCAAGTCGTTTTCCCCCGTCGCTATCCCTAGATGGAGCCCAGGTGAGCCCCGCGAGACCCCCACCGCCGTGCTAGGTCACATTCCTTGCCGGAGCTGTTCGTCGTCGACGACGACCCTCAACCGTCGATCTCACTTCTAATCGTAGGGCTCCGGTTAAACGACACCGCTTCGCTTAGTTTAAGTCACTGACTAGTGGACCCCCTCTATCAGCGTCTTTGTGCTATGTCTTGATTGGGCGATCTATTTAGCTTTCCCGCATTGTGGAATTCAGATGTGGATTTTTCTTTTTAGTTTAAATCCTATTCTGTCCCTAGATTCAAAAATCAATTCAGAGAGTTTCACTTAACCAAATTGCATGATTCAAACTTTGCTAGAAAGGTAATTAAAATATCTATCCAAGGTCGTTGGATTTAAATCATTTGGAGTTAGAGATAATCTTTAGTAAAAATAACAAGACAGAGACTTTTGCAACTTCAAACATTTTTTAAAATCAACCATAATAGCTTTTGAGTCGATTCCAACTCTCAAAAATCACATTTGATAATATCTATCTGAATAAGTAAAAATATCTAAGTTTGCATGCAGTGACATTGGACTAGTTACAAAAGAATGCTATTAGGGCATTTCTAGTCACTTTAAATCTATTAAATAATAATCTTAAACTTTATAAAATGTGACCAACACTTTAAATCACATTCCCATGTATTAGAATATGTGGTGATGACATGTGTCCACATGATCCCATATTTTAATTGGAGAATATTAAATCTTAATTAATTTCAATGAGTAGAAATTACTTTTCTCAAATAAACTAAATAAAACTAGTTCTTTAATTCATGTGATGATGCTAGATCATCAAGTGTGAGCCTTAGTGTGCTAATAGAATTATTTAAGTATTGTTTGGTGATTGTGTACCCCGTATTCCTTTATAGATGATAGTACCGACCAAGGATACGAGGAGGAGGAGTTCTACCCCGAAGAAGAGGAGGAAAACTTCAATCACTGCACCAATCAAGGCAAGCTAGAATTATACAAGTTAACCATGCAAGATAACCTAAGCAAGATGCATTAGGCATGCTTTGGTTATATACCTTTGATTTATACCCATCCCAAGTTTTACTTTTTTACTTTACCACAGTTTTTTTACTTTTAGTTAATGCTTTGTGAGATTTTGGAAAGTAGTATAGGTAGCATAACGAGTATAAAACTAGGCCTATACTAGATGTCATTCTATGGCATGAGATTGAGATTAGCATCCCTCATTAGTGAACACTCTTAACTTAGTGGCTAGTGCTAAGCATAAAACTTGATCACTTTAGATGGGAATACTTGGTGAAAATGCTTATGAAAACCTTGGAATGATGAGTCATTCTATTGAAATGTTTTTAGATGTGTTGAGAAACACAAATGTATTTGATGATGAAAATATTGGGGCATGAGCCTTAGCCCTTTATAAAAACTGATGGTTGGGTTCAGATGCAATACCATTCTAATTTTACTGTACAACCACAATACCTGAATTGGGTAAGGCTTAGCCGGAAGTTTATATGCATTAGTATGGGTTCCCTCGCGGGAGAGGTTTGAGCTGAGGCTACCTCTTGATGATGTCCACCTATGCAGTGCCCATGATGGTAGATGGCCATGGCTAGGAGGCCAAACTCATAGGGGAGGTGCTTATACTAGAGTGTGTAAAGGAAAGGTTATGATTGATTATCCGCATACTAAGTATGATGATTCAGGGTTATCCCTGATGGATGTATCAAATTTTATGGTGAAAGTGTACCACCTCTGCAGAGTGTCAAACTATTCGAATAACCACGTCCGCGGTCATGGAGAGTTGGAGTGGCCATACTGTTCCGTCGTCAGATGTTTTCAAAATGACTTGTGAAGTGATCTATGATTTTGACTTGACCACAACAGGGTTGTGAATATGAAAACTAGGTTCCCAACTTAAAGTGATTTAGAACATTTACTTAGTTTTCTTTACTTCTGAACTCAGTTTAGATAAATCTGCCTTTTTGCAAATAAACTAGAGCTTAGGATTCCTACTAGAACTACCTTACTTGTTAGTGCTAGTTTATGAGTACTTAAAGAGTACTCATGGCTTTGTCTCTGGCTATTCCCGTGGCCAGACTATGAGGAGGACTATCAAGAAGATGGACATCAGGATGGCTACGACAACTAGGATTATCTCCCATCGTTAGCATTGCTTGTGACACTGAAGATGGAGCCCACTGTTATGCTTATTATTCTGCTGCTTGTTCGTATTAAGATTGGATCATGAGATCCTTTATTTGTGTAAGACCTTATTATGGTTTGTAATGGATGATGTACTGTGATATCCAATCTGTTATGTCTCATAAAAATGGTAATCTTGGGATTGCGATGTATCGCATAATAGGCATCTGGGATTAAAAATCCGGGTGTTGACACCTCCTCCTCTTCGTCATCCTCAAGATTAGCCGTTGGGTCAGAAATCGACTTGGACCTAGAATTTAACGGTGTTGTGTATTCGGGGTCACGGCAACCTAACAGGTTAGATAACCGATGCATCTTTTGGTTCGTCCACTATAATAAAGTACATGAGAAGTCAAAGCGTGTAGCACAACATGCCCTATAAGTACTCCTTTCATTTTCAACCATACCTTGAGGAAGTTTCGTAGTATGCCTTCTGCCTTTTTTCCCTTCGGCCAATCATGGAGAATGTCCTCGATTTCGTCGGCATGTTTCTTTATCTCCTTTCGCTACGGAGTAAAGAACGCAAACATGTTAGGAAATAAAACGATGGAAGGGCAAGTAAAGTAATGGAAGGGCAAGGAAAACTTTACCGCAAAGTTGAGCGAGGAAGATATCGGGATTTCATGCCCCTCCCTAACAAGCTTGTTGTATTCATTGTAGGAAAGCTCATCGAAAACGCACGGTTCTTCTAATATTTCCTCCTCATAAGACGACGAACAAATGGGGACACGAGTATTTTCAAGAAACCACTGAAGGTAGGTATTCCATGCAATTGGGCAATGAGCTATTCCACTATTCCATTCTGTTTGCCGAGCCTGCTCCATAGACATCAAGAACTCCACGACATACTTCCTATGATGGTGATCCCACTTCTTGATCTTTCTCTGCCTTTTCCTGTCCAACCTGCAGGACAATAAAGAAATTTGTTACTACAACCAAATAGAAGACGACGATGCAATTGAGGAAAAGGGTTCTAATGCTAACTTACCTATGAAGCTCCTTGTCGGTGTCCTTATATACGGGAGGGTGAGCCTGGAACAAACCGAACTGCCTCATCACACGGTTTGGAAGATGGTACTCAACTGCCCAATTGCAAATTAATGGACATCACATGAGCCAAAGATTCTTTTCCTCCATACACTTCGGGTTAAGATCAAACCCGGGAGCAACACCTAAATCATCCCCGTAACCATAAGGCTCCCACTCCACCTACAACGTATCACAAGAACATGTTTCTTATAGATTTCGACTAGTGGGTAAAACATTTTAGGGAGTGATGTAAAGACAGAAATTTACCTGCTCGGGCGTAAGCGCATCGAACTCGTTTGTGTACTTCATGTACATGGCATCAACATTGCTTGTCATCTCCGACACAATGTCCCACCTGTAAGCCCAAGTGGGTGAGCGTAGAGGGTGTCTCCCAAACTCTGGCCAAGGAAGGTAGCCCACCTCTTTCAGGCGACCTACTGGTAAATGTTCCCAGCTCCATACTGAGAGGAGAACCATAGCACCACCTATTCCAGCGTTGGCGCTTGACCTACAACAAGCATCATCCAACTGCAAGTAAAGTAAAAATGTCAGCATATGATACGTGTGGATTGGAAGTGTATAAAAGACGACGGCGTGAACAAGTGATTACCTGCTGGTACAAGTAGGCAAGAGCCGCCGAACCCTAGCTAATGTTGCTATCAAAGTGCGTTGGAGCCTTCAGCCACATCCACTAAGCGGTCCTACCTCCGCTGTCAGCAAACAAAGTCCTGGAGAGGACATACCACACGTACACACGAGCATGTGTCTCGATCACCTCAACCTCGGCTGGCTCCAGGCATTGCACAAAGTTCGCCACAATCCACGTCATCTACACCGGATGCGTGACTCAAATATTGATATTTTTATTTAATTATATGAATTAGATAATAAATTAATAAAGAAAAATATAGGCTACCCCTAATGGGCCACCATGTGGCAGCCCATTAGGGGGCACCCCTCCTTCCCATGGGGACGACGACCAAAGGAGGGGAGGGAGGCACGTGGCAAGGTGGGACGGCGGGGGACAGCCCTAGGGCAGCGCCCCTAGGTGGCCTCCTTCCCCCTTGGCCTATATAAGGAGGAGGGATCCCCCTCCCTCATTCCACCCCATTAGCTTTGTCTCTCTCCTTCCCTTTCTCTCTCCCTCACATGTGGTTCTGCAATTGGAACGAGCATACGGGGTTAGAGGTTTCTCCACAATACACATGTTGTCGTGATGCTAGAATCTCGGTCCGTATCAATCTTATTCCGCTTCTGTGCTGGTCCGAAGCCCAGGGGACGTTGTCTACATCAGACACGTGTATAACTACGGAGGTGCTACCAGTTGTGGCACTTATCTCGTGTATGCCTGCACAACCTTGAGGTCGCCGTCGCTGTACGACCACATCATACGTTCACAAGAACGTCAATGCTTTTCAGTCTTCAAGGGTATGAGCACTGAATCCCTTTGTTACCTTACATCTGCATAGATAGATCTTGGCTATGTCCTTCTAGTTGTTAGAATTTTTGTTTTGTTTTTTGCACCAGAACTCCTTTGGTGGTATCAGAGCCGATCCATGCGTAGATGTGTTGGTACGAGTAGAACACATAGTGATAAGTGGCCAATTATTTTCTAGTTGCCACCCTCCCACGTGTACTTGATCATATTGTAGTGATATTCGATAGAGCGGCCTGGACCAACCTTATGCGTAAGCTTATGCGAGACTGATTCCACACCTAACATATGACTTGTACCATATATGTGGTTGGCGGGTGTTTGTCTCTCTTACATTAGTTGATATGATATCTACAAGAGACGACCCTGAAAAGGGATTTAAAGTGACAACTAATCAATCCATGTTGTGGTTGAAAGTTCATTGGTAGAAACGGTTCTTCTGCGAAAGCCCTAACAGCCACATAAAACTTGGAAAAGATAAAGTAGAGGTGTCTAACTTTATTTTGGAGGGGCATGTGGTATGATATAGTCCAAGTAAGTGTTTATGAAACGTTAAGCCACCAGCATGGAGGCGCCATGAACCTGGTGCCATGCCGGAGTGCTAGATAGAGATCAAGGCACAATGACCATATCATGTCGCATATCTTATTTACATACGATGTTGAATTCTTTATGCATCTTATTTTGCTAGTATTAGATATACGACGGTAGCATTATAAGATGATCCCTCAACATAATTCTAACAAAACGTATTCTCCCTTAGTGTGCACCACTAAGAAAGTTCTTCATTATGAAGCATGCCGTGACAATCAGGTGTTAGACATATCGGTGTTCACATACAGTGGGTGTATGCCATGTTGCACATCAATAGACTAAGGTTAATGTTGGCGAGCCTAGCATGTACAAACATGGGCTCAGAACACAAGTGGCCGAAAGGTTAAGCATGAGTCACATAGTTGATCTGATTGCATGTTGATGTCTACCTTTGAAACTATACCATCGGTCGTGACGATCGGGATGTTGTAGTGAATTAGGATCATGTAACCGCTAAATAATGATGAGGGATGTTTGTTTAAGTGGGACTTCTTGTAATTTCATTTAATTAAATTCAACTCGTATTATGAACATAGTCTTAGTCTCTTTGCAAATACCATTGTAGATGTCTCGCCCCACCTTCAACCTAAGATCGTTTCTTGAGAAAGAGAAACTTAAAAACTAATGGTTGGCCTGGTACCACATTCTGAGGATTCTCCTAGTTCCCCAAAAGCTCTCCTATGTACTTGAGGCTATGTTAGGTAACAAACCCGCTGAATCCGCCTCCCAGGATGATAAAAATATTTATCAATCCAAGGCGGATGATTCATCCTATGTCTAGAGTGGCATGCTCTATGCCATGGAGGCTGATTAGCAAAAGCACTTTGAGAAGGTGAGTGCTTATGAGATAATCACTAATCTCATGGATGTCTTTGCACCTCAAGCCAGGGCCTAGAGGTATGAAGCCTTAGAATTGTTCTTCTTGGCCAAGATGGAAGAGCACAATAGTGTGAGAGAGCATGTGGTCAATATGTCTGGATACATTCAGCGCCTGAACGCTCTGGAATGCAAGATTACCGAAGAAATGGCGATTGATAGGGTGTTGTAGTCGCTGCCCCCTAGCTACAAAGGATTCGTCCTAAACTACACCATGCAAGGGATGACCAAATCCCTGTCTAATTTGTTTGTGATGCTCAAAACTGCTGAGGTGGAAATTAAGAAGGAGCACACTATTTTGATGGTCAATAAGACCGTCGACTTCAAGAAGCCCGACAATAAGGGTAAGGCCAAGAAGGGAAAACCAAGGAAGGACGACAATAATGTTGCCTCTCCTTCCAAGGCGCCCAAGCCCGGACCTAAACCCGATGTCGCGTGCTTCTATTGCAAGGGGGATGGTCACTAGAAGTGCAACTGCCCCAAGTACCTGGAGGATAAGAAGGCCGACAAGATTTCTGGGAAACACAAAGGTATATATGATATACATGTTATTGATGTTTTCCTCACAAGTGATCGAAGCAACACTTGGGTATTTGATACTGGTTCTATTTCTCACATTTGTAACTTCTAGCAAGAGTTGCAGAATAAGCAGCACTTGGTGAAGGGCGAGGTGATGATGCGTGTTAGCAATAGCTGCAAAGTTGATGTGGTAGTGATTCTCACATCCATAACATTGATGCCAAAATATGTAAGATTAGTGATGATAATACCATGTATATATGGCATTGTCGTCTAGGTCTTATTTGTGTAAAGCGAACGAAGAAGCTCCATTATGATGGACTTTTACAGTCACTAGATTTTGAATCTCTTGACAGATGCGAACCATTCCTTATGGGCAACATGACAAAGACCCACGTTTTTGGGTGTGATGGAACAGGCGACGGACTTATTGGGAATCATACATACTAATATGTGTGGATAGATGAGTGTCTCAACGCACAATGGATATCATTACTTCGTAACCTTCACTAATTATTTGAGTAGATATGGGTATATTTACTTAATGTAACACAAAGGGATCATGATGAAGTTCAAAGCATCTTCGAATTTTTTTATAGTGAAGTAGAAAATCAACTTAACAAGAAAATCAAGCATCTTCGATCCAATTGACGAGGTGAGTAGTTGAGTTATGAGTTTGGAATGCATCTCAAGACTTGTGGCATTGTACCACAACTTACGCTAATTGGAACACCACCGTAATGGTGTCGAACGAAATGTCACTCTATTAGATAGTGTGAGGTCTATGATGTCTCTTACCGACTTATCTATATCATTTTGGGGGTATGCGTTAGAAACAACTGCATTCATTTTAAATAGGTTGCCATCCAAATTCGTGGAGACAACACCATATGAGATATGGCATGGCAAGAAACCAAAGTTGTCTTTCCTGAAGGTCTGTGGTTGTGAGGCTAATTTTAAGAAACTACAACCCAATAAACTCGAACCAAAAGTGGAGAAATGTATCTTTGTAGGGTATCCAAAGGAAACTATTGGGTACACCTTATACAACAAAACCGAGGGTAAAACGTTTGTCGCTAAGAATGGTACCTTTATCGGGAAAGAGTTTCTCGCCAAAGGTGTTAGTGGGAGGAAAGTAGAGCTTGATGAAATTGTTGATCCTTCTTTCCAACTACTGAGTGGCACAACGTAAGATGTTCCATAACCATCTTCTATAGTAGGAGAGGAAGCAAATGATCATGATCATAACACTCACTTGAAGCACCTACTCAAATGCGCAGGTCTGCAAGAATACGTACCACTCCTGAATGGTGTGGTAATCTTGTTAATACATGAAGGAGATATGCCCTAGAGGCCAATAATATAGATGTTTTTATTGACATATCTCATTAGTTTGTAATAGTTTTGTATCATGCTATAACTATATTAAGTGGAAACATTAATACATGTGTGGTATATAAACAAACCAGGTTCCTAGTATCCTCTAGACTAGTTCGTTAGGAAGCTGATGATCGAGGTTTCCCAATCATGGACTTTACCACATCAAATGACAACAAGGTCTCTTATGAAGTGATAGACAATACCCAACACCTAGTGCTGTAATGTGATCTAGTCACAAAGTTCAACATTGCAATATCTAGCAAAGCATAGTGATTTAGTCCTTCGACCGTGAGATCATATTAATCTCTGTCTCTCGAGGCTGCTTTGATCACATCAACCATCATGTCCATAACTGGGTGGCCATAAAGGTGTGTTTCAGGTATTCTAGAGGAACTTTTGAGGCCTATGTATCAATACCGGGATTTGCCCATCCGAGTGATGGATAGATACACTAGGCCCACTCGGGGAGATTACATCTACAAGTTTGCAAACATGTGACTATGTCACGAGAATGTAATATCACGGGAACGAGTAAATGTATTTGTCGATAACAAGATTGAACTAGGTATATGTAGATACCAAAGATCAGATTTTGGAAAACTAGGTATCGTAGAGCAAAGGGAATGAAACTCGACGTTCAAGGTTCAAGCGATCAAGTTATTCATGGGATGCATAGGGGTCATCATGTGTTTCGAGATACCGTTGTTGGTCATTGATCGGAGAGGTGTCTCGATCATGTCTATGTATTCTCGATCCATAGGGTGTCACACTTAAGGGAAGAGACGCTTAGGGATTGATTCATGATCATCGGAGAAAAGAGAGAAGACCCCGGAATTGTTCCGAGGTGATACCAGAATGGTTCTAGGGATATCCGATGATGATCAGTGGGGTCCGAAAGGTGTTTCGGAGTGATAGATATTAAATAATATGTATTTAATATTAATTAAATGAATTAATATTAAAAATATTATTTAAATTGGATTTTGGGGCAGCCCACCTAATTGGGCCCCACTGCCTCACTAGAGGAGGCCCAAGAGGGAGGCTGCACCCTAGGGAAGGCTAGGGGAGGCCTCTAGCCCTAATGGGCCCTCCCACCACGTGGGGCCCATGTAGGGAGGCTATCCGCCGCCTCCTCCCGCCTCCTCTCCCTTGATTAGTCCCACCCCAGAACTTTGAGGGAGGTGGTGCCTCCCTTCCACCTATATAAAGAGGGGCACCCCTCTCCCCAAGTCCATCCCATCAATTGGCCATTACCTATTTTGATCTTCCTCTCTTTCTCTCCCTTATGAGTGGTTCCCAAAGTTTGGAACTTCATACGGGGATTGGGATTGCTCCACCATATGCACACCGTCATGCTGTTAGACTCGATTTGAATCAATCTTCTTCCGCTGCTTTGCTTGACCGGAGCCCAGGAGATGTCTCTACGGTATGTGTGTGGCCACGAGGCACTTCCTCTTGTTGTGCTTTGCTTGGAGCTTGGATCTTGGACATCGACACGACCATGAGGTCGGCTACATCATACAAGGACAAGGGTGACTTGCGAGGAGCCTCACGACCTTGAGGTCACATGAGTACGAATACATCATCCACATTCCCCACGGAACGTTAACCACGTCCAGTCTTCAAAGGTATGAACATCAAATCCCCTCTTGTTCCCTTATATCTGCATAGATAGGTCTTGGTTAGGTGTGTTCATCGTAGGTTTTTTTGTTTTGGGCCATGAAACCCCTTCAATACAGTCATATTAGTTGAACAAGATGAACCTGTGAACTACAAGGAAGCAATGGAAGGCCCCGAGTTTGAGAAATGGCTTGAAGCCATGAAAACCAAGTATGGACTATACCATCGGTCGTGACGATCGGGATGTTGTAGTGAATTAGGATCATGTAACCGCTAAATAATGATGAGGGATGTTTGTTTAAGTGGGACTTCTTGTAATTTCGTTTAATTAAATTCAGCTCGTATTATGAACATAGTCTTAGTCTCTTTGCAAATACCATTGTAGATGTCTCGCCCCACCTTCAACCTAGGATCGTTTCTTGAGAAAGAGAAACTTAAAAACTAATGGGTGGCCTAGTACCACATTCTAAGGATTCTCCTAGTTCCCCAAAAGCTCTCCTATGTACTTGAGGCTATGTTAGGTAACAAACCCACTGAATCCGCCTCCCAGGATGATAAAAATATTTATCAATCCAAGGCGGATGATTCCTCCTATGTCTAGAGTGGCATGCTCTATTGCATGGAGGCTGATTAGCAAAAGCACTTTGAGAAGGTGAGTGCTTATGAGATAATCACTGATCTCATGGATGTCTTTGCACCTCAAGCCAGGGCCTAGAGGTATGAAGCCTTAGAATTGTTCTTCTTGTCCAAGATGGAAGAGCACAATAGTGTGAGAGAGCATGTGGTCAATATGTCTGGATACATTCAGCGCCTGAACGCTCTGGAATGCAAGATTACAGAAGAAATGACGATTGATAGGGTGTTGTAGTCGCTGCCCCCTAGCTACAAAGGATTCGTCCTGAACTACACCATGCAAGGGATGACCAAATCCCTGTCTAATTTGTTTGTGATGCTCAAAACTGCTGAGGTGGAAATTAAGAAGGAGCACACTATTTTGATGGTCAATAAGACCGTCGACTTCAAGAAGCCCGACAAGAAGGGTAAGGCCAAGAAGGTAAAACCAAGGAAGGACGACAATAATGTTGCCTCTCCTTCCAAGGCGCCCAAGCCCGGACCTAAACCCGGTGTCGCGTGCTTCTACTGCAAGGGGGATGGTCACTAGAAGTGCAACTGCCCCAAGTACCTGGAGGATAAGAAGGACGACAAGATTTCTGGGAAACACAAAGGTATATATGATATACATGTTATTGATGTTTTCCTCACAAGTGATCGAAGCAACACTTGGGTATTTGATACTGGTTCTATTTCTCACATTTGTAACTTCTAGCAGGAGTTGCAGAATAAGCAGCACTTGGTGAAGTGCGAGGTGATGATGCATGTTAGCAATAGCTGCAAAGTTGATGTGGTAGTGATTCTCACATCCATAACATTGATGCCAAAATATGTAAGATTAGTGATGATAATACCATGTATATATGGCATTGTCGTCTAGGTCTTATTTGTGTAAAGCACACGAAGAAGCTCCATTATGATGGACTTTTACAGTCACTAGATTTTGAATCTCTTGATAGATGCGAACCATTCCTTATGGGCAACATGACAAAGACCCACGTTTTTGGGTGTGATGGAACAGGCGACGGACTTATTGGGAATCATACATACTAATGTGTGTGGATAGATGAGTGTCTCAACGCACAGCGGATATCATTACTTCGTAACCTTCACTAATTATTTGAGTAGATATGGGTATATTTACTTAATGTAACACAAAGGGATCACGACAAAGTTCAAAGCATCTTCGATTTTTTTTATAGTGAAGTAGAAAATCAACTTAATAAGAAAATCAAGCATCTTTGATCCGATTGACGAGGTGAGTAGTTGAGTTATGAGTTTGGAATGCATCTCAAGACTTGTGGCATTGTACCACAACTTACGCTAATTGGAACACCACACTGTAATGGTGTGTCAGAACGAAGTAATCGCACTCTATTAGATAGTGTGAGGTCTATGATGTCTCTTACCGACTTATCTATATCATTTTGGGGGTATGCGTTAGAAAAAACTGCATTCATTTTAAATAGGTTGCCATCCAAATTCGTGGAGACAACACCATATGAGATATGGCATGGCAAGAAACCAAAGTTGTCTTTCCTGAAGGTCTATGGTTGTGAGGCTAATTTTAAGAAACTACAACCCAATAAACTCGAACCAAAAGTGGAGAAATGTATCTTTGTAGGGTATCCAAAGGAAACTATTGGGTACACCTTATACAACAAAACCGAGGATAAAACGTTTGTCGCTAAGAATGGTACCTTTATCGGGAAAGAGTTTCTCGCCAAAGGTGTTAGTGGGAGGAAAGTAGAGCTTGATGAAATTGTTGATCCTTCTCTCCAACTACCGAGTGGCACAATGTAAGATGTTCCATAACCATCCTCTATAGTAGGAGAGGAAGCAAATGATCATGATCATAACACTCACTTGAAGCACCTACTCAAATGCGCAGGTCTGCAAGAATACGTACCACTCCTGTATGGTGTGGTAATCTTGTTAATACATGAAGGAGATATGCCCTAGAGGCCAATAATATAGATGTTTTTATTGACATATCTCATTAGTTTGTAATAGTTTTGTATCATGCTATAACTATATTAAGTGGAAACATTAATGCATGTGTGGTATATAAACATACCAGGTTCCTAGTATCCTCTAGACTAGTTCGTTAGGAAGCTGATGATCGAGGTTTCCCAATCATGGACTTTACCACATCAACTGACAACAAGGTCTCTTATGAAGTGATAGACAATACCCAACACCTAGTGCTGTAATGTGATCTAGTCACAAAGTTCAACATTGCAATATCTAGCAAAGCATAGTGATTTAGTCCTTCGACCGTGAGATCATATTAATCTCTGTCTCTCGAGGCTGCTTTGATCACATCAACCATCATGTCCATAACTGGGTGGCCATAAAGGTGTGTTTCAGGTATTCTAGAGGAACTTTTGAGGCCTATGTATCAATACCGGGATTTGCCCATCCGAGTGATGGATAGATACACTAGGCCCACTCGGGGAGATTACATCTACAAGTTTGCAAACATGTGACTATGTCACGAGAATGTAATATCACGGGAATGAGTAAATGTATTTGTCGATAACAAGATTGAACTAGGTATATGTAGATACCAAAGATCAGATTTTGGAAAACTAGGTATCGTAGAGCAAAGGGAATGAAACTCGACATTCAAGGTTCAAGCGATCAAGTTATTCATGGGATGCATAGGGGTCATCATGTGTTTCGAGATACCGTTGTTGGTCATTGATCGGAGAGGTGTCTCGATCATGTCTATGTATTCTCGATCCATAGGGTGTCACACTTAAGGGAATAGACGCTTAGAGATTGATTCATGATCATCGGAGAAAAGAGAGAAGACTCTGGAATTGTTTCGAGGTGATACGAGAATGGTTCTAGGGATATCCAATGATGATCAGAGGGGTCCGAAAGGTGTTTCAGAGTGATAGATATTAAATAATATGTATTTAATATTAATTAAATGAATTAATATTAAAAATATTGTTTAAATTGAATTTTGGGGCAGCCCACCTAATTGGGCCCCACTGCCTCACTAGAGGAGGCCCAAGAGGGAGGCTGCACCCTAGGGAAGGCCAGGGGAGGCCGCTAGCCCTAATGGGCCCTCCCACCACGTGGGGCCCATGTAGGGAGGCTATCCGCCGCCTCCTCCCGCCTCCTCTCCCTTGATTAGTCCCACCCCAGAACTTTGAGGGAGGTGGTGCCTCCCTTCCACCTTTATAAAGAGGGGCACCCCTCTCCCCAAGTCCATCCCATCAATTGGCCATTACCTATTTTGATCTTCCTCTCTTTCTCTCCCTTATGAGTGGTTCCCAAAGTTTGGAACTGCATATGGGGATTGGTATTGCTCCACCATATGCACACCGTCATGCTGCTAGACTCGGTTTGAATCAATCTTCTTCTGCTGCTTTGCTTGACCGGAGCCCAGGAGATGTCTCTACGGTATGTGTGTGGCCACGAGGCACTTCCACTTGTGGTGCTTTGCTTGGAGCTTGGATCTTGGACATCGGCACGACCATGAGGTCGGCTACATCATACAAGGACAAGGGTGACTTGCGAGGAGCTTCACGACCTTGAGGTCACGTGAGTATGAATACATCATCCACATTCCCTACGGAACGTTAACCACGTCCAGTCTTCAAAGGTATGAACATCAAATCCCCTCTTGTTCCCTTATATCTGCATAGATAGGACTTGGTTAGGTGTGTTCATCGTAGGGTTTTTTGTTTTTGGGCCACGAAACCCCTTCAATACAGTCATGTTAGTTGAACAAGACGAACCTGTGAACTACAAGGAAGCAATGGAAGGCCCCGAATTTGAGAAATGGCTTGAAGCCATGAAAAACCAAGTATGGACTTTGGTGGATATTCCCAATGGCCACAATGCTATTGAGAATAAATTGATCTTTAAGAAAATACAGACGACAACGATAATGTGACCGTCTATAAAGCTTGACTTTTCGCAAAGGGTTTTCGAAAAATTTAAGGAGTTGACTATGATGAAACATTCTCACCCATAGCAAAGCTTAAGTCTATCAGGATTTTACTAGCAACTGATGCACGCTTCGATTATAAAACATGGCGGATGGAGGTGAAAACCGTGTTCCTAAATGGAAACATCAAGGAAGAGTTATACATGGTGTAACCAGAAGGTTTTATCGATCCTAAGGATGCTAGAAAGGCATGCAAGCTTCCGCGTTCCATTTATGGACTAAAGCAAGCATCTCAGAGCTAGAATCTTCACTTTGATGAAGTGATCAAAGGTTTTGGATTTGTCCAAAATGAAGAAGAAGCTTGTATTTACAAGAAGCTGAGTAGGAGCTTAGTCACATTCCTAGTACTATATGCCGTGTCTTGATTTTCAACACTAGGGGTATGAGTCCCCCTTTGTTGTTCGGCCAGGGGCGCAACGTCCAGCGAGCTAGACGAACACAATCACAGAGAGAGATGCGGTTTTTTTACCTAGGTTCAGGTCACTAGACTACAACTTGTTCCTCCCTCTAGGAAGGAATCCTCATCCCCCTATCACTCGACCTGGGCCTCCTTTTATACCATAAGGGAACACCATAGGGGTCGTAATACAGGCGTCCGTGTGACCTTGCCATGTGGCTGGCCTTGTCCTACAATGTGGCTAGGTGTCCCTACCTTAGCACCACGGGTCACTAGGAGTCTATATGGTGTAGACTGGCGCCAAGACGCGTACCATCGGCCAGGTCCTTGTCCCTGATGACTCCCCGGGGTTATCCGACCGTCCGGCACGCTGCCGAGATCATGCGAAAGGCCCGCCCTGAGCCCGACGCGGTCACCGGTTCCGGGTCGTGCACCACCCTCACTTCCTAGGACACCCAGGTTTCCGCGGATGCGACAGTAGTCCCCAGACACACCTTAGTCTGGGCAGGCCAGACTAGGGTCACGTCCTGACATGCAAGCTACACAACCCGAGTGAGGTGACCAGGTTTCACGAGGATGGAGATCAAGTGCTGCCTTGATAGTTTCTCCCGGGTCTAGGGGTGTGCTCTTCTTTATATGGCCCCACCTTCTTCTCCGTTGTGAAGCGTGGTGGCTGTCTGACCTTGTTCTTCTCTCAAGATGCGTCATTCCGCCCCTCAAGCTCCTCTGCTAGGTCCAACGTCCTTCTCTTCGGAGGGTAAGCCTTGCCAAGCGGACAGGGAAAACCGGGGGGCGGGGGTGGTACCTTGAGGGAGAACGGATCTTCGAGCATCCATTTCCCTTGAGGTGGCCTTATCTTTTTGGCTTCAAGTTCTTCCTAATGCTGGTCCGTGAACATGAGGGAGATATAGAACTCCCCAAGGCGGTGGTTAATGCCTTCACCAGCGATTTCCCCTGCTCAACACGGCTGATGGCCGAGGGATGCAATTGCGGGGTGATGCTAGTGAACATCTTTTTTGGCGCTCACGGGAGGCTATACTTTGGGAAAGGGTGGAGATCCTTCGTGTCATACCACCACCTAGAGCTTGGCGATCTTATGTTCTTCTTCTTTTACGGTCACAACAACTTCACGATCAAAGTTTTTGACCTCTTCCAAAGGCACATGGAGTTCAAGCTTGTGACACCAAGGGTTGCTAGATCTATATTGCCTGTTGTTGTCCCCGTCTCGGATCTTGTCCCCTGTGTAATGAAAGCATCCCTTTTTTGGGAGGCCTTGGCATAAAAATCAAGGAAACGGTTTAATCACTTGTCCCTTTGGCCTTCCCTTTCTTGGTCACGATTCTTTCCTTGGGAAAAAGGCTCTTCCAGCAGAAAAAGGGGTGCATTCGAGACAACGCGCATGGATAAAGAAAAATTATCTTGATGCAACGGTTGAGGTTGTTCCATTTTGCTAAGCCTCCCGCCCACTCCCTAGATTCTCGAGGGAGAGCTTCCCGGTTTGCATCCGGGAAGAAGCGGGTGATCTTCAAGTTGGATTTGCGTCCCCCTTTCCTTGAGGGGCGCTATAAGGACACATGACCATTCTGAATGCTATTATCTATTATGAAATAGTCTGGATGAACGGTAATCAAAATGAGTGCCAGGCGCCACTCATCTGTATTCGTCCATGGAGATTGCTTCTGGATATATTGCTTGTGTTGTTGTACCCAGTCGATGCACAAGGATTTTAGGTGCTCGGGGGCAGCCGCTGAGCATTTCTGCCCTCGGTGACTGAAGGAGATATGGCCTAGAGGCAAATAATAAAGTTTTTTATTTGATGTATCTCTTGTATGTTCATAATATGTTTCACGTCGTTCTATAAATGTGTTAATATGAAACATTAATACACGTGTGGTATGTTCACAAACCGTGTCTCTAATTACCTCTAGGAAACTAGCTAATTGGTCAAGTGGATGATCTAGGGTTTCGAGATCATGGGCATTGATGCCAATTGACAATGAGGTCACATCATTGGTTGAATGATGTGATAGATAAACACCCAATAGTTATATCATAATGAGATCTAGTTACAAACATCCATCATTAATGATAACAAAGGAAACCTCGCAACCTGATTTTATACTGTGAGATAATACAAGTCACCGTTACTTGAGGGAGCTTTGATGGTATCAAGTATCCGTGAAAGAGTGATCAAAAAGGTGCCACTCAGGTTTCCCAAAGGAACGCGTAGAGGAGTACATATCAAGACCATGATTTGCCAATCCAAGTAACAAATAGATACACGTTGGCCATCTCGGTGATGTTGCATTAACGAAGATTGCAAGCGTGTGACTAGGTCACATAATGCAACGACATGGGAATGAGTAAACAATTTCATCGGCAATGATATTGAACTAGGTATGGAGATACCAAAGATCAAATCTTGGATGAACTAGGTATCAAGTGGCAAAGGGAATATGACGCAATGTTGAAGGTTCAAGCGATGAGATTCGTGAAACGCACGGGAGTCATCATGGGCATCCAGGTCCCGCTGATAATCATTGATACGAGAGAGGTCTCGATCATGTCTAGAGTGTTGTCGAACTAAAGGGTGTCACTCTTAAGGGTGGGGACACATAGGGATTGATATGACGCCACAGGAGAAATGAGAGAGAGAAACCAGAATAGTTCCGTGAAACACCTGATATTGATCGAAGGGGTCCGGAAGGAGTTCCGGAGTGAGAAATATAATAATATATGTATTTTATATTAATAAGTTGAATTAATATTAAAAAATATATATTTATTTTAGTTTTATAGGCAGCCATTTGCTAATGGGACTCACCTGGAGGGGAGGCCCAAGACGGCAAGGCGCCTAAGGGAGGAGGGCTAGCCGGCCTAGCCCTAGTGGGCTCCTCACATGTGGCCCACATAGGGCCGGAGGTTCCTCCTTGGTGTCCGGCGGTTGTGGGGTTTAGTCCCACACTGACTGCCCCTTCGGTGGTGCCCCTCCCATCCTACTATATATAGGGGTCACCCTCCCCTTGGAAACCATCACATTCTCTCTCTCTTCTCTCTCTCATTTTCTTTGGGGATTTTTCCGTAATATTGAAGAGGACCCCGAGTGACCAAGGGTATGCCCGATAGGCACCCAACTACAGCTTACCTGGTGCGGCTCAACGGAAGGCCCACTTGACGACTTGCCAAGCTCCCTGACGCCCGTGATGGTTGGAGTGGTATGAAGCCCGTATGGACACAGACTCACAAACGCACAAGACAAGGAAGTCTCAATACTAGAGTTTGAATCTAACTTGTAACCAACTCGTATTTGTACCTGAGACCTAGCCTCCCCATACATAAAGGCCAGGAGGGTCCAACAAGGAGGACACGCTATGCACAATAGATCTAGACATCGCGACTCCTACAATAGATCGCCACAATAGAAAATAGATCTAGACAACACCCGTAGCATACACATACACCAGATCCAATCTACGTGACACCGCCATCAGCGACCTTGTAATCCTTCGGATCATCGTCAATCAAGAGCAGACAAACAGGAATAGGGTCCTCTACGAGGCCTGAACCTGGGTAAATCTTGCGTCCCTGTATGCTTGTTTGCTAGCCGTACCGAGATCTCCAGCGCTCCTCTCTTCTCCAAAACCCAAGTCTATAACAATGGGCATTGATGAGTTAAACCCTCATCAATTGGCGCCATCTGTGGGAACTGGGAGCGTTGGTGTTGCGATCTCGATGGCTCCATCACCTGCGAGGTGATCTACAATTTGTCGACTCTCGGCAAGAGGCTCTACTTCGGATCCCTCATCGTCAATGGCGATCAGATCACATCGGGTCGATTTGTCTTCATTGGCACACTTAGCTTCTTCATCAATAAATCCGCCACGTCGTATCTTCAATCGTGCTGATATTCTGCGGTTTCATGGAGTATTGCCTTCAGTTTTATGCACGTACACTAATCCAAGCCAGATTGATTTGGAGAACACCTGTTGCATGTACGTGACTACCAAGGATCAGGTCAATCTGTCTATTTTGAAGTCTCCTAGATCCGATCTTCCAAAACGAGAGCAACAAATAAAATCCAGCACCGCGTCAAATCCAAGGAAGAGAAAAAAAACCCGATCTGGCCTGATGCCATGGAATGATACTCCGTTTCTACTACTTTAGGAAGAGGAAATAAAGGAAAAGGCAACCACATGGACATGCTCCTTACGTTGACGTGCATGCATGAATCATCAGCTGACAGATAAAGTCGATTCCAACTACGTAATGTCCGAAGGCATCGATCGCCGACAACATTGATTGGGTGCAGCGACTGAAAAAATAAAGCAATCAAGTTATAGATAGAGCGGATTCACACGCGCGAGCAAAGGAATCGAGAAATTAATACCGTGAGAAATCAATACCGTACGTAGGTACTAGGAGGATGGGATTTATCTGCAAAGGAAAAATTAAGAAAAGGATCGACTGACTCATCGTGACCATGGTCTCTCTTTTGCCACTCGTGATCTGATCAGCCGAGAAGAAGATTCATGGAAATGTTTTACATCAATTATTCAGCCGGCTCCAGAACCAATCGAAAAAAGAAACTTATGCAAACCAGCGTTATGCGCTACGGCCGTTAAATTCCTCGAGTCCGGCTTTACCTCTACAGCTGACACCACTCAACAAACTAAGAAGTCGGAGAGGCTCTGTCCAACTAAACACTGCGCGACTATGTCCAATCGCATTGACCATCCACTATGCGACTCCATCGATCTCGACAACACGTCTGCCGCGACCGCGTTGACTCAACGTCCGGAGCTGCGTTGATTCCGCCGCGCGACCCACTACAGCCTTCAGATGCGGCGAACCACTGCCACCACCGGCTCCGGCGACCCGATGGTCACGTCGACTCCTTCCTCCAGGGACTTGATGGCCACGTCAACTCGCTACTGCCACCGGCTCTGATGACCTGGCACGGACTTTGGAAACGGCGACCCGCCATGACTTCGACAACGTTGATCCGCCACGTCCTTCGACTTTGATGACCCGCTGCGGTCTTCGACTCCTACGAGTCCGGTTTTTAGTTTCGGCGCCTTGGTGGCTCTCTCGGCTTTGCCGACCTACTGAGTTTTGGACTCCGTCGCGCGACCAGTCACCGCCATCGGCCAGCGACCCGCTGCAGTCTTCGACTGCTGCTGCCTGCTACAATCTTCGGTTGCGGCAAACTGCTGCCGCCATCGGCATCGGCGACCCACTGCGGTCTTCAGGTCCACCGACTCGGGGGCTCCCTCGGCATCGGTGACTCGCTGCAGTCTCCGACTTCAGTGGCCCATTACAGTTTTCGGCTACGGCAACCCTCTACTGCCATCGGGTGTGGCAACCCGTTACAACCTTCGAATCTACCACGCGTCTTGTTACCGCATCGCTCCGCAGCCGCACCAATTTCGTCCACGATAACTACCCATAAAGCTAAGTTCTATACTCACAGATGATTTCTTTCTTACTTTAGTCGCACTCGAAACACTCGAGGGCTACGCCCTCTTCGAGTAACCTAATGTGCCGTCGACTCCACGCACTCGAGCACCTCATACATGGCAGCCCGAGTAACTGATTCTGCCTGATCGTCGAATCGTTGAACTCCGAGCACCTCAGCAAGGTACTAAGACTAAGGGTAATCAGGCTAACGAAAAAGCCTAGCATACAGTGCAAAAGTATCGACTCGATTGGCACCAGAATCTTACTTTACAATCCAACATGCAACTATTCTTTACAAGATACAAGTACTTTACAATTCTTCATGTTTTATGCAGCTTACAAGGATGTCGACTTCATCGAGATATTCTATCGGGTCCTCCAATAGGAGTTGACAAAACAACTGGCTATGCCATAAACTCAAGACCCGAGTCGAGTCTCTCCTCGGATGGTTGCAACGCTTGATGCTACAAAGACATGACGCTGGCCGCACACCCGATAGACGTGGTGCTAGCCGCGCATCCGACAGAAGCAACTACTTCAACTCCATCTGCATCGTCGACTCACCTGGATAATCGCCGCATGACTCTGCTATGTTGACCCCGACTACATCGTCGACTATTGGATCCTTATGTGTTAGACGCTGACTTGATACACTTCCAGGTCAGCGGATTCTCCTCGCATGATTTTTGACTACGTCTACATGATACAATACTCGAGTCTCTGCCCGAGTCTACGACTCCGCCAGACACTCGGGGGCTACTCCAAACTGGAGCACTGAATATGCATATACAATATCTTCGAGTGGCACGCTCTGAATCCTCACTCAAATCCATGATTCGACTAAGGACTCGGGGGCTACTCCCATACGGAGCGCTAGCCGCGTACCCAAAGAAATTTGTGAAGATATCCAAGCATTATGAAAACCCTTCACTCAAATCTACGATTCGATTGTGGGATTCGGGTTACTCCCATAGGGAGCGCTGAAAAGCATATTCGACTGAAACAAGCAAAAGACGACAGCAGTCGCAAAATACTTATAGTCCCCACTCGAGTCTACGACTCGAATAGGCACTTGGGGGCTACTCCCATAGGGAGCTCTGGTCGCGCACCATATGATTATTTTTCCTTGCACATCGAACTATGTGTCGATAACATCCACACTCGAATGCTATGGTGACTCCGCCTCATATTTTCCCTACAAAGAGATTATGTCTCCTAGGCCACCCGAATCATCTCCGTGATTACAGCGTGAAGATAAGACCTGAATAAGGCCTGACACCGCATCTGCTGCGCTCTACCAGAAATAATCCGTACCTACAAATACGATGAATAAGCCTTGACGGACGCGTCGAGTGCTCACATTTACACACTGGGATTCGACTCTATAAGACCTCCGCGGCCTGAGTCGAATTACACCAGCACTTTTCCTGATTCGAGTCCGGGGACTCGAGTTTGAGTAGGTGACATTGTTTTTGCCCTAGAGCAATTAACTGGTCCTGATCCGTTGAGCGCACCAGGAACGTTTACCATCATCCCTATGAACTACTATAAATTCGACTGGCCCGATGAACTTCTGGGTGAGTGCTTTGCACTTGACACAATTGTCGACTCCGACATCCTAATGCAAGACTCAAGACTTGTAAGTCTCCACCCGAATCTATGATTTGCATGGACACTCGGGGGCTACTGACATGGGTATGCCTGATAGGCACCCAACTACAGCTTACCTGGTGTGGCTTGACGGAAGGCCCACTCGACGACTTGCCAAGGTCCCTAATGCCCGTGACGGTTCGAGTGGTATGAAGCCCATATGGACACGGACTCCCAAACGCACAAGACAAGTAAGTCTCAATACTAGAGTTTGAATCTAACTTGTAACCAACTCGTATTGGTACCTGAGACCTAGCCTCCCCATACATAGAGGCTAGGAGGGTCCAACGAGGAGGACATGCTACGCCACAATAGATCTAGACATCGCGACTCCTACAATAGATCGCCACAATAGACAATAGATCTAGACAACACCCATAGCATACACATACGCCAGATCCATCTGCGCGACACCGCCATCAGTGACCTTGTAATCCTTCGGATCATCATCAATCAAGAGGAGACAAGCAGGAGTAGGGTCCTCTATGAGGCCTGAACCTGGGTAAACCTTACGTGTCTGTGTGCTTGTTTGCTAGCCGTACCGAGATCTCCAGCACTCCGCGCTTCTCCAAATCCCAAGTCCATAACAATGGGCATTGATGAGTTAAACCCTCGTCACGAGGGACTTGAATTCTCCACCTTCACGCTACCTCCATGTGTTCTTCGATCTGCTATCTTTATTCTTATGTTGCTCGGCTGGATCGAAGCTCGGGAGACGTCTCCTACACTAAACTTGTGTAGAACTTTGGAGGTGCCACACTTGGGGCGCTTGGAGATGCTCATCTTCATCAACATACGCCTACCTACGTAGGTGTTCCTCGGTCTTCAAGGGTATGAATACCGTATCCTTCTCCATTACTTATGTCTACATAATATCGATCCTGGTTACTTAGTGTTCGCGTAGTTAGAATTTTTTGTTTTCTACTTCGGAACCCTATAATGACTCCATCACCGTTGGAGACCAATTGTGGGAAAGCCCGGCCATGATGTCGCGAGGGGACCAAAGGTCACCTCGCTAGGCACTTATTTAGGATAAACCTAACCTTTCATCTTCATCCCGGCCGAAGCCGGGTCGTGATGCCTTATCCTGGAGAACCTAGGTGGGCATTTCCCACATTTAGTCTCGGGTGGGACATGCTCGATATTTGAAGGAGGGCGAGGAATGCTCACTCAGGTTCCCACCCATGGAGAGTTGACGCATTCCCTACGCCCGTCCACCAGCCCGGGTGGGTGAAGTGGGGAACGGGCAACTGCCCTTTTGTTTTCACGATAGCCCCTTTGGCACCAGGAAACAATAGCCAGACGCCTCCAGGTTAGGGTCACTCCAATCTAGGAGTAGCCCCCGGGGATCTTGGTCTTTAGGTACCACCACCAAGTGGACGGGGGCACCTATTCTTTTGGGAAGGGGCGCGCGCCCCCTCTAGTCTTGCTTGTATGAGGGGAGAAAAAAAGGGGAAAGCCCGTGGGCCTCCTACCTTGGGTGTCCTAATTCCTCGGGATTCTCATGACGTCACCAGATAGGGTGGAATGCCCCTGCCGGAGGTACTGACGAAGCGGCTTGCCGACGCGGTTTGCTGTCTTTTGGGTGATTTCTTCTCCCAATGCTTGTTGATTTGCGAGAGTCGAGTGCTGATCGGGAATGATGTTCGGAGGTTCCCCGGTCGGATCGACGCAATGGGTAGGGAGGAGGCGACTTTAGGCATCACGACCTTCCCTCTTTGGCCCATGAGACCAAAATAAAGGAAAACCGAGCTCATGTTTTACCTTGGGGCCATTGGCGATGTATAGAAGTCATCTTCCTCATAAACCTTTACGTCGAGGGTGTCGGTCGGCGATGGCTTCTATTCTTCTTGGTATTGGAGGCAGAGTGCTTGCATCATAGGCAAAGCTTTGTTATAACGGACCCTTGGCCGGATAGGTGGAGGCACTTTCAGGCATCTAAGGGTGTTCTTGGGCTCCCGCGGAAGTCCATAGGGTACCCCCCAGCTTAGCGCAAGGCAGGGTCCATCAGGGATCCCCCTTAGGGATTCTTCTGGGGTCTTTAGTATTATGAGAGCGGCAGGCCCCGTTAAGGTCTCTTAGATGCAACCCCGGAGGGGGTTGGCATCATAACAATGACTAGCCTTTCGATATCTTTGAGGTGGTCGTGCCGAGGCTGAGATCACCGAGAGGAGGCATCTTGGGCATCCGAGTAAGTTCCACCAACTCGAAGTCGGGGGGTGCTACTTGGTTGGGGGTTTAATTTGTGGACCTTGACAATGGCCGAGGCCATCTCCCTCTACCGGACCTCAGCCATGGGGCTTGTGCCCTAAAGGTCGTGAGATACTGGTGCTCGTAGTTCTTCATTCCTTGAGGGTGATCCACCGAATCCGCTTTATTAGCGCGGGAATGGTGAAAAACGGGGTCGGGGGAACCAAAAAGCGGGTTTCCCCTAGGGCCTTGGGTGATGACACGTCATCTCCCTTTGAGGTTCCTGCCCAAGTGGGGGTGGAAAGAGGAGCCAACGGGTCTCTGGGGGCATCAGCTCTACCTGACGTGGTTTGGTAGGCGCTCCTAGCCCGGCGCAATGCTAGGACCGCCAGCGATGGATCCTGGGCCATCTCCTTTCCTAACCCGCCTAGTCGTACTCCCCAATATGACTCGTCCTGCGTGGATAGGGGGGACATCCACACCGGAGCTTGTTGGAAAAAGGCGTGCGTGAGGGGGTGCAGCACCTTGCCCGTGGGCTTGTTCGTCTGTGGTACCAAAGTTCGCAGGCCAGCGCATGGCGGTACCTAAGTTGCCTGAAATTACCGCGTTTCGAAAAGTTGGGCCGCCAACTATTGAGAGGGGCCATTTCGAGGCAAACTCATCTCACCCCTGCCAAATTCAAACATTCCGTTAAACTGCCCCGTGAAGTAGACGGTCGGGACCCTCATGTTGGTCATCTATCCATGACGCGGGCGCCAACGCGGCAACCTCTTAGGAAAATCAAGCAGCTAAGTGGATTGGATGCGTTGACCAATTTCACAAATCCATTCCCAGCTTTCCCTAGCACCGGCGGCGTCGGAATCCACCCTCCAGGAAGGACGATCCCTTCGGACATTTGACTTCTGGCGCCAAGTTGCTGCGCCCAGTCGCTGATCCCGAGCTCCATTGGCACATGCCATAGCCGCTGTTGCGAGGCTCTAGCCCGCCTCCGCCGCCGACGAGCCGAGCAGCTCGGAGGATGGCAGATCCTACTATCAAGAAAGAAGAAGTTCTGTCTACAAGCGGGTGATCTACCCTTCTCTTTGCTATTCGCACTAGTTACAACTGCTAGCTGGCTACTGAACCTCAAATTGTTTGTTAGCCCAACACTGACAAACATATTTTGTCCATAGTTTTCTGTCAAGTGGGATCTGCGCGGACCCCCCTTACCTGGTTACGGTAGTCCTCTATAGGTACGACTCTAAGGGCAAGAGGTATGGACACCATTGATTCACGATGGAAGAAGCGCCTGCGCAGATCTGCACTATATCTGGTATGGTTGCTGCTCTGTGTAATCATGTTGAATTATGGCCAAAGCAGACTGCAAAGTTCAGCTTCATTGATGAACGTGGCATCATGGTTCCTATAACGTGTGACAGTCAGCTAATTGGGTTGATGAAAATGTATGCTTCGGCTGCCATGTTTGAGCTGAAATGTGATGTACTGGATGTGGAAGCTGCTGCAATTGGGAGTCGCCCTTCTATTCTTGGACAGGATGGTTGCTCAAACCCAATTAGCTCCTAGTAAGCAAAGGTCTCTTGGGGTTCGCATGTTTGTGCTGAATTGTAATTTTTGTTTTATTTACTCTGTAGATATTGGGTAGTTATGCAACAGTCTTGTTTCTTTGACAGGAAGCGCCGCAAGGTTAGAAACATGACTGCTGAGTCAGTAATTTTGCTGCCCGAAGAAATTAAAAATGAGTGGAAAGATGTCATTTTGCTGCCCGAAGAAATTAAAAACGAGTGGAAAGATGATGCTGGACACGATTATGGTGCCCATTGTCCCGACGATGCAGAGTACGTGAAGCTAAGAAAATTGGCACCGAGGAAGAGGAAGAAGGGAGGAAATGAAGAAGCCATTGGACGTGAAGGCTTGGCACCCAGGCTGCGGAAGAAGGCTGCTGGCAATGAAGATGCATAGTAATGTGTTGAACTTGAACCTATATATGTAATTCTATTAAATTCTGATCGCTCCGTGTGTGGCATGTTGCTGGGCGAAACAATCTACCCACGTTCTCTGAGTAAAATGTACTACGACTTAGGGTTTGGAAACGCCCGAGTCAGTAGTTGAATCCGAAATTGTGATTGTGCCACTGCTATCTGAAAACAAGGATCCACCGGTTCCACGATTGCGAGGCGGGAGGTCTCCAAATGACGTAATGTAAGTGGCACATAAATAAATTATTTAAGCTGCCACACTCCACGAAGCAGCAACTTATTTCAGATGCTGCACAATGACGTGGCAACATAAACAACAATGTTCTCACCGATAATGCCCAGATGAGGAGGAAATGGGTACCACTTTCTGTCCTAATCTTGAGCCCGTCTATCTCACCGCCTCTCTGCTCCTGCATGCCCTGCATCTGGCGAAGCTCCCGGATCTCTAGTAACCGGGTGTACATGCTTCCACTTTATAAATTGTGGTTGTGCCATTTGCATGCGGCACAATCCACGTAGATTACGTTTAAACAAACCACCAATGTCAGAATACACTAGTAGAAAAGGTGTCTTTGGTCCACGGTCACGTTCCCAATTCGGGACAGAGATCTAAATCGAGGCAGAAATTGATCTAAATCACAAATTCTTCCACAAATTAATCGAGACAGAGATCTAAATCGAGGCATTTCATTACTTCAACCACAAATTCTTATAAAAAAAGGTGCGATTTCACATCCTACATTAATTCAACCACTAGTCAACAATTTCACTTCTGCTGCCACTGTCCTCCGAGCCGCCGGCTTCCTCGTCGCTGTCAGACGGAACCTCCACGATGTCCGCATTGTTCACGAGACGGAGCACCTCTTCGCATCGAGCGGCAGCAATGACAGTGTACTTGGTCCGTCCAGGGACGGACCAGAACCTCTCCCGCCCTTCTCGGTTGCGGAGATCCCGGTGCACCACGCGCCCGTCAACGATGCGGTTGCCAATCTTGGCCTTCCGCTCCTTCTTGAACAACGGCCGATCACGGCCACGCCACAGAGGCAGCGCCCTCTTCCACGCGGGCATCTGGCGGCGACGGGCCATGATTTCTCTCTCCATCTCAGCTCGGCCAGGTAGCAGAGCCACCGGCACCCCCGCAGAGCTGATGCGCCATCCGTGGGGCACCTTCGCGGCTGGCGGCGCGAGGATGTCGAAGTTCGCAAACATCACCGCCTCGTACAAGTTCAGATCGGGCATCTCCATGGCAGCGCGGTGGAGATTGGAGAGGACGAGGGGATGGACAACAAAGCGACATGATGTGGCACCTCCTATTTGTACATGGGGACGACGAAGTGATGGTCAGACAAAAGAAGTAATGCGGGGTCAGACAAAAGAAGTAATGCAGGGTCAGAGCAATTTTTTTCCTCCCTAGAATCCGGGACCAATAGTTCAGACCGCTAGGTCAACAAGTACAAATATTATAACTTAAAGAGGCACGGAGCTTAAGCTAAATAGAACTAGTTATCACACATCTCCTTGATCTTCCTAATCTTGGCCCGATGCGCATCTTCCTGCGAGAGCAAGGATCGAATTGTCTGCTCCTTCCTTTTAGCATCTTCCTTGCACAGCTTCAATTGTTTCTCTGCATTTTTCCTCATGCACTTGTCAATACTCGTAGTTGTGTACTGCAGGACTTTGGCCTGGTGGAGATCATTCCTTGCTTGAGTCGCTTGCTCGCTTTTAGCCTTCAGGGCCAACGCCGTGTCCCTCTCCTTCTCGACTTTGATAACCTTGTCTTGCACCCACCTGAGATCTCGCTTATGCTTGGTCGTGTCAACTGATTCCCATAGCTTCGTCTCAACACTGTCAAGAAGTGAGCTGAATACAGATTCTTTCAACTCGACGGTCATTTCCCATAGTTTGTCCAGCGTTTTTTGCATCGAGTTGGGCCACTCTGGATCTACCCATTTGACAACACCGCAACTTCCGCCTTGCATCATTGCACGATGTCCTTGACATCGTAGAAACCTCCTGCCTGTGTGTCGTCCATCGAAGGCTACAAATTTAGCGGGCACATATCCATGTTTACATACCAGAGGACAGTCTTCATCCTTTAAACCGTGATAGTCGGAGTCATACATCGTCTGGTTGGCCTAACACATCATACGCGCATGAGTAAACAGATTAGATCTAGCTCAAAAAATCGATATCTGGCCATAGATGATAGAAATAGAGATGAGACGACTCACATCGAAATCACCGTCCCTATCGTCACGACGCGTTTCCTCGCCGTCTCCCCTTGAACCCATGGCGAGAGGGGAGGGGGGTGGCTGCCGGAGAGGGGATTGGGATGGAGGCGCCATCGGCTTGCGGCTACGGCGGGATGGGAGTGAAGTGGGGAAAGTGGCTTCAAGGGTAAGGAAGAGAAGTACGGGGAGGAAGAGAAGTAATGGGGACGTGACACTGGGATGTGGCCCACTAAACTCATGAGACGTGACACTCGCAACAGGGGAGCGCCCGGTGTTGCCAGTTTGTCTAGAGCAAGCGTGGCCAATCATGCCGCAGAACAGCCTACTCGCGGATCGCTCTCACGAAGACCATCCCAATCGTCCAAGCGCCCCAATCAAACGGTATGTAACAATCGTCAAGTAGAACAACTGTGTTAGGGCGTGCCTTCTAGAAGACTCGGTCTAACGGCTACCCATGCAATGACACTGGTGTATCCATGTGTGGTTTGTGAAAAGAACAGACATGCAATCACACTAGGTGGATCCATATGTGGTTTATGGAAGTAACAGACATGCAATGACTCTAGCTGTGATTCATGAAAAGAACTGTCATGCAGTGACACTGGGTGTGGTTCATGAAAAGAACAGACATGCAATGACATCGGTGGATCCATTTGTGGTTTATGGAAGTAACAGACATGCAATGACTCTAGCTATGGTTAATGAAAAGAACATGCATGCAATGACACTGGGTGTGGTTCATGAAAAGAACAGACACGCAATGACACTGGTGGATTCTTATGTGGTTTGTTTAGAGGAACAAACATGCAATGACACCGGTGGATCCACGTGTGGTTCATGAGAAGAACACACATCCAACGACACTGGTGGATCCTTATGTGGTTTGTTAGAGGAACAAACATGCAATGACACCGGTGGATCCTTATGTGGTCTGTCTAGAGGAACACACATGCAATGACACCGGGTGTGGTTCATGAAAAGAACAGACATGCAATGACTTATGTGGTTTGTTTAGAAGAACACACATGCAATGACACTGGGTGTGGTTCATGAAAAGAACAGACAGGCAATGACACTGGTGGATCCTTATGTGGTTTGTTTAGAAGAACACACATGCAATGACACTGAGTGTGGTTCATGAATAGAATACACACGCAATGACCCTAGTGGATCCTTATGTGGTTTGTTTAGAGGAACACACATGCAATGACACCGGTGGATCCACATGTGGTTCATGAGAAGAACACACATCCAATGACACTGGTAGATCCTTATGTGGTTCATGAAAAGAACAGACATGCAGTGACACTGGATGTGGTTCATGAAAAGAACAGACATGCACTGACACTGGGTGTGGTTCATGAAAAGAACAGACATGCAATGTCACTGGTGGGCCCATCCTTATGTGGTTCATGAAAAGAATAGACATGCAATGACACTGGTGGATCCTTATGTGGTTTGTTTAGAAGAATTCACATGCAATGACACTGGGTGTGGTTCATGAAAAGAACACACATCCAATGACACTGGTGGATACTTATGTGGTTTGTTTAGAGGAACATACATGCATTGAGACCGGTGGATCCACGTGTGGTTCATGAGAAGAACACACATCCAATGACACTGGTAGATCCTTATGTGGTTCATGAAAAGAACTGACATGCGGTGACACTGGGTGTGGTTCATGAAAAGAACAGACATGCACTGACACTGGGTGTGGTTCATGAAAAGAACAGACAAGCAATGACACTGGTGGATCGTTTTGTGGTTTGTTTATAAGAACACACATGCAATGACACTGGGTGTGGTTCATGAAAAGAACAGACATGCAATGACACTGGTGGATCCTTATGTGGTTTGTTTAGAGGAACAGACATGAAATGACACCGGTGGATCCACATGTGGTTCATGAGAAGAACACACATCCAATGAGACTGGTAGATCCTTATGTGGTTCATAAAAAGAACAGACATGCAGTGACACCGGGTGTGTTTCATGAAAAGAACAGACATGCAATGACACTGAGTGTGGTTCATGAAAAGAGCAGACATGCAATGACACTGTTGGATCCTTATATGGTTCATGAAAAGAACAGACATGCAATGACACTGGTGGATCCTTATGTGGTTCATGAAAAGAACAGACATGCAATGACACTGGTGGATCCTTATGTGGTTCATGAAAAGAACACACATCCAATGACACTGGTGGATCCTTATGTGGTTTGTTTAGAGGAACAGACATGCAATGACACCAGTGGATCCACGTGTGGTTCATGAGAAGAACACACATCCAATGCCACTGGTAGATCCTTATGTGGTTCATGAAAACAACAGACATGCAGTGACATCGGGTGTGGTTCATGAAAAGAACAGACATGCAATGACACTGGGTGTGGTTCATGAAAAGAATAGACATCCAATGACTCTAGTTGTGGTTCATGAAAAGAACACACATGCAATGACACTAGGTGTGGTTCATGAAAAGAACAGACATGCAATGACACTGGTGGATCCTTATGTGCGGTTCATGAAAAGAACAGACATGCAGTGACACTGGTGGATCCTTATGTGGTTTGTTTAGAGGAACAAACATGCAATGACACTGGTGGATCCATGTGTGGTTCATGAGAAGAACACACATCCAATGACACTGGTGGATCCTTATATGGTTTGTTTAGAGGAACAGACATGCAATCACACTAGGTGGATCCATATGTGGTTTATGGAAGTAACAGACATGCAATGACTCTAGCTGTGATTCATGAAAAGAACAGACATGCAATGACACTGGTGGATCCATGTGTGGTTCATGGGAAGAACACACATCCAATGACACTGGTGGACTCTAGCTGTGGTTCATGAAAAGAACAGACATGCAATGACACTGGTGGATCCATATGTGGTTTGTCAGGAGAACACACATGCAATGACATTGGGTGTGGTTCATGAAAAGAACAGACATACAATGACACTAGTGGATCCTTATGTGTGGTTCATGAAAAGAACAGACATGCAATGACACTGGTGGATCCTTATGTGGTTTGTTTAAAAGAACACACATGCAATGACACTAGGTGTGGTTCATGAAAAGAATAGACAGGCAATGACACTGGTGGATCCTTATGTGGTTTGTTTAGAAGAACACACATGCAATGACACTGGGTGTGGTTCATGAAAAGAACAGACATGCAATGACACTGGTGGATCCTTATGTGGTTTGTTTAGAAGAACAGACATGCAATGACGCCGGTGGATCCACGTGTGGTTCATGAGAAGAACACACATCCAATGACACTGGGTGGATCCTTATGTGGTTCATGAAAAGAACTGACATGCAGTGACACTAGGTGTGGTTCATGAAAAGAATAGACATCAATGACATCGGTGGACCCATGTGTGGTTTATGGAAGTAACAGACATGCAATGACTCTAGCTATGGTTAATGAAAAGAACACGCATGCAATGCCACTGGGTGTGGTTCATGAAAAGAACAGACATGCAATGACACTGGTGGATCCTTATGTGGTTTGTTTAGAGGAACAAACATGCAATGACTCTAGATATGGTTCATGAAAAGAAAATACATGCAATGACACCGGGTGTGGTTCATGAAAAGAACAGAGATGCAATGACTTATGTGGTTTGTTTAGAAGAACACACATGCAATGACACTGGGTGTGGTTCATGAAAAGAACAGACAAGCAATGACACTAGGTGTGGTTCATGAAAAGAACAGACAGGCAATGACACTAGTGGATCCTTATGTGGTTTGTTTAGAAGAACACACATGCAATGACACTAGGTGTGGTTCATGAAAAGAACAGACACACAATGACACTGGTGGATCCTTATGTGGTTTGTTTAGAGGAACAGACATGCAATGACACTAGTGGATCCACATGTGGTTCATGAGAAGAACAAACATCCAATGACACTGGTAGATCCTTATGTGGTTCATGAAAAGAACATAGTGACACTGGGTGTGGTTCATGAAAAGAACAGACAAGCACTGACACTGGGTGTGGTTCATGAAAAGAGCAGACATGCTATGAGACTGGTGGATCCTTATGTGGTTCATGAAAAGAACAGACATGCAATGACACTGGTGGATCCTTATGTGGTTCATGAAAAGAACATCCATGCAATGACACTGGTGGATCCTTAAGTGTATTGTTTAGAAGAACACGCATGCAATGACACTAGGTGTGGTTCATGAACAGAACAGACATGCAATGACACTGGTGGATCCTTATGTGGTTTGTTTAGAGGAACAGACAGGCAATGGCACCGGTCGATCCACATGTGGTTCATGAGAAGAACACACGTCCAATGACACTGGTGGATCCTTATGTGGTTTGTTTAGAGGAACATACATGCAATCACACTAGGTGGATCCATATGTGGTTTATGGAAGTAACATACATGCAATGACTCTAGCTGTGATTCATGAAAAGAACAGACATGCAATGACACTGGTGGATCCTTATGTGGTTCATGAAAAGAAGAGACATGCAATGACACTGGTGGATCCTTATGTGTTTTGTTTAGAAGAACACACATGCAATGACACTGGGTGTGGTTCATGAAAAGAATAGACATGCAATGACACTGGTGGATCCTTATGTGGTTTGTTTAGAGGAACAGACATGCAATAACACCGGTGGATCCACGTGTGGTTCATGAGAAGAACACACATCCAATGACACTGGTAGATCCTTATGTGGTTCATGAAAAGAACAGACATGCAGTGACACCGGGTGTGTTTCATGAAAAGAACAGACATGCAATGACACTGGGTGTGGTTCATGAAAAGAACAGACATGCAATGACACTGGTGGATCCTTATGTGGTTCATGAAAAGAACAGACATGCAATGACACTAGTGGATCCTTATGTGGTTCATGAAAAGAACAGACATGCAATGACACTGGTAGATCCTTATGTGGTTCATGAAAAGAACAAACATGCAATGACATTGGGTGTGGTTCATGAAAAGAACAGACATGCAATGACACCAGTAGATCCTTCTGTGTGGTTCATGAAAAGAACAGACATGCAATGACACTGGTGGATCCTTATGTGGTTTGTTTAGAAGAACACGCATGCAATGACACTAGGTGTGGTTGATGAAAAGAACAGACATGCAATGACACTGGTGCATCCTTATGTGGTTTGTTTCGGGGAACACACATGCAATGACATTGGGTGTGGTTGATGAAAAGAACAGACATGCAATGACACCGGTGGATCCTTATGTGTGGTTCATGAAAAGAACAGACATGCGATGACACTGGTGGATCCTTATGTGGTTTGTTTAGAAGAACACACATGCAATGGCACTAGGTGTGGTTCATGAAAAAACAGACATGCGATGACACTGGTGGATCCTTATGTGGTTTGTTTAGAAGAACACACATGCAATGACACTGGGTGTGGTTCATGAAAAGAACAGACATGCAATGACACTGGTGGATCCTTATGTGGTTTGTTTAGAGGAATAGACATGGAATGACATTGGTGGATCCACGTGTGGTTCATGAGAAGAACACACATCCAATGACATTGGGTGGATCCTTATGTGGTTCATGAAAAGAACTGACATGTAGTGACACTGGGTGTGGTTCATGAAAAGAACAGACATGCAATGACATCGGTGGATCCATGTGTGGTTTATGGAAGTAACAGACATGCAATGGCTCTATCTGTGGTTAATGAAAAGAACATGCATGCAATGACACTGTGTGTGGTTCATGAAAAGAACAGACATGCAATGGCACTGGTGGATCCTTATGTGGTTTGTTTAGTAGAACACACATGCAATGACACTGGGTGTGGTTCATGAAAAGAACAGACACATAATGACACTGGTGGATCCTTATGTGGTTTGTTTAGAGGAACATACATGCAATGACACCGGTGGATCCACGTGTGGTTCATGAGAAGAACACACATCCGATGACACTCGTAGATCCTTATGTGGTTCATGAAAAGAACAAACATGCAGTGACACTGGGTGTGGTTCATGAAAAGAACAGACATGCAATGACATCGATGGATCCAGGTGTGGTTTATGGAAGTGACAGACATGCAATGGCTCTAGCTGTGGTTAATGAAAAGAACAAGCATGCAATGACACTGGGTGTGGTTCATGAAAAGAACAGACATGCAATGACACTGGTATTCCTTATGTGGTTTGTTTAGAGGAACAGACATGCAATGACTCTAGATATGGTTCATGAAAAGAACAGACACGCAATGACATCGGGTGTGGTTCATGAAAATAACAGACATGCAATGACTTATGTGGTTTTTTTAGAAGAACACACATGTAATGGCACTAGGTGTGGTTCATGAAAAGAACAGACATGCAATGACACTGGTGGATCCTTATGTGGTTTGTTTAGAAGAACACACATGCAATGACACTGGGTGTGGTTCATGAAAAGAATAGACACGCAATGACACTGGTGGATCCTTATGTGGGTTGTTTAGAGGAAGATACATGCAATGACACCGGTGGATCCACATGTGGTTCATGAGAAGAACACACATCCAATGACACTGGTAGATCCTTATGTGGTTCATGAAAAGAATAGACATGCAGTGACACTGAGTGTGGTTCATGAAAAGAACAGACATGTAATGACATCGGTGGATCCATGTGTGGTTTATGGAAGTAACAGACATGCAATGACTCAAGCTGTGGTTAATAAAAAGAACACGCATGCAATGACACTGGGTGTGGTTCATGAAAAGAACAGACATGCAATGACACTGGTGGATCCTTATGTTGTTCATGAAAAAAACAGACATGCAATGACACTGGTGGATCCTTATGTGGTTCATGAAAAGAACAGACATGCAATGACACTGGTGGATCCTTATGTGTGGTTCATGAAAAGAACAGACATGCAATGACACTAGTGGATCCACGTGTGGTTCATGAGAAGAACACACATCCAATGACACTGGTGGATCCTTATGTGGTTCATGAAAAGAACAGACATGCAGTGACACTGGGCGTGGTTCATGAAAAGAACAGACATGCAATGACATCGGTGGATCCATGTGTGGTTTATGGAAGTAACAGACATGCAATGGCTCTAGCTGTGGTTAATGAAAAGAACACGCATGCAATGACACTAGGTGTGGTTCATGAAAAGAACAGACATGCAATGACACTGGTGGATCCTTATGTGGTTTGTTTAGAGGAACATACATGCAATGACTCTAGATATGGTTCATGAAAAGAACAGACATGCAATGACACCAGGTGTGGTTCATGAAAATAACAGACATGCAATGACTTATGTGGTTTGTTTAGAAGAACACACATGCAATGACACTAGGTGTGGTTCATGAAAAGAACAGACAGGCAATGACACTGGTGGATCCTTATGTGCTTTGTTTAGAAGAACACACATGCAATGACACCGGGTGTGGTTCATGAAAAGAACAGACATCCAATGACACTGCTGGATCCTTATGTGGTTTGTTTAGAAGAACACACATGCAATGACACTGGGCGTGGTTCATGAAAAGAACACACATCCAATGACATTGGTGGATCCTTATGTGGTTTGTTTAGAGGAACAGACATGCAATGACACCGGTGGATCCACGTGTGGTTCATGAGAAGAACACACATCCAATGACACTAGTAGATCCTTATGTGTTTCATGAAAAGAACAGACATGAAGTGACACCGGGTGTGGTTCATGAAAAGAACAGACATGCAATGACACTGGGTGTGGTTCATGAAAAGAATAGACATCCAATGACTCTAGCTGTAGTTTATGAAAAGAACACACATGCAATGACACTGGGTGTGGTTCATGAAAAGAACAGACATGCAATGACACTGGTGGATCCTTATGTGTGGTTCATGAAAAGAACAGACATGCAATAACACTGGTGGATCCTTATGTGGTTTGTTTAGAGGAACAAACATGCAATGACACTAGTGGATCCATGGTAGGTTCATGAGAAGAACACACATCCAATGACACTGGTGGATCCTTATGTGGTTTGTTTAGAGGAACATACATGCAATAACACTAGGTGGATCCATATGTGGTTTATGGAAGTATCAGACATGCAATGACTCTAGCTGTGATTCATGAAAAGAATAGACATGCAATGACACTGGTGGATCCATGTGTGGTTCATGGGAGGAACACACATCCAATGACACTGGTGGACTCTAGCCGTGGTTCATGAAAAGAACAGACATGCACTGACACTAGGTGTGGTTCATGAAAAGAACAGACATGCAATGACACTGGTGGGCCCATCCTTATGTGGTTCATGAAAAGAACAGACATGCAATGACACTGGTGGATCCTTATGTGGTTTGTTTAGAAGAACACACATGCAATGACACTGTGGATCCATGTGTGGCTTATGAGAAGAACACACATCCAATGAACTCTAGTGGATATATCTTGGCTTAATTTGATGTATTCCATGATGTATTTCGTTGTACAAGACACTTTCCATTTTTTATACTACTCAGTTTTTCCCTTGGTTTTATGTGGTACTACTTAGTTTTGCCCCCCTCTCTATCTTTCGTAGAAGCCCAAACCTGTGCTCACCCTGTCTGCTACTCCCTGATTGGTTGTCACAATTGTCACACGGATCGTGCGCACCAACCGTTGATTCTGTGCGATCCAACGATGATCGTTGCGCACGTCGTGCCCTTCACAGTACAGCGTGAGACAGCACGGACGTCTCCCTCCGTGAGACTTCTACAGGAAGGAACACGATGCCGTCCATGGAAAAAGTCGTCAAGCGGTCATGTCAAGTTTAATAAAGTCTGAAAAGCCTACTACTGCTACTACAACTCATGCATAGGTCAATAGGGTCATCGAGTGCACGGTTGTCGACGGGACGCTGCAATTTATTTCCACTTGATTTTAATCAGACATATCCTATTTTTACGCAGCGCTCTCAATCTCACTTCCATCTGGGCCCTACCGCTAGTAAATTCCATGAGTCAAGGGCCCCCCTCAAGTAGATCTAACGTTGCTAGAAATTAGTTCTGCGCCACTTGCATGTAGTGGAATTGAGGTCTGCCATGAGCGTGTTTTCAATGCAGCTCTAAAGTGGAGACCGTGGCTGTTTCAAAAAAAGGGAACCGGAAAAAAAGGGAACCGGAAAAAAAGGGTGGAGATCGTGGTAGCCCCCCGCCCACCACACATGTCCACTCGAGGACTACGAACGGTCCGGTGTTTATAACCCCCCTCGACCTTCTTCTTCCATGAGCTCGTGTCATTTCCCCCAGTCTGTCTAGTCCCAAGACCCCAATCTACACCTGCCGCGCGCGCCGAAGCTCCCTCGTTTGCACTACCTCCTTCCCTTGGTGCACCATGAAGCGTACGCGTGGAGACGATCCGGAGGTGAAGCCAGTTGAAGGCGCAGCAGCAGATGGCTCGGTCGTTGCCAAGCAGGCGGAGGCGTCTTCTCCAGGCATGAACGCCGCTCGTCGCTGCACCGTCGAGGGTGCGAACTCATCCGTCCAGCCAGTAGCCATTGCCGCCGAGCAGCAGTTGGTAGCCGTCGCCGCCGAGCAGCAGGTGGTAGCCATCACCGCCGAGCAGCAGGTAGTAGCCGTCGCCGCCGAGCAGCAGGTGGCCGACAACGTCGTGGTGCCAACGACAGATCTAGATGGGGGGCAGGCGGCAGGCGGAGGCAATCCGATGATCTACATCGACGACCCCATCGCCGTTCAAGAAATCTTCGACGCAATCACGGAGAATGATGAGTTCAAGGAGGAGGTCCCTGATGAGGAGTCCGAGGTACTACATTGCTAGCTTCTCTAGTCGCAGCCGCAGTTTTCACTGTTCATACATAGGATTTGCTCAATCGTGTACAGATTCTTTTGCTCTTGAAGTAGGGTAGTATATATATGATTCGATCGGTTGATTGATGCATCTGCCATCTAGTCACAAAACCCCAATCCGTCTAGTCACAAAACCCCAATCTGCTCATCTGCCATCTAGTTGAGTTTGCTAGTTGAGTGTTGGTTTCGATACACAACAGGCCTATAACATTACATTTCTATTCCTTACTGAGCCCATTGATTCAATTTTGCCCCAAAATAGTGCAAGCGCATCTGATGGTCTCGTTTTCTTAGGGATGGTTAGTGGCCCTAAGGCAGCAATGGACATAAACAATATAGGTTGTGTTGTTGGTATTTTGGTTCTCCGACTCCATCGCTGAAAAAAATGAGGCCCTAATTTTTTCTCTCATATGGAACCTACATATATAATATTTGTATTGTTTCTGATCTATGAATGCGTTGTATGATGCATTTGTATATCCCTGAATATTGTTTTGTACGATTACATTTCAATTTCTTATTATGGCCAATGATTCAAATTTGCCACAAAGAGAGGCAGACACATTGGTGTCAAATTTTTACAGGGATGAGTGAGCAAACCTGGGGCCATGTACAAGATCAATATAAGCTGTGCAATTGTTACTTGCTTCGTTTACGCCATCTCTGTAGAAACTTATGAGGCTGCAATCTTTATTCTACATTCATAGAACTATGATATTTGAATTATCTATTCCATGCATTCATAGTGTATAAGAATTACATTTTAGTTTTTCACCGAGGCCGATGATTGAAAATTTCCCCAAAAGAGTTCAAGGGGAGACACATATGATGGTGTCGTGTTTTAGGGATGGGTTGGTGAACCTAAGGCAGCAATGCACACAAACAATATAGGTTGTGTTGTTGGTACTTTGGTTCCCAACTCCATCTCTAAAACAAATTATGAGGCCCGTGATTTATTCTCATATGGAACTACATATATGATCCTTGAATTGTTTCTGATCTTTTTGGTATGATGCATATGTATATGAATGGTTTTGATCATAAGTATTTTTAACATGTACCTGAAGATTAATTGTTTGGTTTTTTATTTATAATTACAATATTTAGGCTTGTTTTTGTACCTGACTATGTATATCCCTGAATAATGTTTTGTACGATTACATTTCAATTTCTTATTGTGGCCAATGATTTAAATTTGCCCCAAAAGAGAGGCAGACACATTGGTGTCAGATTTTTTTAGGGACGAGTTAGTGAACCTGGGGCGATGTATAAGAACAATATAGGCTGTGCAATTGTTACTTGGTTCACTTACGCCGTCCCTGTAGAAACTTATGAGGCCTTAATCTTTATTCTACATTCATAGAACTATGATATTCGAATTACCTATTCCATGCATTCAGTGTATAAGAATTACATTTTAGTTTGTCACCGAGGCCGATGATTGAAATTTGCCCCAAAAGAGTTCAAGGGGAGACACGTATGACGGTGTCGTGTTTTAGGGATGGGTTGGTGAACCTGAGGCAGCAATGCACACAAACAATATAGGTTGTGATGTTGGTACTTTGGTTCTCCAACTCCATCTCTGAAACAAATTATGAGGCCCTAGATTTATTCTCATATGGAACTACATATATGATCCTTGAATTGTTTCTGATCTTTTAATGATTGGTATGATGCATATGTATATGGATGGTTTTGATCATAAGTATTTTTAACATGCACCTGAAGATTAATTGTTTGGTTTTTTATTTATAATTACAATATTTAGGCTTGCTTTTGTACCTGACTATGTATATCTCTAATGTTTTGTACGATTACATTTCAATTTCTTATTGTGGCAAATGATTCAAATTTGCCCCAAAAGAGAGGCAGACACATTGGTGTCAGATTTTTTCAGGGACGAGTTAGTGAACCTGGAGCGATGTACAACAACAATATAGGCTGTGCAATTGTTACTTGGTTCACTCACACCATCCCTGATAAACTTATGAGGCTGCAATCTTTATTCTACATTCATAGAACTATGATATTCAAATTATCTATTCCATGCATTCATAGTGTATAAGAACTACATTTTAGTTTGTCACTGAGGCCGATGATTGAAATTAGCCCCAAAAGAGTTCAAGGGGAGACACGTATGATGGTGTCATGTTTTAGGGATGGGTTGGTGAACCCGAGGCAGCAATGCACACAAACAATATAGGTTGTGCTATTGGTACTTTGGTTCGCCAACTCCATCTCTGAAACAAATTATGAGGCCCTAGATTTATTCTCATATGGAACTACATATATGATCCTTGAATTGTTTCTGATCTTTTAATGATTGGTATGCTGCATATGTATATGAATGGTTTTGATCATAAGTATTTTTAACATGCACCTGAAGATTAATTTTTTGGTTTTTTATTTATAATTACAATATTGAGGCTTGTTTTTGTACCTGACTATGTATATCCCTGAATAATGTTTTGTACGATTACATTTCAATTTCTTATTGTGGCTAATGATTCAAATTTGTCCCAAAAGAGAGGCAGACACATTGGTGTCAGATTTTTTCAGGGATGAGTTAGTGAACCTGGGGCGATGTACAACAACATTACAGGTTGTGCAATTGTTACTTGGTTTGCTGACTCCATCCCTGAAGAAACTTATGTGGCCACAATCTTTATCCTACATTCACTCTGCTGCAATTATTTGTCATTGTGTTGAGATGAAATGATATATGAACCGATCAAACTATTGCTGAGATGCTTTATCTTTGATATCCACGGATATATTGTCTTACATATACATGTTGTCAATTCTTGAGTTGTAATACAATTCAATCATATGTATGAGTTCTAAGTTATGTTCTTAAAAATCAACAGGAGGATGATGATGAAGTGGACGATAGCAAGGTATCCAAGGACAACAAGAGCCGCTACGTGCTGAGGCGGTTACGATGTGGGCTAATCCGTTTCCACCATAGGGGGAGACTATTTTGCCCATTCTGTGGCAGAGCAATCAACGTGGACCTCAACAGCATGATCCAGCACGCGGAGGGCGTTGGCAGAGGCGGAGGCAGAAGCCATAGGCCGATTACCTTGGCAACGGCACGCAGCCTACGGCAAATTCCTCTGGGAGTATGTCAGGACTGGCCTGTATCCCATCGACTAGGCTATCTCTGCCTCCTGCTGATAAACCCCTACCCTGCTAGGCGTCTCCGTGTCCCGGCCTCCTGCTGTAGCCCCTGCTTTTATTTTGTTCAAGTTAATTATTACCTGTGTGTGTCATGTAAGACAATATATCCGTGGTGTCTCTAGTGAACCTTCTATATTAATCTACTCTTTTATATGGAGTGCCTTAAAGTTTCTAGTGTTCAATTATATTTACTGATCATGCTCATGCACACTACAAAATATTTCTAGTGCTCGATTATATTATAATTGTCAAGAAATACATCAACAAGTTAAATTGGTCGAAATTTTGTATTGAAGTAACTAAATGTATCACACACATAATAAACTAGAAACTAAAATCTAGTTTAAACACATAATGTATCACCACCACTTGTTGTCGTCCTTGACTTGCTTCCCCTTCGGCCGCTTGATGTCACCACCGTCCCAAGATCCCTGCTCGTCCTGAAACCGCTTTCTGTCCTCCTCGCGCTTCTTCTCCTAGGCTAGCTTGCAACCAGGGCATAGCTCTCTCGCGAAAAACCCCGCCTTAACCATCCCATATTTCATGGTAATGAGCTTACTGTACAACTCGTAAGCCATGTAGGCGTCTCTGGCTGCATACTCGAGGCGCACCTGGCTCATCGGCTTCCACTCCCAGTAGTCGTGATCGAGTCGCTTCAATTTCTTCAGTTTTTCATAGGATTTATCGATGATTTCTGCTGCCAGATCTCACCGGGAACCAATTCTCGTCCCTGACCGTGCCATGGGTGCGTCCATGGTGAGGGCGAGCTCCGACTCAGGATGGGGGGGGGGGGAGAGCGGGGCCGAGCAATTTCGTCACTTCCCAGCTCTGCGCCATGGCCACGACCACAGATTGCCGCTCCAGGAAAGAAAACGTGTAATGGATGTAGGCGCCAACGCTGCAAGCCTACAGGGAGGAGAGCTGGGCCGAGTAGGTTCGTCCACATCCCAGCTCCGCGCCATGGCTGCAACACCCCACAGACTGCCGCTCCGGGGAAGAAGAAGACGCATAATGGATGCAGGCACCAACGCTGCAAGCCTAATTGACACCTAAGTGATGGGAGCGACATGAGCGACATAACAGCGAGAACTGACAGGAGGGGCCCAACTTGACGGCCGTTAGCCTGATTTTTTGTATTGAAACGTAAAGTTGAGTTCGTGCCGAAAAATACCCTCTGAGTATTTGGCACACCAACTGTAGTCATCGTGGATGATTTCAAGGAACTTGGGTACCGCGTTGCCTGGACACCCCAACTTTCGGGCCGCAAAATAATATTCTCCCTACCCGTGGTTAGAGAAGTTAGGGCGATTCCCCCTCCTCGATTCTGGCATAGGCTTCCGCAACAATGAAGGTCTCTTGGATGGAGTCAAATACACGAGTGAGGATGTGCCTCCTTGATGACTGCAAGTGCACAGATCAATTGTAGCTAGTTTCAAAGTAAATATATCGAACCCACAAAGAGCTATTGGTAAAGGTCTTTATGCCCCTCGTTACTATCTACCAATGGATAGTTGTAAGCTGCCTTTGATCTCAAGTAAAGGGTATTTGAAAGGTTTATGGTTGTTTGTAGAAAAGTAATTAAAACAAGTAAAAGAAAACAAGTAACAAGTTTGTATGAAAGCACGGTTGAACTCAATAGGGCTAAAACGTTCTCGGGGATGTAGGATACACCACTAGCATAGTATTATTGTTATATGTAATCAAGATAACATACTCCTTGTGTCATGATATGTGTGGAGAGAGCCCCATAATAAGATGTTCACTGCAAGGATCATAGGAAGCCACTTTGTTGAGACAAGAGTGAGGTCACCTCTAAATAACCACTGCGATGTCTGAGAGCAGTCACCCATACAAACCACCGCAATTAAGGGTTTCCCCGTGGATATCATAATTATCTTAGGGAGTCTCACTTTAATCCTCCTTTGACCGTGTAGGTTACGAGCTGGCGCCAATCTATCACGGGGCATTCCAGGTATGCTTCCAAGACACATCCAAAAGATTTCTCCCTCCCTTTAGTCCTGAGGGTAAATGATATGCGGCCGACTGCACATACCATCTAAAGAGAGAGATCAAACACAAATCATAATTATATCATAGACAAGCAAGTCATAAGGACATAAGAATAGATCACCTTTATTACAAATTCATAATGGTGCTAGGGTTTCTCCATCTCCCCAAGAACAAAGGAACTACTCACTCATGGCAGCAATCACATCATCATAATCAAATGAATGGATAAAAGTACGGAGGTAGATCTAATGCAAACCACAATTGAGTCTAGAATTACAATGAGATCTAATAGATGAAAGATGGGGGTAATGGTGGTAACAGAGATGCAGTGATCAATGATGAAGGGGATGATGCGTTGTCCTCCAATGATCCATGAAGCAGCTGGGATTTTTCCCCAGCCAAGTTCCTCCTTCAGATCCTCTCAGATGTGGTTTTTCATGGTTTCTGGTGGATGTGAATGTCAGATCTCTCTCTCATCTTCGCCAGGAGAAACTATTTGACAAGGCGGTCACGATGGCTGGCGCTGGCAAATGAAGACAAGGCGGGCTCGCCTGTACCACTAGTCGATCTCCTTGATATGCCCCTCGCTTGGTATTCTCCCAGTTATGAAGGTGAATTCATAAAATGGCTTTTATCACTTATAAATATCATATAATCACACAATATGACAGCTCTAATTGATATGTTCATATATGAATCAATGATTTGGGATCCTGTTGAAACAAGAACAAAATAGTGCGTGTAGATGCGGTGAAATACAAAGATCCTACTCTATTTATGCAAAAACAAAAGGTAAATATGCTTCAATTTTGGACTCATCACTCCTCACCAGGGGCTTTGTACCCCCGAAGGAAGGCGAGCTCCACCCGTCGGCTCCTGGGGGAGGGCAACGAGTACCCGGGCGAACCGCCAAGTGAAGACATTCAACTATTCGCCCACCCGCTGCCGTACCCACAAGAGGTCGAGGTAGTTGGCGCTACGTCGCTCACTTTTTCACCCGTTCATGCCTTGCGGGGGAGGCCTCGAAGGGAGTGGTGAAGTTTCTCTCAAATGGTCCCTCCTTGGGGTTTGCCTCCTGGGGAGGGGTTGGTCGCTAGGGGGCGGATAGCTTGACGATGTAGTGAAATCGTCCTCCAGTTCCTCCGTTGAACTGAGGAGGCGAAATATCTCCCATGCCCTCGGCCGTAGGAGGCCAGGCATGGGAGCTATGCTGGTGAAGTGATGCCAGAGGTGTGCCCCTACCTAGCACGCCAAATGTCGTGTCTTGGTTTTCTACACCAGGGGTATGAGGCCCCCTTTGTTGTTCGGCCAGGGGAGCAATGTCCGGTGATACGTTGCTAACGTATCCATAATTTTTGATGTTCCATGCTTGGTTTTATCTACTTTCTTATGTTTTGTCCACACTTTGGAGTACTTTTCATATGATTTCTTGGACTAACCTATTAACAAGAGCCACAGTGCCAGCTGCCTGTTTTCTGCTATTTTTGGTTCGAGGAAAGTCAGAAAATGAATATTCTCGGAATTGGACGGGACAAAAGCCAAAGTTAGTTTTTCACCGAGGGACACCAGGAGCTAGAATACGAGACAGAGAGGGGCTGGGGCCCAGCCACACAACCTGGCCACGCGGCCCAGCTTGGCCCGTGCCAGGGGGTGGTCTGGCCACCTCCAGCACCCCCTCGGCCTCTCCTTTCACCTATATATTTCCTCCGATACAGAAACCCTAAGTACCCGATCAAAATTCCACAAAAGAGTCTGTAGCCACCGTCATCTCCATCCCTAGATCGGGAGGGATCTGAAGCTCTTCATGGCACCCTGCCGGAGGGGAGAATTCACCCTAGAGGCCTTCTTCATCACCATGCAAGCCTCTGGTGTGATGCGTGAGTAGTTCATCTCTAGACTACGGGTCCATGTAGTAGCTAGATGGTTGGTTCTCCTCCTTTGTGCTATCATGTTTAGATCTTGTGAGCTCCGTTCATGATCAAGATCATCTATTTGTAATTCTTACATGTTGTGTTTGCGGGGATCCGATGGATACTGAGATGCTATTTCAGATTGATTATTGATTCTATCATGTCTTTGTTATTTGTGATCTTGCATGCTTTCCGTTGTTAGTAGCTATCTTGGCCAAGTAGATGCTAGCAACTCCAAGATTTAGTGTTTATGCTCGATAGTGGGTTCATGCCTCTAGTAATCTGGGGAAGTGACAGAAATCTCTAAGGTACTAGATGTGTTATTGCTACTAGGGAGAAAACAACAATCCTTTGTTCATAGAACAATCGTATTGTTTACTTTACACGCAATGTGTAATGCAATTATCCATTGCTTGCAACTTAATACTGGAGGGGGTTCGGATGATAACCTGAAGGTGGATTATTAGTCATAGATCCAGTTGGATTACGGCCTATGTATAATGTTGTAATGCCCAATCGAATCTCAAAGGAGTCAAGATGAGTAGTATATGCTTGTATGCTTTCTCGATGTTTGTCAATTGCCCCGCTGTAATTTGTTCACCCAACATGTCATCTATCTTAAGGAGAGCCACCACTAGTGAACTATGGACCCCGGTCCTTTCTTTTACCATCAGTCTACAATCAACTGTTTACAGCTCTCTGTTTACTTTCTACAAACTACTACTTTATTCCACTCGATACGTTTAATCCTTTGTTTTCAGCAAAACCGGTGAGATTGACAACCTCGCTATAAGTTGGGGACATAGTTCTGTGGTTGTGTTGTGCAGGTCTCCACGTTGCTGCTGACACCGGTAGTGCGCCCTGCCAAAGTCCAGCTACCAACACCTTTGAGGTGTTTCCTTGCTCCTACTGGATTGATAACCTTGGTTTCATAACTGAGGGAAACTTACTGCTGTGCTCATCATACCTTCCTCTTGGGGTTCCCCAATGAGCTCGTTATTACACGAGTCAGCAAGTGATTTTCTGGCGCCGTTGCTGGGGAGTCAAGGACATCTTCACAAGGGGAGTCCCTCATAACCAATCTCTTTACTTTGTTTTATTTGTTTTGCTTAGTTTACTTTTTGTTTTGTTTGCTTGTTTCTTTATCAAAAACACAAAAAAAGTTAGTTGCACTAGTTTGCTTTCTTTATTAAAAACACAAAAAAAATTAGTTCCTATCTTAAGTTGCCATTATGTCTAGCTTTTCTCTAATCACTATGTCACCTGAGGAAATGATTTTCACTTTCAAACAAGGAACTGAAGAAAGTTTCAAAGAAGCTTGGTCTAGAATCTCTAATCTACATGAATAAACTGAACCTAAAATGACTCAAAGCTTGTTCCTTAGCAGTTTTTACCTTGGAATCGCTCTTTGCTATAGATATGCTTTGGATGCTGTAGTAGGAGGAGATTTCCTCCAATGCAATGAGGATGATGCTGTTAATGCCATAAAGAAGTTGTTTTTTACTTACAACTTGCCTAGCAAATCTGATTCTTCCTTCATAAACATATTTGCTAGATTAAATACTCTTGAGACCAGCACTGCTAGTTTGAAAGATTGCTATAATACACTTAGAGAGCATCATAACTATGTTCCAATAAATTATGAACCCTCAAAATGGCTTCCCACAGTAAATATTGTTATAAATAATGAAACTTTTCATGCTTGCTATGATATCATGTCTGAATTTTGTCTGATGCCCAAAGATATCTATGAATCTTTGAATCTTTGGGGGCTTTATGAAGGAGGAGAAGAAATTTTTCTTGCTAATAATGCGACAATATTACCCATTGGAATAGCTGAAGGAGTGATCCTATGGAAAATGGTTTCTACTATTGATTGTGTAGGAAAAGGACAAATCACACTTGGAAGATCCCTATTGAAACTCTTTGGAGCAATAATATATGTGGAAAAGGGCACCATGCACTTTGATTCTCCACCAAACAATCATATGTTCCCCAAGGTTAAGAATAAAAGTAAGAGACGTAAGGGCAAGAAATTTGGTTTTAATGCTTCTTCATCTGAGAATACTTGATTTCTTTTCTTGCTTCTTATGCCTAACTTAAAGGCGTTAAAGAAAAGTACTTATTGGGAGATAACCCAGAAGTTTTAGATGAGTCTCGGAAGTTACTACTTAAGTAATAACCGCTCCTTATCCTTTTTATATGCTTTTTGTGCCAAGAGTAACCTCTAATGAGAGAGAAGTAATGAGTGGGAAAGTTGCTGTCCCGAAACAGATTTCTGTGCTTCACCATAAAAATTCGTGTAAAATCTCTGTACGTCCTTTTGAGGCGTGGATTTTTGTGCTTCTGCCCCAGGTTGTTATATAACTTTCTTTAGTTCAACACTTTTCGATTTGAGCAACAGAAGGTCTTCGAAAAAAATTCGTCTTTACCTGCTGGTCTGTTTTGACAGATTTCTGCCTTTATTTGCATTTGCTTCTTGTTGATTCCTTTTTGAGTTCTTTTGGGGAATTGAGCTTTTTGAGGGAAGTGCTACAGTAGCTTGTGTTTTAATGGAAGTTTATTGGTGTTGGAACTGAACCTAAAGACTTATTATCTTGAGTCCACCAATGTTGCTAATAAAGATTGTGTGAAGTGTTGTATGAAGGAAAAATTTCAGGTGTATGGAAGGAATGAGTAATGAGATGAAGGATGGACTAAAGCACAAGCTTGGGGATGCCACGCGTGTCACCCCAAGAAATATCCAAGAAGTACACGCGTCAAAGCTCGGGGATGCCGAAGGCATCCCCTTCTTCATCAATAAAAATCCAAGGTTTCTTCCAAACACTTCATTTTTATTGTTTCATGCACAGTTGTGTTGTTCTTGGAGCGTCTTCTTTTTCGTTTTTGTTTTGGTTTTTCATTTGCTTGGTTTGCTTAGTTTGCTGAATAAATTGGTTGGACCCCCTCTTTCATGCATTGGTTTTCAAATAGTTTGGTTTGGATTGGAAAAGAGTAGGAAAGTTTATGCTTAAGTGGTAAAGAGAGCTTGTTTTTGACTGTGGCCCATGCTTTGTCATGCCATGCTTGATATTGTTTTGGATTTATGCTTAGTGATCTTTGTTGTAGCATGACATGTTATAAACAACTGAGATTGCTTAATGTGCCTTGGAAGAATCATGCGTTGTTTTAGCATATTAAAGCATAGTATTGTGGTATTCTCCTTTGATGCTTTATTTTGGTTGACTTGGCGCATGCTCACACCATGTTATGACTATCCCAAGTAACCATAAGCCTTTATGATCCTTTAGTTTTCAACTTGTAGTATCACTTTATGCTTTGATTAATGATGTTTTGTCGCTCTGCATTATTATGGCCATTATTGCTCTCTTAGTTGGTCGCTCCCGGTCCTTTGCTAGCCTCCATAACCAAGTATGAGTTCCACTCATGCATCCAACTCCTAAAACCAAGTTATTCTAAAGAGTCCACCATACCTACCTATTAGCATATGCTATTCCAAGTATATTCATGTTTTTGTCTACCTTCCGAATTAAACTTGTTATGAGAAAACTAGTGATTAAAGCTCTCACGAACTTGATGGCACACTTTACTTTTTTGCATTTAATAAACTTGAACCATTGCGTCCATCTTTGTTGTGTATATGCTTGCGCTTTATAAGTTGAAGTTAGCAGAACCATGTATCATGGGGAACGCTTTCAACATTGCACATGTACTTTGTACCCGTTGATATCATGTTCTTTTGCTTATGGATCCCGACGGTGTGAAATAAAAGGAGAACTTGTAAGATCATGGAGTTTGTATGTGTGTTAGAGAAACGCCTGGGCCGCTAGCCTAAGCCATGCCTAATCATGGTGGAAACTTGCAGCATAACCATAATGAGCACTCTATGAAGCATCCTCAATAAAAACCTATGCAAATAGCAAATAAAAAAGATCACTGAGATGCTCATTGTCTGCTTGCCTTGTCATTTTGATTATGGGATAGCTCCTGTATCATTGCAAAGGTTACCCGTTGATTCTCTATGATACATATGTACTTACAATGATAAGAGCTTACTTGTGACTAAAGTTGAGTAGCATGAGGTTCGGTCTTCGTAAGTAAGGGGCATGAGATTTCGGCTTATAACTTGTCAAGCATATCCTCTTAGTTGTGTCACTTTAACCTTAATCACCTTCAAGATGCTTATGATAGTGACAATGAGAGCCGAAAGCTAATAAGTACCATAATTTTTGGAAGCTCTTTATGAAACTTGAATCCCTACTTCCTTCTATGAAGGCCCTTTCTTTTACTTTTATGTTGAGTCTCCACCTTCTATCTTTATGCACCTACTTTGAGAGCATAGTGGCCATTCTTAGTTCTATGTGCATTGTCCCAAGGCTTGTTGATTGATGCATAGCTTTGATATTGCTTGTTTTAAACTATTTTTATCTAGTCACTCTTATGAACTTTGAAGGTGTCCTATGCATTTATGTTTGCTACTCTATGAGGGACAAGCTAAATGCCACTATGCTATGTTTTCTTTATGTGCAACAAACAAACGTCTTGCAAAGCATTGTTATTCATGAATCTTTTGTTTGTGCCTTTTCATGTTGCAACATAGTTGCTTTGTCTTATTGTTAGAACTTTGTCTTTCATGTTATGATTTAAGTACTATGATCCCAGCTATCAATGTTTTACAAATACTTTGATCAAGTTTATGATGGTGCATGTCACCTCAAAAACTATTCTTTCTTTTTATCACTTACCTTTCGAGGGGCGGCAGGAGTTAAGCTTGGGGATGTTGATATGTTGCTAACGTATCCATAATTTTTGATGTTCCATGCTTGGTTTTATCTACTTTCTTATGTTTTGTCCACACTTTGGAGTACTTTTCATATGATTTCTTGGACTAACCTATTAACAAGAGCCATAGTGCCAGCTACCTATTTTCTGCTGTTTTTGGTTCGAGGAAAGTCAGAAAATGAATATTCTCGGAATTGGACGGGACAAAAGCCAAAGTCAGCTTTTCACCGAGGGACACTAGGAGCTAGAATACGAGACAGAGAGGGGCTAGGGCCCGGCCACACCACCTGGCCACGTGGCCCAGCCTGGCCCGCGCCAGGGGGTGGTCTGGCCGCCTCCGGCACCCCCTTGGCCTCTCCTTTTGCCTATATATTGCCTCCGATATAGAAACCATAAGTACCCGATCAAAATTCCACGAAAGAGTCTGTAGCCACCGTCATCTCCATCCCTAGATCGGGAGGGATCTGAAGCTCTTCCGCACCACTGAGGAGAATTCACCACAGAGGCCTTCTTCATCACCATGCAAGCCTCCGGTGTGATCGTGAGTAGTTCATCTACGGACTACGGGTCCATGTAGTAGCTAGATGGCTGGTTCTCCTCCTTTGTGCTATCATGTTTAGATCTTGTGAGCTCCGTTCATGATCAAGATCATCTATTTGTAATTCCTACATGTTGTTTTTGTGGGGATCCGATGGATATTGAGATGCTATTTCAGATTGATTATTGATTCTATCATGTCTTTGTTATTTGTGATCTTGCATGCTTTCCGTTGTTAGTAGCTATCTTGGCCAAGTAGATTCTAGCAACTCCAAGAGTTAGTATTTATGCTCGATAGTGGGTTCATGCCTCTAGTAATCTGGGGAAGTGACAGAAATCTCTAAGGTACTAGATGTGTTGTTGCTACTAGGGAGAAAACAACAATCCTTTGTTCATAGAACAATCGTATTGTTTACTTTACACGCAATGCGTAATGCAATTATCCATTGCTGGCAACTTAATACTGGAGGGGGTTCGGATGATAACCTGAAGGTGGATTATTAGTCATAGATCCAGTTGGATTACGGCCTATGTATAATGTTGTAATGCCCAATCGAATCTCAAAGGAGTCAAGATGAGTAGTATATGCTTGTATGCTTTCTCGATGTTTGTCAATTGCCCCGCTATAATTTGTTCACCCAACATGTCATCTATCTTAAGGAGAGCCACCACTAGTGAACTATGGACCCTGGTCCTTTCTTTTACCATCAATCTACAATCAACTGTTTACAGCTCTCTGTTTACTTTCTGCAAACTACTACTTTGTTCTACTCGATACGTTTAATCCTTTGTTTTTAGCAAAACCGGTGACATTGACAACCTCATTGTAAGTTGGGGACAGAGTTCTATGGTTGTGTTGTGTAGGTCTCCACGTTGCTGCTGACACCGGTAGTGCTCCCTACCAAAGTCCAGCTAGCAACACCTTTGAGTTGTTTCCTTGCTCCTACTGGATTGATAACCCTTGTTTCATGACTGAGGGAAACTTATTGTTGTGCTCATCATACCTTCCTCTTGGGGTTCCCCAACGAGCTCGTTATTACACGAGTCAGCATCCGGCGAGCCAGACGAACACAATCACACAGAGAGAGACACGAGGGTTTTTACCCAGGTTCGGGTCTGCCATGAGCGAAGCCTTACGTCCTTTAATGTCTACTATCTGATTGTCACTAGACTACAACTTGTTCCTCCTTCTGGGAAGGAATCCTCCTACCCCTATCACTCGACCTGGGCCTCCTTTTATACTGTAAGGGGACACCATAGGGGTCGTAATACACACGTCTGTGTGACCTTGCTACACGGCTGGCCTTGTCCTACAATGTGGCTAGGTGCCCCTGCCTTAGCACAACGCGTCACTAGGAGTCTATATGGTGTAGACTGGCACCAGGACACGTACCATTGGTTAGGTACTTGTCCCCGATGACTCCTGATATGTTGCTAACGTATCTATAATTTTTGATGTTTCATGCTTGTTTTATATCTACTTTCTTATGTTTTGTCCACACTTTGGAGTACTTTTACACATTTTCTGGAACTAACCTATTAACAAGATGCCATAGTGCCAGTTGCCTGTTTTCTTCTATTTTTGGTTCCAGAAAAGCCAGAAAATGAATATTCTCGGAATTGGACCGGACAAAAGCCAAAGTCGATATTTTACCGGAAGACTCATGGAGCCAGAAGACGAGACGGAGAGGGGCCAGGGGCTGGCCACACCACCTGGTGGCGCGGGCCAAGCCAGGCTATGCCAGGGGGTGGTGTGGGCCCCTCCGGCCTCCACCGACCTTGCCCTTTCGCCTATAAGAAGCCTCCGATGAGAAAACCCTAAATCGAATATCTCCAGCCATGAAAAGTTCCACAGCACCGCCTGATGGCTCAATGCACGGCGCGTGACAAGTGCTGGTGCGGTGTTGATGTAGAGCTTGTTGGGAACCCCAAGAGGAAGGTATGATGAGCACAACAGCAAGTTTCCCTCAGTTATGAAACCAAGGTTTAATCAAACCAGTAGGAGCAAGGAAACACCCCAAAGGTGTTGCTAGCTGAGCCTTGGCAGGGCTCACTACCGGTGCTAGTAGCAACGTGGAGACCTGCACAACACAACCACAGAACTTTGTCCCCAACTTGCGATGAGATTGTCAATCTCACCGTGTTTTGCGGAAAACAAAGGATTAAACGTATCGAATGGAAAGAAGTAATAGTTTGCAGAAAGTAAACACAAAGAAGTAAACAGTTTATAGATTGTATGTAAAGAAAAAGGACCGGGATCCATAGTTCACTAGAGGTGGCTCTCCTTAAGATAGATAACATGCTGGGTGAACAAATTACAGCGGGGAAATTGACAAACATCGAGAAAGCAATACATGCATATACTAATCATCTTGAGTCCTTTGGAACTTGATTGGGCATTACAACATTATACATAGACCGCCATCCAACTGCATCTATGAATAATAATCCACCTTCAGGTTATCATCCAAAACCCCTCCAGTATTAAGTTGCAAGCAACATATTATTGCTTTACGAACTGCGTGTAAAGTAAACAATACGATTGTTCTATGAACAAAGGATTGTTGTTTTCTCCCTAGTAGCAACATCACATCTAGTACCTTAGAGATTTACATCACTTCCCAGTTACGGAGGCATGAACCCACTATCGAGCATAAATACTAACTCTTGGAGTTGCTAGCATCTACTTGGCCAAGATAGCTACTAACAACAAAAAGCATGCAAGAGCACAAATAACAAAGACATGGTAGAATCAATAATCAATCTGAAATAGCATCTCAATATCCATCGGATCCCCGCAAACACAACATGTATGGATACAAATAGATGATGTTGATCATGAACGGAGCTCACAAGATCTAAACATGAAAGCACAAAGGAGTCGAACCAGCCATCTAGCTACTACATGGATCCGTAGTCCAAGGATGAACTACTCACGCATCACACCGGAGCCTTGCATGGTGATGAAGAAGGCCTCCAGGGTGAATTCCCCTCTCCAGCAGGGTGCTGGGAAGAGCTTCAGATCCCTCTTGATCTAGGGATGGAGATGACGGCGGCTACAGACTCTTTTGTGGATTTTTGATCGGGAACTTAGGGTTTTTGTCCCGAGGGCATTTTATAGGCGGAAGGGGAGGCCGGGGGGTGCCAGGGGCCAGCACACCACCCCTTGGCGCGGGCCAAGCCTGGCTGCACGGCCAGGTGGTGTGGCCGGCCTCTGGCGCCTCTCTGTCTCGTATTTTGGCATCTGATGACTTCCGGAAAAATAGGCATTTTGGCTTTTGTCCCGTCCAATTCCGAGAATATTCATTTTCTAACTTTCCTGGAACCAAAAACAGTAGAAAACAGGCAGCTAGCACAGTGGCTCTTGTTAATAGGTTAGTCCAAGAAATCATATGAAAAGTGCTCCAAAGTGTGGACAAAACACAAGAAAGTGGATAAAACCAAGCATGGAACATCAAAAATTATAGATACATTTGCAATGTATCACCCCTGCCACTGAAGGGGAGATTCGGGGGACAGAAAGTCTCTATTCCGGCACCCTGCCGGGACGGGGAAGTGCCCCCGGAGCCATCTCCACCGATCTCCACCACCATCTCCATTGTCGTTGCTGATTCCCATGATGATGAGGGAGTAGTTCTTCCTCGAGGCTAAGGGTTCTACCAGTAGCTATGTGTTCATCTCTCTCTCTCTATGAATGATCATATTGTGATCATGAGCTTTGTAATCAAGTAGATCTACTTTGCTACTCAAGTGCTTTAATAGATCTGTACTCTCCCCATGTGTGTGAAAGTGACAGCATGCACACCATGGTGGCACTTAGGCTAGAGATTACAATTACTTGTTATGAGTTATATTTGGAGTTGGATGTTTCTATGAAATTGTGGTATTTGTTGGAACCATCTAGTTCTCAAGGTGACATTGTGGGGTTATCTAGATGCAGAAAGCAAACTTTGAGGTGTGTTGTTATATCCCTACCATGGATTAGAGTGTCCAACCGAAGAGTAGTTCAGAGTAGTATCATAAAGAGAAGATATTTATATGAGAGTGTTCACTAGTGAAAGTATGATCCCTAGGCCTTGTTTCTAAGCATTGAAACACCGTTTGCAACTAGACATGTTACATGTTTGCTTGCTGCCATCTTTATTTCAGTTTGCCTTTATTCTCTTCCACGCCATCAAAGTGTTTTTTTGGCACCATTGTCTTATATCCATACCACTTGTATTTCACTATCTCTTCGCCGAACTAGTGCACCTATACACCTGACAAGTGTATTGGGTGTGTTGGGGACACAAGAGACTTCTTGTATCTTGATTGCAGGGTTGCTTGAGAGGGATACATTTGACCACTTCCTCCTTGAGTTCGATAAACCTTGGGTGATCCACTTAACGGAAACTTGTTGCTGTTCTACAAACCTCTGCACTTGGAGGCCCAACAACTGTCTACAAGAATAGAAGTGCGTAGACATCAAACTATTTTCTGGCGCCGTTGCCGGGGAGGTAAGTTAAAAGGTACTCACATCCTCCGGTGTGAGTGCTCGAAGTTATTTCCTTTAGATTCTGCAATTTTGTCTTTTTTTCTTGTTTTCACTAGTTAGGCTTAATGGAAAAAAAAAATTAGAGAGCTTTTTAGTATTTTTCCTAATGTAGAACATGAATTGTCTGAAAAGAAATTTAAAAAACCCATGGAACTTTCTTTGCATGCTAATAGCAATGTTATTAGTATGAATCTTTTGAACACCTTTGTTACTAATGCTATGGAAACGTCTAAGATTGGGGAAGTTAGTTTTTATGAAAATGATCTATTTAGTTCCCCAGCTGAAAGCATCTCTTTTAAAATACCTATAAAAATTGTTGAACGTGTTATGAACAACTCTTATTTGGGAGATGGAACTGTCCATCCTAGTGATCATTTACTCTTTATACACTAATTATGCGAGTTGTTCAAGTGTGCAGGTATTTCAATGAACCAAGTTAACAGGATGCTATAACCTTTTTCACTTAAGGGCAAAGCAATGGAGTGGTATGAGATACTAGATGATCCACATCATTTGGAATGGGAGGAACTTGAATCTCTCTTTTACTCTAAATTTTATCCTCCTCATGGAATTCATAAAGATAGGAATTACATTTATAATTTTCATCCACATGATGGAGAAATTATTGCCCAAGCGTGGGGGAGATTGAAGTCACTAATGCTCAAATGTCCCATTCATGAGCTCCCCAGTAATATTGTTATTAATAATTTCTATGCAAGGCTTTCAGGACATTATAGGGACTATCTAGATACTTGTTTAGAGGGATCCTTCACAAGTAAGGAGGTCAAAGCTAAGTGGGATCTTCTTGAAACAATTCAAAGCAATACCGAAGATTGGGATAACGACAAAGGTAAAGAACCAGGTATAAACTATGAGTATGATTGCATTAAGTCTTTCGCTAAAACTGCTGATTTTCAAGAGCTTAGTGCTAAATATGGTATTGATCCTCAAATTCTTATTGATTGTTTTAGATCCTTTACTTCTCATATTAATGCTCCTAAAGAAAAATGGGACATGTACCATGATCCTTTTTAAAAATGGGAAATTGTTATTAATGATAGCAATAAACATGCTCAAACCTCTGAAAGTACTATTTCTTATAAGCATGTTAATTTTTGTGGAATACATAGACCTTGTGAGAATAATCAAATTTAAGAAGAATATTGTATCACCCACATGAATGAAAAAACTAGAACGTGGTATAGGGCTCTAAATGATCTTGGTAAAAAAGTGTGTGCCCTCTATCCTTTTATTTGTGAACTTTGCTTTGAAGTGGGTCATGTCAATTTTCAATGCTCAGGCCATAATAATAGCCCTTCTAATCCAATGAGTACTGCAAGTTTGTATTGTGATGACATGATCACTCCTAATCAGTATGATGAACTTACATTATTTTTGGGGTGTGAAGAATTATCAAGAAAAACTTCTTTGGTAGATATGAGTGCTTTTGATATGAATAGCATCCTGCATGGTTATCATATTTATTGTGTTGATAATTGCCACACAAATACTTACATACAAAATATTATAAATGATGAGGTTTTACCAAAATATGACAGGACCAATATGTGTTTTGATCTTATTAATGAAAAGGAGGAATCCTCCAAAGTTTCTTCTATTGTCTCTAACAATAAACCATGGAATATGGAGAAGCCTCCTTTCAAGCCTCTCCCTCCTAAAGAGAAGAAGAAAAAGAAGAAAAGGAGGAGTAAAAGGAGAGAGGAAACGATATTTTCCCCTAAGCATGTTGCTCCTATTATAGTTTTTGATGAGTCTGAACTTGATGATGTTCCTATGCCTGTTACCTATAGTAGTGATCATGATTGGGAAAAGCACACTGATACGTCCATTTTGCATCACTATTCTATATCATAATTTATTGTTATCCATTGATATATTTCATATTAAGAGATGATACTTATGTTATTTCATCTGTTTTTGCATGGTTGATGACTTTTGGAGCATGGACCGCTGTAGTCAGGATTCTGATGGAAAAGGTGCTATTTGGAGGAAAAATTCGTGAAGATAAGAAAATCCGGGAAAATACATGGAAAATCCTATTTTTCTAGAAGACGAAGAAATCCAGAAGGGGAAGTGGAGATGGGCCACAGGGGCCCCACACCACCCCCTAGCGCGGGCCACCCCAGGTCGCGCCACCAGGTGGTGTGGCCGCCCTGGTCCACTCCAGCCTCTCCCCTCTGGCGTATATTATCCTCTCTAAACCCTAAGACTCAGAGAGCAACCACAGAAAGATTCTTCCGCCTCTGCGGGGTGGAAAACACCGAGAGAGAAAGATCTCTCCGGCAGATAGAATAATACCGGGGGAACTCCCTCCCGGAGAGGGGAGATCGTCGCCATCAACACCACCATCAGGCTATACTTCATCGGGATCATCATCATCATCACCATCATCACCTCCACTAGCACCATCATCACCACCTCATACCGCTGTAACAATTGGGTTGAATCTTGCATAGTTCTTAGGGGAAACTTTCTCGGTGTTGATTACTCCTTGTAGTTGATGCTATTGAGTGAACCATTGAATTATCGTTTATGTTCAGATTGTTACATATCATTATATCATCTCTGATCTTGATCCATATGATGTCTTGTGAGTAGTTCGTTTTGTTCTTGAGGACATGGGAGAAGTCATGTTGTTAGTAGTGGAATAGTGTTGAGAAAGATTCAATGGTTTGATATTTAAGTTGTGGTGTACTTTTTCTAGTGGTGTCATGTGAACATCGACTACATGACACTTCACCTATATGGGCCTAGGGGAATGCATTGTGTATTTGGCTACTAATCGTAGGGGTTGCCGGACAGAAACCTGAACCCCCGTTAGGAAACCATTGCATAAGGGACGTCAGGGTCTTAGAGTTTAAAGCTGTGGTTAGGTTTCTACCTTAATTACTTTCTTGTACTTGCGGATGCTTGCAAGGGGTATAATCACAAGTATGTATTAGTCCTAGGAAGGTCAGTACATTAGCACAGGTTCACCCACACAACACTTATCAAACTAAAGAAGATTAATCAACTATATGAAGCGAAAGCATTTGACGATATTCCCATGTGTCCTCGAGAACGTTTGGTTATCTTAAGTAATACAACCGGCTTGTCCTTTGCTAAAGAAAGGATTGGGCCACGTGTTGCATTTATTCTTTTTGTCTTTTATCTACTCGTATTTTATTTACCTGCATTATCAAAAACCCCTAAAAATCTGTTTGCTAAGTATTTACAGAGAATTCCTGCTCCTAGCCACTCGCCAACACCTTCTGCTCCTCGTTTGCTTTGACACTCTTACTTATTGAAAATATTGCGATACACCCCCTATACTTGTGGGTCATCAAGAATATTATTTGGCGCCGTTGCCGGGGAGTGAAGCGCTATTGGAGAGTGGAACTGGTAAAGGAAACTTCTGCTATGAGTATTGTTTATTTCTGTTAGTTGCTTTATTTTCATTATGGATAATTCACTCAGTTTCTTATTTTGTAATGCTACTACCACTGCTAAGGTAGTAGATGAACCACCACCTGCTGAGAATGATGTTGGGTCCGCAACATAGAAAACAAAAAAATTCCTACGATGAGAACTATACGCCAAGATCTATCTACTAGGTACAAAGCAATGGGTGGACATACATCCAACGAGAACTTACCCTCGAAGACAACGAGTTTTGTTAACGAGTAGGAACTCGTGGTTGATGTAGTCGTACACTTGCCGATCCCAAGATCGTGAGGAAGTCCGAGCGCCGCAACTCAGCAGCGCATCCGTACTCACATACACGTTCAAGCCACCGGACAACCTCCACCTCCTCGCTCCAGCGATCCAGCGGAAGCAGCAACTCCTTCCAGACGAAATGCCACCGGGAACATGTATCTCGCTAATCCGAGACCATGGGGGAATAATTCTAGAGGGGGAGAGAGATCCTTCACAAGGAGGTGTAAGGATGAAGGAGGGAATGGGTGGCCTTTTATAGGAGGAGGGGGGTGCCCCTCCTCTCCATGGCTGGTGCATGGGGGGGGGGACCCCTCACCTCCCCCATTCATGTGGTGGTAACCCCTCCACATTAAAGTGCCTCTTCACATTCCCTTTTAAAGTCTCCACTTTAAATGCATTAAAATTCTCCAAGTTTAATGCTCTCTAATTTAATAAAACTCTTTTATTAAGTTTATTCAGAATTTTGTTAATTACTTTTATTAACAAACATTCACATATAGCCCCTTGCAATATTTCAATATCACATGCAGAACCACTTTCTGCAATTTCACCCGAAACAATTTCCGGTTTCTATTGAAACAATTCCTGCGCTTTGCAATTCTTTAAATTGAAACATATGTGCTCCAAAATGGTGTCTGGTAACTCTTAAGTGTGTCACCCTACGGTTCACGAATAATGCAGACATGATCGAGACCCTTCTCCGATCAATAATCAGCAGCGGGACCTGGAGATCCGTACTGACTCCTACACATTCAACGATGACTTCTGTGATCGTGAGAACCTTTAACACTTGTAACTAAATCCCTTTGTCTCACGATATATTACATGTCCGAGATTCGATCATCGTTATCTCCATACCTAGTTTGATCTCATTCCCGTGATATAACATTCTAGTGATCACATCACTTGCTTGCAAGCTATCTCAATGTGATATCACCGAGAGGGCCTAGAGTATATCTATCCGTCATCGGGATTGACAAATTCCACTCTTGATCCATGAGCCTCAACATAACACCTTCGTAGTACTGAACCCATCTTTATAGTCACCCTGTTACGGTGTGACGTTTGATGTTATCAAGATACTCTTCCGGTGTTAGCAATTAACATGATCTCATGGTCTAAGGATAAAGATTACTTCATATGATGTTATAGCAATATAAACATAATGACTTGATTGTAATGCTATACTTCGGATGAATGTTCATCACATCATTCCACCAATGGTGTGACCTTGTTATTAACAACATCCAATGTCCATGATCAGGAAACCTTGATCATCTTGTTAATCAACAAGCTAGTCTATAAGAGAGGCATAACTAGGAACCCTTTTTGTTTATTAAACACACATGTATTGATGTTTCCGATCAATACAATTATAGCATGCAAAATAAACATTTATCATAAACATGGAATAAGATAATAACCACTTTATTATTGCCTCTTGGGCATATTCCTTGATCTCCACTTGCACTAGAGTCAATAATCTAGTTTGAAAAACTTTGCATATTGAACACCTATGGCTTTCTGGTGTTGCATATACGCTATTGCTAGTGGTTAACATAATCACCGGATCTGACAGTTTCAGGTCCGTGTGTATTTGCATGTCTTTGCGTCTCTACGCATCACTCATTCTCAAATGAGACGACTTTGTATAAATTTGGTCCTTTGGTGAGACCTTTAGTTCGTTCTGGTTAAAATATGTTGATATTATTGTCACACAATATATCTTCATAGTATTAGCCCACTTTGAACCACACCTAGTTTGATAACAAACTACTTAACACAAATGCCCTCCTATGCTGCTACTATAGCAATCATATACTTAGCCTTTTTGTTGTAGTATCCGTCACAATGTCTCAACTTTGGAACTCATCCAAATCCATCATGGAACATCCTTTCCATTATATTGTGCCACCCATAGTCTAAATTGAGATAAATTTAACTTGTATCTTGTGACAAAACTAGTATCAATGTAACACTTTACAATGAACTACCTTTAACTATTTGTCACTTATACATGATATATTCTTAGTTCTTCCAAAGCTCATAAGAATATCTTTACTATTGTCCAATGATCATCTTATGGATCATTCTGGTATGTGCTCATAACATTTAGAGCATAGGACATTCTGGATATATACATATCACGGTATAATCGATCAAAATCTTCATGTGATTTTACTCACCAAGTGTTGGAACACTTGAATCTTGATACAATCCTTTCCATGCAGCAAGAACCTTTCTTGTTGTTTCCATATTGAACCCTTTCAATATCTCATATATGTATGTCTGGCACAACCATATTAGCGCCTCAATCTATCCATATAGATATTGATGCCTAATATTCTGGTTTTGCCCAAGTCTTTCATCGAAATCTTATTTTAATGAAATTCTTAACTTGTGTCAATACAAGATACATCATTTCCAATCAACAATATGTCCTCTACATAATGTATTAGAAATATGTCTCAGCGCTCCCACTTAATTTCTTGCAAATGCAAGCATCTTCATCATCTCCGATGAATTTAAACTCTTTTAACAGTTTCATCATGGTGAAGATTCCAACTCCGCTATGCTTACTTCAACTATTGAAATTTGCATGCCCTTTTAGCATACTTTGAATTAACAAAACCCTTCGGACCATGTCATGTACACATCCTAGGTAACCGTTCTATTAGAAGAACCTTGTTTTGTTTATTCAACTACCATATACCAAATTATATGTAGTGGTTGCTACATTAATCCGTCAAGACTATATATCGCTATGAAAGATCAAATCTTGTCATAGTCAACTCCTTGAACATTGTCATAAACTTCTTTCCGACATGTCGACTATTTCATAGATGTTAAACATCCATGTCTATTTCTTTATAGATCCAAACACGACCGATAGGCTTTACGCCTTTTTAGAGGGTCTTCCAAGTTCAGAAACTTGATTTCTCGTGTATGGATACTATCACGGATTCTATGACTTCTAGTCATTTTATGGAGTCAGGGCCCATCATCGCTTCTTTGCATGCAGTCGGTTCATCATTGTCAAAACAATAATGACTTGTTTATCAAATCTTACTATTTGATTCTTACCGACCCACACGGTTCAATAGGAACTCTAATCTCCGAGATCACACCCTTTGTAATCATGGGAGCCATGAACAATGTGGCTGCCACCGGGACACTTTCCGGCGCTGTGCTACTTAGCGCATATAGCTAAGGTTCAACAACCTTATCAAAGTTCTATTGTCCTCCCACTTAACTTTTCGCGAAAAATTCCTTCTCAAGAAACTTGACGTTCCAAGTAACAAACTCTTTTGTCCTTGGTGTTATGGAGAAATTCCCAACAAATCCTTTGGGATAACCTACAAAGACGTGCTTATCCGACTTTGGTTGTAAACATTTTACTTATGCATAGCATACCAAAATTTAAGAAAAGACAATTCAGGTTTTATCCCAAACCATAACTTATATGGTGTCATTTCAACGGATCACGATGGTGCTCTTTTCAGTGTAAAAGCGGTAGTCTCTAAAGCTTCAATCCTTAAAACATAATGGCAGTTTTATAAATGACACCCTTGATCTTACCATGTCAAACATGGTTTGATTTCATCTCTCGAATATGCCATACTGTTATGGTTTACCAGAAAACACAAATCATGGAACAATTCCTCAAATCTTAAGTGTTTTGCTAAACAGGTAACTCAAATATCTTCCTTTATGATCAAATCATAAACTCTTTTATTTTCTTGTTACAATGTTTTTCACTTCATCTTGAAAGTCTTTGAACAATTTTCAAATGTTTAATACTTCTTCCTTATTAAGTAAATATATAGATATATTCACTCAAATTTCTGGAGAAAGCATATAAAGCAAAAAGATCCATCGCATATGGCTACATATAATGGACTATATACATCAATATGTATAATATCCAATAAGTTAGTCATCCGTTCCTCTTTGGCCTATAGACGGAGTTTCAATTATCTCGAGGAAAGTTTCACAAGCGTCAATTGATCAAAATCAAAGACTCCAAAAATCCATCAACATGGAGTTTCTTCATGTTTTCTTTCCAATATAATTTAAACAGCGATGTCACTTCATAAGTGATTTTTCAATCATTTGTCTTGCGACATTTTAGCAATAGTGTTTATGGATGTGATTTCTCCCACTAGACTTGTAAAAGTTCATCCATCCTTTATGGAATACGGTAATTATTTGAACAACCATTGTTCTCGTATACCGGAACAAAATAACAATTATTTAAACAAATCTTGAAGGCCAGGTTTGACGACAACGAAAAACACAATAACATTTTATTTGTTTTCGATGAACATCATCACTTATTCTCTTGCTAGTTACTTAGGCCATTGCAGTTCATGAATTGCGTTGTCCTATATGACACTTCATACCAACCAATTCGGTATCCAATACCGGTATCCAATACGTCAAAACCACATTGTTTAACAAGCAAGGAATACAGCCATAACATGTATATCTTCTATATATATCTAAGTTGGACATCTCCAACCTTTTCTTTTCTGCCAAATATTTTATATATTCTCTTTCAACATTTCCTTTTACTTTTAAAGGAATCTATCAACATCAATAGTGGTGTTATTCACATGACACATAGTACAAAGCATATATAGTCAAACACTAATACCTTTGGACTTGCACTTTGAAGTGGATCACCATCATCAAATGTTTGGCATTCTTTCAAAAATCCATTCTTTAGTAATCTTTTAGTGTAGTAAACATTTTACTTACATCTTCTTTTCATCCTTATCATGACAACTTTCATGATCAAGCTACTATAGCCTATAAGGATGAATCGTGAGTATAATGTTAGTTCCAAAATCCTTTTTGGGAGATCCGGATGCCTAGGATCTCCATCCTTCACAATTTCTCATACAATATGAGAACATGTATTTTGCTAAATTATACTCTATCATAATGCAACCAAAAACATTGTTTCAGATATCACAATATCTTTCACACATGATGGTTTCTGAAACAATTCTTTCAGCTCCTAGATAACCTTGATATTAAAACAACTTTTGAATATCAATAATCATGGAGGCAAACATGATACTTTAGATACTAACATTGGAATTCTTACTCTTGATTTAATACTACTTATTAAACCTCATAGAGTTTGCTGAAAGTTTGCAATAGGACTTCTAAACTTTAAATTGACATTCAAAACAATACGATACCAGTTCGTAAAGTAAATATCCAGAATTCTATAGTTCTATTATATCAATTAAAACTAAGCATAAGGTGGTGAATAGACGCCAATGATTACAACAAATTATGCAAATTCACTTCGATTTAGTATATGACAAATTGAGTTTGACTAATCCAAATTAGAAATGAACTCCCACTCAAAAACGACATCCCTCGTGCCTTTTTGGTGATTACATGAACCAAATCTACTACACCAAGTCCGATCATCACGTGAGTCGGTGTAGCTTCAAAGGCGAGCTTCTATATGGGCATCATATCAACTATATGACTCATACTTAACCTTTCGGTCCGTGTTCCGAGGCCATGTCTGTACATGCTAGGCTCGCCAAGTAAGAACCTTAGTACTCGTGTGTGTAAAACTATCTTACACCCGTTGTATGAAAGCGTAGAGTCGAGTACACCCGACCATCACGTGATGTCTCGAAACACGATCCATAGAACAGTGCATACTTAAGGAAGAACACATTTTATCTTGATATCTAAATGAGGGATCATCTTACAATGCTACCAAAAGCGCAAAACTAGCAGTATAAGATGCTAACATCTATGTGTAAAGTGAGATGATATGGTCCATGCATTTGATCTCTATCATTTGCATCGTGGTATGATCTCTATCATTCCTTTGTGTGTAAGGCCAAGTTCTATGGAACTTACACGTTGAATGTGTTGTAAGAGTATCTATCATACATCTACTTACAATAATACCATATCAAGAAACTAGCCTAGCAACAATCTAAACTAGACGCCTCTAATTTATCAATTGCAGGTTTTACGTGGCTTAGGGCTTTCGGAGATAGAACCGTTATTACCTACGAACATGAACCACAACGAGGATAACCAAGTTACTAGCAACTCGTTGTAAATCAGATATTGACTATAGTAGGAGAGATGACACCGCCACCACTTATGCAAAACAAGTTGCATGTCAGTCGTGGAACCGGTCTCATGTACGATGACATGTAAGGTTGGTCCGGGCCGCTTCATCCCACTATGCCACCAATATCCAAAATACATAGAAGATGCAATAACATGATCATCATCGCCCACATATAAACATATGTGTACTACCCATGCAAAGCACCTACGCATAGATCAGGCTCTGATACCACTGTTGGGTCCGCAATATAGAAAACAAAAGAATTCCTACAATGAGAACTATACGCCAAGATCTATCTACTAGGTACAAAGCGACGGGTGGACATACATCCAACAAGAACTTACCCTCGAAGACAACGAGTTTTGTTAATGAGTAAGAACTCGTGGTTGATGTAGTCGTACACTTGCCGATCTCAAGATCGTGAGGAAGTCCGAGCGCCACAACTCAGCAGCACATCCATACTCACACACACGTTCAAGCCACCAGACAACCTCCACCTCCTCGCTCCAGCGATCCAGCGGAAGCAGCAACTCCTTCCAGACGAAATGCCACCGGGAACATGTATCTCGCTAATCCGAGACCATGGGGGAATAATTCTAGAGGGGGAGAGAGATCCTTCACAAGGAGGTGTAAGGATGAAGGAGGGAATGGGTGGCCTTGTATAGGAGGAGGGGGGGTGCCCCTCCTCTCCATGGCCGGTGCATGGGGGGTGACCCCTCACCTCCCCCATTCATGTGGTGGTAACCCCTCCACATTAAAATGCCTCTTCACATTCCCTTTTAAAGTCTCCACTTTAAATGCATTAAAATTCTCCAAGTTTAATGCTCTCTCATTTAATAAAACTCTTTTATTAAATTTATTCAGATTTTTTTAATTACTTTAATTAACAAACATTCATATATAGCCCCTTGCAATATTTCAATATCACATGCAGAACCACTTTCTGCAATTTCACCCAAAACAATTTCCGGTTTCTATTGAAACAATTCCTGCGCTTTGCAATTCTTTCGTCTGAAACATATGTGCTCCAAAATGGTGTCCGGTAACTCTTAAGTGTGTCACCCTACGGTTCGCGAATAATGCAGACATGATCGAGACCCTTCTCCGATCAATAATCAGCAACGGGACCTAGAGATCCGTACTGACTCCTACACATTCAACGATGACTTCTATGATCGTGAGAACCTTTAACGCTTGTAACTAAATCCCTTTGTCTCGCGATATATTACATGTCCGAGATTCGATCATCGGTATCTCCATACCTAGTTTGATCTCGTTACCGACATGCACTCTTTTCTCGTTCCCGTGATATAACATTCTAGTGATCACATCACTTGCTTGCAAGCTATCTCAATATGATATCACCGAGAGGGCCCAGAGTATATCTATCCGTCATCGAGATTGACAAATTCCATTCTTGATCCATGAGACTCAACATAACACCTTCGTAGTACTAAACCCATCTTTATAGTCACCCTGTTACGGTGTGACGTTTGATGTTATCAAGATACTCTTCCGGTGTTAGCAATTAACATGATCTCATGGTCTAAGGGTAAAGATTACTTCGTATGATGTTATAGCAATATAAACATAATGACTTGATCGTAATGCTATACTTCGGATGAATGTTCATCACATCATTCCACCAATGGTGTGACCTTGTTATTAACAACATCCAATGTCCATGATCAGGAAACCTTGATCATCTTGTTAATCAACAAGCTAGTCTATAAGAGAGGCATAACTAGGAACCCTTTTTGTTTATTTAGCACACATGTATTGATGTTTCCGATCAATACAATTATAGCATGCAAAATAAACATTTATCATAAACATGGAATAAGATAATAACCACTTTATTATTGCCTCTCGGGCATATTCCCTTCAAATGATACTTTTGAAATACCTACAAGAATTATTGATCGTGTTATGGATAACTATTATGTTGGAGATGGAACTGTCCATCCCGGTGATCATTTGCTCTTTATACACGAATTATGCGGGTTGTTCAAGTGTGCAGGTATTACTACAGATCAAGTCAAGAAGAAGTTATTCTCATTATCACTGAAAGGAAGAGCTGAGGAATGGTATAAGCTGCCGAAGAATGGCCAAGCTCTTGAATGGGAGGAAATAGTAGCTCTCTTTTATTCAAAGTTTTATCCTCCTAGTGAGATTCATAAAGATCGGAATCAAATATACAACTTTTGGCCTCTTGATGGAGAGAGTACAACTCAAGCTTGGGGGAGATTGAAGTTACTAATGCTCAAATGTCCCATTCATGAGCTCCCCAACAATATTACTATCAATAACTTTTATGCAAGGCTTTCTCTTCATGATAAGGATTTATTGGATAACTCTTGTGCTGGATCATTTACACGCATGGAAGAAGAAGCTAAATGGGATCTTCTGGACCGTATTCAAGACAATGCTAAAGCATGGGAGAATGACAAAGGAAGAAAGTCAGGTATAAATTATGATTATGAATGCATTGAATCTTTTATGGGAACTGATGACTTTCAAAATATTAAAAATGCTTATGGTCTAGACTCTCAAGCTATTGCATCTTATTTTAAGGCTTTTGCTTCCTATATTGAAGTTCCTAAAAAGAAGTGGAATAAGTATCATGAACCATATAAAGATGTTTCTAAGTGTGCTCCTGCAAGAAATACTGAAGTTTATACTGCTAATCATGCTTTACCTGAACCTTACATTGAGAAAATACCTTTCTAGTTAAGATAAAGGGACATTCTATGATAGCTAGTATGGTTAATGAAAGTACAAGTAAAGTTGTTGAACCTGATGAACAAAAAAATGATGAACCTATAATAGCAAATGTGAAAGTCTTTGTCACTAAATATGTGGAAGATGGACACACTATCCTTTGTAAGGATATCCCTAATATTATTTCACAAAGTAGTGTTATGAGAGCTAGTGTCTCTGTGCTTTCTGTTAGGATAAATGATCATTGCTACAATGGTTCTTGTGATAGTTATATCATTAAATTTATGCGTGATACTGAAAGATATTATGAGAGAGGAAAGACTGTTCTAATGCATCTCAATAATATCAAGTTTCCTCGTTTTATGCTTAAAGTCTTTATGTTGCACTTGTTTTGCCTTCCTATGTTTGCAGCTTCTGGTTTCAACAATTTGTTTGTTTACAAAATTCCCTTGCATAGGAGGTGGGTTAGACTTAAACATGTGTATTTTTTTCTTCTTAATGCTCTCTTTCACTTCAATTCATATTCTTATGAGAGCATCATTAAAATTATCATGCCCATCTTAATGGCTATAAAGAAAGAGCTTTTTGGGAGACAACCCAATATATTCTTGCTTTCAGTTTGTTTTTGTTTATTTGAGTCTTGGAAGTTATTACTTCAGTGATAACCTCTCCTTATCCTTTTTTTTGGTTTTTGTGTCAAGATCAACCTCTAATGAGAGAGAAGTAAGATTTGGGGAAGTTACTGTCCCGAAACAGATTTTTGTGCTTCACCGTAAAAATTCGTGAGAGATCTCTGTATGTCGGATTGAGCTGTAAGTTTTTTTGCTTCTGCCCAAGGTTATTATTTAACTTTCGTTAGATTTGCACTTTTTGATTTGAGTAATAGAAGATTTTCGAAAAAATTGATCTCTACCTGCTCGTCTGTTTTGACAGATTTTGCCACTCTTGCATTTGCTTCTTAAATCGATTTCCTTTTTTAATTATTTTTGGGTTTTCGGAAGGAGTTGCTACAGTGGCTTATGTTTTGATGGATTTCAGTTGAATTTGAACCTAAAAGGTTTATTTACCTCACTTATACTAATGTTGCTAATGAGAATTGTGTGAAGTTTTGTGTGAAAGAAATTTCCAGGTTAGTGGAGAAAATGGTGTAATAAGAAAGTGAAAGGTTTCATGACTCAAGCAATATGTGTATGAAGGTGAAGATATTTATGTAATTCAAGTGGTGACTCCGGAAGAATCTACTAAATGCCAAATTCAGAGACCTACAGAGTCCGTTTTCGAATAGGAAACAGTTCTGGTAAGAAAAGTTCCGCGAAAATTCTATCCAGCTATATTTTTGCAATTTTTATCTGACAAGGAAATCTATGAAGTGAAAGAGGGATGGAAACAGAGCCAGGGTGGCTCACACCACCCCCTGGCGCGGCCCCCCTGGTCGTGCCAGTAGGTAGTGTGGCCGCCCCGGACTTTGTCTCCGACCTGTTTTCTCCTAGTACCTTCCTTTTGTTGTAAAACTTCGTAATATATAATCCCTCGGATCCCCTGAGGTTCATATATCGTGTTCTCGTCGTGTTTTAGTTTCGATATGTTTCTGCTAGGAGCTATTTTTGAAGGTTAGAAGCACAATGGTATTCGCCAAGGATAAGGGAAAGGAGCCTATGGAGGAGGATCTCCAAGACCCCGGGCAGGAGAAGGAGATCAAGAGTGAAGATGAAGAGGAGGCAAAACAAAGCCAACATCCGCACACTAGCACTACCATTGCAAGCATTGGAGTGGTGGCAAAACCTGCTAGGATCAGAAGGATTGCACGGATGTCAACTGGAGGGAAACCTCCGTGTCACTGTTTGGCTCCACAGTCACTTCCTCCATGCACCAAGAATACTTTCCATACCCTTATCCATGAGCATCAATACCAGAATATGCCCAAGGAGAAACTACCCTCCAATTGGGATTTGCCTCGTTCTAGCCATGCAGGAAAAGAAGACTTCAAGGAGGAAGAGTGGGGAAAGAATCGCAAGAGCTAGAATTCGCAACCCGACATGATCATGAGCCGCATTGAGCAAAACTCAGAGTTGATTCGTACTCTCACCTTCGAGATTGAGGACTTGGGAAAATTGATCAAAAAGCTCATCGAGAGAATACCACCACCACCGAAGGAGTAATTCATCATCAGGTTTTGGCACCCCTTGGTTTGTTCCAAGCTTGGGGGAGTGTCGCGGTATCATATCACTATCTTCTATCTTTTTACCATTTTAGTAGAGTCATATCATGAATAGAGAAGTTATCATGTAGGATGGTTTGCATTATGGAAGTGTCCCCCTCTCGTTAGATATCTATGTATCCCTTGGTGTGAGTTGTCGTTTTGGAATATTAATGAGACGTTCTATCATTTACTCTCTTGCATATCTTATATTAGTTTTCAATTCATGGTTATATGATTGATCTTGTTGTTAGTATTGGTATCACTTTGGGATCATTGAGTTAATTTAGTTGGTTTTGGCAAACCTGGCTCGGTCAATAGCAACACTATTTTGAGAATTGAATGAAAAAGATAAAAGTACTCTTAAGGAAATATAATTTCATCATCTTTCTTTCTTGATTTGCTCATAAGTTTAGTATTCTCTAGTTAAGATCTTTTGTGCTTCCAAGGAAGATTGCATGTTTGTTTTCATCACTTGTATGTTTGTTTGTTTCCTTCAACTCTTATGCTTGCTACCCAGCCTTGCTAGCCAAAAACCTGTACTGAGAGGGAATGCTTCTCGTGCATCCAATCCTTAAACCAAAACCTATGCCATTTGTGTCCACCATACCTACTTATTAGCATTATTGCAATTCCAAGTAAATTCATGTTTTTATCTACCTTCCAAATTAAACTTGTTATGTGAAGATTAGTGATTAAAGCTCTCATGAACTTGATGGCACACTTTACTTTCTTGCACTTAATAAAGTTGAACCATTGTGTCCATCTTTGTTGCGTATATGCTTGCGCTTTATAAGTTGAAGTTAGCAGAACCATGTATCATGGGGAATGCTTTCAACATTGCACTTATATTCCGTTGATATCATGATTCTTCTGCTTATGGATCCCGATGGTGTGAAATAAAATGGGAACTTGTAAGGTCATGGAGTTTGTATTTGTGTTAGAGAAACGCCTAGGCCGCTAGCCTAAGCCATGCCTAATCATGGTGGAAACCTGCAGCATAACCATAATGACCACTCTATATAGCATCCTCAATAAAAACCTATGCAAATCGCAAATAAAAGGATCGCTGAGATGCTCATTGTCTGCTTGCCTTGTCATTGTGATTATGGGATAGCTCCTGTATCATGTGCAAGGGGTACCTCACTGGTTCTCTATGATACATATGTATTTACAATGACAAGAGCTTACTTGTGACTGAAGTTGAGTAGCATGAGGTTCGGTACTCGTAAGTAAGGGGCATGAGATTTCAACTTATAACTTGTCAAGCATATCCTCTTAGTTGTGTCACTTTAACCTTAATCGCCTAAAGATGCCTATGATAGGGGCAATGAGAGCTGAAAGCTAGTAAGTACCATAATTTTTGGAAGCTCTTTATGAAACTTGAAATCCCTGCTTCCCTCTGTGAAGGGCCTTTCTTTTACTTTTTAGTTGAGCCAGTAAACCTATTCCCTTCTATCTCGGCAAGTATTTTGAGTTGTTGTGTTTCATTCATTCATATGATGATTTATCCAATCATGTATCTTATGTTCCTTGTTTTGCACATTGCTCTTATCTTAGTGTCTACTACTTTGAAAGCTATCATTGAAAATCAGTTATTTGTGAACTCCTGCAAATTGTCAACTATTCTTTGACCAAGAGCTAAGTTTGCCATTACCAATTATGATTTACTTTTATGTATCTTTATTGTGTTTCCTTTACTTATTGCAAGTTAAGTTATATAATAGTGAGTTGTGTCACTTTATTACCTCTCTGGATTGGGTTTTTTACTTTTATTAAAAAAAAATACTGCGATACACCCCCTATACTTGTGGGTCATCACACACTACTTTTGATATTGAAAATCTCTTTGGTACCAATTTTGAAAATGATGATATTAATAATTGTTGTACTATTAGTGCTATCCATGTTCCTTCCAAGGATGATATGTTTACAAATGAACACACTTTGGAAGATAACTATTCTATTGCTTATGATGAAACTATACCTCCAATATATGATGATTGCAATGATGAATATGATATTTTCAGTCCACCTACTATTGAGGAGAAAATTAATTATGATTACAATATGCCGCTTATCTTTGATGATTATGGTGATGAGAATAATAATGATAGCTATTTTGTTGAATATACTCCCACTACAATTAATAAAAATGACTATGTTTATGTGGGGAGTATTAATTCTTTTATGCATGTGGCTCATGATAAGAATGTTTCATATGATAGTTATATTGTTAATTTTATTCATGATGCTACTGAAAGTTATTACGAGAGAGGGAAACATGGTTTTATGCATCTCAATAATATTAAGTTTCCCCTGTTTATGTTGAAAGTCTTGAAGTTGCACTTGTTTTGCTTTACTATGCTTGTTGCTTTGTGCTTTCATGACTTGTTTCTTTACAATATTCCTATGCATAGGAAATGGGTTAGACTTAAATGAGCTTTGAATTTGCTTCTTGATGCTCTCTTTTACTTCTATTCATATTTCTTATGTGAGCATCTTCTCAAACTATTATGCCTAACTTAAAGGCGTTAAAGAAAAGTACTTATTGGGAGATAACCCAAAAGTTTTAGATGAGTCTTGGTAGTTAGTACCTCTGTAATAACCGGTCCTTATCCTTTTTATTTGCTTTTTGTGCCAAGAGTAACCTCTAATGAGAGAGAAGTAATGCTTGGGAAAGTTGCTGTCCCGAAACAGATTTTTATGCTTCACCGTACAAATTCGTGTAAAATCTCTGTACGTCTTTTTGAGGCGTGACTTTTTGGCTTCTGCCCTAGGTTGTTATCTAACTTTTGTTAGTTCAACACTTTTCGATTTGAGCAACAGAAGGTCTTCAAAAAAAATTGGTTTTTACCTGCTGGTCTGTTTTGAAAGATTTCTGCCATTATTTGCATTTGCTTCTTGTTGGTTCCTTTTTGAGTTCTCTTTGGGGAATTGAGCTTTTCAAGGGAAGTGCTACAGTAGCTTGTGTTTTAATGGAAGCTTTATTGGTGTTGAAACTGAATCCAAAGACTTATTATCTTGAGTGCACTAATGTTGCTAATAAAGATTGTGTGAAGTTTTGTATGAAGGAAGAATTTCAGGTGTATGGAGAGAATGATGTAATGAGATGAAGAATGGACTAAATCTCAAGCTTGGAGATGCCACCCGTGTCACCCCAAGAAATATCCAAGAAGTACAAGCGTCAAAGCTTGGGGATGCCCAAGGCATCCCCTTCTTCATCAATAAAATCCCCAGGTTTCTTCCAAACGCTTCATTTTTATTGTTTCCTGCACAGTTGTGTTGTTCTTGGAGCGTCTTTGTTTTTATTTTTGGTTTTCGTTTGCTTGGTTTTCTTAGTTTGCTGAATAAATTGGTTGGACCCCCTCTTTCATACATTAGTTTTCAAATAGTTTGGTTTGGATTGGAAAAGAGTAGGAAAGTTCATGCTTAATTGGTAAAGAGAGCTTGTTTTTGACTGTGGCCCATGCTTTGTCATGCCATGCTTGATATTGTTTTGGATTTATGCTTAGTGATCTTTGTTGTAGCATGACATGTTATAAACAACTGAGATTGCTTAATGTGCCTTGGAAGAATCATGCGTTGTTTTAGCATATTAAAGCATAGTATTGTGGTATTCTCCTTTGAGCTTTATTTGGGTTGACTTGGCGCATGCTCACACCATGTTATGACTATCCCAAGTCACCATAAGCCTTTATGATCCTTTAGTTTTCGACTTGTAATATCACTTTATGCTTTGATTAATGATGTTTTGTCGCTCTGCATGATTATGGCTATTATTGCTCTCTTAGTTGGTCGCTCCCAGTCTTTTGCTAGCCTCCATAACCAAGTGTGAGTTCCACTCATGCATCCAACTCCAAATAAAACCAAGTTATTCCAAAGAGTCCACCATACCTACCTATTAGCATTTGCTATTCCAAGTATATTCATGTTTTTATCTACCTTCTGAATTAAACTTGTTATGAGAAAACTAGTGAGTAAAGCTCTCATGAACTTGATGGCACACTTTACTTTCTTGCACTTAATAATCTTGAACCGTTGCGTCCATCTTTGTTGCGTATATGCGTTCACTTTATAAGTTGAAGTTAGCAGAACCATGTATCATGGGGAACGCTTTCAACATTGCACTTACTATTCCGTTGATATGATGATACTTTTGCTTATGGATCCCGGTGGTGTGAAATAAAAGGGGAACTTGTAATATCATGGAGTTTGTATGTGTGTTAGAGAAACGCCTGGGCCGCTAGCCTAAGCAATGCCTAATCATGGTGGAAACTTGCAGCATAACCATAATGAGTACTCTATGAAGCATCCTCAATAAAAACCTATGAAAATAGAAAATAAAAAGATCACTGAGATGCTCATTGTCTGCTTGCCTTGTCATTTTGATTATGGGATAGCTCTTGTATCATGTGCAAGGGGTACCCCGTTGGCAGTTCTCTATGATACATATGTACTTACAATGATAAGAGCTTACTTGTGACTGAAGTTTAGTAGCATGAGGTTCTGTACTCGTAAGTAAGGGGCATGAGATTTCAACTTATAACTTGTCAAGCATATCCTCTTAGTTGTATCACTTTAAGCTTAATCACTTCAAGATGCTTATGATAGGGGCAATGAGAGCTGAAAGCTAATAAGTATCATAATTTTTGGAAGCTCTTTATGAGACTTGAATCCCTGCTTCCCTTTATGAAGGGCCTTTCTTCCACTTTTATATTGAGTCTCTACCTTCTATCCTTAGGCACCAATTAAGAGAGCATAGTTGTCATTCTTAGTTCTATGTGCATTGTCAAAAAACTTATTCATTGATTCATAATGTTGATATTACTTGTTCTTGAACTATTTGTATCTAGTCACCCTTATGAACTTTGAAGGTGTCCTATGCATTTATGTTTTGCTACTCCATGAGGGACAAGCTGAATGCCACTATGCTATGTTTTCTATATGTGAAACAAACAAACGTCTTTCAATGCATTGCTATTCATGATCTTTGTTTGTATCCTTTCATGTTGCATGCATATTCACTATGTCTTATTGTCAGAACTTCATCTTTCATGCTCATGTTTAGAGTACTTTGATCCCAGCTTTCAATGCTTGCAAATGGTTTGATCTTGATTATGATGGTGCATGTCACCTCAAAAATTATTATTTTCTTTTTATCATTACCTACTCGAGGACGAGCAGGAGTTAAGCTTGGGGATGTTGATATGTTGCTAACGTATCTATAATTTTTGATGTTTCATGCTTGTTTTATATCTACTTTCTTATGTTTTGTCCACACTTTGGAGTTCTTTCACACATTTTCTGGAACTAACCTATTAACAAGATGCCATAGTGCCAGTTGCATGTTTTCTTCTGTTTTTGGTTCCAGAAAATCCAGAAAATGAATATTCTCGGAATTGGACCAAACAAAAGCCAAAGTCGATATTTTACCGGAAGACTCACGGAGCCAGAAGACTAGACGGAGAGGGGCCAGGGGCTGGCCACACTACCTGGTGGCACGGGCCAGGCCAGGCCACGCCAGGGGGTGGTGTGGGCCCCTTCGACCTCCATCGACCTTGCCCTTTCGCCTATAAGAAGCCTTCGATGAGAAAACCTGATACGTCCATTTTGCATCACTATTCTATGTCATAATTCACTATTATTCATTGATATATTTTGTATTGAGAGGTGATACTTATGTTATTTCATCTGTTTTTGCATGGTTGATGACTCTTGGAGCATGGACCGCTGCAGTCAGGATTCTGATGGAAAAGGTGCTGTTTGGAGGCAAAATTCGCGAAGATCAGAAAATCCGGGAAAATATATGGAAAATCCTATTTTTCAAGAAGACGAAGGAAGCCAGAAGGGGGGCTGGAGATGGGCCACAGGGGGCCCACACCACCCCTGGCGCGGGCCAGCCTAGGCCGCGCCACCAGGTGGTGTGGCCGCCCTGGTCCACCCCTGGCACTCCCCTCTAGCATATATTATCCTCCCGAAACCCTAAGACTCGGGGAGCGACCACATAAAGATTCCGCCGCCTCTATGGGGCGGAAAACACCGAGAGAGAAAGATCTCTCTGCCAGACAGATTTCTGCCGGGGGTATTCCTTCCCAGAGAGGGGAGATCGTCGCCATCAACACCACCATCAAGCTGAACTTCATCGGGATCATCATCATCATCATCACCACCATCATCACCATCAGCACCCTCATCACCATCTCCATATTGCTGTAACAACTGAGTTGAATCTTGCATAGTTCATAGGGGAAACTTTCCCGGTGCTGATTACTCTTTGTAGTTGATGCTATTGAGTGAACCGTTGAATTATTGTTTATGTTCAGATTGTTATTCATCATTATTCCATCTCTGATCATGATCCATATGATGTCTTGTGAGTAGTTCGTTTTGTTCTTGAGGACATGGAGAAGTCATGTTCTTAGTAGTGGAGTTGTGTTGAGAAAGATTGAATAGTTTGATATTTAAGTTGTGGTGTACTTCTTCTAGTGGTGTCATGTGAACATCGACTACATGACACTTCACCTATATGGGCCTAGGGGAATGCATTGTGTATTTGGCTACTAATCGTAGCGGTTGCCGGAGTGACAGAAACCTGAACCCCCGTTAGGAAACCATTGCACAAGGGACGTAAGGGTCTTAGAGTTTAAAGTTGTGGTTAGGTTTCTACCTTAATTACTTTCTTGTACTTACGGATGTTTGCAGGGGGTATAATCACAAGTATGTATTAGTCCTAGGAAGGTCGGTACATTAGCACAAGTTCACCCACACAACACTTAGCAAGCTAAACAAGATTAATCAACTATATGAAGCGAAAGCACTTGACAGTCTTCCCATGTGTCCTCGAGAACGTTTGGTCATCTTAAGTAATACAACCAGCTTGTCCTTTGCTGCATAAAGGATTGGGCCACTTGCTGCATTTATTCCTACTGTCTTTTATTTACTTGTACTTTGCTTACTTGCTTTATCAAAAACCCCTAAAAATCCGTTTGCTAAGTATTTGCAGAGAAGTCCTGATCCATACCACTAGCCAGCACCTTCTGCTCCTCGTTGGGTTCGACAATCTTACTTATCGAAAATACTGCGATACACCCCCTATACTTGTGGGTCATCAAGACTATTTTACGCCGTTCTTTGGGAGTGAAGCGCTATTGGAGAGTGGAACTGGTAAAGGAAACTTCTACTGTGAGTATTGTTTACTTCTGCTAGTTGCTTTATTTTTGTTATGGATAATTCGCTTAGTTTCTTATTTTTTAATGCTACTACCACTGCTAAGGTAGTAGATAAGCCACCACCTGCTAAGAATGATGCTTTTAAAATACCTACAAGAATTATTGATCGTGTTATGGATAACTACTATGTTGGGGATGGATCTGTCCATCCCGGTGATCATTTACTCTTTATACACGAATTATGCGGGTTGTTTAAGTGTGCATGTATTACTATAGATCAAGTTAAGAAGAAGTTATTCTCATTATCACTGAAAGGAAGAGCTGAGGAATGGTATAAGCTGCTGAAGAATGGTCAAGCTCTGGAATGGGAGGAAATAGTGCCTCTCTTTTATTCAAAGTTTTATCCTCCTAGTGAGATTCATAAAGATCGGAATCAAATATACAACTTTTGGCCTCTTGATGGAGAGAGTATAGCTCAAGCTTGGGGAAGATTGAAGTTACTAATGCTCAAATGTCCCATTCATGAGCTCCGCAATAATATTATTATCAATAACTTTTATGCAAGGCTGTCTCTACATGATAAGGATTTATTGGATGCTTCTTGTGCTGGATCATTCACTCGCATGGAAGAAGAAGCTAAATGGGATCTTCTAGACCGTATTCAAGATAATGCTGAAGCATGGGAGAATGACAAAGGTAGAAAGTCAGGTATAAATTATGATTATGAATGCATTGAATATTTTATGGGAACTGATGACTTTCAAAATATTAAAAATGCTTATGGTCTAGACTCTCAAGCTATTGCTTCTTATTTTAGGGCTTTTGCTTCCTACATTGAAGTGCCTAAAAAGAAGTGGAATAAGTATCATGAACCTTATAAAGATATAGCTAAGAGTGTTCCTGCAAGAAATACTGAAGTTTATACTGCTAATCATGTTTTACCTGAACCTTACATTGAGAAAATGCCTTTCCCAGTTAAGATAAAGGAACATTCTATGATAGCTAGTATGGTTGATGAAAGTACAAGTAAAGCTGTTGAACCTTATAAACAAAAGGTTGATGAACCTATAATAGCAAATGTGAAAGACTTTTTTACTAAATATGAAGAAGAGGGACACACTATCCTTTGTAAGGATACCTCTAATATTGTTTCACAAAGTAGTGTTATGAGAACTAGTATTCCTGTGTTTTCTGTTAGAATAAATGATCATTGCTATGATGGTTCTTATGATAGTTATATTGTTAAGTTTATGCATGATACTGAAAGTTATTATGAGAGAGGGAAAAGTGTTCTTATGCATCTCAATAATATCAAGTTTCCTCGTTTTATGCTGAAAGTTTTTATGTTGCACTTCTTTTGCCTTCTTATGCAAGTAGCCTCTGGCTTCAATAGCTTGTTTGTTTACAAAATTCCCTTGCATAGGAAGTGGGTTAGACTTAAACGTGTGTATTTTGCTTCTTAATGCTCTCTTTCACTTCAATTCATATTCCTAAGTGAGCATTTTCAAAATCATCATGCCCATCTTAATGGCTATAAAGAAAGAGCTTTTTGGGAGGCAACCCAATTTGTTTTTGCCTTCAGTTTTGTTTTTGTTTCTTTGAGTCTTGGAAGTTATTACTTAGGTAATAACCGCTCCTTATCTGTTTTGTTTGGTTTTTGTGTCAAGATCAACCTCTAATGAGAGAGAAGTAATATTTCGGGAAGATGCTGTCCCGAAACAGATTTTTGTGCTGCACCATAAAAATTCGTGAGATATCTCTGTATGTCGGATTGAGCTGTAATTTTTTGTGATTCTGCCCCAGGTTGTTATTTAACTTCGTTAGTTTTGTACTTTTTGATTTGAGCAACAGAAGATTTTCAAAAAAATTGATCTTTACCTATTGGTCTGTTTTGACAGATTTTGCCACTCTTGCATTTGCTTCTTTAATCGATTTCCTTTTTGGATTCTTTTTGGGTTTTCGGGAGGAGTTGGTACAATAGCTTATGTTTTGATGGTTTTCAGTTGAAGTTGAACTCAAAAGGTTTTATCACTTCACTTATACTAATGTTGCTAATGAGAACTTTGTGGAAGTCTTGTGTGAGAGAAACTTCCAGGAAGTGGAGATAATGGTGTAATAAGGAAGAGAAGGGTTTTATGACCTAAGTAATAAGTGTATGAAGATGAAGATACTGATGATTATTAAAGTGATGACTCCATAAGAATCTACTAAATACCAAATTCAGAGACCTGCAGAGTCTGTTTTCAAATAGAAGCACAATGGTGTCCGCCAAGGATAAAGGGAAGGAGCCTATGGAGGAGGATCTCCAAGACCCCGGGAAGGAGGAGGAGATCAAGAGTGAAGATGAAGAGGAGCAAGGCCAACATCCGCACACCGGCACTACCATTGCAAGCATTGGAGTGGTGACAAAACCTGCCAGGGGTAGAAGGACGGCACATATGCAGACTGGGGGGAAAGCTCCTCGTCACTGCTTGGCTCCACGGAAAAGAAGACTTCAAGGAGGAAGAGTGGGGAAAGAATAGCAAGAGCTGGAATTCTCAACCTGACATGATCATGAGCCGCATTGAGCAAAACTCACAACTGATTCATAATCTCACCTTCGAGATTGAGGACTTGGGGAAATTGATCAAGAAGCTCATCGAGAGGATACCACCACCACCAAAGGAGTAATTCATCATCAGGTTTGGCATCCCCTTGGTTTTTTCCAAGCTTGGGGGAGTGCCGCGGTATCACATCACTATCTTCTATCTTTTTACCTTTTTAGTAGAGTCATATCATGAATAGAGAAGTTATTATGTAGGATGGTTTGCATTATGGAAGTGTCCCCTCTCTTGTTAGATATGTATCCCTTGGTGTGAGTTAGCGTTATGGAATATTAATGAGAAGTTCTATCATTTACTCTTTTGCATAGCTTATATTAGTTTTCAATTCGTGGTTATATGATTGATCTTGTTGTTAGTATTGGTATCACTTTGGGATCATTGAGTTAATTTAGTTGGTTTTGGCAAACCTAGCTCGGTCAGTAGCAACACTATTTTTGAGAGTTGAATGAAAAAGATAGAAGTACTATAAAGAAAAATAATTTCACCATCTTTCTTTCTTGATTTGCTCATAAGTTTAGTATTCTCTAGTTAAGATCTTTTGTGCTTCCAAGGAAGATTGCATGTTTGTCTTTATCACTTGTATGTTTGTTTGTTTCCTTCAACTCTTATACTTGCTACCCAGCCTTGCTATCCAAAAACCTGTATTGAGAGGGCATTCTTCTCGTGCATCCACCTCCTTTAAACCAAAACCTCTGCCATTTGTGTCCACCATACCTACCTATTAGCATTATTGCTATTCCAAGTAAATTCTTGTTTTATCTACCTCCCAAATTAAACTTGTTATGTGAAAATTAGTGATTAAAGCTCTCACGAACTTGATGGCACACTTTACTTTCTTACACTTAATAAACTTGAACCATTGTGCTCACCTATGTTACGTATATGATTGCGCTTTGTAAGTTGTAAATTAGCTGAACCATGCTGTCATGGGGAACGCTTTCAACATTGCACTGGTACTTTGTACCTAATTGATATCATGTTCTTTTGTCTATGGATGTCGTCGGTGTGAAATGAAAGGGGAGCTTGTAAGTCCATGGAGTTATGCATGTGTGTTAGAGAAACGCCTGGGCCGCTGGTCTAATCCATGCTGACATGGTGGAAATATGCAGCGTAACCATAACGAGCATCTATGAAGCATTCTTCTTATAAAAAAAGAGTACGATATTGAGAAAAAGAGAAAAAGAAAAAAAAGATTAGGAAAAGAGGAAAGAGAGAAAAAAGCACCATATTCCCATGGTAAATAAGAAGATTGCTGAGATGTTTGTTGTCTGCTTGTCTTGTCATTTTGATATGGGGATTCTTCCATATCATCGGGCAAGGGGTACCCCGTTGGCGGTTCTCTATGATACACATATTTACAATGACAAGAACTTACCGGTGACTAAACTTGAGTAGCATGAGGAGCAACCCTCGTATTCAAGGGACATGAGATTCTCAATTTACAACTTGTCAATGCATATCCTCATATTTAATCACTTTAACCTTAATCACCTAAAGATGCCTATGATAGGGGCAACGAGAGCTGAAAGCTAGTAAGTATCATAATTTTTGGGAGCTCTTTATGAGACTTGCAATCCCTGCTTCCCTCTACGAAGGGCCTTTCTTTTACTTTTTAGTTGAGTCGGTAAACCTACTCCCTTCTACCTCAGCAAGTATTTTGAGTTGTTGTGTTTCATTCATTCATATGATGATTTATTCAATCATGTTTCTTATGTTCCTTGTTTTGCACATTGCTCTTATCTTGATGTTTACTACTTTGAAAGCTATAATTGAAAACGAGTTATTTGTGAACTCCAGCAAATTATCAACTATTCTTCGACCAAGAGCTAAGTTTGCCATTACCAATTATGATTCACTTTATGTATCTTTATTGTGTTTCCTTTACTTATTGCAAGTTGAGTTATATAATAGTGAGTTGTCTTCTATTATGATCTATGTATTGATGAATGTGATGCTTCTTGTCCATATTCTTTTATCGACTCTTCACTCCATAAACCTAAGGCCATGTTTATTGAGCTCAGTTTCGCTTGGGGACAAGAGAAGTCTAAGCTTGGGGGGAGATGATACGTCCATTTTGCATCACTATTCTATGTCATAATTCACTACTATTCATTGATATATTTCGTATTGAGAGGTGATACTTATGTTATTTCATCTGTTTTTGCATGGTTGATGACTCTTGGAGCATGGACCGCTGCAGTCAGGATTCTGATGGAAAAGGTGCTGTTTGGAGGCAAAATTCGCGAAGATCAGAAAATCCGGGAAAATATATGGAAAATCCTATTTTTCCAAAAGAAGAAGGAAGCTAGAAGGGGGGGGCTGGAGATGGGCCACAGGGGGCCCACACCACCCCCTGGCGCGGGCCAGCCTACGCCGTGCCACCTGGTGGTGTGGCCGCCCTGGTCCTGAAGGGAATATGCCCGAGAGGCAATAATAAAGTGGTTATTATCTTATTCCATGTTTATGATAAATGTTTATTTTGCATGCTATAATTATATTGATCGGAAACATCAATACATGTGTGTTTAATAAACAAAAAGGGTTCCTAGTTATGCCTCTCTTATAGACTAGCTCGTTGATTAACAAGATGATCAAGGTTTCCTGATCATGGACATTGGATGTTGTTAATAACGAGGTCACAACATTGGTGGAATGATGTGATGAACATTCATCCGAAGTATAGCATTACGATCAAGTCATTATGTTTATATTGCTATAACATCATACGAAGTAATCTTTATCCTTAGACCATGAGATCATGTTAATTGCTAACACCGGAAGAGTATCTTGATAACATCAAACGTCACACCGTAACAGGGTGACTATAAAGATGGGTTCAGTGCTACGAAGGTGTTATGTTGAGGCTCATGGATCAAGAGTGGAATTTGTCAATCCCGATGACGGATAGATATACTCTGGGCCCTCTCGGTGATATCACATTTAAATAGCTTGCAAGAAAGTGATGTGATCACTAGAATGTTATATCACAAGAACGACAAAAGAGTGCATGTCGGCAACGAGATCAAACTAGGTATGGAGATACCGATGATCGAATCTCGGACATGTAATATATCGCGAGACAAAGGGATTTAGTTACTAGCGTTAAAGGTTCTCACGATCACAGAAGTCATCGTTGAATGTGTAGGAATCGGTATGGATCTCTAGGTCCCGCTTCTGATTATTGATCTAAGAGGGGTCTCGATCATGTCTGCATTATTCGTGAACTGTAGGGTGACACACTTAAGGGATACCGACACCATTTGGAGCAAATATGTTTCAGATAAAGATTTAAGAAAGCACTGGAATTATTTCAATAGACACCGAAACTGTTTCGGGTGAAATTGCTAAAATTGGTTCTGCATGTAATATTGAAATGTTGTAGGGGGTTTTATGTGAATGTTTGTTAATTAAAGTAATTAACAAAATTCTGAATAAAAATAATAAAAGAGTTTTATTAAATGAGAGAGCATTAAATTTGGAGAAATTTAATGCATTTAAAGTGGATTCTTTAAAAAGAGAATGTGAAGGGGCAAATTTATGTGGAGGGAGTTACCACCACATGAATGAGGAGGTGAAGGGTCACCCCTTGAGGCGCCGGCCATGGGGAGGGGTACCCTCCCCTCCTCCTATAAAAGGCCCCCCTCTCACACCTTCATACTCACACCTCATTGTGAAGGATCTCTATCCCCCTCTAGTATTATTCCCCCATGGTCTCGGATTAGCGAGATACATGTTCTCGGTGGCTTTATCTGGAAAGGATTTGTTGCTTCTGCTGCTTTGCTGGAGCGGCGGAGGTTGTTGAGGTTGTGCACCGGACGGTGTGCAATCACGGATGCACCGCTACTTTGCGGTGCTGGACTTGGTGGTGCTAGAGCTGGATCGATGCACGTCGGAGCTGACACCCGGACTTCATCACGATCTTGAGATTGGCAAGTGTACGACTACATCAACCACGAGTTCCTACTCGTTAACAAATCTCGTTGTCTACGAGGGTAAGTTCTGGTTGGATGTATGTCCACCCGTTGCTTTGTACCTAGTAGATAGATCTTGGCGTGTAGTTCACACCGTAGGAAATTTTTTGTTTTCTATGCTGTGGACCCAACAGGTCCACCCTGGCACTCCCCTCTAGCGTATATTATCCTCCTAAAACCCTAAGACTCAGGGAGCAACCACAGAAAGATTCCGCCGCCTCTGCGGGGCGGAAAATACCGAGAGAGAAAGATCTCTCCGGCAGACAGATTTCTGCCGGGGGTATTCCTTCCTGGAGAGGGGAGATCGTCGCCATCAACACCACCATCAAGATGGACTTCATCGGGATCATCATCATCACCACCATCATCACCATCAGCACCCTCATCACCATCTCCATATTGCTGTAACAATTGAGTTGAATCTTGCATAGTTCATAGGGGAAACTTTCCCGGTGTTGATTACTCTTTGTAGTTGATGCTATTGAGTGAACCGTTGAATTATTGTTTATGTTCAGATTGTTATACATCATTATTCTATCTCTGATCGTGATCCATATGATGTCTTGTGAGTAGTTTGTTTTGTTCTTGATGACATGGGAGAAGTCATGTTGTTAGTAGTGGAGTTGTGTTGAGAAAGATTCAATAGTTTGATATTTAAGTTGTGGTGTACTTCTTCTAGTGGTGTCATGTGAACGTCGACTACATGACACTTCACCTATATGGGCCTAGGGGAATGCATTGTGTATTTGGGTACTAATCATAGGGGTTGCCGGAGTGACAGAAACCTGAACCCCCGTTAGGAAACCATTGCACAAGGGACGTAAGGGTCTTAGAGTTTAAAGTTGTGGTTAGGTTTCTACCTTAATTACTTTCTTGTACTTACGGATGTTTGCAAGGGGTATAATCACAAGTATGTATTAGTCCTAGGAAGGTCGGTACATTAGCACAGGTTCACCCACACAACACTTAGCAAGCTAAAGAAGACTAATCAACTATATGAAGCGAAAGCACTTGACAGTCTTCCCATGTGTCCTCGAGAACGTTTGGTCATCTTAAGTAATACAACCGTCTTGTCCTTTGTTGCATAAAGGATTGGGCCACTTGCTGCATTTATTCCTACTGTCTTTTATTTACTCGTACTTTGTTTACTTGCTTTATCAAAAACCCCTAAAAATCCGTTTGCTAAGTATTTGCAGAGAATTCTTGATCCATACCACTAGCCAGCACCTTCTGCTCCTCGTTGGGTTCGACGCTCTTACTTATCGAAAATACTGCGATACACCCCCTATACTTGTGGGTCATCAAAACCCTAAATCGAACAGCCTCCAGCCACGAAAATTTCCGCAGCGCCGCCGCCACCGAAGGGGAGATTCGGGGGACAGAAAGTCTCTGTTCCGGCACCCTGCCGGGATGGGGAAGTGCCCCCGGAGCCATCTCCACTGGTCTCCACCACCATCTCCATCGTCGTTGCTGATTCCCATGATGATGAGGGAGTAGTTCTTCCTCGAGGCTAAGGGTTCTACCGGTAGCTATGTGTTCATCTCTCTCTATATATACATGATCATATTGTGATCATGAGCTTTGTAATCAAGTAGATCTACTTTGCTACTCAAGTGCTTTAATAGATCTCTACTCTCCCCATGTGTGTGAAAGTGACAACATGCACACCATGGTGGCACTTAGGCTAGAGATTACAATTACTTGTTATGAGTTATATTTGGAGTTGGATGTTTCTATGAAATTGTGGTGTTTGTTGGAACCATCTAGTGCTCAAGGTGACAGTGTGGGGTTATCTAGATGCGGAAAGCGAACTTTGAGGTGTGTTGTTATAACCCTACCATGGATTAGAGTGTCCAACCGGAGAGTAGTATCATAAAGAGAAGATATTTATATGAGAGTGTTCACTAGTGAAAGTATGATCCCTAGGCCTTGTTTCCAAGCATTGAAACACCATTTGCAACTAGATATGTTACATGTTTGCTTGTTGTCATCTTTATTTCGGTTTGCCTTTAGTCTCTTCCACGCCATCAAAGTATTTTCTGGCACCGTTGTCTTATATCCATACCACTTGTATTTCACTATCAGTTCACCGAACTAGTGCACCTATACACCTGACAAGTGTATTGGGTGTGTTGGGGACACAAGAGACTTCTTGTATCTTGATTGCAGGGTTGCTTGAGAGGGATACCTTTGACCACTTCCTCCCTGAGTTCAATAAACCTTGGGTGATCCACTTAGGGGAAACTTGCTGCTGTTCTACAAACCTCTACACTTGGAGGCCCAACAACTGTCTACAAGAATAGAAGTGCGTAGACATCAACTCCCTGGGGTTATCCGGCTATCGGGGGCGCTACCAAGATCCTGTGAAAGGCCCCTCCTAATCCCCCACGCGGTCACTAGTTTTGGGCCGCACATCGCCCTCACTCCCTGTCGTCGGATTGATGACAAGTACGCCATGAGGGGGTCCTCGAGGCATGCGGAAGAGAGGGGTGTGAGACATACGGTGAGCACACAAGTTTACCCAGGTTCGAATCCGCCGGCTTTGGATGGACCCTACTCCTGCTAGCAATCGAGTAATACGGCAGAGCCGAAATATGGGTTACAAGGGTTTCTCCTGTGCGAGTTGAGATTGTAGACTATTGAGGTGTGCCCAAAAGGCTCTCCCTAGGACGACTTATATAGATATCCGGCCTAGGGTTTACATGAGATATCTATCCGGCTACGATAAGAGTCAGTTACAGAGTACATCTTGAACTACAAGTAATATTATGGGCCTAAGTCGGTAAGTCTTCTGGGCCTTCCCATAGCCGGATTGGACTCCGTCTTTCTCCCTGACTGGCCGCCCGTGAAGCAAAGCTCTAACCCGAAGTGGGCCACCCTGGTCAGTGAGGAACTGTGAGGATACCCGGAAAGTATATCCCCAACAAAGTTTCGAGGCCTCCAAGATCCAAAGTCGGATTTATCATCGTCTAGCTTGATCTTCGGCTTGCAGAATCTTGAAGGGTTCCTAAAACTTCACAACAAAAAATACAATCTGGGTCTTTAAAATAAGTCGGACCTATCAATAGGTTACTCGGATTTTCCAGCTTGATTTCAAACTAAGCCGGAACTTGATCTCTAACGCCACCTGACACAAGTCATGGTCAAGTCACGTCATCTGATAGGCATTCCATCAGCACGACCGTTGGTGGGTCCGCGGTTCGTGGAACCAAGGCGCCGTTTCAATGCACGTGCGAAGATCGAGGCGATGTAATCATCGCGTGGGACCTTCCCAGATCCTTCCACGACGCGTGGCGGTTACACTGTAGCATTTGCACGAATCTTGGCGCAGTTAGGTGGATATAAGGGGTTAGGATTTCTTCCTTCTCCTTCCACAAGTCCTTTGCCTTTTCTTCTCCTCCCAATCTCCCTGCGTGCATAGAGCTCCCCCGTTCCTCCCCCACATAACTCCCAGCGCCGCCCCTTTTAGGTCAACTGCTCGCCGGAGAAATGGCTTCATCTTCTTCCTCTGGCTTGGCGGCAGCGGCGACGGCGGAAGCGGTGGCAGAGAAAGAGAGCTTTCACGGGCTCTGGATTCCCTACGCACTCAATGAGGAGGGCCTCAAGAACATGGAGAAGGAGGGGCTTCTTGCCGCCGGCGACTGGCGGAGCGGCTTCGAGGAAACCGTCCCCAACCCGCGCGACGGTGAGCGGGTCCCCTTCGGCACCCACCTCGACAGAGGTTTGTCGTTTCCTCCCTCGGAGTTCTTCTCCGAGGTGATTGATCATTACGGAGTTCAACTCCATCATCTTCCTCCCAACTCTCTTTTAGAGATGAGCCCGTACGCTTCGTTGTGCGAGGGCTTTCTCGGCATTAGGCCGAGTTTGACTCTTTTCTGGTACTATTTTCATGTCCAGAGAAACTCCATTACCGCCGGTATTCCTTATATCATCAGCACTATTAGTTTTTCGCTTAGACGCGAGCGCGCGTATCCCAAAATTTTAGCTAGTGACTCGGTCAAACAATGGCCAGCCACGTTTTTCTATCATAGGGATATTCCGGCTCCCGGCAAAGCCACTACTTTGCCGGCTTTCATTGACGGAGCCGCCACGGCCCAACCATCCTGGGACGAGGCTGCTCCGGCTCTCACCGACGATCTGATCCTCGCTAAGAGGCGGATCGAATATTTGATCAAACACAAGGATCTGAAGGGATCCGACTTGGTCCAGTGCTGGGTCTCACTTCAGATCCAACCCCTCCAGTACCACGGAACCCGACTGATGCATTCCATGATGTTGTCTCCGAAAGACTCCCTCCGCATCAGCTCCAAAGCCTACACCACACAGGGCTACATAAGCCAGATCAAGTGGCTGATTAGGGAGCGGATCGAGAGGAGAATCCCGGAGGTTTCTCTGGACATGCACACAGATAACCCGTAGTGCGTAAGCTTCTATCAGTACACCTTTTTATGTGTTTCAACATTTGAGTTATAGTGCAATGCTGATATGTTTTCTTCTTTTCAGCTTGCTGACCTCCCCGAGTCGGAACTTGCTCCGCTCGAACGATATCCTCCGGAGTTCTCTTAGGAGGTAGAAGTGGTCCCATTGCCGGATCTTGTGCTCAAGAAGCGCAAAGCTCCGACAGTGGCTGTTGGCACAAAGGAGGTGCCCGTTGTGAAGAGGTAACTTTCAAACAATTTTCCGCCTTTGTACTTTACTCAAATTTCTTTCTGAGATGTAATGTTTCCGACTTTACTACATTCTCAGAGCAAAACCTCTCCTCAAGGGCAAAGGGAAAGGGATTCCTTCGAAGCCGCTGCGGCAGACGAAGCTTACGATAGCTTCTCCTGCCGTGGCTCCTCCGACTCCTGCCCCTCAACCTTCTACAACGCCGGTGATCTCTCCAGATGCCGCAGAAGATCTGGCTCCTTCAACGGAGCCTGCGAACCTTGGGTCGCAAACTGATGTCACCATGGGTGGGTCAGCTTTAGATAAGGGTGAACCCTCTTTGGGTAATGATCCCTCGGCAGAAACCTTCGCCGAAAACCTTATCAGCAATCCGGGACTTGCCAAGTTTGGCCTGTCCCGGAAATCTACTGAAGAAATCCAGCGGTTCACCAAGCAATGCTTGGAGAAAAGAACCTTATCTGCCGAGGAAGAAGCGCAAGAATCAGAGGACGTCAAGTTCTCTGACCTTCTCGCCCAAGTGCGCCTTCGCTACGAGAGGATTAGGACTAGTGAGCTCCCAACAGCCCCTGTGATTCCTCTGACTCTTGCCGAAAAGGTGGCCGCTGAAGTGAACGCGGGTTTGGATAAACTCACCCGCGAACAATATGTAAGTCGGAATTCCAACTCCTGTTTTTTTCATTGTTTTATATCATATCCTCTAGCCCCCAAGCATGAAGTAGGATATATAATCTAGGTTTATGCTTCATTACGATGCCAAAGAACGAACTAGTGTAGCCCCCAAGGCTCGTGCTAATATTAGCAAAAATATTAGCCCGAGTCTTAAGTAGCTTTCTGACTTTGGGTATTCTGACTTACAGAAAGTATGTTCCTATAACCAGGATTTATTGAAGAATATCTGTGATAAGTGGAGAGAGATCAAGGCTCTCCGGCTTAAGAATGCTAAACTTAAAGTTGCCAAGAATGAGGCCGAAGGTAAACATTCTGGGACTCAAACCTTGTCTTTGTCATTTTCAATGTCGAATTTGTTCTTGAACTGTTGTTCCTTTTTGACTTACAGCGCTGGTGAAACAATCTGTCGCCATGATTGAAGAAGCCGAGAACCTCAAGACCTTGGTGGTGGAGAACAAGGAGCTTCGCCAAGAGCTGGACCAGCTCAAGGCAAATCATGAAAAGAGCATAGCTCAAGTCCTTGAATCCTCCTCCATGGCTACTGAAGAGCGTGATCGCAAGATCGTTGCTCAAGATAAAATAATCTCGGACCTCAAAAATGAGCTTAGCAGAGAGAAGGACATGTCCTAGGCACTCCGGGCTGAACTCCAGAGTCTCCGGGAGGAGAAGACCAAAATTGATGACGTCTTTTTCTGTACAATCCATCTATCTGACTTGTCTCTTTCTTCGACTTTTATCAATGTCGGATTTTTCTTAACTTGTTTTGTGTATAGGTCTTCTGAATTTGATGGACTCTTCCTCCTCTGAGCCCCGCACCCACCGGCTTACCCAAGTCGGTGACCTGCTTCATGACTTCCGCCAGTCCCTTGAGGACATCGGCGAAGCTCTCAAGATTCCGGACATGCCAAGCATGTCGAATTTTCAGGTGCGGGACAAGGCAAAGGAGATGCCGCAACTTGTTCGGGATTGGAACATGTCCTACGCGCGGACTGCTGCGCAGAATGCTCTCACCATGGTCATGAGCCACCATGGAAACATGGAAATATGGCAAGTGACCAGAGGGTACTACAAAGTAGATGAAGACGGACATGAGCAGGACCTTCAAGCCATCATGCACTCCTGCACCGGATATGGGTGTCACGTGGCTGACCTGACCAGCTACGAGATCCCCTTCTTCACCCGCGTGGCTGTTGGGTCTGCAGCATAGAAAACAAAAAATTTCCTACGGTGTGAACTACACGCCAAGATCTATCTACTAGGTACAAAGCAAATGGGTGGACATACATCCATAGAGAACTTATCCTCGAAGACAACGATCTTTGTTAACGAGTAGGAACTCGTGGTTGATGTAGTCGTACACTTGCCGATCTCAAGATCATGAGGAAGTCCGAGCGCCGCAACTCAGCAGCGCATCCGCACTCGCACACACGTTCAAGCCACCGGACAACCTCCACCTCCTCGCTCCAGCGATCCAGCAGAAGCAGCAATCCTTCTAGACGAAATGCCACCAGGAACATGTATCTCGCTAATCCGAGACCATGGGGGAATAATTCTAGAGGGGGAGAGAGATCCTTCACAAGGAGGTGTGAGGATGAAGGAGGGAATGGGTGGCCTTTTATAGGAGGAGGGGGGTGCCCCCTTTCTCCATGGCCGACACATGGGGGGTGACCCCTCACCTCCCCCATTCATGTGGTGGTAACTCCTCCACATTAAAATGCCTCTTCACATTCCCTTTTAAAGTCTCCACTTTAAATGCATTAAGTTTCTCCAAATTTAATGCTCTCTCATTTAATAAAACTCTTTTATTAAATTTATTCAGAATTTTGTTAATTACTTTAATTAACAAACATTCACATATAGCCCCTTGCAATATTTCAATATCACATGCAGAACCACCTTCTGCAATTTCACCCGAAACAATTTCCGGTTTCTACTGAAACAATTCATGCGCTTTGCAATTCTTTCGTCTGCAACATATGTGCTCCAAAATGGTGTCCAGTAACTCTTAAGTGTGCCACCCTACGGTTCGCGAATAATGCACACATGATCGAGACCCTTCTCCGATCAATAATCAGCAGCGGGACCTGGAGATCCGTACTGACTCCTACACATTCAACGATGACTCCTGTGATCGTGAGAACCTTTAACGCTTGTAACTAAATCCCTTTGTCTCTCGATATATTACATGTCCGAGATTCGATCATCGATATCTCCATACCTAGTTTGATCTCGTTACCGACATGCACTCTTTTCTTGTTCCCGTGATATAACATTCTAGTGATCACATCACTTGCTTGCAAGCTATCCTAATGTGATATCACAGAGAGGGCCCAGAGTATATCTATCCGTCATCTGGATTGACAAATTCCACTCTTGATCCATGAGCCTCAACATAACACCTTCGTAGCACTGAACCCATCTTTATAGTCACCCTGTTACGGTGTGACGTTATCAAGATACTCTTCCGGTGTTAGCAATTAACATGATCTCATGGTCTAAGGATAAAGATTACTTCGTATGATGTTATAGCAATATAAACACAATGACTTGATCGTAATGCTATACTTCAGATGAATGTTCATCACATCATTCCACCAATTGTGTGACCTTGTTATTGAAACCTTGATCATCTTGTTAATCAACAAGCTAGTCTATAAGAGAGGCATGACTAGGAACCCTTTTTGTTTATTAAACACACATGTATTGATGTTTCCTATCAATACAATTATAGCATGCAAAAATAAACATCTATCATATACAAGGAATACATAATAACAACTTTATTATTGCCTCTCAGGGCATATTTCCTTCAGTCTCCCACTTGCACTAGAGACAAGAATCTAGTTCACATAGTGATAAATCTAACATCCATGGAGTTCTGGTGTTGATCATGTTCTGCCCTAGGGAGTACTTTAGTCAATGGATCTGCTATAGTCAGGTTCGTGTGCACTTCACAAATCTTTATATCTCCATCCTTGACATGTTCGCGGATGGAGTGAAACCGGCACTTAATATCCTTGGAATTCTTGTGAGACCTTGGTTCCTTGGCGTTGGCTATGGCTCCATTGTTGTCACAATAGATCACCATTGGGTCCAACGCACTGGGAACCACACCCAGTTCCGTAATGAACTCTTTCATCCAAACCGCTTCTGCTGGCCAAAGCGAGAACATATTCCGCCTCCGTTGTTGATCTAGCCACCACAGGTTGTTTGGAGCTCCTCCAACTAACTACTGCTCCGTTCAAGAGAAATACGTATCCGGATTGAGACTTAGAGTCATCCGGATCAGTGTCAAAGCTAGCATCGACATAACACTTAGCGACTAGCTCTTCTTCACCTTCGTATATAAGAAACATATCCTTAGTTCTTCTCAAGTACTTAAGGATATTCTTGACCGTTATCCAGTGTTCCGAACCTAGATCATATTGGTACCTACTAGTCAAACTAATAGCATGTGCCACATCCGGTCTTGTACATAGCATGGCATACATTATAGAGCCTATGGCTGAGGCATAGGGGATCCTATCCATTATCTCTCTTTCTTCCGCCGTAGCCGGACTTTGAGTCTTACTCAATGTCTTGCCTTGCAACATAGGTAAGAACCCTTCTTACTTCCGTCCATATTAAACTTCTTTAATATCTTATCAAGGTATGTACTCTGCGATAGCCCAATTAGGCGTCTTGATCTATCTCTATAGATTTTAATGCCTAATATATATGAAGCTTCACCAAGGTCCTTCATCGAAAATTTGCTGTTTAGATAACTTTTAACACTGTTTAAAAGATCTAAATCATTTCCAATCAATAATATGTCATCCACATATAATATCAGAAATGCCACATTGCTCCCACTCACTTTCTTGTAAATACAAGCCTCTCCATAAGTTTGGACAAATCCAAACTCTTTGATCACCTCATCAAAGCGGAGATTCCAACTCCGTGATGCTTGCTTTAGTCCATAGATGGATCGCTGAAGTTTGCACACCTTATTAGCATCCTTAGGATCGACAAAACCCTTAGGTTGTATCATATACAACTCTTCTTCAATCTTACCATTGAGGAATGCAGTTTTGACATCCATCTGCCATATTTCATAATCGAAATATGCAACAATTGCTAACATAATCCTAACCGACTTAAGCATCGCTACGGGAGAGAATGTCTCATCGTAGTCAACTCCTTGAATTTGTCGAAACCCCTTTGCGACAAGTGAGCCTTATAGATGGTCACATTACCATCAAGATCAGTTTTCCTTTTGAAAATCCATTTATTCTCAACGGCCTTTCGATTGGTGAGGTAAGTCCACCAAGTTCCAAACTTGGTTCTCGTACATGGATTCCATCTCGGATTTCATGGCTTCTAGCCATTTGTTGGAATCCGGGCTCATCATCGCTTCTTCATATGTCGCAGGGTCATCCATTTCATCAATCATGAAATTCATAACAGGATTGCCGTATAGTTCGGGAGCTGCACGTGTCCTGCTTGACCTGCGAGGTTCGATAGTGTCCTCTTTCGGAGTTTCATGATCAATATCATTAGCTCTCTCTTCATTAGGTGAAGTCAACTCCGAAACAACTTCTGGAGCTGCGCTACTCGCCATTTCATGAAGAGAAGGTTCAATAACCTCTTCGAGTTCTACCTTCCGACTACTCACACCTTTCGCGAGAAACTCCTTCTCAAGAAAGGATCCATTCTTGGCAACAAAGACCTTGCCCTCGGATCTGTGATAGAAGGTATACCCAATCGTTTCCTTAGGGTATCCTATGAAGACGCATTTTTCCGCTTTGGGTTCGAGTTTATCCGGTTGAGGTTTCTTCACATAAACATCGCATCCCCAAACTTTAAGAAATGACAGCTTAGGTTTGTTTCCAAACCATAATTCATATGGTGTCTTTTCAACGGATTTAGATGGTGCCCTATTTAAAGTGAATGTAGCGGTTTCCAGTGCATAACCCCAAAATGACAGTGGCAAGTCAGTCAGAGACATCATAGATCGAACCATATCCAATAAAGTATGATTACGACGTTCTGACACACCATTATGTTGTGGTGTTCCGGCAGGCGTGAGTTGTGAAACTATTCCACAGTCTTTCATATGTGTGCTAAACTCGTAACTAAGATACTCTCCTCCATGGTCGGACCACAGAAATTTGATCTTTCTGTTACGATGATTTTCCACTTCATTCTGAAATTCTTTGAACTTTTCAAAAGTTTCAGACTTGTGTTTCATCAAATAGATATACCCGTATCTACTCAAATCATCCGTGAAAGTAACAAAATAACAATATCCACCTTGGCGACACACTCATTGGTCCACACATCGGTATGTATGATTTCCAATAGATCATCGCCCGTTCCATTGAACCGTAAAACGGTGTTCTAGTCATCTTGCCCATAAGGCATGGCTCACATGTATCAAATGATTCAAAATCAAGTGATTCCAAAAGTCCATCAAATGGAGTTTCTTCATGCGTTTAACGCCAATATGACGTGACGGCGATTGCCACATATATGTAGATATATCATTATCAAGTTTAATCCTTTTAGCATCAACATTATGAATATGCGTAATACCGCTATCGAGATCCAGAAATAAAACATTCAACATAGGTGCATGACCATAAAAGATATTATTCATATAAATCTAACAACCATTGTTTTCAGACTTAAATGAATAACCACTTTGCATCAAACACGATCCGAATACAATGTTCATGCTCGGTCAGCACCAAATAACAATTATTTAGGTTTATAACTAATCCCGATGGCATATGGAGAGGCAGCATTCGACGGCGATCACATCAACTCTTGATCCATTGCCGACCCGCTCGAGACCTCATCCCTTGCTAGTTGTCGCTTGTTCCGCAGCCCTGAACCGAGTTACATATATTAGCAACCGATCCGTATCAAATACCCAGGTGCTCTGCGAGTACTAGTCAAGTACACATCAATAACATGTATATCACATATACCTTTGTTTGCCTTGCGGACTTCTTGTCCGCCAAATACTTGGGGCGCGCTTCCAATGGCGATCCCTTGCAATAGTAGCACTCGGTTAGGACTTAGGGCCAGCTCGGGGTTTCTTTTAATGCGTGGCAACAGACTTGCCACCCTTCTTTACCTTGTGCTTACCTTTCTTGTCCTTCTTGAAACTGGTGGTCCTATTGATAATAAACACTTGATGTTCTTTCCTAATCTCCACTTCGCGGTCTTAAGCATTGTGAAGCTCGGGAAGAGACTTCTTCATGCCTGCATATTATAGTTCATCACGAAGATCTTGTAGCTAGGTGGCAGATATTGGAGAACACGATGTATGCCTAAGTCAATGGGAATCGTTATTCCCAAGGACACAAGCTTATCGGTGTACCCAGACATTTTGAGTACGTGCTCACTTACGGAGCTGTTTTCCTCCATCATGCAGCTAAAGAACTTTTCTGCAGCATTATAACTCTCTACGGCAGCATGGGTATCGAAACCATTTTCAATTCTCCCATGGTATCAAAGGCATTGCCATTTTCGAAACGTTTTCGAAGTTCTGGCTCTAGCCCATACAGTATGCCGCAATGAACTAAGTTGTGGTCCTCCTGACGAGTTATATAGACGTTCTTTTCCTCGTCAGGCATCGAGAGCTGGTGGGGGCCTAGCGCGCATCTAGCACATATTGCTTTTGTGCGGAAAGGAGGAGAATCCTCAAATTCATAGCCCAGTTGGTGAAGTTGCTACCATTCGCAGCAAGTTTCTCTTTCTCCATGAACACATTGAAATTAAAAGCAGGTGGTGCCATCTACAACAGAATTTGTAAAGTATATTTAGACTAAGTTTATGATAGATTGAGTTTGACTAATCCAAATTACTAATGAACTCCCACTCAAAAACGACATCCCTCGTGTCCTTTTGGTGATTACATGAACCAAATCCACTACACCAAGTCCGATCATCACGTGAGTCGGTGTAGCTTCAAAGGCGAGCATCTATATGGGCATCATATCAACTATATGACTCATGCTTAACCTTTCGATCCGTGTTCCGAGGCCATGTCTATACATGCTAGGCTCGTCAAGTAAGAACCTTAGTATTGGCGTGTGTAAAAATGTCTTACACCCGTTGTATGAAAGCGTAGAGTTGAAAACACCCGATCATCATGTGATGCCTCAAAACACGATCCACAAAACGGTGCATACTTAAGGAAGAACACATTTTATCTTGATATCTAAATGAGGGATCATCTTATAATGCTACCAAACTAGCAATATAAGATGCTAACATCTAATGTGTGAAGTGAGGTGATATGGTCCATGCATTTGATCTCTATCATTTGCATCGTGGTATGATCTCTATCATTCCTTTGTGTGTAAGGCCAAGGTCTATGGAACTTACACGTTAAGTGAGTTGTAAGAGTATCTATTATACATCTACTTACAACAATACCATATCAAAACACTAGCCCAGCAACGATCTAAACTAGACGCCTCTAATTTATCAATTGCAAGTTTTACGTGGCTTAGGGCTTTCGGAGATAGAACCTGTCTAACCTACGAACATGAACCACAACGAGGATAACTAAGTTATTAGCAACTCGTTGTAAATCAGATATTGACTATAGTAGGAGAGACAGACACCCGCCAGCTACTTATGCAAAACAAGTTGCATGTCAGTCGTGGAACCGGTCTCATGTACGATGACATGTAAGGTTGGTCCGGGCCGCTTCATCCCACTATGCCACCAATATCCAAAGTACATATAAGATGCAATAACATGATCATCATCGCCCACATATAAACATATGTGTACTACCCGTGCAAAGTACCTACGCATAGATCAGGCTCTGATACCACTGTTGGGTCGGCAGCATAGAAAACAAAAAATTTCCTATGGTGTGAACTACACGCCAAGATCTATCTACTAGGTACAAAGCAAACGGGTGGACATACATCCATAGAGAACTTACCCTCGAAGACAACGAGCTTTGTTAACGACTAGGAACTCGTGGTTGATGTAGTCGTACACTTGCCGATCTCAAGATCGTGAGGAAGTCCGAGCGCCGCAACTCAGTAGCGCATCCGCGCTCGCACACACGTTCAAGCCACCGGACAACCTCCACCTCCTCGCTCCAGCGATCCAGTGAGCGACAACTCCTTCGCACGAAATGCCACTGGAACATGTATCTCGCTAATCCGAGACCATGGGGGAATAATTCTAGAGGGGGAGAGAGATCCTTCACAAGGAGGTGTGAGGATGAAGGAGAGAATGGGTGGCCTTTTATAGGAGGAGGGGCGGTGCCCCCTCTCTCCATCGCCGGCGCATGGGGAGGGTGACCCCTCACCTCCCCCATTCATGTGGTGGTAACTCCTCCACATTAAAATGCCTCTTCACATTCCTTTTAAAGTCTCCACTTTAAATGCATTAAGTTTCTCCAAATTTAATGCTCTCTCATTTAATAAAAACTCTTTTATTAAATTTATTCAGAATTTTGTTAATTACTTTAATTAACAAACATTCACATATAGCCCCTTGCAATATTTCAATATCACATGCAGAACCACCTTCTGCAATTTCACCCGAAACAATTTCCGGTTTCTATTGAAACAATTCCTGCGCTTTGCAATTCTTTCGTCTGAAACATATGTGCTCCAAAATGGTGTCCGATAACTCTTAAGTGTGCCACCCTACGGTTGGCGAATAATGCAGACATGATCGAGACCCTTCTCCGATCAATAATCAGCAGCGGGACCTGGAGATCCGTACTGACTCCTACACATTCAACGATGACTCCTGTGATCGTGAGAACCTTTAACGCTTGTAACTAAATCCTTTTGTCTCTCGATATATTACATGTCCGAGATTCGATCATCGGTATCTCCATACCTAGTTTGATCTCGTTACCGACATGCACTCTTTTCTCATTCCCGTGATATAACATTCTAGTGATCACATCACTTGCTTGCAAGCTATCCTAATGTGATATCACCGAGAGGGCCCAGAGTATATCTATCCGTCATCTGGATTGACAAATTCCACTCTTGATCCATGAGCCTCAACATAACACCTTCGTAGCACTGAACCCATCTTTATAGTCACCCTGTTACGGTGTGACGTTATCAAGATACTCTTCTGGTGTTAGCAATTAACATGATCTCATGGTCTAAGGATAAATATTACTTCGTATGATGTTATAGCAATATAAACACAATGACTTGATCGTAATGCTATACTTCGGATGAATGTTCATCACATCATTCCACCAATGGTGTGACCTTGTTATTAACAACATCCAATGTCCATGATCAGGAAACCTTGATCATCTTGTTAATCAACAAGCTAGTCTATAAGAGAGGCATGACTAGGAACCCTTTTTGTTTATTAAACACACATGTATTGATGTTTCCTATCAATACAATTATAGCATGCAAAAATAAACATCTATCATATACAAGGAATACATAATAACAACTTTATTATTGCCTCTCAGGGCATATTTCCTTCAGTGGCTACTCCGCCTCCTCCTCCAGAAGAATCAGCAGAAGTTTCCGACAATAAACGCACCACCTCGGATGCGGACATCTCGGAACGATATCAAGGCGGAATCTCCAGTGAGCCGGCAGCTCCTTCATCTCCTCCTGCATCATAGATCAGAATTTTTTGTATTATTCCGGAAAAACATGATGCATCTGTAAATATGCAGTACTTTAATTTTGCTAGTGCTAAGCTTTTGATCTATTTAGCACTTTTGGCTTTAAACTTTTTGCGTGCCTAAAATGTTTACATAGGCACTTGTATTTTTTTGTCTCTACTTATCGTTTATCTGGCTTTCCGCCGTGTCCCTTTCGTGAACCGGCTAAACCTTCTGCCGGAAACTTTGCCGAGCAACAGAGCTCAATTGCTAAACCAGTTTAAACTCGGAAACAAAGCCGGCTTCCAGTACCAACAATTCACTACTCAGAAAATGCCCGCATCCAACAATCAGACAAATAACCAAAGTAAAGACTAGAAACTTTAGAGTTATACCCGAGGGTAGCAATTTTTAGAATCGGAAATCTAAACCAGAACGAACATGAGCATAGAGTACTTTCAAGCATTCTGGAATTTTTGACTATGACATGATCATTCGGAAATAAGATGGTAAAAACTTCTCAGAAAAACTTGAGGCAACCAAAACTTTTATTTCTCAGAGAACATGTACATATATATGTTTACAAAGAAGGATAAACTAAGAATAAAAGGGACGTAGCTGAGCAATATTCCACGGTCTGTCTAACTCATCCGGATTTGTACTGCCTCCAGGTCTCTTTCTCTTCTTAGTAGCAGGTCTTTCTTTGACTGGCCTCATGTCAGTTAAGTAGTACGATCCATTGTGTAACACTTGACTAACTAAAAAGGGCCCTTTCCATACTGGGGAAAGTTTGTGCTTTCTTTGTTGCACAAGCCGGATAACCAAATCACCTTTATTGAAAGATCTATTTCGGACTCTCTAGCTATGATACTTGCGTAACTTCTGCTAAATAGGCTATAGATCTCATTTCAGCAACGACGCGAACTTCTTCGACTAAGTTGAGATCATTTTGTCAAGAAATCTCGGCATCCTCTTCGATATACGTGGCCACTCTAGGAGAAGTATGAATCAAATCACTAGGAAGAACTGCTTCTGCGCCATAGACCAAGAAGAAAGATGTGTATCCTGTTGACCTGTTTGGGGTTGTTCGTAAACTCCAAATTACAGAGGGTAATTCCTCTGCCCAAGCCCCCACAGCACGTCATACTGGTGCTTCGAGTCTCGGTTTTAGGCCTTGTGAATTAAACCATTTGCTCTTTCGACTTGTCCGTTAGCCTGTAGATGTGCGACTGACACAATGTCAAGCCGGATATTTTGCTCGTTGCAGAATTCAGCCATTTCTCCCATAGAAAAGTTACTCCCGTTGTCCGTGATAATGATATGCGGATAACCATACCAGATTATAACATCCTCGACAAATCTTTTGGCTGTTTCTCCATCATAACTAGTGACAGGTTTAGCCTCAGTCCATTTGGTGAATTTATCCACCATCACTAAGAGGTGAGTAAATCCACTTGGAGCTCGTTTAAAAGGTCCTACCATATCAAGCCCCCAGACCGCAAAGGGCCATGTTATAGGTATTGTTCGCATCTGATCAGCCGGAACATGAGCTTGCTTGGCGTACTTTTGGCATCCCTTGCACGTCTTGACTAATCGTTCGGCATCTTCCTGAGCTGTAAGCGAGAAAAATCCGTGTCTAAAAGCTTTTGCCACTAAAGATTTGGCTGCAGCATGGTGACCACACTCGCCTTCGTGGATTTCTCTTAAGATTTCCACTCCTTCTTCCGGAGATACACAGCGCTGAAAACCCCCAGAAACACTTCGTTTATGGAGCTCACCTTTAACAATAGTATAGGCTTTTGCTCGTCGGATAATCTGTCGGCTCAGCACCTCGTCTTCGGGTAATTTGCCATCTACCAAATAATAGAGGTAGGGTTGAGTCCAGCTGGAAATTACAGCCAGGACTGCTATCAGAGGTGAGTCGGATTTGGTCGGATATTCCTCATCTACTCCCTTTATTGAGGGAACTTTGAGGTGCTCTAAAAAAGCGCCATCCGTGACCTCTTTCCACGCAGAACCTATCCGAGATAGTGCATCCACTTCCTCATTTTCTGCTCGAGGGATGTGTTGAACTTCAAACCCTTTGAACGATCTAGATAGATCATCCACGACAGCTTTATATGCTGCCATGTGTTTATTTGCGTTACAAATATCCGACACTTGCTGAGCAACAAGATCCGAATCTCCGTAACACATCAAACGTTGGATGCCAAAATCCTTAGCAATCCGGATTCCATGCAGCAGTGCTTTATACTCGGCAATATTGTTTGTCGTTGTGAAGTGTATCTGCAACACGTATAAAAGTTTATCTCCTTGGGGTGATTTGAGCACCACGCCAGCCCCCGAGCCCCCTCGAGCCTTAGACCCATCGAAATAGAGGGTCCAATATTTCGACTCGGGGAGGATCATGTTCTCCTTCGTCTCTATCCAATCAGCGACAAAATCAGCAAGGATCTGGGATTTGATTGTTGTCTGAGGTTTGTACTCAATATTGAAAGCTAAAAGTTCTATGCCCCATTTGGCGACGCGTCCTATGGCGTCACTATTTTTGATTATATCTCTCATGGGAGCTGTGCTCACCACGGTAATTGGATGCTCCTGAAAGTAGTGTCGTAACTTACGAGATGCTAGAAAAACATCGTAAGCCAACTTTTGATAGTGCGGATAGCGCTGTTTTGATTCTGTCAGGACCTCACTGACAAAGTAAGTCGGACGCTGCACCAGGTGTTCCTGATTTTCCTCTGGTCTCTCCACCACCATGACGATACTAACGACCTTATTTGTCGTAGCAAGATAGAGCAACATCGGTTCCTTAGGTTCCGATGCTACAAGGATAGGAGCAAATGAGAGTACTTTCTTCAGATCTTGTAGTGCAGCTTCAGCTTCGTCAGTCCAAACAAAATCCTTGGTCTTTTTCAGGAGTTTGTATAATGGTGCGGCTCTTTCACCAAGCCGGCTTACAAATAGACTGACCGCAGCGATGCAACCAGTTAGTCTTTGTACGTCCTTTAGGCGAGTTGGCCTGTAAATATTGAGTATAGCCTTGATTTTGTCTCGGTTCACCTCTATGCCTCTTTGAGACACAATGAAACCTAACAACTTTCCGACTGGTATTCCAAAGAATCATTTCTTCGAGTTAAGCAAGATGTTGTATTTTCGTAGATTGGCAAATGTTTCCTCCAAGTCGGAAATCAGCGTTTCCTTCTTTTTGGACATTACCGCGATATCATCCACGTATGCATGTACATTGCGTCCGAGTTGGTCATGGAGGCAACGCTAGATCGTGCGCTGGTACTTAGCTCCTGCGTTCTTCAGCCCAAAATGAATCATAACAAAACAGAAGGTTCCGAAAGGGGTTATGAATGAAGTTTTGACTTTGTCAGATTCCTTCATCCGAATTTGGTGATAACTGGAATATGTGTCGAGAAAACAGAGGAGTTCCGAGCCTGCCGTAGAATCGATAACTTGATCAATTCTAGGCAGAGCGAACGGATCTTTTGGAGAAGCCTTGTTCAAGGCAGTATAATCAACACACATCCTTAAATCAGTGGTGTCCTTTTTAGGGACCATTACAGGATTGGCCGACCACTCAGTGTGGATGACCTCTTCTATGAATCCAGCTAACTTGAGTCGTGCTAGTTCCTTAGCTATTTCCTTACGCTTTTCGTCGCCAAACCGTCGTAAGGACTGTTTGACGGGTTTAGTGTTCAGGTTTACATTTAGAGAGTGCTCGGCAAGTTCCCTAGGTACTTCGGTCATGTCAGATGGCTACCATGCGAAGATATCTTGATTTGCTTGGAGGAACTTGACGAGCGCACTTTCCTATGCGCTACCTAGGCCTACGCCTATCTAGGTCACCTTGGAGGGGTCATCATCCTTCAACGATGCTTTCTTCGTCTCTTCTGATGCCTTGAACTCTGGATTTGGCTTTGTCACCTCCTTCTTCGTTGCGGGCATCTCGGACGGATCTATGCTCTTCTTGATCTCCTGGTACTCCTGGGCATGCAGCACGGCTTCGGCAAAGGCGGCATTTCCATCCTTGCACTCTCGCGCTTTCTTCGGGTCTCCCCTGATAGTGATCACGCTGTTGGGGCCTGGAATTTTCATCATATTGTAAATGTAACACGGACGAGCCATAAAAGCCCAGTAAGCCGGACGCCCGAATATAGCGTGGTATGCGCTCTTGAACGGGACCACTTCGAAGGAAAGTGCTTCCGTCCGATAGTTCTTTGGAGTTCCAAAGGTAACATCCAAAGTAATCTCTCCCAGGGAATTAGCTTGTCTTCCTGGGAGAAGTCCGTGAAATATCACAGAGCTATGGTTCAGCTGGGTTTCCGAGATCTTCATCCGGCGTAGCGTTTCGACATAGAGAATATTGATGCTGCTACCATCGTCCATGAGAGTCTTAGAGAAACCATAACCGTCAATAAGTGGGTTGACGATTAAGGCGTATTTTCCTCGCCTGTGTAACTTAGGCGGATGATCATCGCGGTCAAATGTGATTGCCACTTCCGACCAGTCCAGATACTGGGGGACAGCCGGAACTGTTGCATTGAGCTCGTGTAGAACTGCTTTCTTGACCTTTGCTGGTTGAGATCCGAGGAAAGTGACATAAGTGTCCTTCTTGGTGGGAAAAGTTTTCTTCCCTTCTGGCTTGGGATTTGAAGCATCAGCTTCCTCCATGTCGGAATCTTCCTTGGTCTCCTTGTCCTTTTCAGGATTTTTCTTTCCCTTCTTCCGCTTAGCTTTGTAGACCCGCGGTGTCATCTCTTTTGATGTCGTCATTGAAACGACATTCAGCGTTGGTGTGGGACGAGCCCCCATTAGCGTCTAGGTGATGCACACATGGGTTATTGGCAATGTCGACCCAAGAGTAGGTTTGCCTGGTTGCTGTTCTCCTCTACCTTGGACCCTTGAAGTCCCACAGCCACGCCCGCGGCCTCCACCACGTCCTCCTCGTCCTCCAGACCCGGAAACGGTAGTAACCACCGCAGTTTCCGTGTTGGGTTTTTCTTCCGAAGTATTTTTGCGCTTCTGAGCTTGTTGCTTTGGTTATCTTGCCGACTGAGGCACAGCTAGGATGTTGAGCAATCCCTCTGCATCATCGTCAGCATCTACATACTTGCTCGCTGTTTCTATCATCTCTCCCAAATCAGTGACCTTGTCACACTCGATGACGCAGTAGACCAATTGGGAGACCTGCAATGAAAGCTTCAATCGCAGTTTGATCATTTACTCCTTCACATGAGTTCTTGGTGTCGATCCATCGTCCGAGGTAGTCCCAGCAAGTTTCTCCGGCTTTCTGGGTGCAACATTGTAGGTCTCCGACCGTACAGGGCCTCCGATATGTGCCCTCGAAAGAACACACTTTGCATGTCATACTAGTTATGGATGGTGTTCTCCGAAAGTTCATTGAGCCATGATCATGCCGTCTTCCGCAACATAAGTAGGAGATATCGGGTTGCGACCAGGTTGTTTTCTCCTTTGGCGATGCAGCAAGCTTGGAAGAAATCCTGTAGCCAGGTATCTGGCCGAGCAATGCCATCGTAGGCTTGGATATGTCTTGAGATAGCAAATCCTTCCAGGAATTTTGTATCTCTGATGCGTGGTCCGAAGCACTTTGGGCCCGTGTAGATATCATCGTTTTCGTAGCGCCGAGCCTCTATGTTGGAGTTGATCTTGTGCCTTGCGTCATTCGGGGATAAAGATCATCCCGAATGTCGGCTGTGGCTGTGGTGCCTTGGAGCCAGACTTCGGCTTCTGCCACCACCTCCTCCGCCATGTCATCCTCCTTGCCCTCCTTGGGAGCCATTGTGATGACTGTGTGGTGGAGAGGGTGGGGCAGCTAGATAGTTTCCAGCTGATCGCCGGCCTCCATCCGGAACGTCATTATTCCGATTCCGAGGAGGGTCTTAACTACGACGAGCCCCCTGCCTGCTTGTTCCGGCATGGTTTTCGTTGTTTCTTCGTCCGTCGTTCCCACCATGGTGGGGCTCATCCGGACGGCTTGCATGTCTAGGAGGTGGCATTTTTTGACGATCCTCCTCCCGACGTTTCTCTTTATCTTCTCCCCTTCAATCGTTAGATTCTTGTCGGGGAGGATTCCTCAGATTCAGAGCAGCGTTGGCCTCTTTCTCGGCCGCTGGTGCGACGTTGCTCCAGTCGCGTGCAGTCCTACGATGCTGTCCTGACGATCCGGTTCTCGAATAATTGTTCTCTCGTCGTTCGGGGCGATAATGCTGCTCCGGAACGCGGTGGGGTCTCACGTCAGACCATGCCGGATCTGTTCGACATTGGTCGGAATCCGAGACCAGTTTTTGACTTCCAGACAGGGCGACCTTTTGCTGCTCTAGTCCCTTGTTGAGTAGCTTGATACCCAAATGGATCTCCTCTGGTCCTAGATTAGCCGATAGAATTTCTTGGGCCGCCACGGTATTCTGTACTGGGGTTGGATATACCCAATCTCCTTTGCTATCTTTCCGTGGCTTCCCCACCTCATCTCCGAAAAGGACGGCACAGATATGTGGGAATTGGTCGTCATTGGTGTGACACTTACGTGTCTTCTGATGCAATCGAGACATGTAATCCTTAGTTGCCATGCGTTTCTTCTCCTCCTCGATGTTTTTAGCTTCATCCAGGAGTTGTTGACGACGCGCTTCTAGGGCTTGAGCCCTTTCGTCTAGCTCTTCAGCAGTAAGTTCTACAGCTGTAGGGATAGGTGTGGTTAATGCAGCATCGATGAGTTTACGCGCACCTTCGGTGATCACGTGTCCATCCATCGATTCTTCTTTTTTCGGCTCTTCTGGGATACGTGCTCCATCCGAGTCTTCTTCGTATTCCTCGGCAATCACCTCCTGAGCTAGAGGGTCTTTTGCCGGGGTCTTGTTTTTCTTGTTCTTCTTCTTTGCCTTCTTGGCAGCGCCGGTAGCAAAGACGGCTTGGGTCCGTTTCCCGGAGTCAGGCTCTGATCGGTACTTTCGGACATCTGGACCTCAGGATTATCTCCGACGTCCATGTCATCCTGCGCTTTAGGAGAGTGTTCCCCGGATCCTTCATCCATGGCTTCTCCTTCTTCTGCAGCCTTGGAGTTGTACTCCTCTTCATATTCCGCGGAGAACTTTCGGAAATCTGCTGACGTCATCGATTCATCCGAGAATGCGGGTATGTCGGTGTTTGTTCCAATTGCCTCCAGCATTGAGTCGGTGTTTTCTCCAGCATCGGCAGAGCCGGATCCGGATCCCACGTACCCGATGAAGTGCGACGCGTGCTTCCTGAGGTACTTGCGGCTTTCGTGATCAGCCATGTAGAAACTTTTGATGGTCTCGAGAATTGCATATGCGCTCGCATCTTGCATTATCATACGTCGTAATGTGTACCTTAGGAAAGGTCTGTCTGTCCCGGCATCATCAGAGCCGAAATCAGTGTCATTGATATGCTCCTCCTGGATTTCGACTTCCGCGGGTGGGTCGATCTGGGATCTGGCTCCTCCAGGGATATCCACTCCAGATTCGACTTGGGCCGCTAGGTCTTCTTCAGGCTTGGATTTCTCCACTATCTCCGCAACTGGTGCGGGCTGGGTGGGTTTAGGGTTTTCTGAGATCCAGAACTCTGCCGCCTCCACGGACAAACGGGACCCAGAAGATTCTTCTGCCTCTATCATCACCACTGGGGTGGGTGGGGCAGGTTCAGTGAAACCGATGTAAACATCGATCTCGCCAAAAGACATGATTGTGTAGGCAGTCACAGCCTCCTTAGCCGGAATCTAGGTCTCATCGAGAACGATGAGAGGGATGTCGCTGGCGTAGAGGATGCGACCGACGGCGATAGTCTCGCCGATTCCGGTTCTTGCAGATTCCGCTCGGAACGTAGATCCGAAGCTCACTTGCCCCATGGTGGGCGCCAACTGTCGTCGGATTGATGACAAGTACTCCATGAGGGGGTCCTCGAGGCGTGCGGAAGAGAGGGGTGTCAGACGTACGGTGAGCACACAAGGTTACCCAGGTTCGAATCCGCTGGCTTTGGACAGACCCTACTCCTGCTAGCAATCTAGTAATACGGCAGAGCCGGAATATGGGTTACAAGGGTTTCGCCTGTGCGAGTTGAGATTGTAGACTATTGAGGTGTGACCTAAAGGCTCACCCTAGGATGGCTTATATAGATATCCGGCCTAGGGTTTACAGGAGAGATCTATCCGGCTACGACTAAGAGTCGGTTACAGAGTACATCTTGAACTACAAGTAATATTATGGGCCTAAGTCGGTAAGTCTTCTGGGCCTTCCCATAGCCGGATTGGACTCCGTCTTTCTCCCTGACTGGGCCGCCCATGAAGCAAAGCTCTAACCCGAAGTGGGCCACCCTGGTCAGTGAGGAACTGTGAGGATACCTGGAAAGTATATCCCCAACACTCCCAGGACACCCAGGTTCCCGCGGATGCGACACTATATGTGGATGACATATTACTAATTGGGAATGATGTGAATCTTCTAAAGAGTGCGAAGGATTATTTAAATAGTAAATTCTCCATGAAGGAATTGGGTGAAAATGTTTATATATTAGGCCTTAAAATCTATAGATATAGATCAAAATGCCTATTAGCACTAAGTTAGAGTACCTACCTAGATAAGGTTCTGAAGAGGTTCAGAATGGACTAGGCAAAGAAATACTTCCTTCCTGTGGTGAAAGGTAAACCATTGAGTTTGACTCAATGTCCAGTGATGGATAATGATAAGGAAGTGATGTCTAATGTTCCCTATGCTTCAACGATAGGTTCGATCATGTATGCTAGTACTCGACCGGATGTGGCCTTGGCTCTTAATTTGATGAGACAATTCCAAAGTAATCTTGAATGGATCATTGGACAACAGTTAAGAATATCTTGAAGTATCTTAAGAGAAGTAAGGATATGTTTCTTGTCTATGGAGGAAGTGAAGAGGAACTTGCCATTACTAGTTATGTTGATGCAAGTTTTGACACTGATCCATATGACTTAAAATCTTAGACAAGGTGTGATTTCATAGTGAATGGAGGCATGGTAAGCTAGACGAGTGACAAGAAAGCCTCGGTAGCTCAATCTACAATGGAATCAGAGTACATAGTTGCTTCGGGAGCAACGAACGAAGCTGTGTGGCTAAGAAAGTTCGTCATCAAACTAGGAGTGTTTCTAAGGACGCAAAACCCTGTTAGAATCTACTACAACAATTCAGGGGCCATTGAGAATGTGAAGGATCAGAGGTTCCACTCGACTACCAAGCACATACTCTGGCGTTACCATGTGATAAGGCAGTATGTCGAAGATGGTGACATTAGCATTTGCAAAGTACATACAGATATGAATGTTGCAGACCTGTTGATGAAGCCTCTTCCATGAGCAAACCATGATCAACAACACGAAGCTATAGGTGTTAGATTCTTGCCAAATGTAAACTGGTTTATTTATACTCTAGTGCAAGTGGGAGAATGTTGGAGATATGCCCTAGAGACAAATAATAAATATGTTTTTATTGTCATATCCAAATGTTCACAATAAGTTTTAGGCCATGCTGTAACCGTATTAAGTGGAAACATTAATACACGTGTGGCATGTAAACAAACTAGGTCCCTAGTAACCTCTAGTAAACTAGCTCATTGGTCAACCGATGATCAAGGTTTCCTAATCATGGGCATTTATGTCAATTGAGAATGAGATCACGCGTCATTTGATGAATGATGTGATGGACACACACCCAACTAAAGTATTGCAATGTCTAGTTAAAAAAATTAACATTGCGATAACTAAGAAAACATAGTAACCTAATCCTTTGACCATGAGGTCATATATCTAATCACTATCACCAGAACATGGTGATCATAAATGTGTATATCAGGTATTCCGAAGGGGTAGGTTGAGACGTATTCATCAATATCGGGATTTGTCCATCCGCATGACATATAGATACTCTGGACCCACTTGGAGAGATTACATCTATGAAGCTTGCAAGCATGTGACTAGGTCACAAGGATGTAATGTCATGGGAATGAGTAACTTTTTTAGTGACAAGATTGAACTAGGTATGAAAGGACATTTACTGTCATCATCACTTTTGGTGTTCGTTAACAACAAGTAGAGCTTTTTTATAGTTTGCTATTGTCTACAGGTTGATGTATTACAAAGTGAAAAGGACCCTTGGCCTGCGGAACATTCCCTGTATATTTACTTGTCTCTTGGAAACTCCAGACCGGAGTCTCCGGTCTGCCAAGACCGGAGTCTTCGGTGTGGTCCGGAGTTTCCCCAGGAGTCTCCGGAGGGGGTTCCTATTTCTGGGTCAGCCAAAGAGGTGGTCCGAAGCTTGGTCCGGAGGAAGGTCCAGAGTCTCCGGTCCTTGCCTCAGACCAGAGTCTCCGGTGTAGAGGGACCGGAGTCTCCGGTCCACTTGGCTCACAGAAGGGCTAGGTCATTCTGTTCGACGGTCCGGAGGATGGTCCGGAGATTGACCAGATTCTCCGGTGTAGATCGGAGTCTCCGGTGTGCATATCGGAGTCTCCGGTCTGACTTTTCTCCAACGGTCAGAAAACGGTTCAGTGGAGTGAGGGGCTATAAATAGAGGACCTTATCCCCTACCTCCAGTTGCTCGTCCACCTCAAGAACACCATGTCCATTTGAGCCACCAAATCAACAAGATCTCTTCATCCAACCATCCAAAGTTATTGATCTTTGGAGAATCGAAGGAGGATGCCTTGATCTACATCTTCACCAAGAAGATCTTCATTTCCCCTTCATTCACTTGAGGTCCCCCATGCTCTAGTGTTTCTTTGGAAACCCTAGCTTTTGATTTGGTTCTTACAAGCTTGTCTTTGATTGTTTGACAGCTTGCTTGTATTTGGGAGCCTCCAATTTAGTTGTGGATGTGTGCCCTGAGCTCGTTGTAAAGTTGCCGGCTTCCACCTCGAAGGTTGTCGTATAGTGGAAGAGGCGAATCGAACACCTTGGGGTGAGGTTCATCGGAGAACAAGGGAGGCCTCTCGTGGCATTGGTGGTTTGAAACCACCCCCTCTCCAAACGTAGACGTACTTCCCCTCAAAAGGAAGGAACTACGGGAAATAGATCCTTGTGTCTCCGAGCGCTCCACTTTGGTTACTTCTATCCTTTACCGCACTTTACTTATCTAGTTCTTGCTTAGTACTTGTGCTAGGTTGACTTAGGTAAATTCACCTTAGTTGCATAATCTAGAGAATTTACCTTTTGTGTCAAACCCTAAATTGAAAAAGAGTAAAATTTGGAGTAGCACCTATTCTACCCCCCTCTAGGTGCCCATACAATCCTTTCAATTGGTATCAGAGCCTTGGCTCTTTATTCGGGCTTAACCTCCTAAGAGATTATGGGCAACACGGAGGAGGGAGAAAGTGAGGCTAGCCATTCGGTGACCATGGTAGATCTCAAGAAGTTGGAAACAAGCTTGAGCTCTACCTTGGGTAACAAAATCCAACAGTTGCGTCAACTCGTTGAGCAACTTGTTAGGGATAAGCAAACCTCACCTCCTCCCTCTCAAGAGGAAACACCACCTAACCCAAAGGCTAATCCTCCGGCTAAGCCTTTAGAGGAAGTGGCGAGGGATGAACATAATTCCACTAACTCCACCACCAAAAAGGGTGATGGGAAGGAAGAGCACCATGCGGTTCCCGGATGGTACTCTCCCGACCCTCCTATCCCTCACCCACATATAAATAATAGAGGCGACCCACCTAAGTTAGCTGCACATACTTTTGCTCAATGGCAAGTTTTATTGAAATCTCATGTGCGCAGCTCTTGCATTGATTTGTGGAATATTATTGAAGAAGGACTCAAAATTGAGGATCCAACCAACTTGACTAGAAGAGAAGTGGTCAATAGCCAACTCAATGCGACTGCCTTGCACATGATCCAACTTGGAGTGGGCCAAAGGTTTTTCCCCACATTGAGCACTACAACACCGCCAAGGAAGCTTGGGATGCTCTCATTGACTTGTTTGTTGGCAATGAGAGTATGAGAAGAAATAGATATGATGCCTTAAGCAATGATGCCGAAGGTTTCTTCATTAAGGATGGTGAGGATCATGAAGACATGTATCGAAGACTCAAATCCACAGCCACCGCCTTCAGGAATGTTGGTGCCTCTCACATTGATGATGCTTGGATCAAGAGGAAGTGTAACATCCCAAAAATCATGTTTCAAAAACTCATTCATTTCATCCTTGCATCATTCATTCATATAGGGTTTTTCTCAAAATCATTTAGAGACAGAAGTTTGAGCTATGATTTCATGTGGGCAATTTATCTCAATTGGCCATCACCCTTTGGGATTTGATTGTCTATGAACTTGTTTGCTTGCCTCCATGGTTGGAAAGGCTAGGTGAAGCTTTTAACCCAAGATTCAAAATTTAGAAATAGTTTCAAAACCCTATTTCAAATATTTGCAAACTAGAGCAAATCTCTGTTTACTTTGAAACCCAAGCTTGAACAAGCCCTTGCTAGTAACCACATGGTCATCTGACTCGTTTTTAAACCCACAGAACCCTGCAAAAATCCCCAAAGCAGTTTGAATTCAAAAGGATTTGAATTCATATCAAATTCTATTCAGAAAATGGAATTAGAAAAAGAAAAGGAATTCTCAAAAGAAAAGGGCCGAGCGGCCAGAATCTGGCCCAGCAGCGGATCGAGCCCAGCAAGCCCACCCGGGATCTCCTTTTCCTTCTCTCACGCATAGCCCGCTGAGCCGAAGCAGACCCCACCTGCACTCCGCGCACCTCGCTGACAAGCGGGCCTTCTCCACGTCACCGTCGTCTCCACCCGCACGACCCGTTCATCCCCAAATCAACGCGGGCGTTTCTGTGTTTAATTCGCGACGTCAATTCGATTTATTGGCCGAGTAATTCTCGCTCGTGACCAGGCTATAAGAACCCCCTCTGCCCCCTCTCTCTTCTCCCTCAAACCCCGAACCCAGAGCGCCACCAGGCTGCGAGCATTACCCTCTGAAACCCCGCCGTCTCCGACGACTGCGCCGGCGAATTCCGGTGAGTCCAGAGCTTCCCTCTGCCTCTCGATCTTGCAAACTGATTCAGTGAGCCTCTGCGCTTCTTTTAACACGTTTCGTTTGCTCTCGCATGGACTGTAGCTCCGGCAACATCGTCGACTAGTCGCCACCGACGTTTGCACGAACTCCGGCGAACTCTAGTGGTAAGACCAGACCGCCCCGCGCTTTCTAGTTCACGCACACGGCTCTGTCTCGACTCTGTGAATCTAACCGTGTCCTCGCTTTGCCTTGGGGTAATCCACAGCAACGTCCACGACGACCACCCGACGCAACCGCCCGGCAACTCCGGCGAGCAATCTAGGACAGCCCGGCGCCCTTGACCAACGCGAGTACGACGAAGCTTCGCCGTGACCCCCAGGCCGGTGGCTACTCCTCCTTCTCCCTCTCCGTCTGCATCGTCGGCAACGTCATCGACCGACAGTTCCGCCGCCGGTAGCCGCCGCTCCGCCGCCAGTTCTTGGCCAGAGAAATAGCAGTCGTTAGATCTGTATCGTAGCGCTAGGATAGATCCACTTAACCCCGAAGCGGTACGCGATCTGAGCCGCCAGATTTCATTTAGATCCAGCGGTCTGTATCGCTCGATCCAGACGAACCGGTACGGGCGAATAAGAACATGACGCGTGGCTAGGTTAAGATCTGGAAATAGAATTTAAAAACAGATTTTGATCCAGATTTCAAATGCCAATATCTTTTGAATGCCACGTTGGAATTTTGCAAACTTTATACCGTTGGATTCAGAAAAACAAACCCTTTCTGCCTATCCTTTTTGTTTAGCAAATAGTAACCATTAGTTTGGCTTAAATTACAGAAACTTGTTTGAGGCCTTTTTGAGTATAGATTTAGTTTAGTATTTTTGTTTTAGGGTTATTTAAGATTATCTTGGCTATTTTGTGACTTGTTTAGTTTCTGTATTCATGCACTTGCTTGGTTGAGTTTTTCAAAAATCATCACTTGGTAGATTCATGCATGCATGCATTCATACTATTTCTTGTTTGTATATATTTGTGTGTAATTGTGTGCTACAACTTTGTGTGTAGATTTTACTAGTGATTGTGATTGTGACGAGTGCTACTCTCCACACTACCAAGGCAAGTGATATCTTCATGAATATTCCATACCTATATTTTATACTTGCATTAGATATATTTTGTTAGGACTTGCATGCTACTTTTGTCAATTGATGATGGGAAATCCTATTTAGAATAGAATGCTAGAATTGCTAGGAAAATTCCCTAAGGATAAGTTGCCATGCCATGCTTAGCCTAGCTACTAGAAAACAAGGGTGGTTTATATATTCACACTATGGAAAAATATTCTAAGTCTAAGGACTTGTTTTTATTTAACAAAACAACTAAGTTAATGAATCACCTGGGTGGAATGGAAAGAATGGGATATGTTGAGTGGTTACACAAGGCCAGGGGTACTGGTGAACCTTGTGTATCTCACTTGTGGATGGCCACCAAGGAACAAAGAGATTTGAGTTGTCAAATGTTGAGAAGCTTCAAGTGCAACCACTTGGTAATATGGGCTCTGCCATGATCTTAGGATGCTGGAACTTAGTCTCTTGGACAGTGGGTGGTAGATGGGATGATAGGTTGGAGCGCGTCCATTTGACTAAGGAAAGGCTACTGAAGGATCATGTCTTGGGAAACCAAGGCTTGTGGGGAAAGTGCACCACCTCTGCAGAGTGTAAAACCTAAGTACTTAGCCATGTCCCTGGTAAAGGACAATTTGAGCATCAAGACATGGAAACTTCAAGAATCTCATCACTCCAATTTCTAAATAAAACTTGTGGGTGAACAAGGGTTAAAGGATCTTCAGTCTTTGATTGGTAGATGCCCTGAGTGGATCTTCAGTCTTTGATTGGTAGATACCTTGGGATAGTTTTGTGCCTTACAAAAACTTAGTGTTTTCAAAAAGTTAAGGAAAAATCTATTTTGAGCAATGCAAGCCTAAGCTCCACCAGCCAAATGCATATAGTATTATAGTCCACTTAAAATATACTAAGGTATCACTTGCCAATACTATTCCAAAGTATTGACCCTCTGTGGCTGTAACTTATGATGTTGCAGGTTACTCTGATGATGAATAGGAGTCATGAGTCTACACTCAACATGCTTGCCTGTGGCACATGAAGATGAAGACTTATGTTTATTTACATATTCCATATACTCTTGTATTAGGCCTTTGGCCATGAGTTGTAAAAGACTATGTTTTATCTCTGGAATGACTGTAATAAACGACCTTTGTATCTGTGTACTTCATCTTAAACTGTGGATGCTAGCATTGATCCAGGGACTAGCATTGCAATCACAGGGATCTTTTCCTTTAATAAGGAGGGATCTCACAGATGGTATCAGAGCATTGTGTTGCCTGTAGGATTATGACCCTAGGATTGGAAACCACTAAGAAAATTTTTACTTCTTCTACACTTGTCTATTCTTCTCGTAAACTTTTCTAATCTTCTCATTCTCATCTCTATTTGTAGATGAACTCCATCAATGAAGCCGTGAAGAAAGGACCACTCATGACCATGACCTTGGAGTGTGAGACTGAGTTTCCCAAGATTCTCAAGGACCTCATGGAGACCATGGGAGTACATGGTGCAGCAGTGTACAAGGGCTTTCCAGTAATGGAGGAAGGAGTGGAGTATTGGTGGGTGCAACTTCACTTGTACAAGAATAAGGAAGACAACCACAAAGAAAAAGGCTTCTGCATGTACACCAACACTTTTATGCACACCACATTCTTTGAGTCAGCAAAAGAAGCAGCTTGGAAGACTATCAAGGAACTAAGTGCTAGAGTCAAGTGCAAGATGCTCAACCTCCAAAAAGACTTAGAGAAAGATAAGGAACATACCCAAGAGTTGGAAATCACCAACCAATCCTTAAGAGGAGATATTATAGACTTAGTGATAGAAGCATGTGAACAAGATAGGGTGATTGCCACTAGGAACATTGTGTTAGCCACCAGATCCAATGAGATAGGATTGTAAGCGCACTTCGTTAGTTGGACCACCACCTATCACCTTATTTTCCAAAATGATACCTTAAATGAGTTTGAACCTTGGATGATGTAATGGATTCTTGTATGCATGACTTGTATGATTTTTGTGTGTCCCAAGAATGTGTTTGAATGTTTGTCTTGTTTATCTTAAATTGTGTTGTTCTAACTTTTTCAATCTTATACATAGATGCCTATTGCCATCAGCACTGTTGAGGAGTTCAGTTACCCGTTTTGGTCCTCGTATCGTAGAGCTTACTACTTTACTCGATCTCCCTCTTCCTATCATTACGGTGCACCCACTCACCAAGTTTGAGAGGAAGGACCTTTGGGGCTTCAAGGTGAACTAGCCAGGACGCCAGACTGAGCCTACTACGGAGGCCATCGTCTTCAAGCTTATGCACGATGCGAGGAGAGAGGCATGGAGGTTGTCATGCAGGATCGATAGGATGGTATTGGGACGTCACTCCCGACAGGTTAGAGGCACTCACTTCCACGCCTTCGAAGGCGTGATGATGACGGAGAGTCCATTGACTTTGAGGACGACTCGAGGGTCACAAAAAGAGCCGATACGCCTGTACCTCCAGGACTTAGAGACTCTTATTAGGCACGTGGATACCGATAGGACCAACGTCATGCTTAGTAATGACGAGCTCCAGGTGCAGCTTCGCGAGAAGGACAAGCTCTTCGCGCAGCAGGACGAGATAGTTAAGGAGATGGAGGCGAAGTTCGAGACCCAAGACCGTAAGTTCAAGAGTCAAGAGAAGCGTGTCCAGGATAGGAACAAGAGGATTCGTGATATGACCGAGGAACTGCAGTCCAAGGACTTCGAGTTAGAAAGCGTGAGCAGAGGATTGAGAGGCTTCGTTCCCAAAAGAGGGCTCTCAAGGCCAAGATTGACTCTTTGACCACTACCATCGAGGAGAACAAGACCGCAATGGAGAACACAGGTCTTACCTTTGTCGAGGAGGAGATTGATGCCGACGAGTAGATTTGACTACTCAGTTATCTTTATTTACCGCACTTGTTATTTGTGAACTTATTGTTGGACCATCCGACATGTGGATGGCTTGCCACTTGTGTGTTTGTACTTTTGAGACTTTTTGTTATCTTGTTGTTTAGCTTTATCCTTGTGTTGCATGCTATATGTCTGCTTGTGTGATGTATTGTGCATAAATCATGTAAGGGTATCTCATTCTTATCTCTATATGAATAAACCACAGATGCCTCCCCGTCGCGCAAACACCAACCCCAACCCCAACATTACCCCAGAAATGCAACAAATGATGAATGCACAAACACAGCTCATGCAAATGATGACGACGTTCATCCAGAACCAGAACAACAACAACAACAACCCCAATAACAACAACAACAATAACAACAACAATAACAACCCTCCAAGTTTTGATATGCTCACCAGATTTCTGCGTCTGAGGCCAGCTAAGTTTTCGGGAACGACTGATCCCATGGTGGCCAATGATTGGCTACGTTCTGTGAACAAAGACTTAGTGACCGTGGGATGCACAGATGCTGAAAAGGTCAGGTTCGCAGACATCTGCTGGAAGGACCAGCCACGCATGGTGGGACAACTTCCAGATTACCACGCCTATTGATGAGGTGACTTGGGCTATCTTTGAAGATGGATTTCGTACTACTCATATCTCACCAGGTATGATGAGCCTGAAAAAGAAGGAATTTCACAACCTGAAGCAGCGCCACCACAGCGTGGCTGAATATATTGAAGAGTTCAACAATCTGGCGCGCTATGCACCGGATGAGGTTGACACTGATGCCAAAAGGAAGGAAAAGTTTCTGGAAGGCTTGAATGACGAACTGAATCTGCATTTCTGCGTGGCATATGTTCCAACTTATCGATTTGTGTGACAAGGCTGTTATTGTGGAGAATAAAATGAAGCAAGTTGAGAGTAGAAAGAGGAAACACTCCGACAAGCATAGCTCGGGATCGTATCATAAACGATCTCACTATGATGATAGTGTCAGCTCAGGATCCCACAAGCATGGGAAATTTAACAAGCACCACAACCACAACCGTCATGACAACAAGCATCATCGCAGTCATGACAATGATAAGTACAAGAACCACAAGAGTGGATATAAGAGCCACCATAGTGGAAGTGGAAGTGGAAGTGGAAGTCAACCTAAGAAGGACAACAGTCAGGTTGAGTGCTACAAATGCAAGAAGCCGGGGCATTATGCTAATGAGTGCCCTGAGAAGAAAGTTGAAGGACCTAACAAGCCCAATCCTTTTCAGAAAGGACAGGTTAACCACATCAATGTGGAGGAGGTCTTTGAAGAGCCTGATGCCGTTGCTGGTAAGTTCAGACTCAATTCCATCTCAGCATTTGTACTCTTTGACACTGGTGCATCTCATTCATTCATATCAAAAGCATTTGTTGATAGAAATGGGTTTGCATCTGAAAACATTGGGTGTCCGATAAAAGTTAGCTCTCCGGGAGGGGATATGACAGTGAGTCTTGGATGCCGGGATCTAGTCATAGAGATCGGAAAACATAAGTTTCCAGTAAACCTAATAATCCTAAATTCCCAAGGATTGGATGTAATTTTGGGAATGGATTGGATGGCTAAGTATGAGGGAGTACTAGATTGTGCAAATCGCACAATTTCACTCACAACCCCTGAAGGTAAGAGGATAATATTTAAGTCCAATTTTAAATCTAGAGGAAGCAAGCTAAATTCTCTTAAGGGGGTTAGCATGGACAGTGTGCCAATTGTGTGTGAATATCCGGATGTGTTTCCGGAAGAATTACCAGGAATGCCACCAGATAGAGATGTGGAGTTTATAATAGATTTGGTACCAGGTTCTGGACCAAGAGCAAAGAGGCCTTATAAAATGTCAGTTGACGAACTTAAGGAACTCAAGAAACAACTTGGAGAACAATTGCAGAAAGGATTCATCCAGCCAAGTTCTTCATCTTGGGGAGCTCCAGTTTTGTTCGTAGAAAAGAGAGATAGAACTCAAAGGTTATGCATAGATTACCGTTCTCTCAACGAGGTAACCATCAAGAACAAGTATCCTTTGCCAAGAATAAACGATTTGTTTGATCAGCTAGAAGGAGCATGTGTGTTCTCGAAGATTGATCTTCAGTCAGGCTATTTTCAACTCAAGATAAGAGAGCAAGACATACCTAAAACAGCATTCACCACAAGGTATGGATTGTATGAGTACACCGTGATGCCTTTTGGTTTAACCAACGCTCCGGCATACTTCATGAATATGATGAACAAAGTGTTCATGGAATTTCTCGACAAGTTCGTTGTCGTTTTCATCGATGACATCTTAGTCTACTCCAAGAGCAAGGAAGAGCATGAAAGACATCTACGCTTGATACTTGAGAAACTAAGGGAACATAAGCTTTATGCCAAGTTCAGCAAGTGTGAGTTTTGGTTAGAGGAAGTTGGATTTCTTGGTCATGTTATGACAAAAGATGGTGTAGCAGTTGATCCTGCTAAAGTTTCGGCTGTGACAGAATGGGAATCTCCTAAGAATGTAAAAGAGGTTCGTAGTTTCCTTGGTTTAGCAGGTTACTACAGAAGATTCATTGAAAATTTTTCTAAGGTTGCTAAACCAATGACAGAATTGTTAAAGAAAGATAAGAAATTTGCTTGGTCTGAAGGATGTGAACTCAGCTTTCAAGAATTAAAGAAGAGACTTGTGTCGTCAAGACCATCTTGTGCCTACCAGATTTGGAAAAGGATTTCCAAGTGTATTGTGATGCTTCGCATCAGGGATTAGGAGCCGTACTTATGCAAGGCGGAAAAGTTGTGGCTTATGCCTCAAGACAACTCAAAACTCATGAAGTAAATTATCCTACTCATGATTTAGAGTTAGCCATTGTCCATGCACTAAAACATGGAGACACTACCTTTTGGGAAAACGTTGTGAAGTGTTCACCAACCATAAGAGCTTGAAGTATATCTTCACCCAGAAGGAGATCAATATGAGACAAAGAAGATGGCTAGAACTTATCAAGGATTACGACTTGAATTTGCAATACCACCCCGGTAAAGCAAATGTAGTAGCAGATGCTCTAAGTCGTAAAGCGTTTGTAAATGGCCTTACCAAAGGTGAATTGCCAGATGACTTGTGTAAGCAATTCAAGGAACTCAGGTTGGAGATTGTGCCAGAAGGACATCTCATGTCTTTGGATGTTCAACCCACTGCTGGATAAGATTAAAGAAGCCCAAAAGACGGATAAAGAGATCAAGAGATCAAGGAAAGGATTAGCCAAGGAAAGCTAAAAGTTTCCATATGGACGAACAAGGTACTTTATGGCACGGAAGCGATTTGTGTTCCACAAGATCCGAAATCGGAAACTGATTTTCTGAAGCCCATAACTCTCCATATTCTATTCACCCGGGAAACACCAAAATGTACATGGATATGAAAGAAAGATTTTGGTGGAACAATCTTAAAAGGGACATCGCCGAACACATTGCCTTGTGTGACGTGTGTAGTAGAGTGAAAGCGGAACATCAGAAACCAGCAGGTTTGCTTCAACCAATGCCTATTCCTGAATGGAAGTGGGAAAATATTGGTATGGATTTCATTACCGGATTACCAAGGACTAGGACAGGGTATGACTCCATATGGGTAGTAGTGGATCGCCTAACTAAAGTGGCTCATTTTATACCCGTAAAGACAACTTATACCAGTGCCAAGTTAGCCAAAATCTACATGAGCAGAATTGTATGCCTTCACGGTGTACCTAAGAGTATTGTGTCTGATAGAGGAACTCAATTCACTTCTCACTTCTGGAGATAGCTTCATGAATCTCTAGGAACGAGGTTGGAATTCAGCACTGCTTTTCATCCTCAAACTGATGGACAAACAGAAAGGACTAATCAAATTCTTGAAGACATGTTGAGGGCATGTGCCCTAGACTATGGAGCAAGTTGGGATGAAAGTCTGCCTTACGCAGAGTTCTCTTACAACAACAGTCACCAATCTAGTATTGGGATGGCACCATTCGAGTTTCTCTACGGAAGGAAGTGTACCACCCCATTGCTATGGAATGGTGTAGGAGAAAGAAGTTTGTTTGGACCAGATCTTATCAAAGACGCCGAAGAAAAGGTCAAATTGGTTAGAGACAGATTGAAGATAGCACAGTCTCGACAGAAAAGCTACGCAGATGCTAAGCGTAGAGAAGTCACTTACGAAGTTGGGGATAGAGCTTATCTTAGAGTATCACCACTTCGTGGAGTAAAAAGATTTGGAGTCAAAGGAAAGTTAGCACCAAGATATGTGGGACCATTTAACATTCTAAGTCGCAAGGGAGAAGCTACATATGAAATCGAACTGCCAGCATCTTTATTAGCAGTCCATAATGTTTTTCATGTGAGCCAGCTCAAGAAATGTCACCCAGAAATGGAAGAAACATCTTTGAAGGATACCATATCTTTGGAAGAAGTTCAACTAGAAAGTGATCTCACCTATGAAGAAAAGCCTGTCAAGATTCTTGAGACCACAGAAAGAGTCACAAGGACAAAAACCATCAAGTTTTGCAAAGTACAATGGAACCATCATTCCGAAGAAGAAGCAACATGGGAAGAAGGCGATCTTGGAAAGACCACCTCACCTATTTGTTAGCCAATCCGAATCTCGAGGCGAGATTCATTTTAAGGGTTAGATTTGTAACATCCCAAAAATCATGTTTCAAAAACTCATTCATTTCATCCTTGCATCATTCATTCATATAGGGTTTTTCTCAAAATCATTTAGAGACAGAAGTTTGAGCTATGATTTCATGTGGGCAATTTATCTCAATTGGCCATCACCCTTTGGGATTTGATTGTCTATGAACTTGTTTGCTTGCCTCCATGGTTGGAAAGGCTAGGTGAAGCTTTTAACCCAAGATTCAAAATTTAGAAATAGTTTCAAAACCCTATTTCAAATATTTGCAAACTAGAGCAAATCTCTGTTTACTTTGAAACCCAAGCTTGACCAAGCCCTTGCTAGTAACCACATGGTCATCTGACTCGTTTTAAACCCACAGAACCTGCAAAATCCTCAAAGCAGTTTGAATTCAAAAGGATTTGAATTCATATCAAATTCTATTCAGAAAATGGAATTAGAAAAAGAAAAGGAATTCTCAAAAGAAAAGGGCCGAGCGGCCAGAATCTGGCCCAGCAGCAAATCGAGCCTAGCAAGCCCACCCGGGATCTCCTTATTCTTCTCTCATGGCGCTTGACGCTACCGAGCACGACAGCAGACCCACCCACTCCGCACCTCGGCTGACAAGCGGGCCTTCTCACGCCACCGTCGTCTCCACCCGCACGACCGTTCATCCCCAAATCAACGCTGGCGTTTCGTGTTTAATTCGACGTCATTTTGATTTATTGGCGAGTAATTCTCGCTCGTGACCAGGCTATAAGAACCCCTCTCGCCTCTCTCTTATCCTCAAACCTGAACCCGAGCGCCACCAGGCTGCGAGCATTACCCTCTGAAACCCCGCTGTCTCCGACCATCGCGCCAAGGATTCCGGTGAGTCAGAGCTTCCCTCTCTCGATCTTGCAAACTGATTCGGTGAGCCTCTGCGCTTCTTTTAACACGCTTGCTTGCTCTCGCATGGACCGTAGCTCCGCAACATCGCCGACTAGTCGCCACGCGTCGCGCGCCTTAACTCGGTGAACTCTAGTGGTAAGACCAGACCGCGCTTTCTAGTTCACGCACACGGCTCTGTCTCGACTCAGTGAATCTAACCGTGTCCTCGCTTTGCCTTGGGGTAATCCACGAACGTCCACGACGACCACCCGGCCAAGCCGCCCACGCGAACTCCGGCGAGCAATCTAGGACAGCCCGAGTGCCCTTGACCAACCGCGAAATGACGAAGCTTCGCCGTGACCCCGAGCCGGTAAGCTACTCCTCCTTCTCCCTCTCCGTGCATCGTCGGCAACGTCATCGTCGACCGCGATTCCGGCCCGGTAGCCGCCGCTGCCGCCAGATTCTTGGCAAAGAAATAGCAACCGTTAGATCGTGTCGTGGCGCTAGGATAGATCCACTTAACCCGAAGCGGTATGCGATCTGAGCCGCCAGATTTCATTTAGATCCAGCGGTCAGACGCCGATCCGAACGAACGATGCAGGCGAATAAGAACATGACGCGTGGCTAGGTTAAGATCTGGAAATAGAATTTAAAAACAGATTTTGATCCAGATTTCAAATGCCAATATCTTTTGAATGCCACATTGGAATTTTGCAAACTTTATACCGTTGGATTCAGAAAAACAAACCCTTTCTGCCTATCCTTTTTGTTTAGCAAATAGTAACCATTAGTTTGGCTTAAATTACAGAAACTTGTTTGAGGCCTTTTTGAGTATAGATTTAGTTTAGTATTTTTGTTTTAGGGTTATTTAAGATTATCTTGGCTATTTTGTGACTTGTTTAGTTTCTGTATTCATGCACTTGCTTGGTTGAGTTTTTCAAAAATCATCACTTGGTAGATTCATGCATGCATGCATTCATACTATTTCTTGTTTGTATATATTTGTGTGTAATTGTGTGCTACAACTTTGTGTGTAGATTTTACTAGTGATTGTGATTGTGACGAGTGCTACTCTCCACATTACCAAGGCAAGTGATATCTTCATGAATATTCCATACCTATATTTTATACTTGCATTAGATATATTTTGTTAGGACTTGCATGCTACTTTTGTCAATTGATGATGGGAAATCCTATTTAGAATAGAATGCTAGAATTGCTAGGAAAATTCCCTAAGGATAAGTTGCCATGCCATGCTTAGCCTAGCTACTAGAAAACAAGGGTGGTTTATATATTCACACTATGGAAAAATATTCTAAGTCTAAGGACTTGTTTTATTTAACAAAACAACTAAGTTAATGAATCACACAGGTGGAATGGAAAGAATGGGATATGTTGAGTGGTTACACAAGGCCAGTCTGGTGAACCCTGTGTATCTCACTTGTGGATGGCCACCAGGAACAAAGAGATTTGAGTTGTCAAATGTTGAGAAGCTTCAAGTGCAACCACTTGGTAATATGGGCTCTGCCATGATCTTAGGATGCTGGAACTTAGTCTCTTGGACAGTGGGTGGTAGATGGGATGATAGGTTGGAGCGTCCATTTGACTAAGGAAAGGCTACTTGAAGGATCATGTCTTGGGAAACCAAGGCTTGTGGGGAAAGTGCACCACCTCTGCAGTGTAAAACCTAAGTACTTAGCCATGTCCACAGTAAAGGACAATTTGAGCATCAAGACATGGAAACTTCAAGAATCTCATCACTCCAATTTCTAAATAAAACTTGTGGGTGAACAAGGGTTAAAGGATCTTCAGTCTTTGATTGGTAGATGCCCTGAGTGGATCTTCAGTCTTTGATTGGTAGATACCTTGGGATAGTTTTGTGCCTTACAAAAACTTAGTGTTTTCAAAAAGTTAAGGAAAAATCTATTTTGAGCAATGCAAGCCTAAGCTCCACCAGCCAAATGCATATAGTATTATAGTCCACTTAAAATATACTAAGGTATCACTTGCCAATACTATTCCAAAGTATTGACCCTCTGTGGCTGTAACTTATGATGTTGCAGGTTACTCTGATGATGAATAGGAGTCATGAGTCTACACTCAACATGCTTGCCTGTGGCACATGAAGATGAAGACTTATGTTTATTTACATATTCCGTATACTCTTGTATTAGGCCTTTGGCCATGAGTTGTAAAAGACTATGTTTTATCTCTGGAATGACTGTAATAAACGACCTTTGTATCTGTGTACTTCATCTTAAACTGTGGATGCTAGCATTGATCCAGGGACTAGCATTGCAATCACAGGGATCTTTTCCTTTAATAAGGAGGGATCTCACAGGAAGTATGTGAGTGCACTCATGCCTTTCGAGCCTACTAACTTGAAGAGTCTCCAAGGAAGACACAACTACCATCTCATGACCTCCAATGAAGTGATGCAAGATATGTCCGCCTTCAATGTTGCTGCCAAGAATGCCAAAGACGCTCGTGCTCATGCCATTGGAATGAGTAGTGGTGTCAATCTTGCCTTGAAGGCCAAGGTTGTGGAGTATGATGAAGATGAAGGAAGTGATGAGGGACTTTCAATGAGCCACCTCGAAGATGTCAAGGTTGCTCATGGTGAATACATGGCCTTCTATGCAAGAAACTTTTGGAAAGATCCCGCCAAGGCCAAGATGGAAATGCAACGAAGAAGCAACCCCAATGGGAGAAGAGATAATGGGTCCAAGTTGAGAACTTGTTTCAATTGTGGTGACCGCTGTCACTTCGTTGCATCTTGTCCCTATGAGAAAAGAGAAGATCATTGGGGTAAACTTGTGTTGAAGAATACCTCCAAAGCTCCCTACAAGAAACCCTTCATCAAAAGGAACTCAACCAACAAGAAGCCAGGAGAAATTGTCTTGATCACACATGAAGAGTTCTCCTCTGATGATGATGATGAAGATGAAGAAGAGGATACATCAAGTGGTGTGGTGTCTCTTGCCACTACCTCTACCCCGTCATTCTCACTCTTCGATTCTCCAAATGAGAATATCTCCAATAAGAACGTCACTTGCCTTATGGCAAGAGGAACCGAGGTATTATCATCATCACACTCCACCTCCTTAATCAATGATGATTTTTATGATGAGTTGTCTCTTGAGGTCAAAAATGAATTAGTTGCTTTTTATGTGTTCATGAACAACTTGCAAGGGGAACACAAGAAACATGTTGTGGACCTCTTAAATCAACTTGCACACACACAAGAACTTCTAGATGAGAGATGTCAATTAGGAAGAGAGCACATGATTGAAGTAGAAGCTCTAAATAATGCTCTAGAAGAAGAACAAGAAACTAGAATATCTCTTGAAACTAAACTAGAGGGTCTTGATGAAGCAAATGATCTCATTATTAATAAACTCATCAAGGAACGTGATCATGCTATTGCTAACTATAAAAAGGCTAAAAAGGACAAGATTGAGTTTGATGTTGTTCATGAAAAACTTGCCAAGGACTTTAGGACACTTGACAAGGCTCACAAGGCCTTGGAAAGTGAACTATTGTCGCTCACAAAGTCTTGTGAAAAGCTTCAAAATCAATTGATCAAAACTCACTCACCTAGTACGTTCATTCCTTCTAGTTGTACAAATACACTTGAAGAACATGCTAGGTGGAAGGGGAGCTAGCTAAGACCTCCTTTCCAAAAGGAAACAAGTCTATTAATGATCTCTTAAGCAAGCAAAGTTCAAATGGTGAAAAAGGGGACATTGGCTTTATCTCTAAAGCCAAGAAGAAAAAGAACAACAAGAAGAATAAGGCCAAGCCCGCTCAAGAAAAGAACACGGTCATTGTGGGAAGTAAGACCACAAGTGGCAAAACTATGTCACATGATGATTTTGCGGGTAGTGCTAACCCTCACTATGTTTTAATGCGTGATTATTATGGTGATGTGTATGCACAATATGTTGGCCCATTTTATGGTTATATTGCATGGTCTATTTGGGTTCCCAAGACCCTTGTTGCTAACAAAAGAGGACCCATTGAAAAATGGGTACCTAAAAACTAGTTTGATCTTTTGTAGACTTATGCTTCTAGAGGGTCAAAATGGGTGCTTGATAGTGGATGCACAAGTCATATGACCGGAAGCGCATCTAGTGTCAAGGAGTTGAGACCTAATGTTGATCAAATATCTTTGACGTATGCCGACAAGTCAAAGTCTAAGGTAATGGGTTTCGGTAAAGTTGTGGTTGTACACGATATCACTCTCGTGGACGTCATGCTTGTTGAGACCTTGGTTATAATTTACTTTCAGTCTGTGCTCTTGTAAAGATGGGCGTTGCCGTCTTTATTGATAATGATATTGTGATCCTCATGTGGAGCAAGTCTCTAAAGGTCGCTTTTGTTGGGTATGTCGAGAATGACTTGTATGTGGTGGACTTCTCGGGTAAAACCACTACAAGTCCGATGTGCTTATTCGGAAAGGCCTATGTGGGTTGGCTATGGCATCACCGTCTAGCCCATGTCAACATGAGAACTTTGCAAAGCCTCCACAAGGATGGTCATATTGTTGGACTAAAAGAAAATGTTTGCTTTGCCAAAGATCGTGTTTGCAGGGCATGTGTTGAAGGAAAGATGCATGATTCTCCCCACAAGCCAAAGAACTACATCAAGTCCAAGAGGATCTTGGAGCTCCTTCATGTGGATCTCTTTGGTCCTCCTTCTCATGCAAGTCTTGGTGGGAAGAAATATTTCTTGGTGATTGTTGATGACTACTCAAGATACACCTGGGTATATTTTTTCAAGCTGAAAAGTGAGACACAAGAGAACTTCATTGACTTCATCAACATGGCTCAACATCAACACAATGTCCCAGTATTGACAATAAGAAGTGACAATGGTACCGAGTTCAAGAACTACACATTGAATGGATTTCTTAGTGATGAGGGAATAAAACATCAATATTCCGCTGCATATACCCCTCAACAAAATGGTGTAGCTGAGAGGAAGAACCAGACTCTTATTGATATGGCAAGGACTATGTTGGCGGAATTTAAATCTCCATACAATTTTTGGGCTGAAGCTATCTCCACCGCATGCCATGCATCAAACCGCCTCTACCTCCACAAAGAATTGATCAAGACTCCATATGAAATCCTTACCGGTAACAAGCCCAATGTCTCTTACTTCTGGGTGTTCGGTTGTAAGTGCTTCTATCGCATTAAGGGTATTCGTTTGTCCAAGTTTGATTCGAAATCATTAGAGGGTATTTTTGTTGGTTATGGTCTTGAAGCCCACACTTATAGAATCTATGACAAGCTCTCCGAAACCGTCATAGAATCTTGTAGTGTGGTGTTTGAAGAATATGATGGTCCCCAAACAGGGCGTGTTGATGTCTGTGATGTAGATGATGAAATGCCTCAGGATGCCATAGGAAGAATGGGTGCAGGTTTCATCCGCCCTGTTAAGGAACCCCTTATGGTGGATCGAGAAGAACTATGCTCCACTCAAGTGGATCCCTCATATTCACAACATCAACATGCTCCTATCGAGGAGGACAATGACCCATGCCAAAGACAAGTTGTGGACCCTCAACCTGCTGATCAAGAAGAAACCTCTAGCCAGGAGCTACTTGAGTCTCCATTTGCCAGAATGTCCAGTGGTGCTAAGTCTATTACACAAGGAAGATCTATAGAAACTGCCATAAGGAAAGCTCAATGCATGTCTAGAAGTATGCTTGATCAAGACCAAGGTCAATCTTTGCCTCTTGCAGAAGAGAATAATTCCAATTATGATCAAGGTCAAGTTGATGGTCAAGACAAGGACCAAAATGATGAAGTGATCCCCCCAAGAAACAACAAGGAGATCGAAACTCGTCACCAAGCTAGAATGGATAGAATATTGGAATTAAGAGACCACACTCTTGAGAATGTGGTAGGATATCTAAGAAGAGGGATATCTACTCGAGCTCAACTGAAGAACTTTGGCGAGCACCAAGCACACATTTCCATGGTGGAACCAAAGAAAGTATGGGAAGCTCTTGAAGATTCAGATTGGTTGGATGCAATGCACAAAGAGCTCAACAACTTTGAGAGAAACAAAGTATGGAAGTTAGTTGAAAAGCCAAAAGATTGCTGCAATGTTATAGGCACCAAGTGGATTTTCAAGAACAAGCAAGATGAGCATGGAATTGTGGTGAGGAACAAGGCAAGATTGGTTACACAAGGGTTCTCTCAAATTGAAGGCATTGATTATGGAGAGACTTATGCACCCGTGGCTCGTTTTGAGTCCATCCGTATCCTTCTTGCTTATGCAGCACATCATAAATTTAAATTACAACAAATGGATGTAGAAAGTGCATTTCTTAATGGTCCATTGCATGAGTTGGTATATGTGAAGCAACCCCCGGGGTTTGAGGATCCCAACTTTCCAAACCACGTCTACAAACTCGATAAGGCACTCGATGGGCTCAAACAAGCCCCATGCACGTGGTATGAGCACCTTAGAGAGTTGTTGTTAGATTGTGGGTTTGAGGTTGGGAAAACCGATCCCACTCTTTTTACTAAGAAGGTCAATAGGGAACTTTTTGTATGCCAAATTTATGTAGATTATATTATCTTTGGCTCATCTAACAAAGATTTTAATGATGAATTATCAAAGCTTATGACTGACAGGTTCAGGATGTCTATGATGGGAGAATTGATAGTATTTCTTGGTTTTGAGATCAAGCAAGTGAGAGGAGGAACATTCTTCAACCAAGCCAAGTATACTCAAGATATGCTCAAAAGATTCAACATGAAAGACCTAAATGTAACTCCCACTCCCATGGCAACAAAGACTCATCTTGAACCAAACCCAAATGGTAAAGATGTGGATCAAAAGGTATATCGGTCCATGATTGGCTCTTTGCTTTACCTTTGTGCATCTAGACCCGATATTGTGTTGAGTGTAGGAGTGTGTGCAAGATATCAAGCGGCTCCTAAAGAAAGCCATTTGATGGTAGTCAAGAGAATCTTTCGATATTTGGTTCATACCACAAACTATGGTATTTGGTATCCTAGGGGATCAACTTTCTCGCTTTGTGGATACATGGATTCGGATTGGGCTGGTGACAAGGATGATAGGAAATCAACCTCCGGGGCTTGCCAATTCCTTGGGAGGTCGTTGGTGTGCTGGTCTTCTAAGAAGAAAAATTGTATATCTCTCTCCACCGCCAAAGCCGAGTATGTGGCAGCTACTAGTGCTTGTACACAATTGCTATGGATGAGGCAAACTTTAAAGTAATACGGTGTCCATTGTGACAAAGTGCCTCTTCTATGTGACAATGAAAGTGCTATCAAGATTGCCTATAACCCAGTGGATCATACAAGGACAAAGCATATTGATATTCGGCATCACTTCATTAGAGATCATGTTGCTCAAGGTGATATTGAGTTATCCTATGTATCAACCAAAGACCAACTTGCCGACATTTTCACGAAGCCACTTGATGAAGCAAGGTTTTGTTATTTGAGGAATGAACTAAATATCATAGATTCTAGGTGCTTGACTTGATCACCTTGCATACTCACCTATATCTTGACTCTTATTTGGTTTAAGTGCAGGCATGGAAATAGGGGGAGTGCAGTCCTAATACATTGGACTATCCCTCCCCCAATAATGCCAACATTAAGAAATCCAATCCTCTTAATATCATTTTGTGATATGTGAGCTTCATTGATGAGTAGTGGTCATGAACCTAAGGATAATTCTTCGCGGTGTCATGCCACAAACTCTTACATGGTGGCCTCGGCCACCACCCTCTTCTCATTGAAGAGTTGGTTCTTCGTTGGGGTTTACTTGGCACGTCAATTAACATTTGAATGGATTTCTACGGTCTCTTTGATTCTTCAGTAGGTCATCTTAATCCAAGCCTCTTTCTGGTCCTGTAAACTCTCTCTATCTAATATATGCCCCCATATACAAATCTTGGAGTTTTTGGTCGAGGAGGACCGGAGTCTCTGGCGTGCTCACACCATAGTCTCCGGTGTAGACCGGAGTCTCCGGTCCGGACGGTTTCTGGCAACATACAGGGAGGACAGGGTGACTGAAACAGACAGTTTCATTCATCCACCCCCGTCCTCCTCTCTCTACCACGTTGCCTCCTCTCCCAAATCTCCTCCCCGGAGGTCAAGAAGCCCCCGGGATCCGTCGTGCCGCCAGCCAATCTTCTCCCCTCCACCATTGGGTGATTCCCAATGGTGGAATCAATCCCATGGACAGATCTGGTACCTCTCCTCCTCTTTTCTCACCTAGGGTTCATCCCTTGCTTTGTTTTTGAGGATTGGTACTATTTTTCCCACGAGGATCTCTTGTTTGCGTGCACACGAGTACTTTACCCTTGTTGCCCTGCCGATCTGTTGGATTCAACACTACTGGAGCCTCCCTGGTCTTCCCCCGAGTCTCCTGACCGGAGACTCCGGTCCCTTGGACCGGAGACTCCGGTCTGAGCCGGAGACTCCGGTGCGGACCATGGAGTCTCCGGTGTGGGTTGGATCAAACAAATCTTGCAATGCCTCAAGGGTCCTGTGCTGCCTCCTTGGGACATAAATACTTACCTCCATGATATCTTCCTCGCTGCTTTTGACAGGTTCTGGCTCTCGCCGTCCTCCTTGCACCAAGGCTAAGATGAAGAGAGCGGCTCCTTGCTATGATGAGTCTGAGGGTCAATACATTGTGCCCCATCCAACCGTAGACAGCAGGCCAGTGATGCAGCCTATATGCGGAGGGAGCAGGAAAGGGCTCAGGAAGAGAACCGTGCCAAGAGGGCAAAATACGACAATCTTCAGTCTTTGGCCCGCATGTCAAAGAAGGAGTACCTTGAGCTGCAAAAGACTAATTTCTATGCCTTGCCTCGCACCAGTGATGAGCCATTCTATTGGAGGAAGGAGCAAGCAGTCTTCATGAAAGACATTTACAGCATGCTCAAGAGATCCCCTGTGTGCCCCCAGAAGTACTTGAGTGTTGAGCAGATGAGGAAGAGCCCCTACTTCTCTAATGCACTGTGGATTAGTGAGAAGTTAGGGATGTTCAACTTGATGGAGCTCCGTGAAGACTACAACATCACCCTTGTGCAGCAGTTCTATGCCACAGTTGTGTTTGGGACTGACCAAGCCAGGACTATGACTTGGATGACTGGCAACCACCGCTGTTCTGCAACTTTCTATGACTTTGCTGAGGCCATCTTTGAGACATTCCAGGGGTGTCTACTCATGTGGGTGTGCGTATGCACTCAGCAGCTCTTGGGGTGAACAAGAACAAGCTTGCCCCTCTATATGGCAGGGAGGGTGTTGTGAGCAGATCCAAGGGACTCAAGCCTCTCTACAATTTGATGTTGAGGATCTTCCGCCAGACCATTTCCCCTAGTGCTAGGAATGATGATGTCATCAGATGAGGTTTGGTCAACTTGTTGTATCATACCCACAGGATTTACATGGTTGGCCCCGAGGCAGATGTAGATCCTATTGATGTTATGGATTACATATTTGAGGAGATGTACCATGCCATCTTATACAAGAAGGCTCCACCATATGCACCACTTGTCATGAGACTCATTAACACATAGGAACATGGTTCTCCACTTGCCTTGCCTCCCAACCTTACCGAGCACACTCTTGTATCTCTGCAGCAGAAGGGGGACATGAGGGCTCCTCCTAGACGCTCCCATGCCCATGTGGAGGAGGAGATCTCAGAGACCGAGAGGGCCCCCTCTCCTACTAGAGCTTAGAGGAAGAATGCTTCCAATGCACCTCTTCCTCCCATGACACGTGACTATGTACACGAGAAGGTCAAGAAGGCCTCATTCTGGGAGAGGACCCTGTGTTGCATGAATGTGGACATCCGTAAGCAACAACATGCCTCCTATAAGAGCAACTGTCGCATAGAGAAACTACTCAAGGAGATCAAGGCTCAGGGTGAAGCGAATGATGAGGAAGGTGAGGATGAGTACACTGATGAGCATGGCGTTCAGCCATCCACCAAGTCAGACTACACTCTTTCTTTTGGGGCATGGAATGCCCAACAGGACAGCTTGGTGGATTGGAAGACCTTTTCTGATGTCACTTCTGGGTATGGGTACCAAGGTACCTCCTCTTCTCGCCCTCACGGCAAAGGACCTGCTGCTCCAGATGGTTATGAGGACTATGATGATGAGGAGGAGGATCAGGATATGGATGAGGAGTACAAGGAGGAGGATGACGAGGACTACTGATCTATTGGGGCGCTAGCTTAGGTCTTTTCCCTTTTTGGTGTTTCGATGCCAAAGGGGGAGAAGACATTGTCATCAGGATTTGCATGGGCTTGGGCTATTTGATTCTTATTTGCTATCTCGACCTTCATACCTATTTGCCTTATGTTATTGCGAGATACTATTTGCTATTTGTGTGTGACTCTGTGGGTGCTCCTACATTATTGTAACTCGTGTGAGAACTATGTGTCTTATCCATGTACTACCTACCATGCTTGCTTTACATGTTTATCTTTGTGCACATAGGCAGGGGGAGCATGTCCATACTCTGTCATAAGTCATTGAAAACTATTTTTATGCAAAATCACTTGTTGTCATCGAACACCAAAAAGGGGGAGATTGAAAGGACATTTACTGTCATCATCACTTTTGGTGTTCATTAACAACAAGTAGAGCTTTTTTATAGTTTGCTATTGTCTATAGGTTGACGTATTACAAAGTGAAAAGGACCCTTGGCCTGCGGAACATTCCCTGCATATTTACTTGTCTCATGGAAATTCCAGACCGGAGTCTCCGGTCTGCCAAGACCGGAGTCTTCGGTGTGGTCCAGAGTTTCCCCAGGAGTCTCTGGAGGGGGTTCCTATTTCCTGCCTGGGTCAGCCAGAGAGGTGGTCTGGAGCTTGGTCTGGAGGAAGGTTCGGAGTCTCCGGTCCTTGCCTCAGACCAGAATCTCCGGTGTAGAGGGACTAGAGTCTCCGGTCCACTTGGCTCACAGAAGGGCTAGGTCATTCTGTTCGACGGTCCGGAGGCTGGTCCGGAGATTGACCAGATTCTCCGGTGTAGACCAGAGTCTCCAGTGTGCATACCGGAGTCTCCGGTCTGACTTTTCTCCAACGGTCAGAAAACGGTTTAGTGGAGTGAGGGGCTATAAATAGAGGACCTTATCCCCTTCCTCCAGCTGCTCATCCACCTCAAGAATACCATGTCCATTTGAGCCACCAAATCAACAAGATCTCTTCATCCAACCATCCAAAGTCATTGATCTTTGGAGAATTGAAGGAGGAGTCCTTGATCTACAGCTTCACCAAGAGGATCTTCATTTCCCCCTCATTCACTTGAGGGCCCCCATGCTCTAGTGTTTCTTTGGAAACCCTACCTTTTCATTTGGTTCTTACAAGCTTGTCTTTGATTGTTTGACAGCTTCCTTGTATTTGGGAGCCTCCAATTTAGTTGTGGATGTGTGCCCCGAGCTCGTTGTAAAGTTGTTGGCTTCCACCTCGAAGGTTGCCGTATAGTGGAAGAGGTGAATCGAACCCCTTGGGGTGAGGTTCATCGGAGAACAAGGGAGGCCTCTCGTGGCATTGGTGGTTTGAAACCACCCCCTCTCCAAACGTATACGTACTTCCCCTCAAAAGGAAGGAACTACGGGAAACAAATCCTTGTGTCTCCGAGCGCTCCACTTTGTTTACTTCTATCCTTTACCGCACTTTACTTATCTAGTTCTTGCTTAGTACTTGTGCTAGGTTGACTTAGATAAATTCACCTTAGTTGCATAATCTAGAGAATTTACCTTTTGTGTCAAACCCTAAATTGAAAAAGAGTAAAATTTGGATAAGCACCTATTCACCCCCCCCTCTAGGTGCCCATACGATCCTTTCAATGTATAAAGATGCCGAAGATCAGAACTTTGGACAAACCAGGTATCGTGTAACAAAGGGATTGAGACTTGACGTTTAAGGTTCAAGCAATCAAGTTAACTCATGGAATGCATGGGAGCCATCATGGGTTTCCAAATCCTGTTGTTGGTCATTGATCGGAGAGTGTATCGATCATGTATTTGTATTCCCGAATCGTAGGGTGGCACGCTTAAGGGTAGATGACGCTTAGGGATTGATTCGAGATCGTTGGAGGAGAGAGGTGGAACTCCATAAGTGTTCTAGGGAGAAATTGGAAGTGTTCCGAGGTCAAAGGAATGTTCAGAGACTCAAATATTGATTTGGTATTTAATTATATGAATTAAATAATAAATTAATAAAGAAAATATAGGCTACCCCTAATAGGGCACCATCTGGTAGCCCATTAGGGGCCTCCCCTCCTCCCCATGGGGCCGGTGGCCCAAGGAGGGGAGAGAGGCACGTGACAAGGTGGGGGCGGCAGTGGCCAACCCTAGGGCGGCGCCCATAGGTGCCCCTGTCCCCCTTGGCCTATATAAGGAGGAGGAAGTCCCCTCCCTCATTCCGCCCCATTGGTTTGGCCTCTCTCCCTATCCCCCTCTCTCTCTCACGTGTGGTTATGCAATTGGAATGAGCATACGTGATTAGAGGTTTCTCAACCATACGCATGCCGTCGTGTTGTCAAAATCTCGGTCCGGATCAATCTTATTCCGCTGCTTTGCTAGAGAGGAGCCTCAGGGGCGTCGTCTACACCAAACGCATATAGAACTACGTAGGTGCTGCCAGTTGTGGCACTCGTCGCTTGTACGCCTTCCTCATATCACCCCATTGGTTTTGCCTCTCTACCTCTCCCTCACATGTGGTTCCGCAATTGGAATGAGCATACGTGGTTAGAGGTTTCTATACCATACGCACATCGTCGTGCTGTCAGAATCTTGATCTGGATCAATCTTGTTCCATTGCTTTGCTAGACCAGAGCCTAGGGGACGTCGTCTACACCGGATGCATGTAGAACTGCGGAGGTGCTGCCAGTTGTGGCACTCGTCACTTGTAGGCCTTACTACCTTGAGGTCGTCGTCGCTGCACGACTACATCGTCAATGTTCGCAAGAATGTCAACGCTTTTCTGTCTTCAAGGGTATGAACACCGAATCCGTTCGTTACCTTACATCTGCATAGATAGATCTTGGCTACGTCGTTCTCGTTCTTAGAATTTTTTCTACACCGGAACCCCTTCACTAACATCGAAGCATGAAGTACCAACTAACACCTTCAAGAAGGGAGGCAATGTCGACGACGCTACTGCCCGGATTAACGCACTGGTCCTAGGGTTTCCCCGGTACACCAAAGGAAGTGGACCAAGGGTAGCCACGGCGCCCTTCAAAAAGGAATGGTGCCACCCGAAGGCGGCACCACGTTGGTGTCCGACGAGCCGACAAAGATTATTCCCGAAAGAACCCCATCCATAACCCTTAGACGGTTCATTGCACATGAGACCTACGAGGTCGAAGCCTCGCCAACACCGAACTCGCCGCCCACTAGCATGCGCCACCACTGTTAAGAAGGCACCATTGTCGTCTCCCCGATCGAACACAACCACCATGAGGCCTGCAAGATGGGGGTAAAAGGCACAACTTGAATCGGGGCTAGCATCATGGCGACTATGCGGGAGGGAACTGTTGAGTAAAAGAGCAATTTTCCAACAGATTTTACCATAGTAAAAGATAGATAAAATACAGAAAAAAACCAGAGGATACGACAGACTATCTGAATATGATAAACAAGACTAAGGAAGATGTTATACATCACAGAAGAGGAACCGTCGGAGTTCGTGTTAGCGTTGGCACCATCGTCGGCCATGTTGTCGGGGAAAAGATTGTTGATGTCAGGGAAGAAATCGTCGTTGGGGAAGACGTCGGCGCAATCGCTATCCTTGATGAAGCCAGCAGTCGCGCTGGTAGCGCTCCCCAAAAACCTTATCGCCCTTCTCCGGTCTTGGAGGCCTACTGTCCCAGCTCGCGGTACACGCCGCAAGATGGGATGGGGAAGATCTAGGCAGCGCAGTGCTCTAGAACTGGAGGCGCAAGGGTGTGTGTTGGTGTGTCTGAGGAGGCGAGGCGAGGCGGGCGGCGGAGGAGGAGGAGCGCGCGTGTATATGTTTTTTCTTCTCAAGCTCGTACAAGTGGTGGAAGAGCCTACCTTATAAGCTGGTCTAACTTCCACTCAACTAGCAATGTGGGACTAAACTTTTGTCCCACCTCTTGCCTTGCATGAATGGGCTAAGTGGGCCTTTAGGATTTCAGGAATTGTTGAATAATATTCCTTTATTAGGCAAAATTCCAACATGAACAACCTCCACCGCCGAGGGCGGTAGTTGACCGAACGCGACAGCGTCATACCAGTCCCAGATGGGTCTAGTCGGGCCCATCGGGCCCGTAAAGCCCCATGGGAAGCACACCATTCCCGGAAGGGTCTCGCCGAGCCCTGAGCAGGCTCGTAAAGTCCTCCGTCGCTCTGCAACAAGCCGACCACCGACTCTGCCATCCCTAGCCTCAAATGCGCCCGAGCTATCATTTTCAAAGAGCTTCACAGTGGAGCAGGGCAGACCGCCGGGCCCCGTAGTCTCGGGCGAGCGGGCGCCATCCCGCCACCCCGCGTAGTCCGGTCCCTACCGGAGTGCTGACACCACCGTGTCGGCGTCGCACCTCTGCAGCGAACCGAACCCGCTTCTCCGTTCAACACCTCAGTGGGTCGACTCACCGCACCATACACGCGGGTAGAGTCGAGTTCTAAGGGGCAAGGTCAGGCCGCAGCCGCCACCGACCACAGCCGCCGCAAGCCCCACCACCTACCGCTGCCTCCAGATCTGAGAGGCCGCCCACGGCGTCGCTCGCTGGCCGTCGCCACACCGGCCCTTGCCAACCTCTGCCAAAGAGCACCGCGCGTGAGCGCGGGTCTTGCCTGGCGGCTCACGCCGGCAGCGGCCGAAGGAGCAGGCGGCAGTGGGGAGGGCTCGAGGCTAGGGGTTCGGGGTCGCCCGTAGGAAGCGTTTTTTTTCGCGAAAGAAAAGGCCACCGCTATCTGGCGAGTTCGAAACCTAGCGGGGGGGATGGTCATAAACGGATCATCTAAAAAAACAACGATTCCTAGACGGGTGCCCTTTGTAAAGTCGCTAGTCGATCTACCGCCGGCGGCGGCGCAGCAACACCTCGTATCGCACGCCGAAATCACTGCCACTGGACATGGCGATCACCGCCGGCCGCGACCGCATCAGCAAACTGCCGGACAGCATGCTGGTGACCATCCTCTCCAGCCTCCCGATCGATGAAGCGGCGAGGTGTTCAATCCTCGCCTCTCGCTGGCGCCACCTCTTCCCGTCCACCCTCCTCGACTTCAAAGCCTCCCCTAGCAGCTGTCGGAACGTTGTCAGGGCCGTCACAGCCATCCTCGCCGCCCACCCCGATGAGCCCATACGCTCCTTCAGGACCTGCTTCCTCCCCGGGGACAAGGGCGCCGTCGACGGCTGGCTCCGGGATCTGTCGAACCGCGGGATAGAAGAACTCTTCCTCCACTTCAACTTCAACTGCTACGACGGGATCCCGGAATCCCTCTTTGCCTGCTTGTCCCTGAAACGCTTCCACGCGACCCATGCCACCTTTCCTGACACCACCGACGCCGCCGCCGCGTCCCTCACCCGCCTCACCGAGATCAACCTGTGCAGTGTCGTGATCTCCGAGGACTCGCTCAACTCCATCTTCTCGCAGTGCACGGTGCTGGAACACATGACCATCCGAATCATCGGTGAGTTCTCTAGCCTCCGTGTCCGGTCTCGGAGCCTCAAGGTCCTGAACAGCAGCGGCGACTTCAAGGAGCTCTTCATCGACGACGCTCCCAACCTGGAGCAGGTGCTCGGCAGGTACATGCCCGAAAGAAAGGTGCATATCAAGGTCGTCCACGCGCCCAAGCTTGGGTCCTTAGGCTACCTCGGCATGTCCAACAAGATTGAGATAGGAGACACCAGCTTCACGGTAAGCCAACAAATCTAGCAATCACAAATCGCCATTCAAGTAACTTATTAATCATTCAGATTAACGCATATCCAGAAAGAATCAATCCATGTCAAGACCCTCATGCCAAGCATAAAGACACTAGCTGTCAAGCTGAGCTACGATCAACAGGGGTACATCGAGGAGGGGTACATCCACTGGCTTATGCAACTGCTCAAGCTGTTCCCTCGCTTGGAGACGCTTTACATCAGAGTAAGTTGTTTTTGCCGGCCAACTGATCTGCTTAGTATATGCCACATTAACGCGTCACGCAATGTCTGCCCAAGTTATCATCTGAGTGTATCATGATTGAAATTCTTGTTACAGCCAAGCAATTGGTCCAGGGCTCGTGATGTCGCGTCTGGGTCGTGGGAGATACAGAGATCCGTCCCTTGCATCGAAAACCATCTACAGAAGGTGGTGATCGAACTTTACCGGGGGCCTGAGTGGCAGAGGGATATGTCCAAGTTCCTTCTCGGGAGGAGCAAGTTTCTCAAGACCATGGAGTTCCACTGCAGTGAACGTCCGAGTGAAGAATGGGTCAGGGAGCAGAAGGAGCTCCTGTTCCTCGACAGCCAGGCCGCCACAAACGCTAGTTTCCTCTTCTTCAAGGGACAGCTGGTGGCTAACCATCTTGATGATTGCCACGATGAGCGGTACCTGAGGAAATATTACGATGACCTCTATAACGAGTCTGTGTTATGTGGTCAAAATTGGCGTGTTTAAGTTAGCTTCGTAGTTAGTAGGCTTCCGTTGATTTTTTTTCTAAAATGGTTCGGGTTTTGTCTTTTCGAGAAACTTTAGTGTGAGCATTAGAGCAGGGAAATGGAAGGTGTAACATCCCAAAGAATAGGATATGATGGAGTAGATTTTAGGAAAAATTTGTTATAGGCACACTGTTCAATTGTGTCTTTGCCAGATACCATTACAATTTTATGACACATTTGTCATAACACACCGCACGGCTAAAAAGGGAAGGTTTGGCACAGTTTCTTCAAACCCGACCATAACATGGTAACCCGGGCAAAAGTGCCAAAACTTTCTTTTTTTGGCCATGTGATGTGTTCTGGTAAATGTGCCACAAAATTGTAATAGCACCTGGCAAAGACATAACCGGACAGTGTGTTTCAGCAACTGACAGAAAATAATGGTGTCTTGTAGCAAATTTTTCCTAGATTTTATGTTTGTGTATTTGCATAGCATGCGTCTGAAAAAGTAGAAACTTTTCAAACTTTTGTTTTGAAGGGTCAAAGTGATTAGAATTAACCTCTAATGTTGAATTTGACTTAGGCAAATACTAGGATTTGAATTCAAATTTCAAAATGGTCTTTATATTTTTCAAAATTGGAAATTCAAAGTTATTCAACACAAATAAAATGAGTCAATGACTCATACTCACTTACACATAAAAAATATATTCTAAAACAAAATAGAATCTTATAAGTGTCGAGGTCACCGGAACCGGGTAGGCCTAGATCATCAAAAGGGGCCCACCTGGAACTATCGTGGCCTGGCCTGAAAACTCGGGCCTTAGGAGGGAGGCCTAAATGAGGATGTCTTGGCGCTCAGGGCATATCGTCGAATGGATTCTATGGGATATTGTGATTATGTCATCAAGATTAGATTTGATATTATTGTTAGGATTTCATATAGGCACCGCCATTTGTAAATCATCTCGGTAGGTAATCTTGTAACCGTAGCCTCGACCGTATATATATAAGGGGGAGGGACGCCGAATGATAGAGGCACAAATTATCCTAGAATCTAGAACCCCTAGTTGATCCCTCTAATTGGACGGGCATCTTCGATCGAAGAATCCCTTTGACCGTCTTCAACCTCCAACCGCCATAGGTGATATCGAGCCATATCTCGATCTCATCAGAGCATACTACAATAATTCCATCCACCACAAATAGTAAGTATGGTTTTTACCGGACAGTTAGCACGCCAGGTAGGGGTTGCGTGTTTCAGATTCCAGATCGAGATGGCCAGGGTTGTATTTAACCACAGCATTGAGGCTGCCCTAACTCCCGGATAGTCCATTCAATTCGGATCCCTAGAGTTCATCGCTGACGGGGAAAGAAGGTTATCTCTCAACCAGATCGACTTGATTTCCACAGCCACTGCCCCTCAGAACCCCCAACTGAGATCAAGAGAGGTGGAGGAGTTCCGTGAAAAGCACAAGCGGTTTGGCCAGGACTTCGGGAACCAGACCTACCATTGGCATGGTTCGGATTCTCACCATATCATAAAGGAGTGCAAGATCTTCCCCACCACTTGAGGCACATGGACTTTGTCCCCTGCACCGTTCATGGTGCTAGGGCCAAGCACAGCACCGGAAGTTGTCGGGTCCTCCACAGGCAACCAGGGAACCCTGATTTGGCTCCATGCACGACCTACGAACCGGACTCCACATGACGAAGGAGTGCACACTCTTCGTGAAGCACAAGGAGGAGGCGCTATCTAGGACGTGTAGGAGGCATGGCCCATGCTCCAATCACACGGCGACAGAGTGCCATCATGGTGTTCTTCAGATCTTGAAGTGGCTAGAGGCAGGGAAGATCAAGGTGGAGAACCATTTCTCTGAACAATCTCACCTCGTGCCACAAGTTTCAACAGCAAAAACCGCATCAGGCAGTGGGAGGACGGATGTTGGAATACGGAATAAGGAGACCGAAGCGGGGAAGACCATGCAGGGCGACCTCATCTTTTTCGAAGCTGGAGCAAGAGTTGCACATCCCACTTCTAAAACTATGCGAGACAGTATAGATGGTCCCAGATTTTTCGAGGAAGGAGTTGGGAGCGGCTGTAGGTTTGCTGGATCTCAATCTACAACTAGTCCTATTCAACAGCATGCTCTTCTCGTTGCATCAGTCTCAGTGAAGGGTGATGAGGTTAGGACTGGGCATTAGCGGGAACCTGAATTTGTGAATCGCCAATGGGGTCAGCATAGGAAATTCAGACTGTGGAAGAGCCCTCTAGACAGAGTGGGTGGGATAGATGAGTGCTTTACAGATGGAGGCATGGAAGCCTTTCTCTCACAACTTTGGTGATGTCCTTTACAGCCCATGTGCCACTAACTGCAACCACTTTCACCCCCACCGCCCAGGAGGACACCTGTCCCATCATATATATCCAGGGGTGCTACAAACCCTAAGGTTTATTCCTCTCCCTTGTTGGTGGCGACAGTGGAGGGTCTCACCTCAGGTTTGCAGTGTCTGGGACTTGAGGAACTATAGATCTATGAAGTTTCTGGCTATCTCGAGATGGGGATCGTGGTAGAGGAATCAAGGGGAGAGGTAGGGGAGGAAATAGTAGACATGATAACTAGCAGAGTCAGCAAGGAGGGAAGTCCTAGATGCAGCAGCAACGGCCCCTCCAACATAATCCCTATGAGTTTGGGCAGTTCAATCCCCAATTCTTCCCCAATCAGCCTCCTTTTGGTTACATCACTGGTAACATGCCTCCTCCTTGGGGTTTTAACAATCCTTTCCCTCCTTTCCCATCTCAACAATAGTTTGGGATGCAGTCCAATCAGTGGATTGCCCCTCCATAGCTGGAATATTCGCAGGGTGCTGAACAAAGTGAGAAAAGTAAGTCTTAGGCTCAATAGAAATGCAAGAAGTTGTAGGGGTTCCGCGTATGAAAACAATAAATTTTTACCCTACCCCCCTGAACCCCTGATGTTGCCAGGACCTATCTATTAGTAATACAGTAACATGAGGGGCTTTTCGTGAAATTACCCTTGAAGACCGAAAAGCATTGTCAACGCTCAGGAGAGCGTGGTTGATGTAGACGAGCCGAAGCCAACCTCAAGGTCGTGATGAAGTCCTTGCGCTCCCTTGGCTCCAACGACTTGAGTGCCTCAAGTGTGACACCTCGCGGGGAGTTACACATGCCCGGTGCCTAACGATGACTCCCGCTTCCCTGATCCAGCAGCAGTTGTGGAAGTAGAGCTCCTGGATCCGAATCCCGCAGCACGACAGCGCTCCACGGTGAAGATGTCTCTTGTTCGCGCGGTCCAAACTTGGGACCACGGTCACGAGAGAGAGAGAGAGAGAGAGAGAGAATATCAATTGGAGGTCTTCCCAAAAGTGAGAAGACCTTTATTGAATATTGTGTGTATTTATCTGGCCAAATACCCCCACTACATATAGGGGGAGGGGAGGTACTACCTCCCTCAAAGTCTCGGGGTGGGACTAAAGGAGAGGAGAGGGGGAGGGGTGGCATCGCTAGCCACCCCCATGGGCCCCACGAGGGCGCCTCGGCCACCCCTCCGCCCTTCTCCCTCTCACCTTTCCCTAATGGGCCCTCTTCCCTCCGGAATTGGCCCATTAAGCCTTTTGACCTTTTAATTGATTTTTTATTTATTAAATAATTTTGAATAAATGATTAAATCAATATTTAACATTCATTCACATATTATTCAACCTCTGTGGTTATGGAACACCTTCCATCTCCACTCCGGACATCCTTCGGACTTACCGAAACTCTTCCTATTTTCTCTCTACTATTCTTTGGTGATTCTACCGATCCTATAAACACTCTCTAGGCATCATCAAACCCTTAAGAGTGATACCCTACGGTTCAGGAACACTCCATACATGGTCGAGACACTCCTAGACTAATGATCAACAAAGGGACCTGGATGGCCATGTGACCCCTGTGCGTTCCACGAAGATCTTTTGTCGTTTGAACCGGGACGGTCATGTCTTATTCCCTTTGTCTCTCGATACTTGCATTGCCCGAGATCTGATCAATGACATCACCATGTCGTGTTCAATCTCGTTACCGAACAATGCTACTTGACTCGTTCCGACAAGTGATATCCCTGTGATCAAATCACACGCTGCACAGCTATTGGATACAACTTCTCCGAGTGGGCCCTTGAGTATCTTCCTGTCACATGGACGGACAAATCCTGCTCTTGACATATATTGCCTCAACGGTTTCCTCTGAGTACTTGAACACACCTTTATAACCACTGTATTACCAAGTGGTGCTTGATGCTATCAAAGCACTCTCGGGAGACAGTGATTGATATAGCCTCACGGTCTAAGGAATAGTCTACGAGGATCCATTTCTAATCATCGTAACTTGAACTTCGTGACATGATTGGGTCACGATGTTTAGGTTGGGTATTGGTTCATCATCTCATTCTCAGAATGAGTTGACTCCATTTCCAACTGGCATAAATGACACATGATCAGGAAACTTGATCATCTGTTGACCAATGAACCAGTGACTAGAGTTTCACTGGGAACCCCTGGTTGTTTATATATCACACGTATATTGATGTTTCCACTCAATACAGTTATAGCATGATATAAAACTTAATCATAAACTTTATGAAATATGATAATAGTCCTTATTACTATTTGTCTCTAGGGCATATTTCCAACAGTCTCCCACTTGCACTAGAGTACAAATAAACTAGCTGCATTTGTTCTTAATCGTTGGCACCATATATCCGGTACCCTGAACATGCTTGCTCATGGAAGAGGTTGAGTCTTGGGTCTGTACTTTATAGTCCCAATTCCTTTGCAACTTACTAATGTCACCTTGATTGACATTAATACTTTATCATCACATGATAACATCTTGTGTATGCGTCATCGCTATGGCAGCAGAACGAGGCCTGATTCCAGGAGCCTACAGTGACTTTATATCAACCTCGAGGGCTTTCTCATGGGCATTGTGCCCTGGGACACATCATTCTACGTTAAAAGCGAACTAGCCCCGCCATAACATTATACAACACTTTAGATGGTACCCTTATCTATTATTATAAATGTAATCATCAAAACACGAGTGCACCTTGTGCAACTTTCGATGTTTTTGTTCACCTCGCTTCCTACTTGATTCTAATCGGTATTTACAGGAGTTTCCAACATATTCCCTTATAACATAACCCTTTATGTTTTAAGATATGTCATCCTTTATGGATTTGGAAAATATGTCCGTAGTTCTCTAACAGACACTGTGGACAAACTTAGCTCAACGTTCCGTGGTTCAAACTTAATCACCTTTTAAACATTCCTTCTTGGATCATATATTATGTTAAGTTACTATCATGGTTTTCTAAGATAGAACCTATGTCTTAACATAGTGGATGATGATCATCCTTTTCTTTCTTTCAACCATTGATATTAAACTTAATACTATTTAAGGACCAGTTCCTTAATTAACTTCTATTCTGAAACCCTTTTCAGAATCCCTTAAGGAATACTACATAATATCATAATACACTTATTATCAACTTCTACACCTTATAAATCATTATTTATCGATACTTGCACTTTTATTCTTAACACACTTAAGAATTACCCTATAAGCTCCCACTCAAAATATGTTTCTAACATATTTGTGTATGAGTCACTACTCTTACTCAAACTATGTTCCTACATATTTGAATTTGAGACTTATATTGCTCCCACTCAAAAATATGTCATTCACATATTGTTTTAGGAAAACTTTCATAGCTCCCACTCAATTTCATGCAAATTGCATATCCACTCACTATTTTGAAAAACTTCAAAATCCTTTGATCAAATGTCAAAGTGAGAGATTTACTATGAGACACTAGTACTTTCACTAGTTTTAAATCCACTAGACATTTAGCACACTTGAATCAAATTCATTTGAATTTGTTCAATACTTGACAAATTGTGCTTTTGTCATTCACCCCTTTTCCACTATGGCTTTGCAGTCATTTGGGAAAATCCAAGTAACCCATTTTACTTGTGAGATTCAGCAACGAATTGCTTTCTAATCTCAAGTGAATTTTACATTGGGATTTCTCATATCCTTAGTTTACCATTATATCCTTAGTAGTTCATAGGTATGTCATATTTCAAGAATCATGACAAATGATTCAAAAATGTCTCCATACAAGATATGGGTTACATTTTGAATCCTACTTTATGTAGTGAAAACACCAGTGGGGAAAACACAATGATCATTATCATTGATTCTTTACTTTGTGAAGAGAATCATTCAGGAACATTTTCCGTTGCGCTTCTCAACATTCTGATGCAGGGATTTGAATCTTCATCGTGTTTTACATTATCTTCCATTTGCTTCAAAATCGAGAAATATCAGTGAATGCGAACTTTCTTGAAAATGTACCAAAATCCAAGCAATACAAGTTTTGCTTCTCTTTTGGTTTCAGCTATGGATTTCATATTCAAAGTTTCCAATGAATACTCTACAAGGACTTATTCGCTATTGTTTTGGTTATATCGAATAACTCCAAAACTTTTACGATGATCCATACTAGATATGGAGCCGCTTTCACAAATTCAAATGGTTCACTATATATTCTAATTGAGTGCTAACTATTTCTAACTAATGGTCTCTACATCTATACTACAACAATTTATTTGGCGCCATCTATTCACCCATTTTGATATCTAATATCACATTTGTGATGCTTTGCATTTTGACGTTTTAAATGCATTGCATTTCACAATTTTCTTTTATGCCATTCTTATAAAGTCGAATTTCATTACTATTGATCAAATCATAGTAATTAGATTATCTTTTATATTTATACCCTTTGTTGATGAAACATTTTCATCATATCAAATAGTTTCATACTCATTTTTCCTTTGGTAAACTTCTTTACACATTTAAACAATCATATAATGATAATTACCATTTGTCAAAACACAATACATCGAATATGTATTTACTTTTAACAATTCATTAAACACTTTGTATCCAAGTAATACACGGTGTTCAAGTTATTTTGCCGAACTTAGGCATGATTTGTATGTGACAAGAAAACAAGTGTCTTTCACATATTATCAATAACTTTGAATTTAAACAATGGTTTCATTCATTTAATGAACATATCATTAAGTTGGGTATTTTAAAGGCGTTTCAATATTTTACAAATGTTCATGCATTATCAATTAGTTTCAAACAACAAGGATAATTCACATATAATCAAACAAGATATGAAAACGAATAGAAATCATTCATAAAAGTGGAACAACTGTTTGTTACAAACTGATATGAATAACCGTCTCACAAAGTGTGAGACACACTAAAGAAGTTCATAATCTTTTGATTACAATAATCATCCTAAACATAAACTAAATGATAAATGTTGAGGGAGAGTGCCGTTGGCCATCATCATCATGCTCGCCATCAACACGCAACGTCACCTCCTCTCCAGCAAGCACCTCTCATGCAGAAGGACCCGTTTTCAGTAACAAAACAAGTATCAAATATACTTAACACTGCAAATGTGTTTGCAAGATTATAACATTTATAAAATTGCAAATATATACCTTTGTTATTGATGACCTCAGCGACAACAGGTTCAACCATCACATTCCTGAGATGTGATACGAACCTATGGAATTCCATTGATTCCATGTCGCCTCTCATAATGCAAGTCCTAACTTGTGCTTGGTAGCTTGGTGGCAGCGACCGCAGCACAATGCCATTTGCAAAAGAGCCCGTCATCTAGCTATCCAAGAAGTATGCATGCCTCATGTACGCATCATGCATGCGCTCCAAGTGGTCGTCAAGTGATGAGTTCTCCTCCATCTTAATGGAGAGGAAGTCTCCCATCAGCTCATGCTCCCATATGCGTGCTTGTTCCACGAAATGTGTCCTAAGCTGTAGCATTACCGTACGAGGGTTGACATTACCCACGACAGGCCACAGCTCGTCCACCATTCTGAAACGCATTGTAACTGAAATGAAGGAGGCCATCTCCCGATGGTGATAGCGGTCTTCCCGCTGCTCTGGGATCTCTAGGTCAATGGGCTAATCCAAATCCATCTCGTCAAGTATGTAGTCGACCACGTCATTCTCTCTAAGGAGAATGTGGAGACGTGCAACCCACATAAAGAAGTTTGATCCATCTAGTCTGAGCTTCTCTCCTTCTAACCAATCAATCGTCAACAGGAAAGGTGGCATCGGGGAGAACCTTTTTCTACATTTATAATTGCAAAAGGAATTTAGACTAAGTTTATAATTAAATGAGTTAATAATAACTCCACTTAGAAACACCTATCCCATGAAGGGTTCCTAGTGATAACACGACCCCTTTTAGCCACATCTCCCCCGATCATCACGGCCATCAATGTGGGTTCAAGGGTGGACACTAAATGTTGGTCACAACATTCATGCGACTCGTGCTCGATCTTTCGACCATCCGTGTTCTGAGGTCACGTCTCTGTAACATGCTAGGCTCGCCAACTCAACCTTAGAGTATTTGTTGTGCAACATGGCTTACACCCACTGTATGCGAATGTAGATATGTCTGACACCCACTCACCGTGGGTCGCTTCATACCAAAGAACTTTCTTGGTGGTGCACACTAAGGGGAACACAATCATTGGTAATTTTAACAGGGATCATCTTATTAGGCTACCGTCGAGTATCTAATACTAGCACACAATAAGATATACAAACAATAACATTGAATGTAAATGCGATGTGATATGGTCCTTCACGTTGTGATCTCCATCCGTCGTCACCGGATTCCGGCGCCAGGGTTCCGGCGCTGTAGACACCAGGGTTCCGGTGTCTTTCCGGCATGGTAGTCCATCACCTCCATGACTATCTACTACTATGTAACATAAGGTAATCACTTTACCTTTGCCACAACCATATCACAAAGCAACACCCCCTGCAAAACAAAGTTAGACGCCTCTACTTTATCTTTGCATGTTTTACGTGGCTGAATGGGCTTTCGCACAAGAACCGTTCTTACCTACAAACTTTCAGCACAACACTGATCAAGTAGTTGTCTCTACTACACCCCTTTCGGGGACCTCCATTGAAAATGGCATACCAACTAATGCGAGAGAGACACCTCCTAAGCCACTTTATACGGTACAAGTCGTATGTCAAGCGTGGACCAGTCTCGCGAATGAACGCGTAAAGTCGGTTGGGGGCCGCTTCATCAAGCATTACTGTGGTATACACAAGTACACGTGGGAGGTTAACAACTAAAAGATCAACGTCCACACGCTACATCTCGTGTGTTCTAACCGTACTAGCATTACTATGCATAGATCTAGCTCTGATACCACTATAGGGGTTTCGCGTATGAAAACAATAAATTTTTACCCTATGCCCCTGAACCCCTGAAGTTGCCAGGACCTATATATTAGTAATACGGTAACAGGAGGGGCTTTTCACAAACTTACCCTTGAAGACCGAAAAGCGTTGTCAACGCTCAGGAGAGCGTGGTTGATGTAGACGAGTCAAAGCCGACCTCAAGGTCGTGATGAAGCCCTTGCGCTCCCTTGGCTCCAACGACTTGAGTGCCTCAAGTGTATTGACACATCGCGAGGAGTTACACACGTCTGGTGCCTAACGATGACTCCCGCTTCCCCGATCCAGCAGAGTTGTGGAAGTAGAGCTCCTAGATCTGAATCTCGCAGCACGTCGGTGCTCCACGGTGAAGATGTCTCTCGTTCGCGCAGTCCAAACTGGGGACCACAGTCACGAGAGAGAGAGAGAGAGAGAGAGAGAGAGAGAGAGAGAGAGAGAGAGAGAGAGAGAGTATCAATTGGAGTTCTTCCCAAAAGTGAGAAGACCTTTATTGAATATTGTGTGTATTTATCTGGCCAAATACCCCCACTATATATAGGGGAGGGGAGGTACTACTCCGGAATTGGCCCATTAAGCCTTTTGACCTTTTAATTGATTTTCTCTTTATTAAATAATTATAAATAAATGATTAAATCAATATTTAACATTCATTCACATATTATTCAACCTCTGTGGTTATGGAACACCTTCCATCTCCACTCAGGACATCCTCTGGACTTACCGAAACGCTTCCGGTTTTCTCTCTACTATTCTTCAGTGATTCTACCGATCCTATAAACACTATCTAAGCATCATCAAACCCTTAAGCATGATACCCTACAGTTCGGGAAAACTATAGAGATGGTCGAGACACTCTGGACCAATGATCAACAGAGGGACCTGGATGGCCATGTGACCCTTGTGCGTTCCACGAAGATCTTTCGTTGTTTGAACCAGGACGGTCGTGTCTTATTCCCTTTGCCTCTCGATACTTGCATTGCCCGAGATCTGATCAATGACATCACCATGTCGTGTTCAATCTCGTTACCGAACAATGCTACTTGCCTCGTTCCTACAAGTGATATCCCTGTGATCAAATCACACGCTGCGCAGATATTGGATATAACTTCTCCGAGTGGGCCCTTGAGTATCTTTCCGTCACGTGGACGGACAAATCCCTCTCTTGACATATATTTCCTCTACGGTTTCCTCCGAATACCTGAACACACCTTTATAACCACTGTATTACCAAGTGGCGCTTGATGCTATCTAAGCACTCTCGGGAGACAGTGATTGATATAGCCTCACAGTCTAAGGAATAGTCTATGAGGATCCATTTCTAATCATTATAACTTGAACTTCGTGACACGATCGGGTCATGATGTTTAGGTTGGGTATTGGTTCATCATCTCATTCTTAGAATGAGTTGGCTCCATTTCCAACTGGCATAAATGCCACATGATTAGGAAACTTGATCATCTGTTGACCAATGAACCAGTGACTAGAGTTTCACTGGGAACCTCTGGTTGTTTATATATCACACGTGTATTGATGTTTCCACTCAATATAGTTATAGCATGATATAAAACTTAATCATAAACTTTATGAAATATGATAATAGTCCTTATTACTATTTGTCTCTAGGGCATATTTCCAACAGAAGCAAGCTTATAGGCAAAGAGAGTTAGTTGCTACTCCAAATCCTAGTGCTTAGTGGAACTACATAGATGATATATGTATGTGTTGTGGGGAACCAGGCCATATGCAGATTAATTGTGAGAAGACACCAGTGTGTTTCATATGTAAGAGTGCTTCACACACTATTGAGAAATGCCCAGTGAGGAAGAGGCCTCACCAAATGGAAAAGTATATTGGTAGTGGTGATCTAGGCTTAGGATTCTACCACATTGAAATCCCAGAAATTGTGATGAATCCAATTTCTTCTACAAAGAACTATGGAATTGTCCTTGTATAAGAAGGTTCCTTGACTGCAGTTGAATTAGCAGAAGCATTCTCCAAGATTTTACAAGACTAACTGGCCCTGGAAGATTAAAGAGCTGGGTGTTGAGAACACTTTCTTGGTTAAATTCCCTCCTCACATTGTAGTGGAACAAGTGATTGGATACCCCAAGTTTGGTGTCTCAAAGCCAGGTGTGTGGGTGAAAGTAGAAGCCTGGAATGATGACCTAGAACCAGTACAATCATTAAAGAAGGTGTGGGTGATAATAACAGGCCTGCAAACTAAATGGTGTGAGTGGAATACCCTGGACCAAGCCATTTCTATTTGTGGTGTCTTAGAGGATGTGGACTGGCAGAGTATCTTCAAAAATAATGCCAAAGAAGTAAGGGTCCTTATCAAGTCCAAAGATCCTTCAAACTCCCTACTGGTAGACTTTAACTTACTGGATTATCTATTCCATCTGGGATTTTCCTTGGACACCTCTATCCCAGTAGTGGATGAGGAAGAGGATATACTGGCTGATGACCAGAATGGATAGAATAAAAGGAATGAATAGGATTTTACTGGGCAAGGAGGTGGAAATGGTTCTATTGATCTTCCTAGAAATGGAACCTCATCACACCAAGCAAGTAGTGGGGCCCCTGCTAGGAATGGAGGTCAAACTTCTAGTAGAGTTAGAATGGCAACATATTCTCCTTACAGTTCCAATGTTGTGTTCCAGCTGCTAGTTCAAAGAGGCTTGGTAGATGTTGAAGGGAACTTCATTTGGGATAAATCACATGTGGCTCCTAGGGCTGAGTTAGGAGCACAGACATTCTGGATGGATGGGTAGGCTGAGGAAATGGATTTCCTCAGAAGTTGGCTTTGGAGGATCCAAAGAAATTGGCTAACCAAATTTGTGCTCTTCCTGATGATAGAAGGCCCAACTTCAAAGACTTGGTGGTGAGGGAAAGGGATGATTCTCTTCTCAAACAGAAAGCTTCTAAAAACAAAAACAATGGGGGCCTATGCAACCAACTAGACAGAGTACCAGGGTGGACAGATCCAAAAATATCTTAGAGAAAGCCATGAACCTAAATAAGATTAACAATCTGGATGCTCCTAAAAGTATGAAAGTATAATGTCTACAAACCCCTTTAAAGTTCTTTCTACTGTTGTTTGGAAGCTAAAAACTCCCCCTAGAATTCAGGGTTTTCCTCTAGTTGTTCTCTCAGAATAAAATTATGACTAGGAATAATCTTAGAGCTAGAGGGATTCCAAAACCTTTGGAATGTAATCTTTGTACGGAAATAGAATTTGTCCATCATTTTTTTGATTGTATACTATCATGTTATGGGCAGAAGTTCAGGATAACTTTGGTGCCCTGGTCGTAAATTTTGAATCTATTGCTTCGAAATGGCTTGCTAATAAGAATCATTTACACTTTAATGTTGTTTCTTATGCTATCCTTTGGAGTATTTGGAATAATAGAAATAGCCTTGTGATGACCCACAAGTATAGGGGGTGTATCATAGTATTTTCGATAAGTAAGAGTGTCGAACCCAACGAGGAGCAGAAGGTGCTGGCTAGTGGTATGGATCGGGAATTCTCTGCAAATACTTAGCAAACAGATTTTTAGGGGGTTTTGATGATGCAAGTAAATAAAGTACGAGTAAATAAAAGACAATAAGAATAAATGTAGCAAGTGGCCCAATCCTTTATTCAGCAAAGGACAAGCTGGTTGTATTACTTAAGATGACCAAACGTTCTCGAGGACACATGGGAATTCTGTCAAGTGCTTTCGCTTCATATAGTTGATCAATCTTCTTTAGTTTGCTAAGTGTTGTGTAGGTGAACCTATGCTAATGTACCGACATTCCTAGGACTAATACATACTTGTGATTATACCCCTTGCAAACATTCGTAAATACAAGAAAGTAATTAAGGTAGAAACCTAACCACAGCTTTAAACTCTAAGACCTTGGCGTCCCTTGTGCAATGGTTTCCTAACAGGGGTTCAGATTTCTGTCACTCAGCAACCCCTACGATTATTAGCCAAATACACAATGCATTCCCCTAGGCCCATATAGGTGAAGTGTCATGTAGTCGACGTTCACATGACACCACTAGAAGAAGTACACCACAACTTAAATATCAAACTATTGAATCTTTCTCAACACAATTCCACTACTAACAACATGACTTCTCCCATGTCCTCAAGAACAAAACGAACTACTCACAAGACATCATATGGATCATGATCAGAGATGGAATAATGATGTATAACAATCTGAACATAAACAATAATTCAATGGTTCACTCAATAGCATCAACTACAAAGAGTAATCAACACCGGGAAAGTTTCCCCTAAGAACTATGCAAGATTCAACCCAATTGTTACAGCAATATGGAGATGGTGATGAGGGTGCTGATGGTGATGATGGTGATGATGATCCCGATGAAGTCCAGCTTGATGGTGGTGTTGATGGTGACGATCTCCCCTCTCTGGGAAGGAATTCCCTCGGCAGAAATCTATCTGCCTGAGAGATCTTTCTCTCTCGGTGTTTTCCGCCCTGCAGAGGCGGCGGAATCTTTCTGTGGTTGCTCCCCCCGGTATTAGGGTTCCGTGGAGATAATATACGCTAGAGGGGAGAGCTGGAGGTAGGCCAGGGCGGCCACACCACCTGGTGGCGCGGCCTAGGCTGGCCCACGCCAGGGGGTGGTGTGGGCCCCTGTGGCCCATCTCCACTCCTCCTTTTGGCTTCCTTCATCTTCTGGAAAAATAGGATTTTCCATGTATTTTCCGGATTTTCTGATCTTCGCGAATTTTGCCTCCAAACAGCACCTTTTTCATCAGAATCCTGACTGCAGCGGTCCATGCTCCAAAAGTCATCAACCATGCAAAAACAGGTGAAATAACATAAGTGTCACCTCTTAATATGAAATATATCAATGAATAACAGTGAATTATGATATAGAATAGTGATGCAAAATGGACGTATCAACTCCCCCCAAGCTTAGACTTCGCTTGTTCCTAAGCGAAACTGAGCTCAATAAACATGGCCTCAGGTTTATGGAGTGAAGAGTCGATAAAAGAATACGGACAAGAAGCATCACATTCATCAATACATAGATCATAATAGAAGACAACTCACTATTATATAACTTAACTTGCAATAAGTAAAGGAAACACAATAAAGATACATAAAGTGAATCATAATTGGTCATGGCAAACTTAGCTCTTGGTCGAAGAATAGTTGACAATTTGCTGGAGTTCACAAATAACTGATTTTCAATGATAGCTTTCAAAGTAGTAAACACCAAGATAAGAGCAATGTGCAAAACAAGGAACATAAGAGACATGATTGAATAAATCATCATATGAATGAATGAAACACAGCAACTCAAAATACTTGCTGAGATAGAAAGTAATAGGTTTACTGACTCAACTAAAAAGTAAAAGAAAGGCCCTTCGCAAAGGGAAGCAGGGATTTCAAGTTTCATAAAGAGCTCCCAAAAATTATGGTACTTATTAGTTTTTAGCTCTCATTGCCCCTATCATAGGCATATTTTAGGTGATTAAGGTTAAAGTGATCAAATACGAGGATATGCTTGACAAGTTGTAAATTGAGAATCTCATGTCCCTTGAATACGAGGGCCGCTCCTCATGCTACTCAAGTTTAGTCACCAATAAGTTATTATCATAGTAAGCACATGTGTATCATGGAGAACCGCCAACGGGGTACCCCTTGCCTGATGATACGAAAGAATCCCCATATCAAAATGACAAGGCAAGCAGACAACGGGCATCTCAGCAATCTTCTTATTTACCATAGGAATATGGTGCTTTTTTTCTCTCTTTCCTCTTTTATCATCTTTTTTTTCTTTTTCTCTTTTTCTCTTTTTCTCAATCTCTATCTCTTTTTTATAAGTAGAATGCTTCATAGATGCTTGTTATGGTTACTGACGAGGGTTTAACTCATCAATGCCCATTGTTATGGACTTGGGTTTTGGAGAAGGAGGGAGCGCTGGAGACATCTATCGGCTAGCAAACAAGCACACAGGGGACTCGAAGATTTACCCAGGTTCAGCCTCAGATCCCTACTCCTGCTTGTCTGCTCGTGGAATTATCAAAGGAATCAAGGATTACAATGGTGCGCAGATGCAATCTGGCGAGGGTTGTGGAAACTAGGGTTGCGTGTGTCCTCCTCGCCGCCCCTCTTAGCCTTTATATAGATAGGCTAGGTCTCGGGTAGCAGGTCGAGTCGGTTACAAGTTAGGGTTTTCCCCTTTGAACTTTCTATCTTTAACTTCTTCTTGTTCTTCAAGCAATCGAGAGTCCGTAGGTTACTCGAGTTCTCCATTTGGACCTTGGCGACACCATGGGCCTTCACTGTATTCAGGCCATATATACTAAGCTCGAGTACCTATAGGGTATACCTATGTCAGTAGCCCCCGAGTGTCCAGTGGAATCGTAGATTCGACTGGGGACTTTATGAATCTTTTCGAGTGCAACTAAGTATATTTTTCGATTGCTCTGCTTGTGTCATAGGGATTGTTGATGCGCATGCATAATTTAACCGATGTATCGGTATCAGTTAACTACCTTAGGGTAAAACAACACCATCTACTCGAATTCGAGTCCTCGGACTCGAATCCGGAAAAGTGCTGGTGTAATTTGACTCAAGCCGCGGAGGTCTTACAGGAGTCGAATTCCAGTATATGGGTGTGAGCACTCGACGCGTCCGTCAAGGCATGTTCATCGTGCATGTAGGCACGGTTATATTTCTGGTAGTGCGCAGCAAATGCGTTGCCAGGCCTTATTCAGGTCTTATCTTCACGCTATAAGCACGGCATCCGAATTTTTGTCATCATGGAGACGATTCGGGTGACCCAGGAGACGCAGTCTCTTTGTAGGGAAAAATCATGAGGCGGTGTCTCCATAAGCTTCGAGTGTGGATGTTATCAAAACATAGTACTTTGTACAAATAATCATAGGGTGCGCGACCAGCGCTCCCTATAGGAGTAGCCCCCGAGTGCCTGGTTGAGTCGAAGACTCAGGCAGGGACTAAAGAACTTTTGCGACTGATGTAGTCTTTTGTTTGCTTGTTTCAGTCGAATTTGCTTCTGGCGCTCCCTATGGGAGTAACCCATGTCCATAGTCGAATCGTATTTCGAGTGGTTGGGTTTGCTTTGATTGTCCATGTTCTTGCAAAAAGAAAAAAATCGTAGGGTGCGCGACCAGCGCTCCTTATGGGAGTAGCCCCTCGAGTGCTTGGTGGAGTTGAAGACTCAAGCAAGGACTAAAGTAGTCGAAGTCTTCTGCTGCAAAATTTTGGATGACGTTAGTGCTGACGATTCCATGACCTCGGTTGCCCGCCTGAGCGAGTTTGACGGGACGTGACGAGCGGTGGGTCCCATTTCCCGACTCTGATTTGACTGGGCATGCGTAATCTTTTGTTTTAACTACGCCTCCTCGATTTCCGCGTGTAATGGGAGCAGTGGGGGACGGTTTGCGCTTCAGGTCCTCCACGTGTCGAGCGCGATGAACGCCACGCGTCTGATAGGGTTTTTCTTAGCCGTTGGATTGCATCTTCCAGGGGGTTAAGTAGCGATGCAGCGATGGTAAATTTCACATCTACTTCTTCTCTACCTTTGCCTCCGTCGCCATTGCCGCTGCTCCTCTGCTTCTTTGCGCTCCTTTCCTTCACGGCGCTAGACCAGCTCCGCGTATTTCCCAGCTACTTCCTCCGGTCACACCACCGCTTCCCTTGAAAAGGTGCTTGCCATAGCGGTAAAGAGTCGCAATGAGGCAATCGCAGCACGTGACGAGTCATGGAAACGCGAGGAGGACCTGCGCGCCTCTGTTGCGGCTAGAGAGAAGTTGTTCGAGGAACAGCTATTCTCGATTGCCAAGTCTCTCTCAGGTACCTTGTCTGGATTTCATTATTGTTCTTCTTGCGAATTTGTCGTTGGTGCTGACCTTCATGCCCATGCATGGGTTCTGTGTAGATGCCAACGATTTGAGCTTCGACCCTCAGGCCCTTCGTCGTGACGATGCCTTGGCGGGTGCCCTGTCAGCAGTCGAGGACCGCAGCGCCGCTTTTCAAGGGATGCTCTCCAAGGCCAAGGGAGTGCTCAAGTACTTCCGGGAAGAGCTGGCCCCCAAGGCTGAGCTAATAGAGAATATGGACGAGCTGGTGGAGTCTCTTGCTGGGGGCGTCCCTGCAGGCTTCAAGAACTCGCTCCGTGCGGCAGGTGCTTCGATGTCACTCGCCATGGTTCAAGCCCACGGAATCGAAGTTGATCCTGCAGCGGTCTCCAAGGCAATGCCTGTCAACACCGATGGCCAGCAGGTAGTCTTTGCTCCATTCGCAACTGCTTGTGGCAAGTACGGCCCGTAGCTGATCAATACAGTTGCGAAGTACTCTGAGGAGCTTCAGCGCACCAAGAAAGCTGTGAAGGCTGCGACATCAGGGGTCAGCAGGAAGTCTGTGGCATCTAATACTGCCACAGACTCGATGAGGCCCCCAAAGCCGAAGTCAAAGTCGAAGAAGCCAGTCGCTCCTCAGTAGTCACATCTTGTAATAGTTAAATAGATTATGCCTTTTGTCAAGAACATGCCTATTGACGAGTGTATCTGCTGATACTTTTGTTAATCTTGAATGCACTCGAATCTTTTGTCTATGCCTCACCTTAGTCTTCTTATTGTCTCTTGCTTGACTTGTGGTAGGGCACATCGAGTGATCCTTTGAGGGAGCCTCAGGATTCGCCGCCCCTTGATGACACTTTGGCACCGCCGCGCTCAAGGGTGGAGGAGCTCTTTCTACTCTCGTGACTCCGTGACCGCGTGAAGCAGTTGGAGCGTGAATTGCCCGTACTCCGCAGAAATGCGGACGTATGGAAGTCGAAAGCGGAGAAAGCCGCCGCCCGAGAACAATATCTGCTAGGGGAGGTGACGCAATTGGGTGATCAATTCAAATGTTAGTCTTCATCTTTCCTGTCATTTCCTTGTAGTCACTCGCAGTAATTCGTTGTTCTCATATTTTGCCTTTGCCTGGTATAGTTGTCAGTGCCTGCCATCCGCAGGATGAGAAGGATCGTATTGCCATTCGCATGAACGACCTGACCCAAGAGCAGCTGCAGGTGAGTGGGTACTTCTGGGTAGATCATGATCGTGCAATCGCATTGGCGACCCTGCAGGATCACGCGTCGCGAGTACTTCATTTCTTGAAAAGTCGCAGTCATGCTTGAGAAATATTTACCAGACGATGTTCCCGTTGGACGTCATTCCATCGAGCCTGCTGGCCCTTCTCTCTAGATTCCAGGACTTGAGTGCGGTCCGCGAGTGTGTGCGGCAACAGTTAGTGGCTGCTGCCAAAGCTGCGCTGTCACTGGTGAGACTGCATAGGCCGGATGTGGACGTTGCAGCAATTGCGGTTGGACCACCGGCGCCGCCAGCGGGTTCTTCTTGGAACATGGTGCCGCTCTACCAGGTAGTGGATCACCCAGCAGAGGAGATTGTCGACTTCTTCGAGGAGCAGACCAATGTTCCCTTGCTGCGACAGTAGTTTTAGTTTGTATCCTGCACATAGTTGTACCAGTGTTGTAAAGTTCATATATATGTTGTGTATAATTGATTGACGTTGATGTATAAAAGAGCTTGTTAGCGTGTATGTTTTGTGAGTGCGCTGCACTATGCGATTCCTTTTCGTTAGCCTGCTTTGTGTTTATCTCAGTCCCTTGTCAACCTATCAGGTGTGTTGCAACTGGGTTGATGTTTTGTCAAGGGTTTCGATTGGTGTGCCAGCTACTCACGATATCGCGTTTTCGTTTGTAGAACAGATGTGTGTAGGGTGGCGCAGCCCCCGAGTGTATGATTTGCAAAAAATAAAGGAAAACACAGAGTTTTGGGGCACTTAGCTTTATTTATTCGCGGGATAGTACGAAGTACAATGTGTGGCTAAGTAGCCTTGGCTGAGTAGCCTTATTTGCAATGTAAAAGTAAAAAGCGACTAAGGGTAGAAGCGTCGTAGGCTGTGACGTTTGAGGGTTGGATGTCGACTCCTGTCTCTAAATCTTGAAGGCGGTAGGCGCCACCTGGGATTACTTCTGTAATCACGTATGGTACCTCCCAGGGGGACTCGAGCTTGAGATTCCCTTGCTGCTTCAGTCGTAGGACCAGGTCGCTGATACATTCCAAATGTATCTATAATTTTTGATGTTCGATGCTTGGTTTTATCTACTTTCTTATGTTTTGTCCACACTTTGGAGTACTTTTCATATGATTTCTTAGACTAACCTATTAACAAGATGCCAGTGCGGTTACTGTTTTCTGCTATTTTTGGTTCCAGGAAGTTAGAAAATGAATATTCTCGGAATTGGACGGGACAAAAGCTAAAGTTACTATTTTTCCGGAAGACTCACGGAGACAGAAGGAGAGTCGGAGAGGGGCCATAGGGTGGCCAAACCCCCCTTGGCGCGGGCCAGCCTAGGCCGCGCCAGGGCATGGTGTGGGCCCCCTGGCTGGCCACCGACCTTGCCTCCTTCGCCTATATATTCCTCCCGTGGCAAAAACCCTAAATCAATCAATCAGAAATCCACGAAAAGTTCATGTGTGCCGCCATGTGAAGGGAGATTTGGGGGCAGAAAGTCTCTGTTAGGCACCTGTAGTTCCCCGGAGCCATCTCCATCGATCTCCACCACCATCTCCATCACCGTTGCTGATTCCCATGATGAGGAGGGAGTAGTTCTTCCTCGAGGCTAAGGGTTCTACCGGTAGCTATGTGTTCATCTCTATCTCTATGTGTGATCATATTGAGATCATGAGCTTGTAATCTATAGATCTACCTTGCTACTCAAGTGCTTTAATAGATCTCTGCTCTCCCCATGTGTGTGAAGTTGATAGTGTGCACACCATGGTGGCACTTAGGCTAGAGATTACAAATACTTGTTATGAGTTATATTTGGAGTTGGATGTCTTTATGAAATTGTGGTGTTTGTTTGAACCATCTAGTGCTCAAGGTGACACTGTGGGGTTATCTAGATGTGGAAAGTGAACTTTGAGGTGTGCTGTTATAGCCCTACCATGGATTAGAGTGTCCAACCAGAGAGTAGTTAAGAGTAGTATCATGAAGAATATATTTATATGAGAGTGTTCACTAGTGAAAGTATGATCCCTAGGCCTTGTTTCTAAGCACTGAAACACCGTTTGCTATTAGATCTATTACATGTTTGCTTGCTTCTATCTTTATTTAAGTTTTAGTTTAGTCTTTTCCACGCCATCAATCTATTTTCTATCACCGTTATCACTTATAATTATCTATACCACTTGTATTTCACTATCTCTTCGCCGAACTAGTGCACCTATACACTTGACAAGTGTATTGGGTGTGTTGGGGGCACAAGAGACTTCTTGTATCTTGATTGCAGGGTTGCTTGAGAGGGGATACCTTTGACCACTTCCTCCCTGAGTTTGATAAACCTTGGGTGATCCACTTAAGGGAAAACTTGCTACTGTTCTACAAACCTCTACACTTGGAGGCCCAACAACTGTCTACAAGAATAGAAGTGCGTAGACATCAGTCGCCTTCGACGAAGGACCTGGGCGTAGTCTCCTGCTGTGGTAGTTGCGCAGGTTCTGCTGGTAGATCGTTGATCTTTCCACGGCGATTTCCCTTGCCTCGTCGAGGAGGTCGACGGAGTCTTCGAGTGCCAGAGTTGACTCCTGCTTGCTGTAACCAACCACGCGCGGTGCTTTGTATCGTACTTCGGAGGGTAGCACCGTTTCAGCCCCGTGCACCATGAAGAACGGGGTGTACCTTGTAGCACTATTTGGAGTTGTGCGCAGGCTCCAAAGTACTGATTGTAGTTCGTCTGGCCAGCAACCTGCGGCCTATGCGAGTGGCTGGAGGAGCCGTTTCATGATTCCGCCGCAGACGAGCCCATTAGCTTTTTCGACCTGACCATTGGTCCGTGGATGTGCTACCGAGGCGTAGCTGATGTTGATTCCCAGATTCTCGCAGAATTCTTGGAACTCCTTGGATGTGAAGTTCGTCCCATTGTTTGTGATGATGTTGTGTGGCAGTCCGAAGCGGTAGACGATGGACTCGAAGAACTTGACTGCGATGTGCCCTAATAGATTGGTCACTAGCATGGCCTCTATCCACTTGGTGAATTTGTCGACTGCGACCAGGAGGTAGACATAGCCTCCTCGTGAGGACTTTGGGAGCTTGCCGACCATGTCGAGTCCCCATTGCGTGAAGGGCCAGGCCAATGGTATTGGCCAGAGCTCTGCGCCGGGTGCGTGCGGCTTGTCCACGAATCGCTGGCACGCGTTGCATTTCTGGACGATTTCCTTGGCGTCACGCATGGCCGTAGGCCAGTAGAATCTAGCTCGTAGAGCTTTGCCGATGAGGGCGTGACTGCCGACGTGGTGCCCGCAGGTCCCCTCATGGATGTCGAGGAGGACAGTGATGTCTACGCACTTCTATTCTTGTAGACAGTTGTTGGGCCTCCAAGTGCAGAGGTTTGTAGAATAGCAGCAAGTTTTCCCTTAAGTGGATCACCCAAGGTTTATCGAACTCAGAGAGGAAGTGGTCAAAGGTATCCCCTCTCAAGCAACCCTGCAATCAAGATACAAGAAGTCTCTTGTGTCCCCAACACACCCAATACACTTGTCAGGTGTATAGGTGCACTAGTTCGGTGAAGACATAGTGAAATACAAGTGGTATAGATAATTATAAGTGGTAACGGTGATAGAAAATAGCTTGCTGGCGTGTGGTTGACGTGGGAAAAGACTAAAGGCAAACTGAAATAAAGATGGAAGCAAGCAAACATGTAACAGATCTAGTTGCAAACAGTGTTTCAATGCTAAGAAACAAGGCCCAGGGATCATATTTTCGCTAGTGAACACTCTCATATAAATATCTTCTCTTCATGATACTACTCTTAACTACTCTCCGGTTGGACACTCTAATCCATGGTAGGGCTATAACAGCACACCTCAAAGTTCATCTTTCCCATCTAGAAAACCCCACACTGTCACCTTGAGTACTAGATAGGTCCAACAAACACCACAATTTCATAAAGACATCCAACTCCAAATATAACTCATAACAAGTATTTGAGATCTCTAGCCTAAGTGCCACCATGGTGTGCACGCTGTCACTTTCACACACATGGGGAGAGCAGAGATCTATTAAAGCACTCGTGTAGCAAGGTAGATATATAGATTACAAGCTCATGATCTCAATAAGATCATGCATAGAGAGAGAGATGAACACATAGCTACCGGTAGAACCTTTAGCCCCGAGAGAGAACTACTCCCTCCTCATCATGGGAATCAACAATGGTGATGGAGATGGGTGGTGGAGATCGATGGAGATGGCTCCGGGGGCACTTCCCCATCCTGGCAGGGTGCCGGAACAGAGACTTTCTGTCCCCCGAATCTCCCCTTCGGTGGCGGCGGTGCTGTGGAACTTTTCGTGGATTTGTGATCGACTATTTAGGGTTTTTGCCTTGGGAGGAATATATAGGCGAAAGAGGCAAGGTCGGTGGGCGGCCAGGGGGCCCACACCATGCCCTGGCGTGGCCTAGGATGGCCCACGCCAAGGGGTGGTGTAGCCACCCTGTGGCCCCCCTTCGTGTCTCCTTCTGGCTCCGTGAATCTTCCGGGAAAATATCAACTTTGGCTTTTGTCTGGTCCAATTTCGAGAATATTGATTTTCTGACTTTCCTGGAACCAAAAACAGCAAAAAATAGGCAACTGGCACTATGGCATCTTGTCAATAGGTTAGTCCAAGAAATCATATGAAAAGTACTCCAAAGTGTGGACAAAACATAAGAAAGTAGATAAAACCAAGAATGGAACATCAAAAATTATAGATACATTTGCAATGTATCAACATCCCCAAGCTTAACTTCTGCTCGTCCTCGAGTAGGTAAGTGATAAAAAGAAAGAATAATTTTTGAGGTGACATGCACCACCATAAACTTGATCAAAGTATTTGTAAAACATTGATAGCTGGGATCATAGTACTTCAATCATAACATGAAAGACAAAGTTCTAACAATAAGGCCAAGAAACTATGTTGCAACATGAAAAGGCACAAACAAAAGATTAATGAATAACAATGCTTTGCAAGACATTTGTTTGTTTCACATAAAGAAAACATAGCATAATAGCATTCAGCTTGTCCCTCATAGAGTAGCATAGGACACCTTCAAAGTTCATAAGAGTGACTAGATACAAATAGTTTAAAACAAGCAAATCAAGTTATGCATCAATCAACTAGTCTTGGGACAATGCACATAGAACTAAGAATGGCCACTATGCTCTCAAAGTAGGTGCATAAAGGTAGAAGGTGGAGACTCAATATATAAGTGGAAGAAAGGCCTTTATAAAAGGAAGTAGGGATTCAAGTCTCATAAAGAGCTTCCAAAAATTATGGTACTTATAGCTTTCAGCTCTCATTGCCCCTATCATAAGCATCTTGAAGTGATTAAGGTTAAAGTGAACAAACTATGGTGTACATGCTTGACGAATTATAAGTTAGAAATCTCATGTCCCTTGTATACTGTAGCTCCTCATGCTACTCAAGTTTAGTCACCGGTAAGTTCTTGTCATTGTAAGTACATGTGTATCATAGAGAACCGCCAATGGGGTACCCCTTGCCCGATGATACGGAAGAATCCCCATATCAAAATGACAAGGCAAGCAGACAACAAACATCTCAGCAATCTTCTTATTTACCATGGGAATATGGTGCTTTTTTCTCTCTTTCCTCTTTTCATAATCTCTTTTTTCTTTTTCTCTTTTTCTCAGTATAGGACTCTTTTTATAAGAAGAATGCTTCATAGACAGCTCATTATGGTTACGCTGCAGGTTTCCACCATGTCAGCATGGATTAGACCAGCAGCCCAGGCGTTTCTCTAACACATATACATAACTCCATGGACTTACAAGCTCCCCTTACATCCATAGACAAAAGAGCATGATATCAACTAGGTACAAAGTACCCGTGCAATGTTGAAAGCGTTCCCCATGACAGCATGGTTCTGCTAATCCCCAACAAATAAGTGCAAGCATATACAACATAGACGACACAATGGTTCAAGTTTATTAAGGGCAAGAAAAGTAAAGTGTGCCATCAAGTTCGTGAGAGCTTTAATCACTAGTTTTCTCATAACAAGTTCAATTTGGAAGATAAAGAAAAGCATGAATATACTTGGAATAGCATAAGCTAATAGGTAGGTATGGTGGACTCTTTGGAATAACTTGGTTTAGGGAGTTGGATGCATGAGTGGAACTCATACTTGGTTGTGGAGGCTAGCAAACGACTGAAAGCGACAAACTAAGAGAGCAATAATGGCCATAATCATGCAGAGCGACAAAAATCATTGGTCAAAGCATAAAGTGACACTACAAGTTGAAAACTAAAGGATCATAAAGGCTTATGATGACTTGGGGTAGTCATAACATGGTGTGAGCATGTGCCAAGTCAACCCAAATAAAGCATCAAAGGAGAATACCACTATACTATGCTTTAATATGCCAAAACAACGCATGATTCATCCAAGGCACATTAAGTAATCTCAATTGTTTATAACAAGTCATGCTACAGCAAAGAATACTAAGCATAAAGCCAAAACAATATCAAGCATGGCATGACAAAGCATATGCCACAGTCAAAAACAAACTCTCTTTACCACTTAAGCATGAACCTTTCCTACTCTTTTCCAATCCAAACCAAACTATTTGAAAACCAATGTATGAAAGAGGGGGTCCAACCAATTTATTCAGAAAACTAAGCAAACAAAGAAAACGAAAAACCAAAACGAAAACAAAAAAGAAGACGCTCCAAGAACAACACAACAGTGCATGAAACAATAAAAATGAAGCGTTTGGAAGAAACCTGGGATTTTTATTGATGAAGAAGGGGATGCCTTGGGAATCCCCAAGCTTTGACGCTTGTACTTCTTGGATATTTCTTGGGGTGACACGTGTGGCATCCCCAAGCTAGAGCTTTAGTCCATCCTTCATCTGATTACTCATTCCTTCCATACACCTGAAATTTTTTCTTCATACAAAACTTCACACAATCTTTATTAGCAACATTAGTACACTCAAGATAATAAGTCTTTTAGGTTCAGTTCTAACCACAATAAACTTCCATTAGAACAGTATCTACTGTAGCACTTTCCTCAAAGAGCTCAATTCCCCAGAAGAACTCAAAAAGGAACCAACAAGAAGCAAATGCAAAAAATGGCAGAAATCTGTCAAAACAGACCAGCAGGTAAAGACTAATTTTTTCGAAGACCTTCTGTTGCTTAAATCAAAAAGTGTTAAACTAACGAAAGTTAGATAAGAACCTGGGGCAGAAGCACAAAAATTCACGCCTCAAAAGAACGTACAGAGATTTTACACGAATTTTTACGGTGAAGCATAGAAATCTGTTTCAGGACAGCAACTTTCCCAATCATTACTTCTCTCTCATTAGAGGTTACTCTTGGCACAAAAAGCAAATAAAAAGGATAAGGAGCGGTTATTACTGAAATAATAACTTCCAAGACTCATCTAAAACTTTTGGGTTATCTCCCAATAAGTACTTTTCTTTGATGCCTTTAAGTTAGGCTTGATAGTTTGAGAAGATGCTCACATAAGAAATATGAATTGAAGTAAAAGAGAGCATCAAGAAGCAAATTAAAAGCACATTTAAGTCTAACCCACTTCCTATGCATAGAAATCTTGTAAAGAAACAAGTCATGAAAGCACAAAGCAATAAGCATAGTAAAGCAAAACAACTACAACTTCAAGACTTTCAACATAAAGAGGGGAAACTTAATAATGTTGAGATACATAAGACCATGTTTCCCTCTCTCATAATAACTTTCAGTAGCATCATGAATAAAAGTAACAATATAACTATCACAAGAAACATTCTTATCATGAGCCACATGCATAAAAGAATTAATACTCCCCACATAAACATAGTCATTCTTATTGATTGTAGTGGGAGCAAATTCAACAAAATAGCTATCATTATTATTCTCATCACCATAATCATCAAATATAGGAGGCATATTGTAATCATAATTAGTTTTCTCCTCAATAGTAGGCGGACTGAAAATATCATATTCATCATTGTAATCATCATATATGGGAGGTATAGTATCATCAAAGTAAACTTTCTCCTCCATGCTTGGGGGACTAAAAAGATCATTTTCATTAAAACCAGCTTCCCCAAGCTTAGACTTTTCCATAGCATTAGCAATAATGGTGTCCAAAGAATTCATACTAACAACATTGCTATTAGCATGCAAATAAAGTTCCATAGGTTTTTTAATTTTCTCTTCAAACACTTCATGTCCTAACTCAAGATAAATACTATAAAGCTCTCTAATTTTTTTGTTGTTTTCCATTAAGCCTAACAAGTGAAAACAAGAAACAAAAAGACAAAATTGCAGAATCTAAAGGAAATAACTTCGAGCACTCACACCGGAGGATGTGAGTAACTTTTACCTCACAGAACGGCGCTTTAAAATAGGCGTTGGTGGGAGGTTCTTCTTCTTTAATCCTCCGGTGTGAATACCTTTTACCTTACCTCCCCGGCAACGGCGCCAGAAAATAGCTTGATGTCTACGCACTTCTATTCTTGTAGACAGTTGTTGGGCCCCCAAGTGTAGAGTTTTGTAGAACAGCAGCAAGTTTTCTCTTAAGTGGATCACCCAAGGTTTATCGAAGTCAGGGAGGAAGTGGTCAAAGGTATCCCCTCTCAAGCAACCCTGCAATCAAGATACAAGAAGTCTCTTGTGTCCCCAACACACCCAATACACTTGTCAGGTGTATAGGTGCACTAGTTCGGCGAAGAGATAGTGAAATGAAAGTGGTATAGATAATTATAAGTGGTAACGGTGATAGAAAATAGCTTGCTGGCGTGTGGTTGACGTGGCAAAAGACTAAAGGCAAACTGAAATAAAGATGGAAGCAAGCAAACATGTAACAGATCTAGTTGCAAACGGTGTTTCAATGCTAAGAAACAAGGCCCAGGGATCATACTTTCGCTAGTGAACACTCTCATATAAATATCTTCTCTTCATGATACTACTCTTAACTACTCTCCCGTTGGACACTCTAATCCATGGTAGGGCTATAACAGCACACCTCAAAGTTCATCTTTCCCATCTAGAAAACCCCACACTGTCACCTTGAGTACTAGATAGGTCCAACAAACACCACAATTTCATAAAGGCATCCAACTCCAAATATAACTCATAACAAGTATTTGAGATCTCTAGCCTAAGTGCCACCATGGTGTGCACGCTGTCATTTTCACACACATGGGGAGAGCAGAGATCTATTAAAGCACTTGAGTAGCAAGGTAGATCTATAGATTACAAGCTCATGATCTCAATAAGATCATGCATAGAGAGAGAGAGATGAACACATAGCTACCAGTAGAACCTTTAGCATCGAGAAAGAACTACTCCCTCCTCATCATGGGAATCAACAATGGTGATGGAGATGGTGGTGGAGATCGATGGAGATGGCTCCGGGGGCACTTCCCCATCCTGGCAGGGTGACGGAACAGAGACTTTTTGTCCCCCGAATCTCCCCTTCGATGGCGGTGGCGCTGTAGAACTTTCCGTGGATTTCTGATTGACTATTTAGAGTTTTTGCCTCGGGAGGAATATATAGGCGAAATAGGCAAGGTCGGTGGGCGGCCAGGGGGGCCACACCATGCCCTGGCGCAGCCTGGGCTGGCCCGCGCCAAGGGGTGGTGTGGTCCCCCTTCGTGTCTCCTTTTGGCTCCATGAATCTTCCGGGAAAACATCAACTTTGGCTTTTGTCCCGTCCAATTCCGAGAATATTGATTTTCTGACTTTTCTGGAACCAAAAACAGCAGAAAACAGGCAACTGGCACTGTGGCATCTTGTCAATAGGTTAGTCCAAGAAATCATATGAAAAGTACTCCAAAGTTGTAGCATCCCAATTGTCTAACAATTGCAATGCTACTAGCCTAGTCTATATATATGCTTCTTCCTACATATAATTGTTGCATCATAACTATATCATGCTCATGTCATCATGCCACCTTGCATTTGAGCATCATATAAAACCCTTTTGATTTGGTTCTTCTCTCATATGCATTGTAAATTGTATTTGCCTCTTGATATTGTATTTGGTTCTTGATATATTGTTTAAATGCCCAAGTTGAGTTGGGGGCATATCTTTTATTCAACTCCACCACCTTTTATTTGACACCACCCTATAATTCCACCATCCAACTAAATATGAGCTTTGCACTTTATTGGGTTTTACCTCTAGCTCATGTGGGTTGGGATGGATCCAATTCTTTTGCCACATGCTCTCATATTAGCATCATGTTGTTTTCACATTATTGATATGTGGAGCCACCTTTGCATGCATTATGAGTAGTGCCCCTTTTTCCTAGCTTTCATATGGGCTAGTATGGAGTTATGCTCATGTTGGGGTATTTTTGGGACTATTAAACATCTAGTGGAATATACACACTAGCAAGTCCCAATTATAATCAAGTGTGATCATCTCCATCTACTCCATCTGGAACTTTCCTTTAAATCCTTTTGCTTGGCTTTATTCCACTTTTGGGGAATGCATAAGAACAATGCCATGCTAATATTATTGTTTTCACAAGAATAAGCATGGCATTAATTATTTTGCATGGGCCATGCAAGTACCACCTTTTTCTAGCCTTTTGGTTTTTATTTGAATCTTTGAGTGGATCTTCCCCATATCTCTCTCTACCCCTTATGTTTGATCTTGCTTGATGCATGCAAGCATCTAAAACCCCATCACCATCTCCATCCATGCCATCACCATCTTTTCTTCTCTTCTCTCTTTTGACTATATCTTGCTTGAGCTTGTCATAATCATGCTTGATCTTGCCAAAAGAGAACCACTCCATCTAATCTCTCTCTCTAAACCCTAAACCTTACACTCATCTCTCCTCTCTCTTTACCATCCTCTCTAAACCACACCCCCATCTAAACCAAACCCTAGCCACCATATCACCCCTCTCTCTCGGCCTCTCTCTTCTCTCTACCTTGCCGGCCCCACCTGGTTCCTAACCCTGGCCCACCTAGATACCCCAACCCTAGTACCAAGCCCTAACCCGAGCCATACCCCCCTCTCTCCAAACCCTAGCATCTACCCGAGCCTACCCCCTCTTCCCCTCTAGCTCTCTCTGCCGTGCATGCCCCACCCCGAGCCTACCTCCCTGGCCATCCCTACCTGCCCCTTTGCTGGACCAGCCCCAGAGCCAGGCCGAGCACGTGAAGGAGGAGGAGAAAAGGTGGCCGAGCCACCTTTTCCACCGTCCACTCCCGCACGGCACCTCCCTCTCCCTCTCTGCTTTACCACCACCTCACGGCCCCTCCTGCATCTCCTAGATCCGCCCTAGAGCTTGCCTCTCCTCTCCTGCCCCTGCAGCCACCTCTCCACCACCGATCACCAACCATACCGTCGGCCTCCTCTCGACTACACCGTACCAGGCGGCGGGCGCGGCGTCCAGGTGTCGAGGAAGAACGAGTCGACCACCTACACCGCCCCTGTTCCTGCAGACATGAAGGAGGAGCCCCAGGTTGATCTACACGCCGACGCGTTCCGCCGGAACCCTAGCTACACCCGGCCTCTGCCTCGGCGACGACCCGCTTCTCCTCTGCCAGATCCGACCGCACCAACAACCTCCCGGTGAGCCCACGAGCCTCCCTGACACCTCCTTCCTCGCCGTTGCATCCTGTTCGCGTCGGACCGCTTGTCGAGCACCCTCGGTGCTGCCGGGCGAGCGTCGTCTGCTTTCGCTTCGTAGCGTCGCGGAACCTCTCCTAGCCGCGTTTCCCTACCCAGCAACAACACCCAGCCTAGCCGCAGTGGTAGCCGCCGTCTGCTGCCAAGCGTCGCCCAGCTCGAGCCCCGCGCTCCGCGCTCTGCCGCTGACGCGCACCAACCCGTCGTCAGGGTTCAGAGAAGAACAACAGTGCATCGGGTGCTCGTTTTGCAGATAGCCCCCTGCATCTTTTTCTGCTTAACCCGCGGACCAGCCTGCCCCACCGTCAGCCTCGGTACCCGTTTTGCAGAAACACCCCTCAGCTCTCCAACCCTCAACCCACACTCCCATGGATGCCCCACGTGTCACGTCCCCGCTGGCGCGCCCGCGAGTGGGTCCGCGTGGCTGTCGGCCCCACCTGTCATCCTCTGAGGCTAGACTAGCTCGCGGTGAGAAAACATGTCTGTGCGCGTGTTGTCCCAGTCAGCAGTGAGCCCCACCCGTCAGCGTCTGGGTCTGTATCTGCCTGAGTGAGAAAAGTATTTCTGGATTTCTGTTTTAATTTAAACTTTTTCAAATTAATTCAAATTCCAATTTAAATCTGTTTTAAAATAACTTTTAAAATATAAATCCAAATAATACAAATAATATATGTTTTGAAATCAGAAAAATGTGAGGAATTCAAATATGCCATCCAAAATATATTTTGAACACTTTATTTTTTCCAAGTTGATTAAAAGTACTTTAAAATGCCCTTTTACCTTAATTAATTAATAACTTTTGTTTTATAAATCCAAATTTGACAAATAATATGTCTAAAATGATTAGCTCGACGAGACCTTTCTGTTTATGCATTCCATGTTCTGAATTGCAGCATGCATCATATAAATATAAAGTATACAGCAACTTATTTGGAGTATAAAATGTGACTAAAACCCCATAAAATCCCTTATTCTTGTATTCCACACCTCACCCATGCCATGCTACTTTATTGCCATGCAAATTGTGCATCATTCATCATGGCATGATTGTTTGCTTGTCGCATTTTATTCATATGCTTGTGCACTTTATTTATGTTGGCCCTTGTTTGTTTGGTTCTTCTTGAATAGGCTGGCGAGGATTTATCAAGAAACCCAGGAGCACTACCCAGATCCTTCTCTCGCTTCAACTGAGCTGCCAGGCAAGCACTACCACATGCTTGCATACATATAGTACCTATTGCCTCGTTCTTATTCTTGCATCATTGAGTCGCGATTGCATTAAACTGAATCCCAAGTATTGCATAGCCTTTACTTTTAAACCCAAAGCTTGTTCCTCCATCCCATGAGCCATTACTACAGGAGTTGTTTGAGCCATGCAGTCGTAGAACAACATGTGTAGGGTATGTGAGTGTCGATGGATAACGGTACCTATACAACTTAATGAGTAGTAATGGGATAACTAATGAAAGTGGCATCGGTGAGCCATATTTGCTATTTGGTTTTCAGGCTCACTTGTGTCCGTGGGACCCGAGTACTTGATTCCTGTTCCTTGAATATTCGCGCTATCCACATCCGGGAGGCCTTATGGACCCCCCTGAGCTAGAGCTTGATTCATTCTTATTTCTTGGGGCCACAAACTAGTTTGGGGTTTTGCTACTATTCTGTACTTATGCCATGCTTTACTGCTTTATTTAAGATTGTGCAGGTCGCACCTGTCTTGTTTAGGTAAGCGGAGTGTTTTGCAGTGTCGACAAGCCCAGTCCACATTTTCGGGTTCCCATCGTTTCTGACCATTGGCGCAAACCTTGAGTCCGTCTCAAGTCGGCCAACTTCGTCGCTGGTAAGCTTAATGGGGTGGCCTTGAAATATTTCTGAATCTGTGATCGCTTTGTCGTGATCGCCTCGTTGGGTTTTGATTTGGTTTTCGAGGTTGATCGAGTGTGTGTTGCTATTTGTGCACCCTATGTAAAACTTTCTGAAAGCCGTGTCCGCGGTTATGGACGACTTGGAGCACAGTTTCTCGATCATAGACAACTATAACTAAAGTACCGCTTTTAATTTGACTAAGTACCTGACTAGTAAATAGTGCAACACTCATGGAATGGATAATAAAACTGCCAACAGATGGGGGTTGTTCGTCCGCTTCCTCGTTGGTAAGTGAGGAGGAGGATGGATCTGTGGATATTACTGTTATACCTGTTGTTATTAATTCACGGACATCCGTCTATCTCTGGTTAGGCGGATGGTTAGCGAGTATCTATAGAATTGCTAGGGTTTATCTTTTGCTGCAATTGCGTCACCCCAGGTTGTGTCCCCTTTAGAGGCATAAAGACTTGCTGAGTACCCCTAGGGTCTCACACGATAAATTGTTTGATTTAGATGCACAGGGAAGCTCGCAAGATGGATACTGGGTGGAGGAGACGGACGATATGGACAACGATCATTCGGTGTAGAGATTCCGGGAACAGGGATCCGTGAGATCTGTGGGCGGGATGTGTTTATTTATGGGGCATCTTATGCCGATTTGCTTCTTATCCGTACTCGGATCTTGTTTTCCGCTTCCGCCTGATACTCTGATGTTTGATGTATGAGGAGATATCCTAAACTATTATATCTATCTAGGATATTTGGATCTTGCCGTATGGCGTTGCAATATTTCTACTTCTTTTAGATGGAATGGCTCTGAGAACTATTGTATGGTGGCTTGCATACATACTCATTTGTGTATGTAGTTGATCCCTTCGCCTGCCGATTACGCCGCCCGTTCTTGTCCCGATGTTTGGAAATGGTTAGGACGGCCGAAAGGTCTACCTGTGAGTGGCATTTGGGCCCCACCGTACTATTTTAACCATTTCCGTTCGTCCAGGCTTGTAACTAGGAGCGTAATTCACCGAGGTAGTTACAATTGGTATCAGAGCCATCCATCCTCAGGTCTCGACCAAATGGTCGTTGTCAGTCTAGCAAATATTTTTGGTAGCTATGTATACTAGGGAAAAACAAAACGTGAGAGTAGGACTGGTTCCACTTTTCTTCTTACCCACCCACCACCCTTTTCTGGTAAGGAAGTGTAACGTTTTCAATCCTCTTCTTAAAATTCAAACTAGGATTCACGTGTTCTGGGTTTCCGTAGTACCATAGAAAGTGTGTGTGTGTGTAATTCCTTGTCTATCTGTTGCATCCAATTTGTTATCACAATCTGCCTTTGGTTATCAACTGTTGGTACATTCCATCTTGTGTGCTTTTGAAAACCGGCGCGATCTATCTGACTCTTTGTTAACCGGTGCCATCTTCTTAAGGGTGTCCTTCCTTCTAGCAACTCCACATTCTGTGTAAGCATCTGTTGCTAATCTCTACCTGATAAGTGATTTTGCGCATCTATTGGTATTTTAATGCCGAAAAATGCGGAAAATTTTTCTTTGATACATCTGTGTTTCCACACTCCTTTTCAGTCGTGTGTGAAACATTATCTATCTTCCTTTTATCAGCATGTCCATGCTAACTCATTCTTTTGTCACCGGCGCTTAATCCTGGAGTTTCTTTTCATCTCCAATTCTCTTGGGCTAATTACATAACATGTGTCGATCCGATGCTGGTGATTGTAATTTGGTTCTCAGCATAGCTATATGACACTTACCATGAGTGGAATATGGAAAATGCAATCAACACTATCCTCCAAATGGTGACGGTTATCTCCTGTGATTTTGAGTACACCGTGATCATATCTATGCATATTCAAGCATCTTTGGCAATCCGGAGTTTCTCAAAGCACTACGGCGGTCTATCATCTGTCCATCATGATGCACATATTTTTGAACTCCATATCCGCAAAATTCGCTTTGAGACGAGGGAATTGCGTCTTTTCGTCTCTGGTAGCTTTGCTTGAGGTATGAGCTATCATCGTTTCTTTATCCTAGATCTCTTTATCTTTGCAACCGGCGATCCAATCGACAATGTGAACCAGGTGACATCTCTTTTTTTCCGAAGGACCAGATAATCTATTCTTCCAGTGCATCTTCTTCAACACGAACCCGTGCTCTTAATATTGATCTTTCTAAGAGCGTTGAGCTCAGAAAGTGTTTCAAGCATTTGTTCGTTTCTTCCGCCTCTTGAACTTGATATTCTGGGAATATCCTGTTAATCCATGGTGGTATATGTTGATAATATGCTTCCCTATTCGATATCAATGGAAGGACATGGAAGATCATCTGTGTCTCTTTATCTCAAGCTTCGTGAGCACTGCCTGTGTGCAAAGTCACAAAGTGAGAATTCTGACTTTTTGAAGTCACTTATCTCGGCCACGTCCTTCTGCTAAATAGATCGCTTCAACTCTGGAATCAGCAAGTCCATTGTTAATTCCATCTTCCATCTTCAATCAACCCGGAGTTTTCCTTGTTGGTAAGTTATCATCGTCGTTCCGCTAAAGATCTTCCTCAAGACTGCTAAATCTCTCTCTATCATTTCAAGAAGAACATGGAGTTCTTTTCACCTCTATCTCGTTAAGTAATCTCTTGAAACCCTCCTGTTCTATCGTCTATGCTCAATCCACCGGAGGCCATGAAGACCTTACAGATCTTGTATTCCTTCTGTTCAAGTGGTGCTATCTTTTTCTCTATCTGTGGAATCTTGTAGTTGTCTCCGTGTTCTTCCTTCATATCTTCTGTTGGCTTGGTACTTCATACATGACGACAACATCATCATCTTTATCTATCTATGAATCCGGTGAATTGTTTGCATCTATCCTTGTTTTCTAACGGAGTTCCATGAGTTATTGTCAATACCTTTAGTCTGTTTCGGTAGTTGGGTTGCATGGTTTTCTTATTCATGTGCGGAGTAATGCTTTGAGTGCGGGATGGAGTAGCTACCATACCACTACTCTTATCATTCGCTCTTGTACATTGAATTGGTGAATTAATGTGATTTCACTCATTCCACAAAAGTTAGAAGTGGCCTTTATCCCTCGATACTTTTACTTCCGTCTTTGTTTTTCCGGAGTGCTCTCTCGAAGAAAGTAATCAATAATCTCTTGTTCGTGATCTCACCCTTTCTACACGGAGCAAAATCCTCAATTATCTGGTGGAAACAAACGCAAATTCTTTTCTGTCCTCGTCATTCTACCGATGCTCGACATCCCCAAACAAGATGGAAGGAAACTATCTCTCTCTTTGTTTCAACAATTCTTTGTTGTGGTAAAGCCAATTATGGTTGATGCCATCAGCCGCAAATCTATTGCGTTAGCCTCAAGGCTAAAGAAAGCAATAGGTATCTCTACAATAAACTCCAGATCCTCCATATTCTTTGCTTCTCGGGATTCCACCATGATCTAGCTTCACATCCGTCTCTGGAAGTTATATCCGCGCACCTCAATTGCGTGATCCTTGGTTCTTACCGGCGCAACAAAAATCTAATCCGACGATGTCTAACTAAATCTTTCTGTTGATATCAAGGGACTCTATCGTTTGAAGGAAATATTGTTTCCGTACTTCATTTCTCAAATCCGAGAGAAGATACGATGCTATCGTCATAGTGGTTCAAAACCTCTCCAATCTAACTCTTTTCTTCCGGCGAGACAAAGATTTCATCCTCTCTAGTATCGGTAAATCTTTAATCTTAACGGTGCATTTTCTTTATCCATGATACATCATCTTTTCCTTTTCTCTCACAAGTGGTTCTATTCTTTTATCATGTTTCTTGAGAAAACCGGAGCTATGTCCATCCTATCCTTCTTGTCTCACGACAATCCTTCAACTCTTCTAATCGTTGTTTCTCAAGCAAAACGCAAGATTCGCAACAAGTCTAGCAAGTTTGCAAGGGTGTAGTGGTTACACCATTCCGTTCTTCATCATCTTGGGAACGCAAGGATCACCTTCGTTCCGAACACCCGCCTTTTCTTGTGTTGTTTTTTTTCCTAGGAATCTCGGGGCGAGATTCTTGTTTAGTGGGGGAGAGTTGTAGCATCCCAATTGTCTAACAATTGCAATGCTACTAGCCTAGTCTATATATATGCTTCTTCCTACATATAATTGTTGCATCATAACTATATCATGCTCATGTCATCATGCCACCTTGCATTTGAGCATCATATAAAACCCTTTTGATTTGGTTCTTCTCTCATATGCATTGTAAATTGTATTTGCCTCTTGATATTGTATTTGGTTCTTGATATATTGTTTAAATGCCCAAGTTGAGTTGGGGGCATATCTTTTATTCAACTCCACCACCTTTTATTTGACACCACCCTATAATTCCACCATCCAACTAAATATGAGCTTTGCACTTTATTGGGTTTTACCTCTAGCTCATGTGGGTTGGGATGGATCCAATTCTTTTGCCACATGCTCTCATATTAGCATCATGTTGTTTTCACATTATTGATATGTGGAGCCACCTTTGCATGCATTATGAGTAGTGCCCCTTTTTCCTAGCTTTCATATGGGCTAGTATGGAGTTATGCTCATGTTGGGGTATTTTTGGGACTATTAAACATCTAGTGGAATATACACACTAGCAAGTCCCAATTATAATCAAGTGTGATCATCTCCATCTACTCCATCTGGAACTTTCCTTTAAATCCTTTTGCTTGGCTTTATTCCACTTTTGGGGAATGCATAAGAACAATGCCATGCTAATATTATTGTTTTCACAAGAATAAGCATGGCATTAATTATTTTGCATGGGCCATGCAAGTACCACCTTTTTCTAGCCTTTTGGTTTTTATTTGAATCTTTGAGTGGATCTTCCCCATATCTCTCTCTACCCCTTATGTTTGATCTTGCTTGATGCATGCAAGCATCTAAAACCCCATCACCATCTCCATCCATGCCATCACCATCTTTTCTTCTCTTCTCTCTTTTGACTATATCTTGCTTGGGCTTGTCATAATCATGCTTGATCTTGCCAAAAGAGAACCACTCCATCTAATCTCTCTCTCTAAACCCTAAACCTTACACTCATCTCTCCTCTCTCTTTACCATCCTCTCTAAACCACACCCCCATCTAAACCAAACCCTAGCCACCATATCACCCCTCTCTCTCGGCCTCTCTCTTCTCTCTACCTTGCCGGCCCCACCTGGTTCCTAACCCTGGCCCACCTAGCTACCCCAACCCTAGTACCAAGCCCTAACCCGAGCCATACCCCCCTCTCTACAAACCCTAGCATCTACCCGAGCCTACCCCCTCTTCCCTCTAGCTCTCTCTCTGCGTGTGCCCCACCCGAGCCTACCTCCACAGCCATCCCTACTCGCCTGCTGGACCCACCAGCCCCACCGAGGCGACCCGAGCACGTGAAGGAGGAGGAGAAAAGGTGGCAGCCACCTTTTCACCGTCCACTCCCAGACAAGACCTCCCTCTCCCTCTCTACCACCACCACCTCACGGCCCCTCCTGCATCTCCTAGATCCGCCTAGAGCTTGCCTCTCCTCTCCCTGCCCCCCACCTCTCCACCACCGATCACCAACCATACCGTCGGCCTCCTCTCGACTACACGTGAGGCGTGGCGTCGTCAGTGTCGAGGAAGAACGAGTCGACCACCTACCGCCCTGTTCGCAGACGTGAAGGAGGAGCCCTGTGTTGATCACCGCCAGCCTTCACCGGGAACCCTAGCTACACCCGGCCTCTGCCTCGGCGACGACCCGCTTCTCCTCTGCCAGATCCGACCGCACCAACAACCTCCCGGTGAGCCCACGAGCCTCCCTGACACCTCCTTCCTCGCCATTGCATCCTGTTCGCGTCGGACCGCTTGTCGAGCACCCTCGGTGCACGGTGGCCAGCGTCGTCTGCTTTCAGCCGTCATGGAACCTCTCCTAGCCGCGTTTCCCTACCCAGCAACAACACCTAGCCTAGCCGCAGTGGTAGCCCACGCCTACAGCCGCGTCATGAAGTTCGAGCCAGCAGCGCTAGGCCTGCCACGCAGCGCACCAACCCGTCGTCAGGGTTTAGAGAAGAACAACAGTGCATCGGGCGCTCGTTTTGCAGATAGCCCCCTGCATCTTTTTCTGCTTAACCCGCGGACCAGCCTGCCCCACCATTAGCCTCGGTACCCGTTTTGCAGAAACACCCCTCAGCTCTCCAACCCTCAACCCGCACTCCCATGGATGCCCCACGTGTCACGTCCCCGCTGGCGCGCCCGCGAGTGGGTCCGCGTGGCTGTCGGCCCCACCTGTCATCCTCTGAGGCTAGACTAGCTCGCGGTGAGAAAACATGTCTCAGGCGTGTTGTCCAGTCAAGATGAGCCCCCACCTGTCGGTCTGGGTCTCTATCTGCCTGAGTGAGAAAAGTATTTCTGGATTTCTGTTTTAATTTAAACTTTTTCAAATTAATTCAAATTCCAATTTAAATCTGTTTTAAAATAACTTTTAAAATATAAATCCAAATAATACAAATAATATATGTTTTGAAATCAGAAAAATGTGAGGAATTCAAATATGCCATCCAAAATATATTTTGAACACTTTATTTTTTCCAAGTTGATTAAAAGTACTTTAAAATGCCCTTTTACCTTAATTAATTAATAACTTTTGTTTTATAAATCCAAATTTGACAAATAATATGTCTAAAATGATTAGCTCGACGAGACCTTTCTGTTTATGCATTCCATGTTCTGAATTGCAGCATGCATCATATAAATATAAAGTATACAGCAACTTATTTGGAGTATAAAATGTGACTAAAACCCCATAAAATCCCTTATTCTTGTATTCCACACCTCACCCATGCCATGCTACTTTATTGCCATGCAAATTGTGCATCATTCATCATGGCATGATTGTTTGCTTGTCGCATTTTATTCATATGCTTGTGCACTTTATTTATGTTGGCCCTTGTTTGTTTGGTTCTTCTTCGAATAGACGCGAAAGTTGGGATTTATCAAGAAACCCAGGAGCACTACCCAGATCCTTCTCTCGCTTCAACTGAGCTGCCAGGCAAGCACTACCACATGCTTGCATACATATAGTACCTATTTCCTCGTTCTTATTCTTGCATCATTGAGTCGCGATTGCATTAAACTGAATCCCAAGTATTGCATAGCCTTTACTTTTAAACCCCACCGAAGCTTGTTCCTCCATCCCATGAGCCATTACTACAGGAGTTGTTTGAGCCATGCGAGTCGTAGAACAGCATGTGTAGGGTATGTGAGTGTCTGATGGATAACGAGGTACCTATACAACTTAATCTGAGTAGTAATGGGATAACTAATGAAAGTGGCATCGGTGAGCCATATTTGCTATTTGGTTTTTCAGGCTCACTTGTGTCCCGTAGGACCCCGAGTACTTGATTCCTGTTCCTTGAATATTCGCGCTATCCACATCCGGGAGGCCTTATGGACCCCCCTGAGCTAGAGCTTGATTCATTCTTATTTCTTGGGGCCACAAACTAGTTTGGGGTTTTGCTACTATTCTGTACTTATGCCATGCTTTACTGCTTTATTTAAGATTGTGCGAGGTACTGCACCTATACTGTTTGGGTAAGCGGAGTGTTTTCACGGTATCGACAAGCCCAGTCACATTTTCGGGTTCCCAGTCGTTTACAGCCATTGACGCAAACCTTGAGTCCGTCTCGAAGTCGGCCAACTTCGTCGCGGGTAGCTTAATGGGGTGGCCTCAAATATTTCAATCTTGTGATCGCTTTGTCGTGACTGCCTCGTTGGTTTTGATTTGGTTTTTCCGAGGTTGATCGAGTGTGTGTTGCTATTTGTGCACCCCTGCAGGGTAAAACTTTCTGAAAGCCATGTCCGCGGTTATGGACGACTTGGAGCACAGTTTCTCGATCATAGACAACTATAACTAAAGTACCGCTTTTAATTTGACTAAGTACCTGACTAGTAAATAGTGCAACACTCATGGAATGGATAATAAAACTGCCAACGGATGGGGGTTGTTCGTCCGCTTCCTCATTGGTAAGCGAGGAGGAGGATGGATCTGTGGATATTACTGTTATACCTGTTGTTATTAATTCACGGACATCCGTCTATCTCTGGTTAGGCGGATGGTTAGCGAGTATCTATAGAATTGCTAGGGTTTATCTTTTGCTGCAATTGCGTCACCCCAGGTTGTGTCCCCTTTAGAGGCATAAAGACTTGCTGAGTACCCCTAGGGTCTCACACGATAAATTGTTTGATTCAGATGCACAGGTAAGCTCGCAAGATGGATACTGGGTGGAGGAGACGGACGATGTGGACAACGATCATTTGGTGTAGAGATTCCGGGAACGGGGATCCGTGAGATCTGTGGGCGGGATGTGTTTATTTATGGGGCATCTTATGCCGATTTGCTTCTTATCCATACTCGGATCTTGTTTTCCGCTTCCGCTTGATACTCTGATGTTTGATGTATGAGGAGATATCCTAAACTATTATATCTATCTAGGATATTTGGATCTTGCCGTATGGCGTTGCAATATTTCTACTTCTTTTAGATGGAATGGCTCTGAGAACTATTGTATGGTGGCTTGCATACATACTCATTTGTGTATGTAGTTGTTCCCTTCGCCTGCGGATTACGCCGCCCGTTCTTGTCCTGATGTTTGGAAATGGTTAGGATGGCCGAAAGGTCTACCTGTGAGTGGCATTTGGGCCCCACCGTACTATTTTAACCATTTCCGTTCGTCCAGGCTTGTAACTAGGAGCGTAATTCACCGAGGTAGTTACAAAAGTGTGGATAAATCATAAGAAAAGATAAAACCAAGCATGGAACATCAAAAATTATAGATACATTTGCAATGTATCAGACAGCTCTTCCATCGGCCGTGGAGACACATCGTTGGAGTACTCCTATGATGTTGCGCTTGTATAGTTCACCGTTAATAACAGTGAATGCCTTGGATCGCCGCGCGATGTGTCGTGCATCAGTCGGATCATCCGGTAGCCTCTTGCTGAGAAGGTACGTGATGTATGGTTGAGTCTAGGATGGCTCGATCATCATGACGCTCATTGGTCCTTCGAGTCCTGTATCCAGCTCCAAGTCATCGAGTGCCATTTTCTCATTGGGCGACGTAGCCTCCGAGTCCGTTGCTGTGCTTTTTTTCTTCTCTACGGCCTTTGGCTTGATGGAGCGTTCACAGATGCGCTCGAGAAATACCCTAGGTGGTATGGGGGCGCAGGTAGAGCCTATGTTGGAGAGTGCGTCCGCCTCTTCATTGATGGGTTCGTAGCATGGAAAAACAAAAAATTTCTACCGCAAGAACGAACAAAACCCAGATCTAATCTAGATAAAAGCTAAGATTTAATCTATTAGACATGAGCAACAAGATAGATCTGTACTAACCCTCGTAGAACCGAAAGCGTTACGAGATTAGATCTCAGGGTTGATGTAGTCGATCACTTGCCAATCTCAAGATCGTGTGGACGATCCTTCCGGCACCGCGTTCCGGCAGCGCTTCCGCAGTCGGTCACACGTGCGAAGTCGAAGCAGACCTTCCTCTCCCTGTTCCAGCGAGCAGCAGAGGTAGTAGATCTTCTCCACGGAATCCCAGCAGCACGACGGTGTGGTGGTGGTGGAGGAGGAGAGAATTCTGCAGGGCTTCACCTAAGCCGGAGCAGAGCGAAGGTAGAGGAGAGAGGCGGCAGCTAGATCTTGTTATGAGAGAGGGCTAGGAGAGGGCGCCCCCTCCCTTCTATTTAAAGGAGGGAGGCGCGCTTGGGGAGGGGGAGTCCTAGTAGGACTCCCTCCTGGCCAAGGAGTTGGGAAGGGGGGAGGAGTCCTCCTCCCCCATGAATCCGTGTCTCGCCCCACAAGGTTTCCTTTGACCCTTTCTTGGTTTTCAAGCAAACACCAAGAACTCTTCTAGAACCTTCCAGAACATTCCGAAACCTTCTAGAATCTCCATACAAACACTCCGGAACATTTCCTAACTTAGAAAATGATCCCCAATATATGAATCTTATTCTCCGGACCATTCCGGATCTCCTCGTGATGTCCCGGATCCAATCCGAGACTCCGAACAACATTCGGTCTCCAACGCATATTCCATATCTACTTAAAACAACTTCGAACCTTAAGTGTGTCACCCTAAGGTTCGTGAATATGCAGACATGATGAAGACACCTCTCCGATCAATAACCATCAGCGGGATCTGGAGATCCATAATGGCTCCCACATATTCAACGATGACTTCGTGATCGATAGAACCATTAACATACGAAACCAATTCCCTTTGTCACGCGATATTCTACTTATCCGAGGTTTGATCGTCGGTATCTCCATACCTAGTTCTACCTTGTTACTGATAAGTACTCTTTACTCGTTCCATGATATGTCATCCTTTGTGACCTAGTCACATGCTTGCAAGCTAACTAGATGACATTCCACCAAGAAGGCCCAGAGCATATCTATCCGTCATATGGATGGACAAATCCCAATCTTGGTCCATGCGCTTCAACACATACTTTCAGAATACCCAATGTCACCTTTATAACCACTTAGTTACGAAGCGGCGTTTGATGTCATCAAAGTATCCATCCGGTGATGGTGATTAACATAACCTCATGGTCGAAGGATTAGGTTACTATGCATTTGAAAAGCTTATAGCAAAACGAACTTAATGACTTGATCTTATGCTATACTTACTATGGGTGTGTGTCCATCACATCATTCTCCTAATGATATGATCTTGTTATTAACGACATCCAATGTCCATGATCAGGAAACCATGATCATCCATTAATCAACAAGCTAGTTTAACAAGAGGCTTACTAGGGACTCTTTTATGTTTACAAAACACACATGTATCAGTGTTTCCTCATAATACAATTATAGCATGGGATGTAAACATTCATCATAAACACAAAGATATGATAATAACCACTTTTATTATTGCCTCTTGGGCATATCTCCAACAGTCTCCCACTTGCACTAGAGTCAATAATCTAGATTACATGGTAATATACCTAACACCCATGGCGTTCTGGTGTTGGTCATGCTTTGCTCTAGGGAGAGGTTTAGTCAACGGATCTGCCACATTCAGATCAGTGTGTACTTTGCAAATCTTTATGTCACCATCTCGGACATACTCGCGAATAGCATGGAAACGTAGCTTGATGTGCTTCAGCTTGCTATGTGACCTTGGCTCCTGTGCATTAGCTATGGCACCTGTGTTGTCAGTAGATGGCCATCGGGTCCAACGCACTAGGAACCACGCCAAGTTCAGTAATGAACTCCTTCATCCATATGGCTTCTTGTGCAGCCTCCGAAGCAGCTATGTATTCCGATTTAGTTGAAGATTTCGCCACAACGCTTTGGTTGGCACTCCTCCAGCTTTCGCAGCACCATTCAAAATAAATACGTATCCGCACTATGACTTGAGTCATCCGGATCGGTGTTCCAACTAACATCGATGTAACCGTTTACAACAAGTCGTTCATCACCTCCATAAGAAAGAACCATATCCTTAGTCCTATTCGGTACTTTAGGATATTCTTGATCGCTATCCGGTGTTCCATTCCAGATCACTTTGATATCTGCTAGTCAAACTAACAAGATGTGCTATATCCGGTCTTGTACAGACATGGCATACATGATAGAACCTATGGCGAGGCATAGGAAATATTATTCATCTTTTCTCTATCTTCTGCAGAGCGGACTTTGAGTCTTACTCAAGGTCTTACACGACAACATGGGCACGAACCCTTTCTTGCTCTCTTCCATTCTAAACTTCTTTAGAACTTTGTCTAAGTATGTACTTTGTGAAAGCGCTATTAGGCGTCTTGATCTATCTCTATAAATCTTGATGCCTAGAATATATGCCGCTTCGCCAAGATCCTTCATTGAAAAACTATTATTCAAATAGGTTTTGACGCTATTAAGAAGTTCTATATCATTCCCAATCAACAATATGTCATCTACATATAGTACTAGGAATGCTACAGAGCTCCCACTCACTTTCTTGTAAATACAAGCTTCTCCATAAGTTTGTATAAATCCAAAGTTTTTGATTACTTTATCAAAACGTTGATTCCAACTCCGGGATGCTTGCTTTAGTCCATAAATGGAGCGCTGAAGTTTGCATACCTTGTCAGTATCACTAGGATCGACAAAACCCTTGGGTTGTACCATATACAACTCTTCCTCAATGTCACCATTAAGGAACGCTGTTTTGACATCCATCTGCCAAATCTCATAATCGAAATATGCAGCGATTGCTAATAAAATCCTCACAGACTTTAGCTTCGCTACTGGTGAGAAAGTCTCACCGTAGTCAACTCCTTGAATTTGTTGGAACCCTTTTGCGACAAGCCGAGCTTTATAGACGGTAACATTACCATCAGCATCTGTTTTTCTTTTGAAAATCCATTTGTTCTCGACAGCCTTACGGCCATCCGGTAAGTCCACCAAAGTCCATACTTGGTTTTCGTACATGGATCCCATTTCGGATTTCATGGCTTCTAGCCATTTGTCGGAATCTGGGCTCACCATAGCTTCTTCATACGTCGCAGGGTCATTAGTGTTGTCCACCAACATGACGTTCAAGGCAGAGTCATACCAATCAGGAGTGGTACGAACCCTCGTTGACCTACGAGGTTCAGCAGTAACTTCATTCGAAGTTTCATGATCAGCATCATTAGCTTCCTCTCCAGTTGGTGCAGGCGGCACAAAAACATCTTCCGGTGCTGCGCTACTCTCAACTCCGTGAGAAGGTTCAACAACCTCGTCGAGTTCTACTTTCCTTCCAGTCACTTCTTTCGAGAGAAATTCCTTCTCAAGAAAGGATCCATTCTTAGCAACGAAAACTTTGCCTTCGGATCTATGATAGAAGGTATACCCAATTGTTTCTTTCAGGTATCCTATGAAGACGCATTTCTCCGCTTTGGGTTCAAGCTTATAGGGTTGTAACTTCTTTACATATGCCTCGCAACCCCAAACTTTAAGGAACGACAACTTAGGTTTCTTACCAAACCACAATTCGTACGGTGTTGTTTCAACGGATTTAGATGGTGCCCTATTTAAAGTGAATGCGGCTGTCTCTAATGCATAGCCCCAAAACGATAGCGGTAAATCTGTAAGAGACATCATAGACCGAACCATATCTAAGAGAGTTCGATTACGATGTTCGGACACACCATTACGCTGTGGTGTTCCCGGCGGTGTCAACTGCGAAAGTATTCCACATTTCTTTAAATGCATGCAAAACTCATAACTCAGATATTCACCTCCGCGGTCAGAACGCAGAAACTTAATCTTCTTGTTACGATGATTTTCCACTTCACTTTGAAATTCCTTAAACTTCTCGAAAGTTTCGGACTTATGTTTCATAAAATAGATATACCCATATCTACTCAAGTCATCTGTGAAAGTGAGAACATAACGATATCCACCACGCGATGCTACACTCATTGGACCGCACACATCGGTATGTATTATTTCCAATAAGTCTGTAGCTCGCTCCATTATTCCAGAGAATGGAGTCTTAGTCATTTTTCCCATTAGACATGCTTCGCATCTTTTAAGTGATTCAAAATCAAGTGATTCAAGAAGTCCATCAGAATGGAGTTTCTTCATACGCTTCACTCCAATGTGACCAAGACGACAGTGCCACATGTATGTAGAATTATCATTCAATTTTATTCATTTAGCATTTATGTTGTGAACATGTGTATCACTACTATCGAGATTCAATAAGAATAAACCATTTATCTCAGGTGCATTACCATAAAAGATATTACTCATATAAATTGAACAACCTTTATTCTCAGACTTAAAAGAGTAACCGTCTCGCAATAAACAAGATCCAGATATAATGTTCATGCTTAACGCAGGCACCAAATAACAATTATTTAAATTTAAAACTAATCCCGAAGGTAGATGTAGAGGAGCGTCGACGGCGATCACATCAACCTTGGAGCCATTTCCAACGCCAAGATCGTCACCGCCTCTTGCCGGTCTTCATTTATTCCGCAGCTCTGCTTTGAGTTACATATATGAGCAACCGAACCCGATTAAGTACCGTGCACTACTACGACTACTAGTAAGATACACATCAATAACATGTATATCGAATATACCTTTCTTCTTGATGTTGCCATTCTTCAGATCTACCAGGTACTTGGGGCAGTTACGCTTCTAGTGACCAGCACCCTTGCAGTAGAAGCACTCAGTTTCAGGCTTAGGACCAGCCTTGGGCTTTTTAGCAGGTGCGGCAGCTTTCTTGCCGTCCGTCTTGAAGTTGCCCTTTTTCTTAGGCTTGCCCTGTTTCTTGAAATTGGTGGTCTTATTGACCATCAACACTTGGTGCTCCTTCTTGATCTCCACTTCAGCAGCTTTCAGCATGGACGATAGTTCAGGCAACGTCATGTTCATGCAGTGCATATTGTAGTTCATCACAAAGTTCTTATAACTCCATGGCAGTGATTGGAGGACACAGTGAATCCCTAACTCATTAGGAATCGTTATCCCCAACTCTTTGAGTTTGTTTGTGTGCCCAGACATGGTGAGCACGTGCTCGCTAACGGAGCTTCCCTCTTCCATCTTGCAGGTAAAGAACTTCTCGGAGGCCTCATAGCTCTCCACGGCCGCATGAGTCTCAAAAATGAGCTTGAGCTCTTTAATGATCTCAAACGGGTCGTGGTGTTCAAAATGCTTCTAGAGCTCTGTTTCTAAACCGTACAGGATGGCACGCTGAACTATGGAGTAATGATTTTTCCGAGTGGTGTAAACATTCTTTACGTCATCGGTGGCATCATCTGCAGGTGGGTCACCTAGCGGTGCTTCGAGCACATAGGTCATCTGACCAGCCCTGAGGACAATCTTCAGACCACGGAGCCAGTCCGTGAAGTTGCTTCCATTGTTCTTAAGTTTTTCTTTCTCTAGGAAGACATTGAAATTGATGGAGAGATTCGCCATAATCTACAACAAATTTGCAAGTAGTTTAGACTAAGTTTATGATAAATTGAGTTCAATTTTAATTATTAAATTAACTAGGTGAACTCCCACTCAAAAAAACATCCCTCACATTGTCTTAGTGATTACACGAACCAAGTCCACTACACCAAGTCCGATCTTCATGAGAGAAGATGTAGTTTCATCGGCGAACAATCTTCATGTTCATCATATCACTTATATGATTCATGCTCTACCTTTCGGTATTCCGTGTTCCGAGACCATGTCTGTACATGCTAGGCTCGTCAAGATTAACCTTAGTTTCCGCATGTGCAAATCTGGCTTGCACCCGTTGTATGCACACGTAGAATCTATCACATCCGATCATCACGAGATGCTTCGAGACGACGAGTCTTAGCAACGGTGCCAACTAAGGACGAACACTTTATTACTTGAAATTTAGTGAGAGGGATCATCTTATAATGCTACCGTCGCGATCTAAGCAATACAAGATGCATAAAAGATTAACATCACAGGCAATTCATAATTAGTGTGATATGATATGGCCCTTTCTTCTTATGCCTTTGATCTTCATCTCCAAAGCACGGACATGATCTCCATCATCACCAGCATTACGTCAAGGTCAGTGGTGCCGCCTCATGGTTGTCCATCATCACCAGCAACTATTACAACTACTTGGAATAAAGCTATTACAAGATGAATAGACACGCATGTCTTAACAGAATTAAAGACAACCATTAGGCTCCTGCCGGTTGCCATATTACAACAAGGATCATTGCATACATCAAATATAATCACAATCACATGATGGCCATATCACATCACCAAACCCCTGCAAAAACAAGTTAGACGCCTCTAATATTCTTTGCAAGTTTTACGTGGTTTCGGGCTTTTGAATAAGAACGGATCTTACCTACGAAACTGAACCACAACGTTGATACAAGTGCTATCAAGTGCAAAGTGTAGATTGGATCTATACTATGATGGGAGAGACAGACACCCGCAAAGCCACTTGTGCAAAGCAAGTTACACGTCAAGCGTGGAGCAAGTCTCATGTGCGATGACATGTAAGGTTAGCCCGAGCCGCTTCATCCCACCATACCGCAAGAAGCAAAGTACAGAAAAGCAAAAGATGGCACGAGCACCAACACCCACAACATCATTGTGTTCTACTCGTGCAACAGATCTACGCATAGACAAGGATCTGATACCACTGATGGGTTCGTAGCATGGAAAAACAAAAAAATTCTACCGCAAGAACGAACAAAACCCAGATCTAATCTAGATAAAAGCCAAGATCTAATCTATTAGACATGAGCAACGAGATAGATCTGTACTAACCCTCGTAGAACCGAAAGCGTTACGAGATTAGATCTTGGGGTTGATGTAGTCGATCACTTGCCGATCTTAAGATCGTGTGGACGATCCTTCCCGGCAGCGTTCCCAAAGGCCACACACGGTCCTGCGTCGAGTCAGGCACCTTCCTCTCCCTGCTCCAAATGAGCGGAGGTAGTAGATCTTCTCCATGGAATCCTAGCAGCACGACGGTGTGGTGGTGGTGGTGGAGGAGAGAATTATGCAGGGCTTCGCCTAAGCCGGAGCAGAGCGAAGGTAGAGGAGAGAGGCGGCGGCTAGAGATTGTTATGAGAGAGGGCTAGGAGGGGGCGCCCCTCCCTTCTATTTAAAGGAGGGAGGTGCGCTTGGGGAGGGGGAGTCCTAGTAGGACTCCCCTCCTATGGTCATTGGGTTGGGGGAGGAGTCCTCCTCCCCCATGAATCCGTGTCTCGCCCCACAAGGTTTCCTTTGACCCTTTCTTGGTTTTCAAGCAAACACCAAGAACTCTTCTAGAACCTTCCAGAACATTCCGAAACCTTCTAGAATCTCCATACAAACACTTCGGAACATTTCCTAACTTAGAAAATGATCCCCAATATATGAATCTTATTCTCCGGACCATTCCGGATCTCCTCGTGATGTCCCGGATCCAATCCGAGACTCCGAACAACATTCAGTCTCCAACACATATTCCATATCTACTTAAAACAACTTTGAACCTTAAGTGTGTCACCCTACGGTTCGTGAATATGCAGACATGATGAAGACATCTCTCCGATCAATAACCATCAGCGGGATCTGGAGATCCATAACGGCTCCCACATACTCAACGATGACTTTGTGATCGATAGAACCATTAACATACGAAACCAATTCCCTTTGTCACACGATATTCTACTTATCCAAGGTTTGATCGTCGGTATCTTCATACCTAGTTCTACCTCATTACTGATAAGTACTCTTTACTCGTTCCATGTTATGTCATCCCTTGTGACCTAGTCACATGCTTGCAAGCTAACTAGATGACATTCCACCGAGAGGGCCCAGAGCATATCTATCCGTCATATGGATGGACAAATCCCAATCTTGGTCCATGCGCTTCAACACATACTTTCAGAATACCCAATGACACATTTATAACCACCCCATTTAAGCGGTGTTTGATGTCATCAAAGTACCCATCCGGTGATGGTGATTAACATAACCTCATGGTCGAAGGATTAGGTTACTATGCATTTGAAAGCTTACAGCAATACGAACTTAATGACTTGATCTTATGCTACGCTTACTATGGGTGTGCGTCCATCACATCATTCTCCTAATGATATAACCTTGTTATTAATGACATCCAATGTCCATGATCAGGAAACCATGATCATCATTTAATCAACAAGCTAGTTCCACAAGAGGCTTACTAGGGACTCTTTTATGTTTACAAAACACACATGTATCAGTGTTTCCTCATAATACAATTATAGCATGGGATGTAAACATTCATCATAAACACAAAGATATAATAATAACCACTTTTATTATTGCCTCTTGGGCATATCTCCAACATTCATTGCTTTCGCGACCTATGTGCCGCAGCTCGCAGCCGTCAAAATCCCCTTCGAGTGTGTCGCAGAGGTCGCGGTAGGCGATCATGTTGTCGTTCAGTGCGTCGCACTCGTGCATTGTCTGGTTGACGACCAGCTTGGAGTCTCCATATATTATGAGCCTTTTGGCGCCGTAGGCTTTTGCCATCCTCATCCCGTGTAGCAGGGCCTCGTATTCAGCTTCGTTGTTGGAGGCGGTGAACTGCATTCGTAGGATATATTTCAGCTTGTCTCCCTAGGGCGGTGTCGATGACACCCGCGCAGCTCATCATACGCTTGGATCCGTCGAAGTGCATTGTCCAGAGGTAGGACATATCTGGTTTTTCGGGGAGCTGGTTCTCCATCCAGTGCACGAGGAACTCAGGGAGAACTTGCGACTTGATTGCGTCGCGTTTTTCATATGTGATGTCTCGTGGAGACAGTTCGATTCCCCAAAGTGCGACTCGTCCGGTGGCGTCGGGATTGTTGAGGATGTGCCCAAGCGGGGCGTCATTGACTACCACGATTGGGTGTTCTTGGAAGTAGTGGCACAGTCGTCGGGCCGTCATGAAGACGTCGTACGCCAGTTTCTGGTAGTGCGGGTATCGTTGTTTTGTTGGCGTAAGTACCTCGCTGAGGTAGTAGACTGGGCGTTGTACCCTGTGGACCTTGTTTTCCTCGGCTCGTTCGACTACGAGCACTGTGCTGACCACCTGGTTGGTGGTGGAGATGTATAGCAACAATGGTTCCCTTTCTCGTGGGGTCACCAGTACTAGCGAGGTGGATAGCAGGCGCTTGAGGTCTTCGAATGCTTCTTGCGCCTCATTGGTCCACTCGAACTTGTCAGCTTTGCAGAGGAGTTGGTAGAAGGGCAATGCCTTTTCGCCCATCCGACTGATAAATCGACTAAGAGCCGCGATTCGCCCAGCCAGCTGATGGATGCCCCTTATGTTTTTCGGCTTCTCCATGGCCAGTATGGCTTTTATTTTCTTCGAGTTTGCCTCGATCCCTCTTGCGGAGATAAGATACACGAGTAGTTGCCCAGATGGTACGCCGAAGGCGCACTTGTTTGGATTGAGCTTGATTCGGTAGCGATCAAGGTTGGCGAAGGTTTCGCACAAATCATCGATTAGTGAGGCTTCCTCTTTGGTCTTGATTACTATGTCGTCGACATAGACTTGAATGTTGCGACCGAGTTGGTTCTTGAGGAAAGTCTGCATGCACCGCTAGTAGGTGGCTCCTGCGTTCTTTAGCCCGAAGGGCATTGTGTTGTAGCAGAACACACCAAAAGGCGTTGTAAACGCTATTTTTTCTTGGTCTTCCTCCTTCATTAGAATCTGGTTATAGCCTGAGTAGACGTTGAGGAAGCAGAGGCGCTCGGATCCCACGGTGGAGTCGATGATCTGGTCGATTCGCGGTAATGGGAAGTGGTCCTTTGGACAATGCTTATTCAAAGAGGTGAAGTCCACGCACATCCGCAGGATATCCCTGTCCTTTTTTGGTACTAGCACCGTGTTGGCGAGCCAAGTGTTTTCCTTGATCTCGCGTATGAATTTGGCATCGAGGAGTCTGTTGATCTCCATTCCGACTGCCTTTGCTCTTGGCTCAAATAATCGTCGGATTGTTTGCTTGACTGGCCTTAAGTCTGGGTTGACATTGAGTGCATGCTCGGCGAATTCCCTGGGAACCCCTGGCATGTCCGCTGGACACCAGGCAAAAATTTCCCAGTGCTCACGGAGGAATTCGACGAGCACGAGTTCCTATGCGGGACTCAAGTTGTTGGCGATGAGGGCCGTTTTGGCGGGATCCGATGGGTGGACCTAGACTTTCTTCGTGTGCACTGATGAGTCGAAGGACAAGTCGGGTGAGCTTGGCCGGCTTAGGGGAGGCAGACTATTGTCTGTCGATTCCTTCAATCTTGCAAGTTCCTCCTGCATGCCAAAGGACTAGGAGATTCTGTTGAATTCACTATCGCAGCTGTTGGACCTCTCGAAGCTTCTGTTGATTGTGATGACGTTGTTAGGTCCTGGCATTTTCATCTGTAGGTAGGCGTAGTGCGGCACCGCCATGAACCTAGCGAACACGACACGTCTGAGGATGCAGTGATACTGCGAGGGCCAGTCGACGACTTCAAAGTCGATGCGCTCACGCCGAAAGTTTTTCGGTGTGCCGAAGATGACGTCGAGGTTGATTTTACCAAGGGGATATATGCCCTTGCTTGGGATGATGCCATGGAATGTTGTGTCTAAGGCTTCTAAGCAAGTCAGAGGGATCCTCATTGCTCGCAAGGTACTCGCGAATATAAGGTTGATGCCGCTTCCGCCGTCCATGAAGACGCGGCTCATGCCGAAGCCTCTGATTTGCGCCTCGAGTACGAGGGGACAATGGCCTGGACGAGGTATTTGGGGCGGATGGTCGCGCTTGTCGAAGGTGATGCAGGACTAGCTTCCGCTGAGGTACTCAGTGGTGGATGGTGGCGAGTTTATGGCCAAGTTGACTTGGCGAGTGATGGCCTTCTGCACCCTATTCGAGGGGCGTCCCTTTTGGATCATCATGGTACCCATGGCCCGTGGGTATGGTTCGCCTCCCTGGTGCTGGTCATGCACAGCTGCATTTGGGGGTAGTCCGGATGGTGGTGGCGGAGCGCCATGTGCCACGGCACCTGGAGCGGCTCCGTAGCCCCTTTCGACTGTGTTGCGATTCATCCGAACCAGTCCCTCATGTAGTTTGAGGAACTCGCGGCAGTCCTTGAGGAGGTGGCTGGACTTCTTATTTCCATCATGCTTGTCGATGTAGAAGTGCATAGTGCATGGCCCGGACAGCTTGTCTTCAATGGATGTTGCGGGTGCCTCATCATGATTGCGGCGCTGCCACACTTGCGTGGTCTTTCCGGAGTCACGGTATCCATCGCTGCGGTAGCCGCTGTTGCAGTTGTCGTTGCGTCTGTCGACGTAGCCGGCTGCGACCATGTTGACGTCGTCGCGGTCATCGTAGATGCGCATGCGGCGTTTGCTTCGGCGGTCGCGTCTGCGCTCGAGCTCTGCCTCGTCGTCGGAGTGAACGCGATTTTTCACCGAATCCTCTCCATCTGCCCAGCGATTCGCAATTTCCATCAGGTGGTCGATGGTTTTGGGCTTCGAGCGGCCCAGCTCCTCCCTAAGCTCTATGCGGCGTACGCCACCGTTGAATGCGTCAATCGCGCGATCCTCCGAGATGTTTTCTGCGGAGTTCTTGATGATGGACCACCTCTAGATCTAGGAGCGTAGCGATTCGCCCGATCTTTGCTGGCAGCATCTCAGCTCTTCGATTGATGCGGGCCGTTTGTATGTGCCCTTGAAGTTGCGCACGAAGCTGTACACCAGCTCTTCCCAACTGCGAATGGATCCGCGTGGGAGGTTGTTGAGCCATGCTCTGGCGGCGCCTTACAGCTGTAGCTGTAGGCATTGCATGGCCGTGCTTCGACTTCCGCCATGAAGCCTGACAGAGGAGATGTGGTCCTCCAACCAGATCTTCGGGTCCTGTAGGCCGTCAAACTTCGGGTTCTCCGACGGTAGTTTAAACCTCTTGGGCATTCGCTTTTGCCTGATGGCCCTGCTGAAGCATCTAGCGCCACAAAGCTCCACATCTTCGTCTTCTGAGCCAGTCGACCGAGCACGTCGCGCCCTTGATTTGTCGATCTTGCGCTGCGTGAGGTCATCGCGCCCATCATAGTCATGGTCGTGTCACCATGAGCGGCGACATCGAGACAGGTCGTGACTGTCATCGCTCGATGAGGGCGAGGAGTAGCGCTTTGCCTTTCTTTGGCTTTGGTGTAGGCTCCTTATCGAGGGCGGCCTCGATTAACCCCAAGCCTGCGATCGTAGATCGGTGCATGGCGGCCCGAGGATCTCCGGCCGGCGGTTGATTGTTGAGGAGGTACATGGTAGCTGTTGTTACCGCAGCTTGCAGCGTCTTCGGGACCACGTTGCCCCGTGTGTCGACTGTCATAGAGCTGAAGTCGAGGACCTTTGCAGCTTCTATGCGTTCTTTCTCGGTAAGATGGGCCATCCGGGATCGTCTTTTGTTTGCGATGTGCTCATTGCCCTTTGAAGAGGATCCTCCGTGAGAGGAGAGCCCAGCACGTCGAAGACTCGACTCATTTGCCGCCTTTTGCGCGCTTCGAGTTGCGCGAGTGTATGCACTTGGCATCTGTATTCCTCCTTCAGGAGCTAATGGTAGCCCATCAGCATGTTCTGTGGGGAGTCGAGAGGCAGGGGATTGCCTCGTAGGGCTTCTTGGCAGCGGGCCCACTCGTTGTCGTTGAGCTTGATGACAACGCGCTCTCCCGTATTTTCATTCACCATGGTTGGCGGTTCGATTGCTCCTCCGTTGTTAACGGGGGCGTCGTTGCCACTATTGCCGCCATTAGGTATGTCGTCGTTAGGTGGGTCGGTTTCGTTGCCACGGTTGCCCGTGTTGTCGCGATTGGCAGAGGTGTCGCCCGCGTTGATGATGGTGCACATGAAGTGGTTTGGGAAGCTGCTGCTTCCGCAACTTTCAGATCTGGAACCGTAGGCTCCATCTTCAGTTGCTAGATCACTCAGATCAGATCCGCGACTACTGTCGCTGACCGTATTCTCGACTATTGCCGAGGCGTTGAGCTTGCTGAGGGTGCCGATCGGTGGCGAGAACCACGATGCTGGAGCAATAGATGGTACCGGCCGGGGTCGCATGAAGCGGTCCATCCGACCAACTTGAAGCGAAGCTCCCGATCGCTAAGTTGATTCCGTCGCCACGCACTCGAAAGCCGGGGCGAGTGGCGGTGTGGACGGTGAAGTCGAACGCGAAGAGTTGGCAAATCTCCGTTGCAGAGTTGTAGATCGTGGTTGATGGGGTCAAGCCGCAACATCAGCACTCCCAATTCCTGCATAACGCCAATTGACGAGGGTTTAACTCATCAATGCCCATTGTTATGGACTTGGGTTTTGGAGAAGGAGGAAGCGCCGAGACATCTATCGGCTAGCAAACAAGCACGAGGGGACTCAAGATTTACCTGTGTTCAGGCCTCGCAGAGGTCCCTACTCCTGCTTGTCTGCTCGTGGAATTATCAAAGGAATCGAGGATTATAATGGTGCGTAGATGCAATCTGGCGAGGGTTGTGGAAACTAGGGTTGCATGTGTCCTCCTCGCCACCCCCTCTTAGCCTTTATATAGATAGGCTAGGTCTCGGGTGGTAGGTCGAGTCGGTTACAAGTTAGGGTTTTCCCCTTTGAACTTTCTATCTTTAACGTCTTCTTGTTCTTCGAGCAATCGAGAGTCCGTAGGTTACTCGAGTTCTCCATTTGGGCCTTGGCGACACCGTGGGCCTTCACTGTATTCAGGCTGTATATACCAAGCTCGAGTACCTGTAGGGTATACCCATGTCAGTTACGCTACAGGTTTCCACCATGATGGCATGGATTAGACCGGTGGCCCAGGCGTTTCTCTAACACACATGCATAACTCCATGGACTTACAAGCTCCCCTTTCATTTCACACCGACGACATCCATAGACAAAAGAACATGATATCAACTAGGTACAAAGTACCAGTGCAATGTTGAAAGTGTTCCCCATGACAGCATGGTTCTGCTAATTCACAACTCACAAAGCGCAAGCATATACGCAACATAGATGGGCACAATGGTTCAAGTTTATTAAGTACAAGAAAGTAAAGTGTGCCATCAAGTTCGTGAGAGCTTTAATCACTAATTTTCACATAACAAGTTTAATTTGGAAGGTAGATAAAAACATGAATTTACTTGGAATAGCAATAGTGCTAATAGGTAGGTATGGTGGACACAAATGGCATAGGTTTGGTTTAAGGATTGGATGCACGAGAAGAATTTCCTCTCAAGATGGTTTTGGCTAGCAAGGCTGGGTAGCAAGTATAAGAGTTGAAGGAAACAAACAAACATACAAGTGATAAAAACAAACATGCAATCTTCCTTGGAAGCACAAAAGATCTTAACTAGAGAATACTAAACTTATGAGCAAATCAAGAAAGAAAGATGATGAAATTATATTTCTTTAAGAGTACTTTTATCTTTTTCATTCAACTCTCAAAAATAGTGTTGCTACTAACCGAGCCAGGTTTGCCAAAACCAACTAAATTAACTCCATGATCCCAAAGTGATACCGATACTAATGACAAGATCAATCATATAACTATGAATTGAAAACTAATTATAAGATATGCAAAAGAGTAAATGATAGAACTTCTCATTAATATTTCATAATGGCTACTCACACCAAGGGATACATATCTAACGAGAGAGGGGACACTTCCATAATGCAAACCATCCTACATGATAACTTCTCTATTCATGATATGACTCTACTAAAAGGGTAAAAAGATAGAAGATAGTGATGTGATACTGCGGCACTCCCCCAAGCTTGGAACAAACCAAGGGGATGCCAAACCTGATGACGAATTACTCCTTCGGTGGTGGTGGTATTCTCTCGATGAGCTATTTGATTAGTTTCCCCAAGTCGTCAATCTCGAAGGTGATATTACGAATCAACTTCGAGTTGTGCTCGATGCGGTGCATGATCATGTCAGGTTGCGGATTCCAGCTCTTGCGATTCTTTTCCCACTCTTCCTCCTTGAAGTCTTCTTTTCCTGCATGGCTAGAACGAGGCAAATCCCAATTGAAGGTTAATTTCTCCTTGGGCATATTCTGGTGTTGATGCTTATGGATAAGGGTGTGGAAAGGATTCTTGGCGTGTGGAGGAAGTGATCGTGGAGCCAAACAATGACACGGAGGTTTCCCTCCGGTTGACATCCGTGCAGTCCTCCTAACCCTGGCAGATCTTGTCAACACTCCAATGCTTGCAATGGTAGTGCCAGTGTGCGGATGTTGGCCTTGCTTTGTCTCCTCTTCACCTTCACTCTTGATCTCCTTCTCATGCCCGGGGTCTTGGATATCTTCCTCCATAGGCTCCTTTCCCTTATCATTGACGGACACCATTGTGCTTCTAAGCTTTCAAAAATAGTTCCTGGCAAAAACAGGTCAAAACAAAAACACGACAAGGACACGATATACGAACCTCGGGGGATCCGGAGGATTATATATTACGATTTTTCACAACGAAAGGAAGGTACTGGGAGAAAACGGGCCGAAGACGGAGTCCGAGGTGGCCACACCACCTGGTGGCGCGGCCAAGGGTGGGCCCGCGCCACAGGGTGGTGTGAGCCACCCTGGCTCCGTTTCCGTCCCTCTTTTGCTTCGTAGCTTTCCTTGTTGGCTAAAAACTGCAAAAATATAACTGGACACATCTTTCGCGGAACTTTTCTTACCAGAACTGTTACCTATTCGAAAATGGACTCTGCAGGTCTTTGAGTTTGGTATTTAGTAGATTTTTCCGAAGTCACCACTTGAATGACATCAATATCTTCATCTTCATACTCATATTGCTTGAGTCATGAAACCTTTCACTTTCTCGTTATACCATTTTCTCCACTAACCTGGAAATTTCTTTCACACAAAACTTCACACAGTTCTCATTAGCAACATTAGTATAAGTGAAGTGATAAAACCTTTTGAGCCCAATTTTAACTGAAAACCATCAAAACATAAGCTACTGTACCAACTCCTTCTGAAAACCCAAAAAGAATTCAAAAAGTAAATCGAATTAAGAAGCAAATGCAAGAGTGGCGAAATCTGTCAAAACAGACCAGCAGGTAAAGACCAATTTTTTTGAAAATCTTCTGTTGCTCAAATCAAAAAGTGCAAAACTAACAAAAGTTAAATTTAACAACCTGGGGCAGAAGCACAAACAATTACATCTCAATCCGACTTACAGAGATCTCTCACGAATTTTTACGGTGAAGCACAAAAATCTGTTTCGGGACAACATCTTCCCCAAATCTTACTTCTCTCTCATTAGAGGTTGATCTTGACACAAAAACCAAACAAAAAGGATAAGGAGAGGTTATTACCGAGGTAATAACTTCCAAGACTCAAAGAAACAAAAACAAACTGAAAGCAAGAATAAACTGGGTTGTCTCCCAAAAAGCTCTTTCTTTATAGCCATTAAGATGGGCATGATAATTTCAATGATGTTCACACATAAGAATATGAATTAAAGCGAAAGAGAGCATTAAGAAGCAAAAATACACATGTTTATGTCTAACCCACTTCCTATGCAAGGGAATTTTGTAAACAAACAAGTTGTTGGAACCAGAAACTGCGAGCATAGGAAGGTAAAAGAAGTGCAACATAAAAAAATTCAGCATAAAACAAGGAAACTTGATATTATTGAGATACATAAGAAAACTTTTCCCTCTCTCATAGTAACTTTCAGTATCATGCATAAACTTAACAATATAACTATCACAAGGTCCATCGTAACAATGATCACTTATTCTAACAGAAAACACAGGAATACTAGTTCTTATAATACTACTTTGTGAAACAGTATTAGAGGTATCCTTACAAAGGTTAGTGTGTCCCTCTTGTACATATTTAGTGACAAAGTCTTTCACATTTGCTATTATAGGTTCATCATCCATTTGTTTATCAGGTTCAACAGCTTTATTTGTAATTTCATTAACCATACTAGCTATCATAGAATGTTCCTTTATCCAAACTGGGAAAGGCATTTTCTCAATGTAAGATTCAGATAAAACATGATTGGTAGTATAAACTGCAGTATTTTTTGTAGGAACACTCTTAGCAATATCTTTATAAGGTTCATGATACTTATTCCACTTCTTTTTAGGCACTTCAATGTAGGAAGCAAAAGCCTTAAAATAAGTTGCAATAGCTTGAGAGTCTAGACCATACACATTTTTAATATTTTGAAAGTCATTAGTTCCCATAAAAGATTCAATGCATTCATAATCATAATTTATACCTGACTTTCTTCCTTTGTCATTCTCCCATGCTTCAGCATTATCTTGAATACGGTCCAGAAGATCCCATTTAGCTTCTTCTTCCATGTGAGTGAATGATCCAGCACAAGAAGCATCTAATAAATCCTTATCATGAAGAGAAAGTCTTGCATAAAAGTTATTGATAATAATATTGTTGGGGAGCTCATGAATGGGACATTTGAGCATTAATAACTTCAATCTCCCCCAAGCTTGAGCTGTACTCTCTCCTTCAAGAGGCCAAAAGTTGTATATTTGATTCCGATCTTTATGAATCTCACTAGGAGGATAAAACTTTGAATAAAATAGAGGTACTATTTCCTCCCATTCAAGAGCTTGACCATTCTTCAGCAGCTTATACCATTCCTCAGCTCTGCCTTTTAGTGATAATGAGAATAACTTCTTGACTTGATCTGTTGTAATACCTGCACACTTGAACAACCCGCATAATTCGTGTATAAAGAGCAAATGATCACCGGGATGGACAGTTCCATCTCCAATATAATAGTTATCCATAACACGATCAATAATTCATGTAGGTGTTTTAATTCTCAGCAGGTGGTGGTTCATCTACTACCTTAGTAGTGGTAGTAGCATTACGAAATAAGAAACTCAGCGAATTATCTATAATGAAAATAAAGCAACTAACAGAAGTAAACAATACTCACAGTAGAAGTTTCCTTTACCAGTTCCACTCTCCAATAGCGCTTCACTCCCTGCAAGAACGGCCGTAAAATAGTCTTGATGACCCACAATTATAGGGGTGTATCGCAGATTTTTGATAAGTAAGAGTGTCAAACCCAACGAGGAGCGTATGTGGCTAGTGGTATGGATGTGGAATTCTCTGCAAATACTTAGCAAACGGATTTTTAGGGGTTTTTGATAATACAAGTAAATAAAGTACGAGTAAATAAAAGACAATAAGAATAAATGCAGCAAGTGGCCCAATCTTTTATTCAGCAAAGGACAAGCCGGTTGTATTACTTAAGATGACCAAACGTTCTCGAGGACACATGGGAATTCTGTCAAGTGCTTTCGCTTCATATAGTTGATTAATCTTCTTTAGTTTGCTAAGTGTTGTGTAGGTGAACCTATGCTAATATACCGACCTTCCTAGGACTAATACATACTTATGATTATACCCCTTGCAAACATCCATAAGTACAAGAAAGTAATTAAGGTAGAAACCTAACCATAGCTTTAAACTCTAAGACCCTGACGTCCCTTGTGCAATGGTTTCCTAACGGGGGTTCAGGTTTCATCACTCGCAACCCCTACGATTAGTAGCCAAATACACAATGCATTCCCCTAGGCCCATATAGGTGAAGTGTCATGTAGTCGACGTTCACATGACACCACTAGAAGAAGTACACCACAACTTAAATATCAAACTATTGAATCTTTCTCAACACAATTCCACTACTAACAACATGACTTCTCCCATGTCCTCAAGAACAAAACGAACTACTCACAAGACATCATATGGATCATGATCAGAGATGGAATAATGATGTATAACAATCTGAACATAAACAATAATTCAATAGTTCACTCAATAGCATCAACTACAAAGAGTAATCAACACCGGGAAAGTTTTCCCTAAGAACTATGCAAGATTCAACCCAATTGTTACAGCAATATGGAGATGGTGATGAGGGTGCTGATGGTGATGATGGTGATGATGATCTCGATGAAGTCCAGCTTGATGGTGGTGTTGATGGCGACGATCTCCCCTCTCCGTGAAGGAATTACCCTGGCAGAAATCTGTCTGCCGGAGAGATCTTTCTCTCTCGATGTTTTCCGCCCCGCAGAGGCGACGAAATCTTTCTGTGGTCGCTTCCCCCGGTATTAGGGTTCCATGGAGATAATATACGCCAGAGGGGAGAGCTGGAGGTGCTGTATGCCACACCACCGGTGGCGGCCTAGGTCGGCGCCTGTGGGATGGTGAGGGCCCCCTATGGCCCATCTCCACTCCTCCTTCTGGCTTCCTTCGTCTTCTGAAAAAATAGGATTTTCCATATATTTTCCCGGATTTTCTGATCTTCGTGAACTTTGCCTCCAAACAGCACCTTTTTCATCAAAATCCTGACAGCAGCGGTCCATGCTCCAAAAGTCATCAACCATGCAAAAACAGGTGAAATAACATAAGTGTCACCTCTTAATATGAAATATATCAATGAATAACAGTGAATTATGATATAGAATAGTGATGCAAAATGGACGTATCACCTTGTCTTTAATAAGACATCTTGGATTAACATGAAACAGGTTTGGCGCCTGGTTCTTTCATATTTGAAAATTTGGAAGATCCCATTCAAAGAACTAGAAGGAGGGAAGATAACCCTCTTCATGGAAAGGATGACTTGTAGACTGAAAAATCCTCTAGCACTCCAGGCAAATTGAGCTGCACTGGTTTTGAGTGGATCTCCACTTGGAAAACTACGACATTGTCGAGCTATAGAGGGCGTGCATCGCTGGAGTATCTCCAAGCCCATCATGAGGAAAAAGATGCTATCCATGTGGTGTACTAGTCTTTTACCTTTCCACCCCTTTCGTTCTAGTTTGTAATGGCTATCTGAGAAAACTTGTAGTCCTGAGTAGTTTCCTCTCTTCCCAGTTGGGTTGAGTCTTAGTGTTTAGTAGTTGCGGTAGAACTGTGTAGTGGTCTTTTGGGTTAAGAGTTCCAGCTCTTTTCCTGGTTTTTTTGTATTGGATCTCGAATGGTGGTTTCATTTTCGGGAATGGAACTGGGGATGGAGTCCCATTTGATCTAAAAAAAACCTAGCCACCGATCCAATTTTCCAAGGCCGAGAAGCTACGCTAGCTAGCTCCGTAGTCAGCCCGAGTCGATGGAGAGGAGGCATGAAGCATATGCGGATGGCGCCGAAAAACTTTCGGTGGCGATATTGGATCACCGCCGGAATCGCCTAACCCTAGAGAAACCCTAGGTATTTCCGTATGAAACAAAACTGGTTTTTTTTAGAATATGAAACAGAGCTGCTTTTTTTATGGGAATGAAACAAAACTTGCAGGCCGAAGCTGAGCGGAGTGCATGCCCGTTCCCTGTACGAAGGCCCAAAAAGCCCGTTTGAACGCAGGGCCACGTCTCTAACACCGTCGTCATCCCCTTTCTCCTGCCTTCCGCAGTTCCGCTCTTCTCCGCTGCGTACAGATTGCAGCCGAATGGCGCCGGCGACGCGGCCATCCAATGGTAGGTAGTGCGTACTCTACTGGACGCCCTTGCCTTACAGGCCTCTCCCCCTGGTACTATGGCTTCCCAATCCCCAGCCGTTTCACTGATTCGGTGGCTGTTGTCGCAGCCACACTTCTGGCGCGGCTCGGTGATGGTACGGCCAGGTTCGAGCTCCTCGAGGACCCCGCGCCTGCTCCCCCGCCCCCCTTTTGGCCCCATCTCCACTGCTTCGCAAGGATTGGCTCCTCCCTGTACGTGCGCTCCTTCTCTGTCCCCATCTATTTTTCTTCCCTGAATCGATCGAAGCGCGAGCGGAGTTGAGTTATGATGACTGGTTCGCGGCCCAGGACGGGCGGGTGGTCCGCGGCGCTGAACAAGGTGGAGCATTACGGGGTCCAGAGGGTCACGGGCGACGGCCGGTGCATGTTTCGGGCGTTGGTAAGCCGCCGGACTTCTTGCTGATGTGGGCTTCGTGCATGTTTGAAACAGTTAAATTGTGAATATGCTTCGAATATATACTTCAGTGATTTTCTGTTAAAATCCTGTGTGTTTCGTTATAGGCTAAAGGAATGGCAAAGACCAGGGGAATTCCACTGACCCCAAGGGAAGAGGTACAAGATGCAGGTATTCTGAAATAATGCCTTGTTCGTGGATAAATCTTTGCATTATACTTTATTTTCTTTCTTTGTGTAGCCTTAAGTAGTCAGGTCTTTTGCAGTCAGTCTGGATATAGTTTGTGCTATGTGTATGTCTTGTAGGCCTTTGATTTACATTTTGGTACATGGCAATAACATCTATTATTTATCTAAAAAATAACATGCATTACTTTTTTTGGGGGGGGGGGGGGGGGGTGAATTTTCCTTAGATGTTACTGTAGAAGTTTGTTTTCCCTGATTACAAACTAGCTCCCTGTCTCCACCAAATTTGTCCTTAGATGTTACTATAGAGGACACTCCCCCTTTGACTACAAAAGTTCTAATCACAAAAAGAGAACATTCACAAAAAAACATATCATTGTCAATATAAACATATCAGAGAAATTATGATTTATAATTATGAGATTTGAGGACTACATGGTAGATAGCTTCAGATGTGTTTTGCTTGACTGATAGACCTGCCAGTTTAGGTGTAATTAACCTACCACCGCAATCTGGACTCCAAGCATTTATGGCCAGGATGCGTGAAGAAATGGAAAATCTTTGAGTCTGGGGTACTTTAGTTACATCACATGTTCCCTACAACTAACCCTTTCTAATTGTATTTAACATTTATTAGGAATTGACCTAACCTGAAAATTGGTTTAGGTGTTACTGTTAAAAGATAGCCCCCCACCCCCACCACAATCCTGAGTGGAGACATTTCTGTCAAAAACAATCATGAGTGGAGACATTTTTGTACAGTCATTTAGTCACAGAATATGCTTTAAAGTTTCCATTGCACGTTCCTTGCAATCACCCCTTACTAGAACTGTCTTTAGTAACACAATAGTCCCTTTAGCCATCATCCATAAAATAGATTTCTGTATTGTTAATGCGTTAACCGCCTCGATAAACCAATGAACACCCATCTCTCACTTATTGTGTTGTTATTGTAGTGGAAATTTACCAGGTCTTCATTGAAAGACAACTTAATATTGATATATATTTTTCTGATGAAATTTACCTAAAATTTTGCTAGATGATTTACGGCTGGCAGTGAAAGAAGTTATATGTGACAACCAAACCGAGCGTCAAAAGTATGAAGAGGCAATCATAGCCATTACTGTGGATGAATCGTTGAAACGGTTAGGGACTGCTGTAGCTTCTGATTTGCTTTGATGTTATGGATTTAGAGCTGCTAATGGGTATACCCGGTTTTGTAGCTACTGTCAAAGGATAAGGCGGCCAGATTTCTGGGGTGGAGAGTCAGAACTCTTGGTATGCATTTCATGGTTCTAGAAGTTAACATGCATACAAGGATCAGCCATTCATCCAATTAGATCTAGAGAACATCTGTTTCATGCATATCAATCATTCCATGTCTTCAGTAGTATATTCATGCATCATTCATCCTTTTTAGTGTTGTAAAGTCAAAAGATCTACCTTTCTTTACACTCTAGCTAAAGTAGGCTACCATTTTCAGGTAGTATATTGTTATTGTATTTGTTGCTTTAATTTTCATCTGGCATATCTTATTTTTAGGTCTTGTCTAGACTGTGCCGTCAACCAATTATTATCTACATTCCGGAGCGTGAGGTAAATTCAACCGCCCTAGTTGATAATAAACCTATACATGTAGGGAATATATATGGATAGTAGAACTTCATCTTTATACATAAATATGCTTCTGAAAAACAGAAATGGGTTTACAGAAATAATCGTAGAATGGTTGTTCTAATTTGCTTAACTTTATTGTTAGAGAGAAAAACTAAATATCAAATTTTTGAGGAATAGTGAATTATAGAACCCATCATCACTGTGGGCCTTGCATTATGGTGTGATAAAATGTGATGAAATGAGAAGACATACACCGGGAACCAACAATATTTAGCCTAGATTGCCTAGTACTTCAATAAAATAAAAAAATGGAAGACAGCTTGGAACTTGATGATCTGCCTCCCTCCATAATGATGTTGGAACTATAGATTCCATCTTTTCTTTCTGTTTGTTTGATCCAATTCTCTGAACCCTGGTATTCTATATTCTGCACACTTGTTGAAAAATTATACTAGTTGATAAAAGAAAGTGGAACTGCATTAAAGTGTACATAATTGAACTGTTTAAAAGATTGGCGGGTACTTTTTTCTTGCATTTTTCTCGATGCTTAAATCCTATGTGTCTTCAAATTTGGAACGACCGTGCCGATTTGTTGAACCCATCTCTTTGTCTCACTGCAAGCTATCGTGTTTTCTTGTTTGAATGACATGCTTTGATAGCCTCATATGTGCTTTGCTGCACTCGGTGCCTCTCACCATGCTCCTCACTTCATCTTCTGAATTGAACCTGCCCTTTTTTTGTGTAACAGTACTGTGGACGGGGTAATGGTTTTATTCCCATTGCTGAATATGGACTGGAGTTCACCAAGAACTCAAAAGACGGGAAGAAAAGGTTGCCCGTGAGGCTACTGTACAGTGGGAAGAACCATTATGATTTGCTGATATAGAAATGGTTGCATAACAATAATATTTGTCCTGGTTTCAAGTATCAGGATATCAGCAGTCACTACCCATCTGTGGCACATATATAAATTCCTGTTTTCTTTCCTTGTCGCCTAAAGTTCCCGTGATGCTATAACAGCTGTTACATCGATCTGATCGAAATCGTAGCCATGGGCGTTTTGTGAGGGCATTCGCAGATGGAGCCAGAATGAACACTAACCTGATAGTGTCACACGAGCTAACTACCTGTTGCCCATGGTTTGGTTGGCGCCATGCCGCCAGAGTTGTTGATTGCATTTCCGGTTGGTGCCGGGCATAATAATGGTGTGTTCGTCGGACTCAGTGGTTGATGATGGGACATGCTCCAAGTCGAATTATTATTATGTATAAGTCCAGATATATCATCTGGTTGACCGAACTACTAGTATTATCCTTGGATGGTCTGTACGATCGCGATGCATCTGTTGCACATACTACATGGTTGTCCTTTTTTTTGTGCAAAGCAACACATCCCGTAACGTGAGCCTGAAACCTGTAATCGTCGCGGTAGGTGTTGGCGAAGTGCCCACCGAGTCGCCGTCCCAAGGAAGTCATTGGAGAGGCTCCAGGCTCTAGAGCCCATAGATAGCAGTCATGTGTGATAGCGAACAAATGTTACTACGCTTACGGACAACATGCACGCTGCTGGCCAGTAATCATGCTTGAACCAAGCGTTACGAAAATGAGCTGTAGCCGGTAGTATAACACAAATAAAGGTCGTATATGAGTAGATGATAGTGCCATTACCACTAACCCGTTTGCTAAGCCAGAGCTGGTCACTGTCGTACTTGCTGGCGCAGTTGGCACCACCCCACTCAGCCCCGCGCGGGCCCCACGGCTCAGCCACTCCTCTTCGTCGTCGGAGGCCGAGGTTAGCCAGTGTCCTCTCTACTGCAATAAAAATTCGGAGAAAAAGGAGGGGGAAGGAATTAATGCTTCCGCAGTGCGCTGTTGCATGCTTCGCATATGCAATTGCAAGCAGACAGGTCCGACGAGGCAGCAGCGAAGGAGCTGGCCGGACGTGGGCCGCACCCCGCACTGGCCTGCAGCGGCAGGCAATAATATCTCTCTTCCTCCGCATTACTCCGGCAGAATAATTAATTGGTATCAATAAATCGTGAAAAAGAATATCTCTCATCTCTCCCCGCCACAGACCCTGGCAACTGGACCCCACACACCGTCGCCGTTGCTTCTGCTGCACCTCTTTGCGCCAGTCAGAGCCGTGATCTCGTCTGCTTACCACTGCAACGGCGAGCCGAAATCTCACTGACAGCTGGACCTGGCATATTTCGCGGGCCTACTCGCAGCGACACCGGCGGCTCTTCTCGCCGGAAGCACGTTCGTGCGCGGAGCTGAGCAGCTCACTGACAGATGGCCTGTAATAATAAATGTCTATATTCTGTAACGAGCACTGTGCTGTGCTGTGCTCTCTCCCTTTCCCCTCCCTCGCTGCTTGCCTTTTTCTTTCCGCCGCGGCAACCGTGAGACGACCCACCCGCCCGCCCCGCCCCGCCCGATCGAGCCATAATTCCATCCATTCATTGCTGCTCCCTCGCGCGCCTGCGCGTATATAAGCGCGGCCACTAGGGCGCTCGTGGAGGTGTTGTTGGTCACCATCTCTCGGCTACTAGCTAGGCGCGCGCGCGAGATCAGATCGGCGGCCACCATGTTCAGCGGGACGCAGCAGAAGTGCAAGGTCTGCACCAAGACGGTGTACCCCATGGACCAGCTCTCCACCGACGGCGCCGTCTTCCACCGGGCATGCTTCAAGTGCCACCACTGCAAGTCCACCCTCTCGGTATGTATGGATGGCCCCCTCTTCGCTCGCGCGCATGTCGCTCTCTTATCCCAATTTCCTCTCTCTCCATCCGTCTTCTTCTATTTTTAGTCCGAAAGACATTAAGAGAAAATGATTGTAGATGTCGATAGACGATGGATCTGTAGAATAATGCGATGTCTCCTCTACTAGTAGATCTGCGAATTGCTCTGCTGCACGGATCTGGTGCTTGAAATCTTCTTACAGAAATAATGTTTTTAGGAGATCATGGTTTCAACTATTTCACTATTTGATACTACCTTTGATAGTAAAAGAGGGCTAAGAGAGAATTGGTGGAAAATTTACCTGTTGACCTTCTTCTAGTTAGGAGGAGGAACTGCGATGATCGTCCTGCTAGGCAAAGATGTTCGTCTGTCTAACAACCTGTCTTGTTCTCTTGTTTTGTGATTCGACAGTTTAGCAGCTACTCCTCCTTTGAAGGGGTGCCCTACTGCAAGCCCCATTTCGCGCAGCTCTTCAAGGAGACAGGGAGCTACAACAAGAGCTTCCAATCACAATCACGTACGCTTTTGATTCAATACCACACAACTTGTTTTTTTATTCTTGATCAATTGTGTTCTGATGAAGGATTCTTCTTCCTTTTTTCCAGCCGCAAAATCTACCACGGAGAAGTTGACTCCTGAGCTGGTCTGTACCATGGGCTGCTTGCTTGTGTTTACGTCTTGCCCGTTTGCATCCCCAATTGTGCAATGCTGTGGTGCTATTCAGCTAATTTTGTGTGGAACATGCTATTTCAGACTAGATCGCCAAGCAAAGCCGCGGGTATGTTTTCGGGGACACAGGACAAATGCGCCACTTGTGGTAAAACTGCATACCCTCTTGAGAAGGTATTGTTGTCACAGAATATTCTATTTGTTACCTTACTTAATTTTTTGAGACCTAGACGTCTAGTTGCCTAAGATGTAAATTCCAGTCAACTTTATCAGTTCACAAAAGAATGGAAGGTTAAAATTATAGACAGATCATTTTGTGGTCGAATCCAAGGGGTTATATTACTTGTACCCATGGACAAATTTGTGCTGTCAGCCTTCACTTTACTCAGTATGATAATGACTTGTACCATTTAGGCTGCAAAAAATCATCACAACTGTCTTGAATCATCAGTTTCCTTTTCAGTTATACTCCCTAGCTGTTAAAATAAATCCTCCAGAACATACAACACTTGTTGATGACTCATGCCTAGCTGTTGAAATAAATCTTGTAGGTGACAGTTGAAGAGAAGTCCTACCACAAGTCCTGCTTCAAATGCTCTCATGGAGGCTGCGCCCTTTCTCCATCCAATTACGCAGCTTTGGAGGGCATTCTCTACTGCAAGCACCATTTCTCCCAGCTTTTCAAGGAGAAGGGCAGCTACAACCATCTGATCAAGTGTGCGTCGGTCAAGCGGGCAGAGGCACAAACAGCACTGGACGCACAAGCAGCGCAGGCGGCCACTGATGCCTCCTCCTGATCTATTTGCGCTATCTCCAAAGTGGTTTTTGAGACCAAAAATTCTGAGGCGTTACGTTTTTCTTACTTGTGCCCTGTTGTATGCTGTGTTCTAGCTCTGGGGGTACCAGGACCTATCTATTTCGTATCCCCTTATGTGCTAGCTCGATCACATTGTTGAACAATGGAATTGATGCCATTTGGAAAGATGTTTGTTGAGATTGTTGTGTATCATATACTGGGCACTTCCTCTGCACGCTTCAATAATGAGTTCGGTTGCCTTGTCGAACATCATTCTTTTGTCTGGTTTGATATTTCCTCGATTCATCCACAATTTTCCATTAAGGGAACTTATTATAAACTACCCCGACTCACATGAACTTCCAAACGAAGGAAGAAGAAACGCTTGCAGATTAACTAGATTTCAAGCATTTCAAACGCAAGATTTGTGTACAATTTGTCTTGGGTATATATTCCCTCCGTCCCAAAATAAGTGACGTGGAATAAGTGACGTGGATTTGTCTATATATCTAGACATGTTTTAGTACATGCGAATTTAGACAAAGTCAAGTCACTTATTTTGGGACGGAGGAAGCAGTAAAAATGAAAATTCCTACAGCTATAAGCCCCTTTTCAAACTCATGTATCCCCGATCCATCCCATACCAAACACTATTACACTAACGAAAAAACATAGTTGAACATCACAAGTAAAGACCCGGCAGTTCAACCACTTCATGTACGACAGCAATCTGGGTCTGGATAATACAAGGTGTTCCCCCAATTCGTCAACATGTCCTCTTTCCGTGCCTTTGCTGAGCCAGAACAGGAACACCATTCTACAGAGCCAACAAAATTTAGTCAACTTGCAGCTGTTCTCCAATTTTCCCCTGCATAAAGGCCTTCACTTCCAAGTTCTTCCTCTATTCTTAGCAGCTGCAAAGAGGATGTTCGAAGCTGTCAGAGATCATTCAGTACAAAGCAAGAAGCTATTGAAAGTACAATGCATAAAGGATTGGACAGAAAACCTGATTGTATTTAGTAAGACACTCTCCACGGCAGGGGGCACCAGCTTTGATCTGGCCAGCTGCTGCACCAACAGCCAGGTCGGCGATGAAAGAATCATCAGTGTCCCCAGACCTATGTGACACCATCACACTCCATTGAGCATCCTTTGCCTGTTTCACAACCTCTATGGCCTCGGTGACAGTGCCCACTTGATTTGCCTACAGGACACACATGTCAGCTATACAAAACAGAGGAACCCCCTGGGTAGTGAAACAGATAAAGAGAGCAGTGAATAATCAAGGAGGTAAATACTACATTTGCAAGCAAGTGGCTCTTGCAACCTTATGCTGCCTGCAATAGTTCAATTACAAAATGCTAGTCTTCCAGTGAATTCAAGTAACAAATGGATGGCTACTTGTAGGACTATCACAGATTGATTATCATGCTAACGTCAATGTCTGTAAATGCCATTAGACCTCAACTCATGCCATGTAAAATATTGCATTCAAAGTTTCAAAACGAAGGACGGAAGGAGTGGCATTAAGGTAAAGAATCACACTCGGTATCCACGCACATGCAACTGATTGACTGTCATTAGTCTCTGACTGCAAATAACTTGCACAAAGCAACACTAATCAGTTTAGAGAGATCGATAAGCAAACTAATGATTCAAAATTTACCTTGAGAGTAAGAGCATCACAAGTATACTCATTCACCGCCCGCTTAATGCGCTCAGGATCTGACATCAACAGATCATCTCCTACAACCTGCACATGTATTATGGAATGAGCTCCTGGGTCCTGACAAAAATGCAAAACAGAATTACGGAGTACAAAAGAACAGTAATGCACCTGACATAGCTCTAGGGTGGTAAACTTTTTCGAGTGTTCCCAGTCATCTTTGTCAAAGGGCTGTTCAATGGAGACAAGTGGGTACTCTAGTGTAGTAGAAAAAAGAGAGGAAACTTAAGGTTCATGAATTATCCCTCAAAAGATGTCAATCAGAAAACAAGTAATACCTGAACAAAGCTGACTATACATCTCAATCATATCATCTCCAGTTTTAAAATTCTGCCCTGTTTTCTTTGCAGACTTAAACTCCAGGTCATATTTCTTTCCTGCGGAGAGATGAACGAGCAAGCAGAGAAGTTACCTCACTAACATAGTAAGAGTAAGTAACAATAGCCTACAATATACATCTCATTGCTACTCAAGCTCATTGTTTCCATGTATCATGAATTCACGATTGTGTACTTATAGATGCAAGTACAAAAAGTAAGAATATCAATGCAATAGATTGGTCCTGATTGGAAAAGAGGCAATGCTGATCAAAATGGTACTTCCTGCGTTCACTATTATAAGACCTTATAGATCACATTCTTGTGTGCAGATTCACTCATTTTGATCCGTATCTAGTCCACAATGAAATATGTACAAAGTCTTATAATAGTGAACGAAGGGAGTATGATTTAACTTGGCTAGCATGATAAGTTACAGGCGGCAGTGAAAGCTGTAAAAAAAGAAATAATGCAACAAAAACGAAGTTGGAGAACGCGATAAACACTAGCCATCAGTTTCTTCTGACACAGCAACAATGTGAACTATCTGTGTGATGGATGCTACTGCTTACATTTTTGTTGGGTATAGCCATGTAGGTGCACAGGATGTTACTCTTAGGAGCACAATAAACATTGTGTTAACTACTAAAGATACATGGAAGATAGAAATTTCACTGTTTCACTCTTACCTATGCAAAAATCAGTAGCAGAAGCATCAATTGCTAATTTGATCCTTCCATTATATCCAGCTCTATCTATTGCCGCAATGACAAGATCCAGGCCTTCAGTTATACTGAATATTGATCCGACATAGATTATGTTGAATCCATATGTAGGTGCCATAAGGGGAAGATAAGAACGAAAGCACATGAGGAAAAGGTAAAATCAATTCCTTACTTGCCTGGAAATATTTGGAGCAAATCCACCATCATCACCAATGTTGCAACTGTTTGCGCCATACTTCTCCCATATAATATCCTAAAAATCATTGGTAAGAAATTAGTTGATGAAATCAGCAAACTACAGACTTTGGAAGAGCTGGACAGCCCATGTTTTAAGATTTTCAGTGCTTTGCCTTGGGAATAATCTACCGACATAAATTAGTCCAAGCGAGTTAAGAATACGGAAAGAGCATTAGAAAACTGGCATTAGGACGTATGGTTTAGTACAAACACAATGTTTCCAACACTGTTTGATGGGCAGGTAGCAGGTTGGTCCAAATATGGGACCAGATAACATGCATATACCCAAGAAAGTATGCACGGTATTATTATCTACAGATATATGTGAAGCAGTTTCTAGAAATAAAAGGTACCTTCAGATGATGATATGTTTCTGAACCCATCTGCAGTGCTTCTTCAAAGTTTTTTGCACCAACTGGAAGAATCATAATTTCCTACAGATATGAAACTTCAACTGAAGGTATGACACAAAAAACATATTACAGTATATTGACATGTCGATCTACATGGACATCTTAATATGTGCTCATTAAAAAATGAACCAATAGGAAGAAACAAGTGAGTAACAATCTGAAACTTTGCAAAGGTTTAGGGTTTGTTGTTTTTTAGCAGTCCGCAAAGCATGTTTTGCTACAAAAACTAATTATACATGTAAAGTGGAAATACTTGAATGGGAAGACTATTTCCAGCATGGGTTCCACCATTAATGACTGTAATTGCAGGGACGGGAAGCGTTGTAGCGCTTTTACCAACAAGATCTGCTATATGCTTGTACAGCGGAACCTGCACAGAAAATAGGCAAACGACTATAAGAATTTGTGTTATCATGACAGGGTCATTTGTTACCTTAAACTCAGGTAAAGAAGATAACTGAAACCTCTTTCTCAGCAGCACCAGCTTTACAAGCTGCAATTGATACGGCCAGCATAGCATTCGCTCCAAGCTCAGTCTACATAACACAGTTATCAAAGTTAATTAGTTACCGTCTCAGCAGGCAGCATTACATGGTAAACTGGTATTCATTCAATCCATCGAAAAGGACACATTATTATTTCCAGCAGGTATGCCTAAAATGGAGCGAGCCAGTGTCAAAGTGTAGCAGAGTTTATAATTGTTTGTTGTGAAGGGAAAGCACCTATACACGGTATAGCACACTCCTCTTGTAATCATTCAATAGCTACCTAACCTAATAGAGCTTCAATGTCGGAGCCGATTAACAACAGAGAATTATAAGAGGAACGGATCCGGGTTTGGGCGATGTACCTTGTGGTGTGCCTTGTCCAGGTCCATGATGGCCTGGTCGATCTGCGCCTGCTGCTGCGGATCCATCCCCACGAGCGCCTCCGACACCTTGCCATTGATCAACCGCACCGCGTCGGCGACCGCCTTGGCGAGGAGCCTCCGCTTCTCAGCATCCCTCGTGGCGTCGACCGCAACGCCCTCGGGGGCGCCCGCCCCGGCCGCGGACGCGCGGTGCACGGCCTTGTTGGTGTGCAGGTCGACCTCCACCGCGGGCGCGCCGCGGCTGTCCAGGATCTGCCTCGCACGCACTTGGGTGATCACGGCCGGCGCCGCCCGCCGCATGTGGGTCGAGATGAAGAGCACCGGGTCGGCGGCCTTGGCACGGACCGCCGCGTTCACGGCCTCCTCGATCTTGCGGGGGAGCAGGTGCTTCTCGAGGTACTCCTGCACTGACATGGCTGCGGCGGAGTCTGCTCCAGTCACCACGCTCTCCTCCCACCCGCGATTCTCCTCGGCTTTGCTAGGAATTGTGACGACTTGCCGAAACTGTTGAGGCGTGGACATTTTTTTCTTTTCTGACTTGAGAGGCGTGGACATTGGCTTTGGGCAGCCAGAGCCGCAGAGGAAGACCAAAATGATGTGGGTTGAAGGGATGATTGGACTTCAGAAGTGGGCTAATTTCAAGCTGGGCCGAGTGACATCTTAATTTTCTTTCGCCGAAAGTGAACAGTGAGTATTTCTTTTCGAAATTTTATCAATCTATTAATACCATACCAGTACAAGAGTTCTAAAAATAATCTTCACTTCTCCATCTCCATCTCCATCTCCATTACTTATAAAAGCACGAACTTGTGTGAGAAAATTGAATCCCAACCATTCATCTGAAACAATCCAACGGCCCTGGTTTCTTGATTCTTCCCACCGGACTTTACGCTAACATATAGTCATCGTCAATGCTAATTCCCATCTCCATCTCCATCTCAACTACTTATAAAAGGACGAACTTGTGTGGTAAAATTGAATCCCAACCATTCATCTGAAACAATCCAACGGCTCTGGTTTCTTGATTCTCACCACCAGGACTTTACGCTAACCTATAGTCACCGTCAATGCTAATTCTCACCTAATCCCCTCCATCTGCTCAATAACCTCTCCCTCCCATCATGTTTCCTCTGTTCAGAGCCATGACGGAGGACGGAGATTAGGAGTGCGACCCCGAGTCGGCCGCCACAGCGGGTGCTGGCCCATGGCTTTTCTTCCTCTCACCATCTGCGATGATCACGTCGGTGCTCTGTGCAGCGGAAACTTGATGGGGAGAAAGAGGGGCAGGGATGGGAAGGAAGAAGCGATGGGGCATGAATGGGTGAAGGCCGAGGAGGAGAGTACGGTGCTACTGGAGGCTTTCTTGGCGAAGACACTGCAGGGTGAGTTGGAAGAGGAGACTGTGGCCATGCCTCTGTCCCATTCATCCATTGGCGGCCGATGCGAACCACATGCAAAGCCCACCGGTTAGAGCCTGATCGTACACATCTCAGATACTCCGCTAGGCAAAAGATGGGCAGAGCATCGCACACGATGGCAGACCAAGCAGCACGCATGCATCCAATGTGACTATTCAAGTAAGACTTCCCAACCTTATCCATCATTTTCTTCTTCTCTAATTTCTGTACTACTTGAAAGGGATCAATTTGTTTTTATTTCAGTTGAGGGCAGGGAGCTGACTTCCTGATATCTTTGCATTCAGAAAGGAACCACAATTGTGTATGTTCATGAAAGTCATTGAATATTCAGAAATCAAACTATGGCGATCATGTTCTCCTGAAGCATCGCAATATCAGAAAAGCCTCCTTTGACGCTAGCTCAATTATACTATGACGCTAGACCTAATAGGTAGCACCATATGAACAACTGACTGGACGCTTGCCGTCGTTGCTCGCTCCAACTCACTCGCCAGATGCCACGTGATGCCATGGACGCGACGCCGTGCTACCTATCCTTGTTGTTTGCCGGTTTTTACCTTTATTAATCTTGCCGCAATGCCGGTGACAGGCGTGCTATACCATTGAGTATACGAATCAATCTTCCTCACTTAGATTGAAGGTACCAAGTCGTTAGTTTTTTATTGATAGATTGCATAACCTGTAGTCTAATTGATTAATTTACAGAAAAGTATTTCTTTGATGCTTTCTTGGTGACGACGACGACTTACCGTATAATAATTTATATACTGAAAAAAATACTAGGAAGGTCATCTGAAATGAAATTATCAAGCTTATACTCGTAAAGACAAAGTTGATACAATATAAACTTATATTATATCATGTTTTGTATTGTCCAAGATTTAGTGCTACATATTAATATCAGTTCTATGCCGAGACTTTGATATATTGTTATGGTTTTTGTCCAAACAGTTTCTTCCAACACGGTTAGCAGACAGCCATCCACCCAAGTTGTCGATGAGTCGGACTAGGTTCGTCCCAACCCCTCCTGGCCCCCGTGCGGCGGCGCCCACGCCACACCAGGGTGCAGCCGCCGGCCGGCCAAACAACTCCGCCCGCTCCTCTCCCACCCCGCCGCCGCCAGGCAAAGCCTCGGCGGCGCGGCAGCGGCAGACGTTCCTCACGTTCGAGATCTGGGACGGCGGTGGCGGCGCCCCTACGCTCCGGTCAAGGACGGTGATGGCGGACGACGGCGGTCAACGGCCTAAACGATCAGCGGTGGGAGTTTGTCGGCAGGGGCGGTGTTGTCCCCTTGGCCTCATCCTCCAGATGGTGATGGTTGGAGCGGGATGAGCCCGATCTCGACCAGTTTCTGTCGGATCTGTCGTCACCGGCGACGTGGTGGCTTCTGGGTTCGTCCGGCTTCACGAGATCACCTGGGGCTACGAGCCCGGGCATGGTGGTGGTGGCCTTCTCCTCCGTCATATTTGGTCGGCCGGTCGAATAAAGGTGGTTCGACCTAGGGTTCCTCTTGTGCAAAGATGATCACCTTTGTTGCCACCAGGCGACTTTGATCCATGGTGAAGTCAGAGGTAGAGAATATCATGAAGGCCGGATTGGAGGTCTATCTATGGAGGTTCGAGTTGACGCACTGTTGAGGGACTTGCTTGGTGTTCTGGGCTTTAAAGTAGCAGTATGTAAGTGGGGGTGGCAACATAGGTGAAGTTCAGAATCTTACCTTTTAGGGTGAAAATCCAAGGTCTGGCCTTAGCTAGTTGTGCCTGACAATGGTCTTATTGAAGGCATTGTTTTGAGAGTGGGGATTATCTTCAGGGTGAAAACCTAGATGTTTGATCGGGCGACGATGGCGCTTGTGCACTGTTCCCTTCTTGGAGGCGTCGCTTTTGAAGAGCCTAGAGTTCAGATGTTGTATTGGTGGTGGCTGTACTGTTGTTTCTAGGACCGGAACACTATAGCGGGTCGTTTATTTTCTTAGTTTTGTTTCTCTTTTGTTGGCTGTGTGCATCCGTAATGCCAATAGGGTATTGCGTTGTTGCAGAGGCCGGGTGTAATTGGTATCTCTTGATATTAATATATACTCATTTCTAAAAAAAGTTCTTCCAACACAAAATGACATGTAGTTGTAGCCTTCTTGAGAAAAAAAATTCTTATGCATGATCATCAATATCTTCGTCCCCCTCAATGTTAAATCCTGGCTCCGCCCCTAGGGGTGAATAGGTTTCTACAAAAATAATATAATCTTTTGCAAGTTTTAGGCTTTACGGAATATAAGTGTGCCTAAATACAAACGAGGTGACGCAACCTAGATGATGATACAAGATACTTCAAGCACGAAGGCTATCACAAAGTAAACAACACAAGTAAGAGGTTGGTTAAGTAATAACCGAAGCACGCGGAGACGAAGATGTATTCCCGTGTTCACCACCTTTGGGAAGGGGGCTACGTCACGTTGGAGAGGTGTGAGGTTCCACGAAGGATTCCCCAACGCCACGATGGCTCACCTTCTTCTCCGAGCCTATCCCACGAAGGAATAGCTCACTTACTCGTGGTAGACTTTAAGGTAGTCTCCAAACCCTCACAAACTTTTTACGGAGAAAATCACAAGCCGAATGCCTCCGGCCGACCCTAGCCGCCTAGGGGTTTCCCACAAACCCAAGAGTAACAAGCTAACTCGATGAACTCAAGGGGGGATGAATTTTGGCTTGGTGGAAACATAGATCGGGACCTCCTCTTGCTTTCTACCAAAGGGATTTGGAATTGGTTGGGTAGAATGGGAGATCCTCAAGGAATTGTGTTTCAACAATGGAGAGAGAGAGCTTCAAGAATGAGTATGTTATAGAATGCCTAACTCTCAGTGGAGAAGAAAGGGGTATTTATAGTCCGGGGTGAAAAAGCGTCGTTTGGAGGGTCCTACGACCAAACTGGCAATAAGTCCGGCGGAGCCGAACTGTGTGCCGGAAATTCTGGCCGCAGTTCCAACGGACCAGTTTCTGCGCCAAGAATTTCGGCCGCGACCGAGAGTTCTGGCGTAAAACCGAAGCCCCGCACAGTCTCCAGTATCGGCGCGCGTCGAGAATTACCCGTGGTGACCGGAAATTCCAGCGGTCACTCCGGCGGCACCGGATATCTTGCCGATTTCACAGGACACTTCATTTAGCTCTTTTTCACAGCGACTTTCTGACTTTTCTTGAGAGGGTGTGTGGCTGAGGAAGATATGATGTGTGTGTGGTGAAGAACATCCCCAAAGAGCACATAGAGATCACCCCTCTTAATAGTGTGGTGCTTCCTATAGGACTCAAGCATAAAATAAGAGAGAAAGGTAACTAAAACACCGGCTCTTCACTTCATAAATGAATGGGGGGTCACATATCGCCTCTCATCATAAACCGCGGACAATTACCTGTAGGGATACTAGTAGAAACATTAGTCCGCTCCCTAACTCCGATGTCATGGTTAACCAAAAATTGGATAAGGACACTTTGCCTTTTCAATCTCCCCCTTTTTGGTTAACGATGACAAAACAAGCTAGAGTCATACACAAATAATATAATAGGCTTTTGATAAAACATTTCCTTGGAAGATTTTAGGAAAGCTCCCCCATAAGGTGTGCACATGCAAGAAGTTGCATTTTAATGAAAGGTGCACCTATTTAGATATATGTAAAGCTCCCCCAAAATCCTTAGGAAGCAAACATGGCAAGACAAGTTAAAGACAAGGATAACTAGCACACAGTAGTACCGAAATTAAGCACACAGGCATAGGATATCCAAGTACGATAATGATAAAGAAAACTTGTCTAGACACACACATGAAAGCAAATAGTCTGATAAAGAAAATAGAAGCACAGCCCATAAGAGACAAATAAACGTAGCGAGGCTTGTGCACAAGGTAAATATCATAAAGGCGGACTCTACTCTCTTCTCCCCCTTTGGCATCAAGACACCAAAAAGAAAGAGGAGCGCGGAGGAAAAGATCTATCCAGCAAATGGATCATCCTCCTCCTCGGCCTCTTCCTCTTCCTCCTCCTCGTCTTCGTCTTCTTCTTCCTCATCTTCATCCTCATCATCATTGCCCGTAGGGCAGCAGACCGACGCTGAGAGGAGCTGGAAGTAGCAAAGTCGGGCAGCAAAGACGGATCAAAGCCCCAAAACATGTCCTCATCTAGTGGTGGCTTCTCAAAGTTCACATAGGGCACTAGAGTCAAAGCATTGCCCAAATCTGGCACTAGGCGACCACACTCAGCCAAGAAAGCATTGTGTTGCCTCCTATTCTCTTGACTGATCCCGAGACTGCGATGGGAAACATCATAGGAGGACTTGCACATATCCCAAAGGCCATTGAAGAACGTAACAAGTCCTTTCTTGTGGGGAAGAGCACGACGAGAGCTAGAACCAACAATGAAAGGGTCATGGAGAAGCTTGGTGCGTTGCTTAGATGGCTTCATATGTGGTAGGTTAACATGAGTACCCCGAAGAGGCAAGTTATAGATGGCCATCTCCTCGCACGGACCCGGAGGAAAGCACTTATCAGAAACAGTGGCATTGAGCAGATGTTGAATGTACTAGCAGTAGTTGGGAGTCATGCGCTTCTCAACAGACCTCTGCATCCCAAAATAGATAAAATCACAGCCATCAATCTTCCTTAAGCGGCGAGGATCACAATAGTACATCAGATTCTTGTGGTGACCATGAACATCGACAACATCACCAGCCTTGCTCACAAGATTGTGGCGAAAGAACTTGCCAAGGACCATATAGTAGTAGTACATACCAGTCATACTAGGAGCTGCATGTCTTGGGTCTTGAGGGTAACATTAGAGAATGCGGTCATCACTGAAGGCCTTCTCGGAGTGAATTAAGAACCCAGAAGCCCTCTTAGGAGGGTAACCTAGAGCAGAACAGAACTTAGCAAAGGTGGCAGTGTATGGCTTGGTACCAGTCATCCAAGTGATAGAGCGAGCTGTATTAGAGTGAAAGTATACAGTGTAGTGGAACTGACGGAGAGCCTCGGGCATGAGCTTGACATTGATGGTGGTGAGATCATAGACATCCATCTTCTTTAGAGCCGCATCAATATGTTGAAAATCTGCATTGAGGTAATGCTCATAGTGATCTTCATTAAGATACCTTGGAGAGACAATGACGCCCCTCCGCAAACAAGAGGGCTCATTGTAGAAGCAACGTTGAGTGTCAGTCCAGAAGTACTTGTCAGAACCTTGATAGGTGTGCTCATGGAAGCGATACGGATTCTCCCTTCTAAGATCCCTCCACTGCTTCACGATGATGTCCTAATAGGTGTTGTAGTTGGGAGGAACCTCTTCTTCAGTAGGACCAAGATTGCCCTTGCCCTTTTCAACAATCCGGCTAGCAGAAACTTTCTTCTTAAGTCCCCTGTGAGCATGAGCTGAGCCTGAACCACCCGCGGCTGCTGTAGCACTAGCGGCTTCTTCTTGGCGCTTGGTAAGACGGAGACTGGAACGGCCAGACGGAGGAGGAGGATCCTGAGCCACAACTAACTTCCGCTTCTTGGCGGTGTCGGGGTCAAACTCGTGATCGGAACCTGCACAAGAAGCACACAAAAACGAAGCGCAAAGCAAGCAAATGAGTTTATATGCCATGGGGAACCTCAACTAGAACCCGAAAAAATTATGTTGGAGAAAGTGCATGGACAAAACTTGGTCATAGGGGAGTTTCGGCCGAAGTGAGGCCAAAATTTTCAAGTGGACCGTGACGACCGGGCTAGGGCCAAAACTTCTCGAAAGTGCGTGTTAACACAAGCAGTTGTTCATGACAAAAACTTGCACTAAAATAATCTTTTCAACAAAGAAGGGGAAGGAAGAGGCTAGGGGAACACAAGGGCAAGGAGGGAACTAGGGCTCAAGGGCTAGGGTTTCACAACTTTGAAGAAGGGGAACCCTAGAACAAAAAAGGAGAGCAGGAGAAAGGGAAGCACATTACCCTTGGAGCCTGAGGAAGCCATGCCCTCCCTTGCCAAGGATGGGCAAGGAAGAACCACATGAGAAGAACGAGAGAAGAAATCCCCGATCTCCCAATGCGAGCAAGAGAGAGCAAAAACCTTCGGTGAGATGACTTGTAGAGGCCCGATCTACAACTTGGTGGAGTTTGGGGGGACTTGGGTGGAGGGAAGGGCCTAGGGGAAGGTGGGGAAGCTTGGGGCAGCGGCCATGGAGTGGGGGAGGGCGTGGGGAAGAAGGGAGAGGAAAGCAGGAACTGCCCCATGCGCGAGGATTAAATACCCCCAAAACTAAAAAATCGGGAATAAGTTCGGCGATACCGGGGTGGGAGCCTAAAATTTCGGCGGGCGGGCCGATGGACCGAAGCCCACGTCGAAACTTCCGGTGGCAACCAAAATTTTTGGCGGAGGACCGAAGCTAAGCTCTGTGTGGCAGTTTGGTCGGCCGCCGGAATTCTCGGTCCCTGTCAGAAATTCCGGCCCCACATCCGGTGACACCGGAACTTACGCCGGAAAGCAGAGACATTGGACAAAAAGGTTAGAAGATTCTCCCCCTTTTTGAGAGGTCAAGTGAGAGACCATATGGACATATACACAGAATCCAGATTGAACAAATAAGTAACCCATATCCAGTGGAATAAAAACTAATAAGCACAAATAACAACACTGGACATGAGTACTTAGCAATAAAAGTCACATCACCCAATACACAAAAACCAAAAGTTGGGCGGGGGATTACTCCCCCTATGTTTAAGCACACATGTCATGGCGCCTCAAATATAGATGCTTGGACCCATATCATGACACGAGATCATTTTATATCGCACACATAGGTATGCATCCAACCAAGGCATGATAGGATGACTATCCCCATATGTGCTACATGACTAGGCTACATAGCAAGTTAAGAGCAAGAATCTAATGCAATAAGTAAATCAATCCAAGTTTTTAGGATCTAGAATACCGAGTTCTCGCCTCAACATGACAAAACGGGCTTCATCCAAAGGCTTTGTGAAAATATCCGCCAATTGGAACATCGTTCCCACATGAGTGAGATTGATGTCACCATTTGCGACATGGTCACATAGGAAGTGGTGGCGGATGTCAATATGTTTGGTGTGGCAATGTTGGATGGGGTTATTGGCGATCTTTATCGCGCTTTCATTGTCACATAGAAGAGGCACCATACCAAGAGACACACCATAGTGTTTCAAGGTTTGCCTCATCCATAACAATTGAGCGCAACAAGATGCCGTAGAAATATATTCGGCTTCGGCGGTGGAAAGGGCGGTGGAGTTTTGTTTCTTAGATGACCAACTCACCAACGACCGACCAAGGAATTGGCAAGCCCCGGAGTTCGACTTCCGGTCAACCTTATCACCGTCCCAATCGGAATCCGAATAGACAACAAGCTCAAAGGTTGACCCCTTTGGATACCAAAGCCCGAGTGTAGGAGTAGAACAAGGTACCTAAAAATCCGTTTGATCGTCATCAAGTGGCACTCCTTGGGAGCGGATTGAAAACGAGCACACATTCCAACACTTAACATGATATTCGTCCTAGAAGCACAAAGGTAGAGCAAGGAACCAATCATGGAGCGATATACCTTTTAGTCCACGTCCTTCTCACCTTCACCAAGACCAAGTTGCCCATTGAGTGGCATGGGAGTCTTCATGGGATTGGCATTGGTCATCTCAAACTTCGTGAGCATGTCCTTCACGTACTTATCTTGGGAGATGAAGGTGCCATGAGCAAGTTTCTTCACAATGAAGCCTAGGAAATACTTCAACTCCCCCATCATGGACATCCTATATTTCTTGGTCATTAACTCATAAAAAGCTTTGTTATGAGATTCATTAGTTCCACCAAAGATAATATCTTCAACATAAATTTGAACAATAAATAATCCACCCCCTTTAACCCGTTTGGTGAAAAGGGTGGAATCGACTTTACCCACACTAAAACCGTCAATGAGTAAGAAATCCCTAAGGTGCTCATACCAAGAACGAGGAGCTTGCTTTAGTCCATAGAGCGCCTTATGGAGTAGATACACATGGTTGGGATAGCGTGTGTTTTTGAAACCCAGGGGTTGAGCTACATATGCAACCTCTTTCAAGGGACCATTAAGAAATGCACTTTTCACATCCATTTGATAAAGCTTGAAGTTATGAAAAGATGCATATGCTGAAGGGTTCCGTAGCAGAAAACAAAAATTTTCTATCTACTCGAACACTAATACCAGGATCTATACTATGTAGACATAAGTAACGGAGAAGGAATACAATATTCATACCTTTGCAGAGAGAGGCACACCTTACGCAAGAAGGCATATATTGATGAAGACGAGCATCACCCCAAGTGTGGTGCCTCTGAAGTTCGTCACACGTCTAGTGTAGTGGACGTCAACCGGGCTCCAATCTAGCCAAGCAGCGGAAGAAGTAGATGCCGGATCACCGATCACACGACGGTAGTGTGAAGGTGGAGAACTCAACCATGAGGTCCTCCCCAATATTACGGGGAAGTCCTCAGCAGAAGAGAGAGAGAGAATGAGAGGAATGGGTGTGTTCCAAGGGGAAGGGGGGACCCCTTTATATAGTAGGAGGGGGCGCACCACCCAGGGGCCAGGCGGTGTGGGACTAATGCCCACACCCACCAGCCACCATGGGGCAGACGCCAGCCCCAAGTGGGCCCCACTGGGGCGGCCCACCAGCCCTAGGCCGGCCGGCCCCCTCTCCCTAGGCGCCTTGCCCACTTGGGCCTCCCCTCGGGTGAAGCCCATTAGCAATATAGTGCCTTTTAAAATAAAATAAAATATATATTTAATATTAATTCTCCAATTAACATTCAAATACACATATTATATTATTCCTTCACTCTGGAACATCTTCCGGACCCCTTCTGATCTCCATCGGATGTTACCGAAACTATTCCGGTTTCTCTCTCTCTATTTCTCATACGATACCTCATCTACCCTAAGCATCCCCACCCTTAAGCGTGACATCCTTCGGTTTAGAAACACTCCGGACATGATAGAGACCACTCTCATATCAATGATCAACAGAGGGACCTGGATGGCCATGTGACCCCCGTGTGTTTCACGAATTCAATCGCTCGAACCGTGAGATAGTCGTTCCCCATTCCCTTTGTCATACGATACCTAATTCATCCGAGACTTGATCTTCGGTATCCCTATACCTTAGTTCGATCTCGTTACCGATGAACTTGTTTTCTCGTTCTCATGTCGTTGCATTCCGTGACCTAGTCACATGCTTGCAAGCTTCATTAATGCAACGTCACCGAAATGGCCACATGTATCTGTCCGTTACATGGACTAGACAAATCCTGGTCTTGATATGTACTCCTCTACGCATTCCTTCGGAAAACCTGAGTGGCACCTTTTTGATCACCCTGTTACGAGATGATTCTTGATAACCATCTAAGCTTCTTCCAGAATAGTGATTTGCATTACCTCACAGTCAAAGGATCAAGTTGCGAGGTTCTCTGTGTTTTATCATCAATGGTGAACTTTGTAACTAGATCTCATTACGATATAACGGTCGGATGTTTGTCTGTCATGTTATTCAACTAATAACATGACCTCATTGTCGATTATATAAATGCCCATGATCTTGAAACATAGATCATCCTCATGACCAATGAACTAGTTCACTAGAGGTAACTAGAGACACGATTTGTTTACATACCACACGGTATTAACGCTTCAGACAATACGCTTATAGCACAGTATGAAACATATTATGAACATACAAGAGGTATATCAAATAATGCACTTTATTATTTGCCTCTAGGGCATACTCCTTCAGTCTCCCACTTGCACTAGAGTATACAAAACTAGTTTACAATAGGCAGGAACCTAACACCAATGGAATCTCGGTGTTGTTCATGCTTGTCATGTTGGAGAGCTTTAGTCAAAGGATCTGCTACATTCAGTTTCGTATCTACTTTGCAAATCTTGACTTCACCTTCGTCAACTATCTGCCAGATGACGTGAAATCTAAGTTTGATGTGTTTGGCCGTGGAATGAGTTCTTGGTTCCCTTGCATTTGCAATGGCTCCCATGTTATCACAATAGATTGTCACGGGGTCTTGTGCATTGGGAAAACTCCTAGTTCGATGATGAAATTCCTTAGCCAAACAGCTTCATTTGCTGCATCAGCTGCAGCAATGTATTCAGACTCCATTGAAGATTGTGCCACCACCGACTGCTTCTTGCTCTTCCAGCTTACCGCCCCACCATTCACCAAGAAAACAAATCCTGTTTGAGACTTCGAGTCATCACGATCTGAATTCCAGCTCACATCTACGTAACTTGTTATGTTCAGAGCTTCATCATTTCCTCCATAGATTAGGAACATATCCCTTGTTCTTCTCAGATACTTTAGGATATTTTTCATAGCTGTCCAGTGATCCGGTCCTGGATTACTTTGATATCGACTCGTCAAACTAAGAGCCAATGCCACATCAGGTCGGGTACTAAGCATTGCATACATGATAGATCCTATTGCAGAAGCATAGGGGACGTCAGACATCTTTTCTCTATCATTTTCCATCACAGGACATTGAGTCACACTCAAGTTGCAATTCTTCATCATAGGTGTAAAACCCCTCTTGGTGTTTTCCATTTTGAACCTCTTCAAAATCTTATCTATGTAGGTACTATGACTTAATGCTATTAGGTGCCTTGATCTATCTCTATAGATCTTGATTCCTAATATGTATGCAGCTTTACCTAGATCCTTCATGGAAAATTGGTTGCTCAAATACGCTTTCACGCTATTCATAAGATCCACATCGTTTCCCATGAGTAATATGTCATCCACATATACTACTAAGAAAACTATCAAGCTCCCACTCGCTTTCTTGTAAACACAGAACTCTTGTTGGTTTTGGACAAATCCAAAACTCTTGATCACTTGATCAAAACGTTGGTTCCAGCTCCGAGATGCTTGCTTCAACCCATAAATAGACCGTTGGAGCTTGCATACCTTTCCAGCATCCTTAGGATCAACAAAACCTTCTGGTTGCATCATATACAACTCTTCATCAATGTGACCATTGAGGAATGCGGTCTTGACATCCATCTGCCAAATTTCATAGTCGAAATGTGCAAAGAATTGCTATTAAAACTCGACAGCTTAAGCATCACTACGGAGAGTAAGTCTCAGTAGTCAACTCCTTGGATTTGTCGAAAACCCTTTGCGACAAGTCGAGCTTTGTGAATGGTCACATTACCATTCGCATCTGTCTTTCTCTTAAAGATCCATTTATTTTCCACGGCCTTGCGACCTTCTAGAAGATCCACTAAGGTCCAAACTTGGTTTTCATGCATGGATCCTATTTCGGATTTCATGGCTTCTAGCCATTTCTCGGAGTCAGCACTACCCATAGCTTCTTTGTAGTTTGCAGGTTCATCTTGATCATCTAATATGACAGACATTACAAGGCCTGCACTAACTGGAGTGGCACGAACCCTTGTAGACTCATGAACCTCGTGAGTCTCGACGCCATTGTTTTGATCAAGATCAATGGACTCTTCCTCCATATTGGAGAGGTTTCTAACAGCCTGCTGCTTACTCGGAATATGGAGAGAAGGATCAACAATTTCATCTAACTCAATTTTCCTTCCACTTACCCCTTTTGCAAGAAACTCTTTCTCGAGAAAGGTGCCGGTGTTTGCGACAAGTGTTTTGCCTTCGGCTTGATTGTAGAAGGTATACCCAATGGTTTCCCTCGGGTATCCTACAAAGATACATTTTTCCGATTTGGGTTCGAGTTTGTTAGGCTGTAGTTTCTTAACGTAAGCCTCACAACCCCAAACTTTCAGAAATGACAACAATGACTTCTGCCCATACCATATCTCATATGGTGTTGTCTCCACGGATTTGGATGGTGCTCGGTTCAAAATAAAAGCGGCGGTTTCTAACGCATATCCCCAAAAAGACACAGACAAATCAGTTAAAGACATCATGGATCGTACACTATCCAATAGGGTCCGGTTATGGCGTTCCGACACACCATTATGCTGTGGTGTTCCGGCTGGCGTAAGCTGCGGGATGATCCCACAGTCCTTCAAGTGCATGTTAAACTCATAACTCAAATACTCGCCTCCCCGATCCGATCGAAGGTGCTTGATTTTCTTGTTAAGTTGATTCTCTACCTCTTTCTAAAATTCCTTGAACTTTTCAAAGGTTTCAGACTTATGTTTCATCAAGTAGATATATCCATATCTGCTCAAGTCATCAGTAAAGGTAACAAAGTAACGATAACCATTGCGTGTTGAGACACTCATTGGTCCACATACATCTATATGTATGATCCCAAGTAGGTCTACAGCTCTCTCCACTATGCCATAGAATGGTGTCCTGGTCATCTTGCCCATGAGGCATGGCTCACATGTATCAAGGGATTCGAAATCCAATGATCCAAGAAGCCCTTCTGAATGAAGCTTCTTCATGCGCTTTATGCCAATATGACCGAGACGGCAATGCCATATGTACATGGAATTATCGTCACTGTGCTTACATCGTTTAGCATCAACACTATGGATGTGTGTATTACAATCAAGATCAAGTAGGAATAAACCATCACATACAGGAGAATGAACATAGAAAATATCATTCATATAAATTGAACAACCATTTGTTCCTGATTTAAACGAATAATGGTCTTGCAACAAGCAAGACCCACTCACAATATTCATATTCAGTGCGGGTACATAATAGCATTTATTCAAAACCTACAATAATCCTAATGGTAGACGGAGATGCAGGGTGCCGACGGCCATCACTTCGACTCTCGAACCATTGCCGACGCGCATCATCACCTCGTCCTTCCTCAGGCGCCTCCTACTCTGTAGATCCTGCCGAGAGTTACAAATGTGAGCAACAGATCCGGTATCAAACACCCAGGTGTTACTCCTGGCGCTTGTAAGGAATACATCAATAACATGTATATCATATATACCTTTGTCCGGGATGGCTATCTTGCCAGCTCGCTTGTCTTCAAGGTACTTAGGGCGCATGCTTCAGGCCCATCCCCTTTGGTAGTAGCACGGCGTCGGGCTTAGGGCCAGGCTTTGCAGTCTTTGGGGTGCTATGGACAAACCTTCCATCCCTCTTAGACTTCTTACCCTTGCCTTTTCCCTTTTGCCCCGGTTTCTTAAAGTTGGCAGTCTTGTTGACCATCAACACCATGTGCTCCTTCTTGATTTCAACCTCAGCAGTTTTGAGCATGGCGAACACCTCAGCAAGGGTCTTGGTCATCCCTTGCATGTTGTAGTTCATCACAAAACTCTTATAGCTAGGGGCATGAGTGCAAAGACCCTATCTATGGCGACTCCTCCGGATTTTGCAATCCAGTATGCTAGACGCTTAACGAGCTTTACATTTTGACCACGTGCTCACTTATGCTATTGTGCTCTTCCATTTTAGGAGAGAAGAAGAGCTCGGAAGCATCATACCTCTCTGCACGAGCCTACAGAGCAAAGACGGCTTTGAGATCCTCAATGATCTCAAAAGCATTCATCTTCTCAAAACGCTTTTGAAGCTCCGACTCCATGGCATAGAGCATTCCACTCTGGATGAGGGAGAAATCGTCCGCCTTGGACTACCAGACATTCTTTTCGTCCTGAGAGGCGGAATCTGCAGGCTTAGCCGGAAGCTCAGCCTCGATGACATAAGTCAACTTGTAGGGGACTAGGAGGATCCTAAGATTGCGGAACCATGCAGTGAAGTTGGTTCCACCAGTTTTCAGCTTGTCCTTCTCGAGGAAAGTGTTAAGGCTGAAGGTGGGTGGGCGAGACATCTACAAAGGAATTTGCAAAGTATTTAGACTATGTTTCATAATAATGAGTTCGAATTTTAACAAAGGAACTCCCACTTAAACGAACATCCCTCTACTCGTTTAGTGATCACATGATCCCCATCCCCTGCACCTCCCCCGATCATCACGGCCATCAGTGCAGTATCAAAGGTGGACATTCTCTAATGTTGATCACATCAACCATGTGATTCATGCTCGACCTTTCGGTCTCTTGTATTCCGAGGCCACGCTTCTCTAGCGTGCTAGGCTCGCCAGTCCTAACTCGTGTGTATTCGCAGTGCAACATGGCTTGCACCCACTGTATGCGAACATAGATATGTCTGACCCCCGATCATCACGACCGGCCTCATACCGAAGAACTTTCTTGGTGGTGCACACAAGGGGAATACAATAACTGGAATACTATGAGGGATTATCTTATTATGCTACCGTCTAGTAAGTATACTAGCATAATAAGTAATACTTCTAAAGTAAAGTGTTATGACATGGTTATAGCTTTATGATCATCATCAATAGCTTCAATGAGAGTTTCATAAACTTGTCATTGCCATGTCATAATACTTGCCCCTATGCAATAACGAAGATAGACGCTTCTCTATTGACTATTGCATGTTTTACACGGCTTTAGGGCTTTTGCAGCAGAACCCCTTCCCACCTACGAATGTCGAGCCACAACATGGATTCAATGATTGCCGTTCTTCTTCCCTATTCAGGGCCCTCCAGTGTCAATGCCATATCAACTACTATAGAGAGACAGACACCCCCCTAAGCCACTTTGATTTGTGGACCAGTCTCGTGAATCACCACGTGAGGTCGGTTGGGGGCCGCTTCATCAAACAGTGCCACGATATGAACAATAACACTAAAGAGGGTAGCAACTAGATAATCAATGCCCACATATTGCTATGTGTTCTATCTGTATGACATGTCTACCCATAGACCCGCTCTGATACCACTGAAGGGTTCCGTAGCAGAAAACAAATTTTTTCTATCTACTCGAACACTAATACCAGGATCTATACTATGTAGACATAAGTAACGGAGAAGGAATACGATATTCATACCTTTGCAGAGAGAGGCACGCCTTACGCAAGAAGGCATATATTGATGAAGACGAGCAACACCCCAAGTGTGGTGCCTCCGAAGTTCGTCACACGTCCGGTGTAGTGGACGTCAACCGGGCTCCGATCCAGCCGAGCAGCGGAAGAAGTAGATGCCGGATCGCTGATCACACGACGGTAATGTGAAGGTGGATAACTCAACCACGAGGTCCTCCCCAATATTACGGGAAAGTCCTCAGCAGAAGAGAGAGAGAATGAGAGGAATGGGTGTGTTCCAAGGGGAAGGGGGGACCCCTTTATATAGTAGGAGGGGAGGGGGGCGCACCACCCAGGGGCCAGGCGGTGTGGGACTAATGCCCACACCCGCCGGCCACCATGGGGCAGCCGCCGGCCCCAAGTAGGCCCCACTGGGGCGGCCCACCAGCCCTAGGCCGGCCGGCCCCCTCTCCCTAGGCGCCTTGCCCACTTGGGCCTCCCCTCGGGTGAGGCCCATTAGCAATATAGTGCCTTTTAAAATAAAATAAAATATATATTTAATATTAATTCTCCAATTAACATTCAAATACACATATTATATTATTCCTTCACTCTGGAACATCTTCCGGACCCCTTCTGATCTCCATCGGATGTTACCGAAACTATTCCGGTTTCTCTCTCTATTTCTCATACGATACCTCATCTACCCTAAGCGTCCCCACCCTTAAGCGTGACATCCTTCGGTTTGGAAACACTCCGGACATGATAGAGACCACTCTCATATCAATGATCAACAGAGGGACCTGGATGGCCATGTGACCCCCGTGTGTTTCACGAATTCAATCGCTCGAACCGTGAGATAGTCGTTCCCCATTCCCTTTGTCATACGATACCTCATTCATCCGAGACTTGATCTTCGGTATCCCTATACCTTAGTTCGATCTCGTTACCGATGAACTTGTTTTCTCGTTCTCATGTCGTTGCATTCCGTGACCTAGTCACATGCTTGCAAGCTTCATTAATGCAACGTCACTGAAATGGCCACATGTATCTGTCCGTTACATGGACTAGACAAATCCTAGTCTTGATATGTACTCCTCTACGCATTCCTTCAGAAAACCTGAGTGGCACCTTTTTGATCACCCTATTATGAGATGATTCTTGATAACCATCTAAGCTTCTTCCAGAATGGTGATTTGCATTACCTCACAGTCAAAGGATCAGGTTGCGAGGTTCTTTGTGTTTTATCATCAATGGTGAACTTTGTAACTAGATCTCATTATGATATAATGGTCGGATGTTTGTCTATCATGTTATTCAACTAATAACATGACCTCATTGTCAGTTGGCATAAATGCCCATGATCTTGAAACATAGATCATCCTCATGACCAATGAACTAGTTCACTAGAGGTAACTAGAGACACGGTTTGTTTACATACCACACGTGTATTAACGTTTTGTATTAACACAGTTATAGCACAGTATGAAACGTATTATGAACATACAAGAGGTATATCAAATAATGCACTTTATTATTTGCCTCTAGGGCATAACTCCTTCATATGCAAGCAAGAGATGAATAGCTTCAAGGCGAGCAACGGGCACAAATGTGTCATCATAGTCAATACCTTCTATTTGAGCATACCCTTGCACCACTAACCTTGCTTTGTTTCTTGTGACGGTTCCATTCTCATATTGCTTGTTATTGAACACCCACTTGGTCCCAATGACATTGATGCGATGATCTTTAGGTCTCTCCACAAGAGACCAAACTTCATTGCAGGTGAAACACTCGAGTTCTTCTTGCATGTCAATGACCCAATCACGATATTCTAGAGCTTCATGGACCTTGAGTGGCTCGAAGTTGGACACAAATGCATGATGGCCACAAAAGGTAGTGAGATGCTTCTTCTTGTTGCGAGTCTAGATTCCTCTTGATATGCTTCCAAGTATATTATTGACTTGGAGTCCACTTGCAATAGAGGCGGACTTGATCTTCTGGATTGTCCCTTCGTGATCAACAAATTCATCCTTTGTTTATCCTTGATCATTGAAAACTTCTTGAGCTTGTCCTTGACCTTGAGGAACTTGTACGTATTCTTGGTCTTGCTCAATGGGTTGAGGGCTTGGTTCTTGTTCTTTAGTTTGCGAGAGTTGTTTATCATGAGGAGAACTTGATGGTTCAACTTGAGTAGATCTAGGCTCCTCTTGAGTTGGGCTTTATCCTCCCCCATCAACATCTTGATCATGGATTCGGTGGGCAAGATATGCCCAATTCCCAGCAACTTGATGACTTGAGAGGAATCTCCATCACCTACAACATGTGGAACAACTTGCCCCCCTTGGGGGCCATTATCCTCCAAAAACTCCATGTCACAAGATACTTCAACACAACCATTGGCTTTGTTGTAGTATCTATAGGCATGAGAGTTTTCTGCATAACCAACAAAAATACCCACTATAGTTCTAGATTCGAATTTACCGAGCTTTTCTTTCTTGTTCTTGACAAGGCACTTGCACCCAAAGATGCGGAAATAGTTGACGTTGGGCTTGTTCTTTGTGAGAATCTCGTACGAAGTCATGTCAAAGGGAGCTCGGAGGAAGTGCCGATTCGAGTAGTGAACCGTGGTGGCGATGACTTCTCCCCAAAAGTTGTGGGGTGACTTGAAATCACTCAACATTGTTCTTTCCATATCAATGATGGTCCGATTCTTCCTTTCAACAACACCATTTTGTTGAGGGGTATATGGAGCCGAGAATTCATGCCTGATCCCCTCATCTTGAACAAACTCTTGCATGGTGTAATTCTTGAATTCGGTGCCATTATCGGTCCTAATGGTGTTGATATCCACTTCATGAGTGCGTTGAGCTTGCTTGGCGAAGATCATGAAGTACTTGTAGGTCTCATCCTTTGACTTGAGAAGGAATACCCAAGTGTATCTTGAGTAATCATCAACGATAACAAGACCATACTTTCTTCCACCAAGAGTATCATATGTTGATGGCCCGAAGAGGTCAAAATGGAGAAGCTCCAATGATCTTGACGTGGCCACCTTGGATATTGATGGATGACTCCTCCCATGTTGCTGAAATGCAAGCACTACACACACGATATTTCTCAAAAGACACACCGGTTAGTCCAACAATATGCTCACCCTTTAGGAGTTGTTTAAGATTTCTCATGTTGACGTGGCCAAGGCGGCGATGCCAAAGGCATCCCTCGTCAACCTTAGCCATTAGACATGTGGGAAGAGATTGAGTCTCTTGCGAGAGATCGACCACGTAAAGGTCGTCTTCCACATATCCAACAAGGACCAACTTGAGATTACCACTCCTAAAGACTTTCACAAAAGTTTTATAGAAATAGGAATCATAACCGGCATCCGCAAGATGTTTAATTGAGAGCAAGTTGTAGCCAAGGTTCTCAACAAGCATGACGGTCTTTAGGGTCAAAGCCTTGGAGACCACCAACTTGCCATAACCTAGTACCTTTCCTTTAGAGTTGTCTCCAAAAGTGATGCTTGATGTTGAGTTAACATCATGAATAAATTGGTCAAGTACACTTCTACCTCCGGTCATATGATTGGTGCATCAACTATCAAACACCCATTTTGATCCACCGGAGGCATACCCCTACAAAATCAATTCTTTTATTTAGGAACCCATTGAGTAATGGGTCCCCTAGCATTAACAACAAGATATTTTGGTACCCAAATTGAGTACCACCTATAAGCATAACCATTGCGAGGGCCAACATATTTGGCATACACATCTCCTTGGGTGCCCTTACATAGCACATAGGATGGATCAGATTTTCCCGCAAACTTTTTGTTAAGGTTGCCCCTTGTGGCTCCCTCATTCACAACATTCTTATTTACTTGGTCAACCACCTTGTGCCCTTCACGCACAAAGTTGATCTTCTTAGGTGGGTTGGCACCATTCTTGTCGTTCTTGGGGTCGAACCCCATACCTTGCCGTGAAGCTCTCATCGTTTGGCGAGCAAGAATATCATCAAGAATCTTGCACTTGGAGGTAGGTTTGAGACGCTCCATCTCAAGTTGTTCCTTCAACTTCTTATCATCCTTAAGGAGACAAGCTTGATCCAAGGAAGGGTTAGAAGCACAAGTAATATTCTCAACAATAATAGGATCCTTCGATGTACTAAGAGCCTTTTCATAGGACACTCGAACTTGATCATGATTCTCCCCAAGTTTTATGAGCTCACGCTTGACAAGAAAATTAGCTTTCTCAAGGTTCTCAAGGTCATTGGTGAGATAAGCATGAGAAACCTCAAGTTCTTTCTTTGAAGGATCAAGCTCTTGGTACAAGGTGATAGCTCTATCTATGGTATCCATATCTTTTGCCTTATCTAGTTCGTAGATTTCAATTCGTTCTTTAAGAAGGGAAGTAATGTCCTTTTCCTTGCTTAGCTCTTGCTCAAGAAGATCGAATCTCCATTTCTCATCATCCATATGAGACTCCAAGCTATCAATGGTATCATCATGTGAATTGACAAGGTTCATTAATTGTCTGAATCTAGCACGAGCATTGCTAGGAAGGGACTTCATGATTGTATACATTTCTTGTATATAGTTTTCATCAAATTCATCATTGTCACTATAATTGGCACTAACATGATCATCCAAGATGCTAGAGAGAGATGGAGGGGAAGAGATTACCTTAGTACTCCTTGCCATGATGCAAGAGCCGACGACCTTGGGAGTAGGATAATCATCGATGTAGTCCTTGGTGTAGTCGTAGGTGAGTAGTGACCCAGGTTCGGTGTAAACCAAACTTGGCTCACCACACACCTCCTCCCCGTCCTTGCTCTCCTCATCACATGCGACCTTGGAGCTTCGTGCCATGAGGCATGTATCGGCGACCTTGGGAGTGATGGAGTCATCGGCATAGTCTTTGGTGTAGTCATATGTGAAGAGTGACCCGGGTTTGACAAAAGCCAAACCGACCACTCTCACAACCTTCTCCTCATCTTCACTCTCCGCACCGGATAGGTACTCTTGGCCAAGGAAGCCTTTTCCACCATGCTTCTTATTCCTCTTGTACCTCTCGTTGATGGGGTTTGGCTTTAATTTTGGCTTGGCGCCCTCTTCATACTTGGGCTTGTCAAGTCTCTTCTCATATGGGCATTTGTCGGCAGAGTGATCCTACCCATCACAATTGTAGCAAGTCCTCTTCTTCTCACTTGGCCCGGTTGATCTTCTTCTTCTTCTTCTTCTTCTTCAGAATTTCAAGTTCTTGGTGAAGAGAGTAACTTGAGCTAGCATGTCATCAATGCCATCACTATAACTCTCTTCTTCATTTGCAACACTTTCTTGCACATACTCGGCCTTCAATGCTAGGGAGTGATAAGGCCTAATGGCACGGTTGATCTCCTTGATCTTTTGTCCTTCATCCGCCATGTTATCTATGACAACAAGATATGATACTAGATCATCGGGAGAGAAGTGGCGAGCTGAATCTAGGAGTTGCAAGTTCAAGGCAAGCTTCTTGTCGGAGGCGGCAATCATGGAGACAATCTTGGACTTGATGGGCTCATCATTCAAGTTGAACCCATCATCATACTAGTCACAGCCAAGACCATCAATCTTCACACGAAGGGCAACAAGTCTCTTGTATGCTTCTGCGATGGACTCACCATCATGGTTCATGAACATGTTCATCTCCGACTTGTCAGCTTCATACTTGGACTTTTGGATAAGGGACGTTCCCTCTTGGAGAATGACAATCCTCTCCCAAAGCTCCTTTGTAGTCGGGATGTTGCTAACTTGATCATAGAGAGTGCGGTGGATGGCACTCCTTATCTTGTCACAAGCCGTTGCATTTAGTTGACGGTCATAGTATTCTCCTAGAGTGAGATTGTTGGGATCTTGTGGACAGAAGCCCTTGCCCACAATCTCCCAAAGCTCCACACTGTAGCTGCGAAGATGAGATTCCATAGAAACTTCCCAATGAGAGAAGTGAGTTCCATCATAATGAGGTGCGGGACCCGAATCATTAATATGAGGCATGATGTTCTTTTGTTTAGGGTATATATACAAAAATGGATTAGGAGGCATAGAGGCTTTTGTCGGGTCACTCTCACTAGAGGCCTCGTTCATGGCCTCCTTACCAGTATCCATCGGCCTCCCTTGAGGTACTACCGACGGTCCGGCAAGCATGACCCCCTTGCCCATCCCCGTAAAACGTCCCTCTAGGAAACTTATTCGAGCATGGAGATCGGAATCCGCCTTAGCCTTTTCAAGGAACTGTTTGGCAAAGAGTTCACGGAGCTCCTTGACCGACTAAGTCTTTCCCTCATCATCATCAGAGAAAACCATCTTTTCTCTTAGGCGGTAAAGCCCTTAGAAGAGCACTAGGCTCTGATACCAATTGAAAGTGTAAGATAGTTTACCTAGAGGGAGGTGAATAGGTTTCTACAAAATTCTTTATAATCTTTTGCAAGTTTTAGGCTTTGCGGAATATAAGTGTGATTGAATGCAAACTAGGTGAGGCAACCTAGATGATGATACAAGATGCTTCAAGCACGAAGGCTATCACAAAGTAAACAACACAAGTAAGAGGTTGGTTAAGGAATAACCAAAGCATGCGGAGACAAAGTGTATTCCCGTGTTCACCACCTTTGGGAAGGGGGATACATCATGTTGGAGAGGTGTGAGGTTCCACGAAGGCTCACCTTCTTCTCCGAGCCTATCCCACAAAGGAACAACTCACTTACTCGTGGTAGAATTTAAGGTAGTCTCCAAACCCTCACAAACTTTCCACGGAGCAAATCACAAGCCGAATGCCTCTAGGCGACCCTAGCCGCCTAGGGTTTCCCACAAACCCAAGAGTAACAAGCTAACTTGATGAACTCAAGGGGGAATGAACTTTGGCTTGGTGGAAACGTAGATCAGGACCTCCTCTTGCTTTCTACCAAAGGGATTTGGAATTGGTTGGGTAGAATGGGAGATCCTCAAGGAATTCTGTTTCAACAATGGAGAGAGAGAGAGCTTCAAGAATGAGTATGTAATAGAATGCCTAACTACCAGTGGATAAGAAAGGAGTATTTATAGTCCGAGGTGAAAAAGGAGCCGTTTGGAGGGTCCTGCGACCAAACCGGCAATAAGTCCGGTGGAGCCGAACTATGCACCGGACATTCCGGCCGCAGTTCCGGTGGACCGGTTTCCGTGCCGAGAATTCCGGCCGCGACCGAGAGTTCTGGCGTAAAATCAAAACCCCGCACAGTCTCGAGTATCGGCGTGCACCAGGAATTTCCGGTGGTGACCGGAAATTCCGGCGGTCACTCCGGCGGCGCCGGATATCTTGCCGATTTCGCATGACACTTCATTTAGCTCTTTTTCACAGCGAATTTTTGACTTTTCTTGAGAGGGTGTGTGGCTGAGGAAGATATGATGTGTGTGTGGTTAAGAACATCACCAAAGAGCACATAGATATCACCCCTCTTAATAGTGTGGTGCTTCCTATAGGACTCAAGCATAAAATAAGAGAGAAATGTAACGAAAACACTGGCTCTTTACTTCATAAACGAATGGGGGGGGGCACATATCGCCTCTCATCATAAACCATGGACAATTACCTGTAGGGATACTAGTAGAAACATTAGTCCGCTTCCTAACTCTGATGTCATGGTTAACCAAAAACTGGATAAGGACACTTTGCCTTTTCATACTAGCATGTCACTATGTACCGTCATATGGGCATTTTATTTTTACTTTGTTCATAGATTTAACTAGCACATTATCAAGTGGTATAACTCTCTGTTCAGGATATTATGGTATATACAAGGCGAGGTTGTTTGGACAAAATGCTCTGACATTAACTTTAACATTATGGCCGGAATGCTCTGCAGAAGCCTGTGTTTTCTCATGTTCATGAATGAGGATTTGTTTCCTTGAATCAATGGTTGACTTGCAGTTACATGTTAAAATAATTCCAGCTATGTTAACGTGCCATGTTATTTGCACATAACCAAACCTTCAGGTTCTTTATCTTTTTATGTCCTTTAGTTATCAAGGTGCATGCTTATTTTGGTTAGCTTTAAACCTATCCATCACTGATGTATAGTTTTTTAGGACTGCATTTCGTTGGTGCTTCGACATTATCACTGACATGCGATTGATGAAATTCTAAATGCAGTTTCCTGAAGGATTGGTTGGGGGTTCTGTCCTACATGTCAACCGATGCACCATTGTACAAGTTGCTAGCTAAATGAATGTAACACAATAAGTTTTGAACTCTTGTGTAAATTCATCTGCTATGATTCATAGTGTACCTAATTCTATTTCTCGCAATGCAATGATGTTTTGAAAATTAGCTAAACTTCAACTCCATAATGGGATGATTAAACAAACATATTTTGATCATTTGGTTTTCCTAACATATAACATATTACAACATTTCTCAGTTGTTGAGATATTACCCCATTACAGGTTGAGTGAAAGAATTCAATTGTTTATTTGATCCTAGAATTGAAGTAGATTCTAGAGGATCCGATGGTACACCTTACTGCTACTATATATGAAGTTATGAACTTGATGATTTCCTCCATTTGGTGTATTAAATTACATTGGATGATTAAACATGGAACCGGTGGTATTTTTGTTGTAATTTTTGTAAGATAAAAACAACGCTTGTAAATATTTGTATGAATTTTGTTTCAAAAGATTATGTCCAACAAAGTGAGAATGCACTTCCATAATTTTAATGTGGTGTATTAGGTAAGGCTTCCTCGGTTTCTAAATCTAAAATATATTGGCAAGTCAATTTGGCTTAAAAAACCATCTTTTATTTAGCAACGGAGGGAGTATGACTATGGTGTATGTTTGATTGATTCCAGCTTTTATAGAATATTAAAGAAACTACATTCTGGCAAATGATTTACAAGTTTTCATGGTTGATGCCGTGCGTTGCACGTGCCTTCTAACTAGTAAAAACTACAAATAGATTATTAGCGATGACTACTGATATTAGCGCGAGCCAAAGGCTAAATTTATGCATTTGAATAGCATGCATCTAAAATTCAGGGATTTTTTTATTTTAAACCTAAAAGATTGAAGTGTGAAAGTTTAGTCCAATATCAACTTAGAAGTAGGTCAACACTAGAAATTGACCTAAATTTGAACATGACTTAATTAGAAATTCAAATTTGAACAAGATAACAAAAGAGTCCTAAGACTCAAACATAAACATACATCGTCTTATACATTCACATTAGCTCCAAAATGGAACTAGAATCACACAAGTATAACTTGAATTCAAAATTGAGGTTTGACTTACGTTAAACTTGAGTTTAAATTCAAATATTCATAAGTAAATGACTAAAATCCAGAATAATAAAAGAAAACGATGGCAACATACAAAACTGAATCTTTATTCATGATCAAAATGAGTACACGCATTCTTTACAAGCTGAAATATGAAAGAATAGTACAAATAGATGGAAACCTTTTTTACAATGAATTGAATGGAATCCTAATACAAACTACACAAGGAAAACCTATCTAAGACTATCTACTAGTCTTCTACAAACTCGGTACAAAAGTACAACTTGGACTACAAGTCTATCTATAGGCCTAAGTTGGTAAGTATTCTAGGTCTTCTCGTAGTCGTATGGGCTTCCATCTCCTCTTCCCGACTGGGCCGCCCATGGAGCATAGCTCTAACACAGAAGTGAGCCACCCTGGTCAGTGAGTCACCATGGATATATCCGAAAAGTATATCCCCAACATATATATAGTACATGAACACTAAAAACCATCAAAAGCTAGATTTGGAGGAGTGGGGGAGGTGGGAATCAATATCTTACATTACCCATTTCGATGTAGGCGAAAAAAGGGTAGCGGCACGGTGAGTCCTCAACAATGCAGAGTATGGCGTCAGTGTAGTTTCAGAGGCAGACCACATGAGAGCCTAATGCCGAGGTCATCGATTCTTGAGGCCACTAGCCTCACAGGCACCAGAGAGGAAGACGAACATGGTACTCCCCATCCAGATATGAGTTGTCCACTATGCTCACTAATGAGTGCATATTTGCATCATGATTTATATTATTATTTTTATTGTAGATGTAGGATCTTGGTATTTTACGGCGTTCACGTGCATGTTTTATGTCTGTTTTCACCAGGATTAGGACAGATGATATATACAATGGACAATTCTTGGAGAAGTTGTACTGAGGATAAAATGAGCCAAAACAACGTAACTCGCTTATTTGGGAAATATTAATAATACCAGAAGAAAACCCGAAGCGAACGAAGGAGGCATATGGTTTAACGACCAACTATACGGCGGGAATACTTTTTCCAGTCGTATAGTTCCCGCCGTATAGTTGGCGTTGCCTCCGCCTCCTCAAATAGTTTCACTCCATGCAACTGGATGGGAGATACGACATACAGAACACCCAGAAATCGCTGAAACCTCACCTCCAGAAGGCATCTGGAGGGGGAACTCGCCCATCAGGGATCCATCTTCGCTCTGCATAGATCCGGGAGGCTAAGGCATCGATCTTCATCATCAACCGCTGCATCACCACCATCTCCATCCATTCCATCTACATCTTGTCTAGATCTTGTTATAATTTCCATACTCGTTGTAGATTTATACAAGTACTATTCATCTAGATTCCATTGTTATTGCCATGATGTTGATTGCCTCTATGTCTGAGTAGATCTCTAGTTATTGGGGAGATGGAGAAACCCTAGCATATGATTGAGATGAGATAGAGATTATTATGTTATACATCATTATATGTATGTGTTAATTGTCTTCATCTTGATGTTGGGAGTTGTACACATCCTTAATATTTGCCTACTATGGGGACTCGATGAAGGGGATTACTTGTTGGTAGACGGAGGGATGATAGCACTTACTATGACTATAAAGCTGTTGTCATTCTTTACGTACCGACTTGGGGAATTAAGGAGAACTCATAAAGCCATGTCCATGCCGCGAGAGAAATCCCTTAATAGCAGGATAATACGATTGATGTTGTTTATCTGTCAGCTGTGGTTATGAAGGATGATGTGAGCAGCGGTTGCTGCCTATTTGTCCATATATGGAGCTCCTCCCACATACATACATATCATGAGAATATTCGTTATAATAATATTGATTGCTTAGTCTAAATTGCTAGCGGTGTATCCACTACTCCCTGAGAACGCCTTTTTCCCTATTGCAGTTCCAAGTTCTTTTACACATGCAATTCTTACTTTCTGCATTAAGTTTTACTTTACTTTAAATTTCCTCATCAACCAAAAACCCCAAAACAACTCTACTTTTCTTGCACCTTAAAGTTAATCCTAAAGTACTTCGTTTAGTTTTAGTTAAAAGCATTTTAGTCTTTCGCCTACTGCTCCCTATGGGATCGATATCTTTATTTAGAAACTAGCTACAAATGATCTGTGCACTTGCAGTCATCAAGCTATTTTCTAGCGCCGTTGCCGGGGAGCTTAGCACTATAAGTAACTTTATTTTTAGTTATTTACTTTCATTGTACTAATTTATTATTTAAGTTGCAGGAACGCAACAATGGACAATACTCAGCATTTAATCCATCTTGAGGTACTAAGGAATATGGGTTCTCCCATGGACGCTTTTATAACTATCAATAAAAGCATAAATTCGGATGGTATTGAGATCCATTCCTTATTATTTGAATTACTGCACTCTAAGAAATTTACAGGAACCAATGAAGAGAGTCCATATGGACAGTTGCAATTCTTTGAAGATGTTCTCAGTTCCTTTATATTTGATGACTGTAACCTTGATATGGTTAAAACCCAGTTGTTTAGACAAACTCTCTCTAATAATGTTTGGGACTGGTATAGAAATTTTTGTGCAGAAACACCAATGACTTGGATGGAATTGACAACCAAATTCCTATCAAAATATTACTCAGAAAGCAAAGCTCAGAGGATGAGAGGTATTATTATTAGTTTCAAAAATAATCCTGGTGAGGGCTTGTATGAAGGATATCTAAGATACAAAAGCTACCTAGATAATTTCCCCCATCATCGTTTGCCCGATTGGTTAATCACTCACACTTTTTATGGAGGGCTTAATATTGAAAATAGAATGAATCTAGACACTGCTTCTAATGGCAGTTTTCTATCTTATACCTATGATGAAGCTTGGAAACTAATAACAAAAATGAGGGAGGCAACAGAAAATCTTAGAAACGAGGAGAACATTACAAATAGTTCTTCTGAATATGCTTGTGTTAACGATTTCCTTGTAGATGAAAGGACTTGCGCAATGATTAAAACCCTTGGTATTGATTGTTACTCAGTAAAGAAAATTATTGAGAATTATGCAGGGCATTTGCAGGTACCTAGAAAATGGGAACCCCATAAACCCCTCGAAGAAAAGAAGCGTGCAAGAGCGCTAATGGAAGAATTCTCCTCAGTACCTATTCAAGGGATCATCAAGAAAAGGCAAAAATAGGAAGAACAAATAAACAAGAGATCGAAGAAACCAAAAAAGAACCCCAAAGCTACCAATATAAATAATCTTATATTAAAGGATCTTATGGAAGCACATACATTGGATGATGAAGTGGTTATGCTAGACCTTGAAACTTCAGAGTTCGAAGGTAAGGTACGAGGTAACGAAACCTCTAAACCTATGACTCCTATATATTGTGGAGAAACTTTCTTATATGGAATTTGTGAGCCGATTTCCACTATAAATATTATGCCTTCATCACTTTATGAGGAACTTCGCTACAACTTAAATAATCCAGAGGTGGAACCGGTAGACACTACTATTAAATTGTCTAATAGGACCAATATAAAACCGGAAGGTGTAATCAGAAATATCTATGTCTTTATTGGATCACTCATGTACCCCCTTGATTTTCATATTGTGATATGCCTTGAGATTCTTTTTGTCCCATTCTTTTAGGTAGGACTTTTGTCTCCATAACCAAAGCTCGAGTTGATAATAAGAAGGAGACTATTTCACTGATGTTTGGAGAAGAGGTAATGACATTCTACTTTGCCAAACTAAAGAAGAGGCCATATGAAGTGGAAGATATCAAGGAAGAGAAAACGATCGCCGAGCTGGCCGCAATTCATTTTAGTACTCCACAAGATGAATTAGAGAGGAGCCTAATTAATTGGGAGGAAACACCAGATGATGAGGAGAAGGAAGACATGGATGATTACCTTGATTCAGTTCTAGAAGCACAAAATCCACACGACTATGAAGAACTGGTAAGAAAGGGAGACGAAGAGCCTCCACCAATTGAATTGAAACAACTTCCAGATGATATGAGGTATGAGTTTCTAGATGATGAAAATAAATGTCCTGTTATCATTAGCAAAATTTTATCAGAAAGTGAAACAAGTAAACTCATTTCGGTCTTGGTCAAGCATCGTGAAGCCTTTGGATATACTCTAAGTGATATTAAAGGAATAGATCCATCTATTATAACACATAAGATTACCATGCTTGATGATGCTGAACCTATAGTAGATACACAAAGAAGGCTTAATCCGAAAATGAAGGAAGTAGTATGAAAAGAGGTTATACGCTTACTAGACGCTGGCATAATATATCCTATTTCTGACACTAAGTGGGTTAGCCCAGCTCATTGCATACCAAGACAAGGTGGTATTGATGCTGCTATGAATGAGAATGGTGAGCTAGTTCCTGTAAGGCCTATTATTGGATATCGTATGTGCATTGATTTTAGGAAGCTAAACCATGAGACACAAAAGAATCATAACCCTATAACATTCATGGATAAAATTTTAGAAAGGCTTAGTAATAATTCTTATTTCTGTTTTCTTGATGGTTATTCTGGATATTCTCAACTTGCCATACAACAAGAAGATCAAGAGAAAACAACTTTCACTTGCCCTTATGGCACATATGCTTATAGATTAATTCTGTTTGGCTTATGTAACGCAACAACAACTTTTCAAGAATGTATTTTAAAAATCTTTGATGATTTTGTTGAGAAGACTATGGAAGTTCTAACAAATGATTTTGTTGTTTGTGGAACAACCTTTGATAATTGCCTTTACAATCTAACTAAAGTCTTGCAGAGATGTAGGCAATCAAATTTGGTTTTGAATTGGGAACAATGCCGTTTTATGGAAAGAGAAGGTAAAGTTTTCGGACATAAGGTTTCGGAGAAGGGAATAGAAATAGATAAAACTAATATAAATGCTATAGAAAATCTTCCAATACCTCAGGACATTAAGAACTTAAAAATGTTTTTGGGACATGCAGGTTTTTATAAGCGTTTTATAAAGGATTTTTCTAAAATAGCTATGCCTCTCACCAACCTTCTTGATAAAGAAGCTCCATTCTACTTAGATCATGACTGCATTACAGCCTTTGAGAACCATAAAAACAAATTAGTTTCACCACCTATCATGCAATCTCCAAAATGGGATGAACCTTTTGAAATCATGTGCGATGCTAGTGATTATGCTTTAGGGGCTGTGTTAGGATAGCGAGATGGAAAGAATTTGAATGTTATTTATTACGCTAGTAGACCTCTTAATAAGATTCAGAAACATTACGCTACCATAGAAAAAGAGTTCCTAGCTATAATTTTTGCTTGCGACAAATTTAGATCTTACATCATTAATTCTAAGGTAATAGTTCATACAGATCACCAAGCTTTGCATCGCCTCCTTGTGAAAAAGGATGCAAAGCCTAGGTTGATTAGGTGGGTTTTATTACTACAGGAATATGATTTGCAAATAGTAGATAGGAGGGATAAGGATAATCCAGTAAGGATAATCCTGCTTTAAGATCATGAATATCTAACCCCGTACCTATAAATGAATCATTTCTAGGAGAATATCTAGCAAATGTTGAAATTGCTGATCCATGGTATGCAGATTTATGCTAATTATCTCGTAGCAAAATTTATACCTCTTGATATGACAAGAAATCAAAGGATGAATTTTTAATGATCTTAGATATTACTTTTGCGATGATCCGTATCTATATCGTCATGGACCTGATGGAATGGTTCGGAAGTGTGTTCCTAACCATGAAATGAATGCAATATTGCAAGATTGTCATGATAGTCCGTATGGAGGACATCATGCAGGTAAGCGAACTGCAGCGAAGGTACTTCAATCCAGATTCTATTGGCCCACCTTGCTTAAGGACGCACACATGTATGTGGAATACTGCGATGCTTGCCAAAGAAGAGGTAATATAGGTACGAGACAAGAAGTGGAAATGAATTATAGTCTCATAATTGAACCTTTTGATGTATGGAGAATGGATTACATGGGACCTTTTATAGGATGAAATGGTTATACTCATATTCTTGTTGCTGTTGATTATGTTACTAAATGGGTTAAAGCTATTCCAACAAGTCATGCAGATATAGCCGCCTTAGTGAAGATGATCAAGGATATCATATTCTCTAGGTTTGGAGTTCCTAGATTTTTAATCACTGACAGTGGTTCTCATTTTATGAAAGGAACTTTCAGGACAATCCTCAGCAAATATGGAGTAACTCACTGTGTTGCTTCACCATATCATCCTCAAACAAGTGGTCAAGTGGAACTCTCCAATAGAGAATTAAAGACCATACTCGAGAAGACGGTGGACAAATCAAGAAAAGATTGGTCATACAAGTTAAATGACACTCTATGGGCATACCGTACTGAGTTTAAAAATCGAATGGGTATGACACCTTATAAGATAGTGTATGGTAAGGCATGCCATTTACCTTTAGAATTGGAATACAAAGCTTTTTGGGAAATCAAGAACCTAAATTATGATCTTAAAGCAGTAGGAGAAAAACGTTTATTAGATATTCACGCTTTAGATGAGTTTAGAAGTGAGGCCTATGAGAATGCTAGGTTGTTTAAGGAAAAAGTGAAAAGATGGCATAATAGAAAAATAGAGAATAAGACCTTTAAAAGTGGAGACAAAGTGTTGCTCTATAATTCTCATTTTAAGTTGTTTCCAAGGAAGCTCAAATCGAAGTGGGAAGGCCCATATATAGTTGAAGAACCGTATTCATCGGGAGCAGTAAAACTCTAGGGAAAAACACCCTTGCTTTCATGGATGGTAAATGGACAACGCTTGAAACATTATTGAGTAAAAGAGGATATAAGTGCAGTAACCATAGAAGTAATCACCCCAGAAGAACTTATTAAGCAAATATATACAAGGAATGGCAACTGCAAGAAGAATGGACTCGAGACGGAATGAGCAGCACTACGGTCAAGCTATTGACCATAAAAGAGCGCTTCATGGGAGGCAACCCATGCGAAGTAAATGTTTGAGTAAGTTTTTAAATTTTTTAATTAAAGTTTTATTTTGAGCATTATGTTAAATAAGGAACATTTGATGCTCTAGCGAAGAACAAGGAAGATTGATAATGCCAAAATTGGTCGAAAATCTAAGCTGACATTTTTCTGTCAAAACTTGATATTTCGTTAAGTTTTAGATTAATAAAGAATCCTTGGAGAAGAAGAAATTTTTTGGTAGACACAGAAGGTTTAATGACCAGCTATACGGCGGGAATAAAAATTCCGGCCGTATAGCTGCAGTCGTATAGTTGTTTCGGCATCACCCCTTCCATCCACGAAAGGTATTGATAGTTTAACGACAAACTATACGGTCGGAATAAAAAATTCAGCCCATATAGCTGCCATCGTAGATATCAACGCCTTTGACAAATCCATTTTTCTGAGTACTGATAGTTTAATGACCAACTATACGGCGGGAATAAAAATTCCTCCCGTATAGTTTCGGTCATATAGATATCAACCCATCTCAAAAATCTTATTTAGAGTCTAGAGAGTTTAATGACCAACTATACGGCGAGAATAAAAATTCCTGACCATATAGTTCCAGCCATATAGTTGGTTCCACCATAGATGTAATCTATAGTTAGTTCATAACTATACGGCGGGTCCTATACGGGCTGTGCCCGTATAGCTGCTCGTTACGAGAGGCGGCTAGGGTTTTTGACCTCCCCTTTTAAAGCTGATCACATCTAACCTTTTTCATTAAGTTTTCATAGAGCTATAGCCTCCAGCCTCGAAAAATCCTCACCATCCCTATACAAGCCCCTCTAACAACATCTGTGCAGCGAAGGCATGCAGCTCTTCCATGTCAACAAGATCTGGAGGAAGAAAGAAGAGAAGCCCGTGAAGAGGACCGAAGAAGTAGAACCTAAAGGATCATCATCATCTAGCCCAGAGATCAAGCCTCTCCCTAACTGGGAGGACATGTTCCCGCAAAGGATGGAGATGATGAGACAGGCGGAGCGGGGAAAGAGCAAGGATGAGTATCTCCCTAATCCCTATCGTCACAACATAGGATCTTATTATAAACCTCCTCTGGGTCCGTCACCTCTTAATCCTAAGAAGGTGCGGCAAGATGAGATTCATGATAAGATCTATGAGTTGGAAAAAGCTTCGAAAGCATGTGTTGAAACAATTTGAGAAGGAATCGACTCCTACTGGATGATGAGCAAAGACCTTGAAAAAAAGGTCAATGACATCGATGGTAGAGTTGGTTTCTCGATTAAAACTATTTTTGAGTTGATAGATGATGGCTCAAGATATGTAGAGCTCATTGGGAACCCTAAGAGGAAGGTATGATGAACACATCAGCAAGTTTCCCTCAATTATGAAACCATGGTTATCGAACCAGTAGGAGTAAGGAAACAACTCCAAGGTGTTGCTAACAACTTGGAATCCTTCACAACACAACCACATAACTTTGCCCCAACTTACAGTGAGGTTGTCAATCTCACTGGTTTTGCTGAAAACAAAGGATTAAACGTATAGTGTGGAAGATATTAATTGCTTACAGAAAGTAAACAGTAAATAGTAAACAGTAAACAGTAGATGGTATATCAATGGTAAAGGAATGGACTGGGGTCCACAGTTCACTAGAGGTGTTTCTCCTTAAGATAAATAGCATGTTGGGTGAACAAATTACAACGGGACAATTGACAGATTGAGAAAGCATAACAATGCATATACTAGACATCTTGACTCCTATGAGATTTGATTGGGAATTACAACATAATACATAGACCATAATCCAACTGCATCTATGACTAATAATCCACCTTCAGGTTATCATCCGAACCCCTTCCAGTATAAAGTTGCAAGCAACAGATAATTGCATTAAGAAAAGTGTGTAAAGTAAACAATACAATTGCCCCATGGACAAAGGATTGTTGTTTTCTCCCTAGTAGCAACAACACATCTACAACCTTAGAGATTTTTGTCACTTCCCCAGATTACTAGAGGCATGAACCTACTATCGAGCATAAATACTCTCTCTTCAAGTTACAAGCATCTACTTGGCCAAGATAGCTACTAGCAACAGAGAGCATGCAAGATCACAGATAACATAGACATGATAGAATCAATAATCAATCTAACATAGTATCTCAATATCCATCGGATCCCTGCAAACACAACATATAGGATTACAAATAGATGATCTTGATCATGAACGAAGCTCACAAGATCTAAACATGATATCATAAAGGAGGAGAACCAACCATCTAGCTACTATATGGACCCATAGTCCAAGGGTGAACTACTCACGCATCACTCTGGAGGCTGGCATGGTGATGAAGAAGGCCTCCAGGATGATCTCTCCCCTCCGGCAGGGTGCCGGGAAGAGCTTCGGATCCCCCCGATCTAGGGATGGAGATGGCGGTGGCTCAGACTCTTTCGCGGAATTTTGATCGGGTACTTAGGATTTTTGCATCGGTGTACTTTTATAGGCGAAGTGGTAAGGTCGGTGGCCACCCGAGGGGCCCACACCAGGGCCTGGCGCGCCTAAGGGGGGGGCACCACCCTATGGTGTGGCCGCCTCGTGACCCCACTTCGGCCGCCCTTCGAACTCCGTGTTCCTTCTGGTAAAATATTGACTTTGGCTTTTGTCCCGTCCAATTCCGAGAATATTTCCTTACTAGCTTTTCTGAAACCAAAACTAGCAGAAAACAGGCAACTGGCACCGCGACATCTTGTTAATAGGTTAGTTCCAGAAAATGTATAAAAATACCTCAAAGTGTAAACAAAACATAAGAAAGTTGATATAAAACAAGCATGGAGCATCAAAAATTATAGATACGTTTATGAAATATCAAGCACTCCCAAGCTTAACTCCTGCTCGTCCTCGAGTAGGTAAGTGATAAAAAGAATAATATTTGAGGTGACATGCACCACCACAATCTTGATCAAGGTATTTGTAAAGCATTGATAGCTAGGATCAAAGTACTCTAAACATAAGCATGAAAGATAGAGTTATAACAATAAGACATAGCAACTATGTTGTAACATGAAAAGGTACAAACAAAAGATCATGAATAACAATGCATTGAAAGATGTTTGTTTGTTTCACATATAGAAAACATAATAAGAGTGGTATTCAGCTTGTCCCTCATGGTATAGCAAAACATAAATGCATAGGACACCTTCAAAGTTCATAAGGGTGACTAGATACAAATAATTTAAGAACAAGCAATATCAAAGTTATGAATCAATCAACAAGTTCTGGGACAATGCACATTAAACTAAGAATGACCACTATGCTCTCTCATTTGGTGCATAAAGATAGAAGGTGGAGACTCAACATAAAAGTAAAAAGAAAGGCCCTTCATAGAGGGAAGCAGGGATTTCATGTTTCATAAAGAGCTTCCAAAAATTATGGTACTTATTAGCTTTTAGCTCTAATTTCCCCTATCATAAGCATCTTGAGGTGATTAAGGTTAACGTGACACAAATATGAGGATATCTTGACAAGTTATAAGTTGAAAATCTCATGCCCCTTGCTTACGAGTACCAGACCTCATGCTACTCAACTTTAGTTACAAGTAAGTTCTTGTCATTGTAAGTACATGTGTATCATGGAGAACCGCCAACAGGGTACCCCTTGCCCCATGACACATGAGCTTTCCCATATCAAAATGTAAAGGCAACAGACAATGAGCATCTTAGCGATCTTTTTATTTGCTATTTGCATAAGTTTTTATTAAGGATGCTTCACAGAATGCTCACTATGGTTATGCTGCAAATTTCCACCATGATTAGGCATGGCTTAGACTAGCCACCCATGTGTTTCTCTAACACACATAGAAACTCCATGAGCTTATAAGCTCCCCTTTTATTTCACACGTCGGGATCCATAAACAAAAGAACATGATATCAACTGAATAATAAGTGCAATGTTGAAAGCATTCCCCATGGTATCATGGTTCTGCTAATTCACAACTTATAAAGTGCAAGCATATAAGAAACATAGATGGACACAATGGTTCAAGTTTATTAAGTGCAAGAAAATAAAGTGTGCCATCAAGTTTGTGAGAGCTTTAATCACTAATTTTCACATAACAAGTTTAATTTGGAAGGTAGATAAAAACATGAATATACTTGGAATGGTGTAACACACAATGCATAGGAATTTATAGTGGACTCTTTGGAATAACTTGGTTTTCTTGGAGGTGATGACCCATAAGTATAGGGGCGTATCGCAGTATTTTCGATAAGTAAGAGTGTCGAACCCAACGAGGAGCAGAAGGGGCCGGCTAGTTGTATAGATCAGGACTTCTCGTCAAATACTTAGCAACCGGATTTTGAGGGTTTTTTGATAAAGCAAGTAAACAAAGTACGAGTAAACAAAAGACAGTAGGAATAAATGCAGCAAGTGGCCCAATCCTTTATGCAGCAAAGGACAAGCCGGTTGTATTACTTAAGATGACAAAATGTTCTCGAGGACACATGGGAAGACTGTCAAGTGCTTTCGCTTCATATAGTTGATTAATCTTCTTTAGCTTGCTAAGTGTTGTGTGGGTAAACCTGTGCTAATGTACCAACCTTCCTAGGACTAATACATACTTGTGATTATACCCCTTGCAAACATTCGTAAATACAAGAAAGTAATTAAGGTAGAAACCTAACCACAGCTTTAAACTCTAAGACCCTTACGTCCCTTATGCAATGGTTTCCTAACGGGGGTTCAGGTTTCTGTCACTCCGGCAACCCCTATGATTAGTAGCCAAATACACAATGCATTCCCCTAGGCCCAGATAGGTGAAGTGTCATGTAGTCGACGTTCACATGACACCACTAGAAGAAGTACACCACAACTTAAATATCAAACTATTGAATCTTTCTCAACCCAACTCCACTATTGACAACATGACTTCTCCCATGTCCTCAAGAACAAAATGAACTACTCACAAGACATCATATGGATCATGATCAGAGATGGAATAATGATGTATAACAATCTGAACATAAACAATAATTCAATGGTTCACTCAATAGCATCAACTACAAATAGTAATCAACACCAGGAAAGTTTCCCCTATGAACTAATGCAAGATTCAACTCAATTGTTACAGCAATATGGAGATGGTGATGAGGGTGCTGATGGTGATGATGGTGGTGATGATGATGATGATCCCGATGAAGTCCAACTTGATGGTGGTGTTGATGGCGACGATCTCCCCTCTCTGGGAAGGAATTCCCCCGGCAGAAATCTGTCTACCGGAGAGATCTTTCTTTCTCAGTGTTTTCCACCCCACAGAGGCGGCGGAATCTTTCTGCGGTCGCTCCCCGAGTCTTAGGGTTTCGGGAGGATAATATACGCTAGAGGGGAGTGCTAGGGGTGGACCAGGGTGGCCACACCACCTGGTGGCGTGGCCTAGGCTGGCCCGCGCCAGGGGGTGGTGTGGGCCCCCTGTGGCCCATCTCCAGCCCCCCTTCTGGCTTCCTTCGTCTTCTGGAAAAATAGGATTTTCCATATATTTTCCCGGATTTTCTGATCTTCGCGAATTTTGCCTCCAAACAGCACCTTTTCCATCAGAATCCTAACTACAGCGGTCCATGCTCCAAAAGTCATCAACCATGCAAAAATAGATGAAATAACATAAGTATCACCTCTCAATACGAAATATATCAATGAATAACAGTGAATTATGACATATAATAGTGATGCAAAATGGACGTATCAACTCCCCCCAAGCTTAGAATTCGCTTGTCCCCAAGCGAAACTGAGCTCAATAAACATGGCCTCAGGTTTATGGAGTGAAGAGTCGATAAAAGAATACGGACAAGAAGCATTACATTCATCAAATACATAGATCATAATAGAAGACAACTCACTATTATATAACTTAACTTGCAATGAGTAAAGGAAACACAATAAAGATACATAAAGTAAATCATAATTGGTAATGGCAAACTTAGCTCTTGGTCGAAGAATAGTTGATAATTTGCTGGAGTTCACAAATAACTGATTTTCAATGATAGCTTTCAAAGTAGTAAACATCAAGATAAGAGCAATGTGCAAAACAAGGAACATAAGAAACATGATTGAATAAATCATCATATGAATGAATGAAACACAACAACTCAAAACTTGCTGAGATAGAAGGGAGTAGGTTTACTGACTCAACTAAAAATTAAAAGAAAGGCCCTTCACAGAGGGAAGCAGGGATTGCAAGTCTCATAAAGAGCTCCCAAAAATTATGATACTTACTAGCAGCTCTCATTGCCCCTATCATAGGCATCTTTAGGTGATTAAGGTTAAAGTGACACAACTAAGAGGATATGCTTGACAAGTTATAAGTTGAAATCTCATGCCCCTTACTTATGAGTACCGAACCTCATGCTACTCAACTTCAGTCACGAGTAAGCTCTTGTCATTGTAAATACACGTGTATCATTGAGAACCGCCAACGGGGTACCCCTTGCACATGATACAAGAGCTATCCCATAATCAAAATGACAAGGCAAGCAGACAGTGAGCATCTCAGCGATCTTTTTATTTGCTATTTGCATAGGTTTTATTGAGGATGCTTCATAGAATGCTCACTATAGTTATGCTGCAAGTTTCCACCATGATTAGGCATGGCTTAGGCTAGCCCGTGCTTTCTCTAACACACATATAAACTCCATGATCTTACAAGTTCCACTTTTATTTCACACCGCCGGGATCCATAAGCAAAAGAACATGATATCAACTAGGTACAAAGTACCAATGCAGTGTTGAAAGCGTTCCCCATGATACATGGTTCTGCTAACTTCAACTCATAAAGTGCAAGCATATACGCAACAAAGAAGGAATCCCAATGGTTCAGGTTATTAAATGCAAGAAAAATAAAGTGTGCCATCAAGTTCGTGAGAGCTTTAATCACTAATTTTCACATAACAAGTTTAATTTGGGAGGTAGATAAAACAAGAATTTACTTGGAATAGCAATAATGCTACTAGGTGGGTATGGTGGACACAAATGGCGTGGGTTTTGGTTTAAAGGAGTGGATGCACGAGAAGAATTCCCTCTCAGTACAGGTTTTTGGCTAGCAAGGCTAGGTAGCAAGTACAAGAGTTGAAGGAAACAAGCAAACATACAAGTGATAAAGACAAACATGCAATCTTCCTTGGAAGCACACAAGATCTTAACTAGATAATACTAAACTTATGAGCAAATCAAGAAAGAAAGACAATGAAATTATTTTTCTTTAGAGGTACTTTTATCTTTTTCATTCAACTCTCAAAAATAATGTTGCTACTGACTGAGCCAGGTTTGCCAAAACCAACTAAATTAACTCAATGATCCCAAAGTGATACCAATACTAACAACAAGATCAATCATATAACCACGAATTGAAAACTAATATAAGCTATGCAAAAGAGTAAATGATAGAACTTCTCATTAATATTCCATAACGGCAACTCACACCAAGGGATACATATCTAACGAGAGAGGGGACACTTCCATAATGCAAACCATCCTACATAATAACTTCTCTATTCATGATATGACTCTACTAAAAAGGTAAAAAGATAGAAGATAGTGATGTGATACCGCGGCACTCCCCCAAGCTTGGAACAAACCAAGGGGATGCCAAACCTGATGACGAATTACTCCTTTGGTGGTGGTATCCTCTCATCTTCGTCCGACTTCCAAGGTAAGGGCTTCCCATCAACAAAGGACATCGTGGTTTCCAGCATCCTGAAACTTGCAGCAGCACTTATGCGTTTAAACCTAACCTCATACTCACAGTTTTGATTTTGAACATCGTAGAGCTGTGCTTGCAGTTTGTTGGTTGTTTGGCGGAGTGAGAGGACTTCATCCTTGAGTTCAGTAGTCTCCTTTTGGTGCTCGGTGATGAGTTCGGAACAAATCTTATGGATGATATCCACTTCGCGCTCTGCCATCTTCTTGTACCTAAAGACTTCTTGCTCCAGCGCTTCCATCCTGTCCTCTAGACTTCCTTCACCTTTAGGGCATCGAACCTCTTTTATCCGGAGTTCCCCATCTTCAAGCAACAAATCCTTGGGATGAATCTTCAACTCTCTCATGTATGGGTTGATGATATCCTCTAAAGAATCCTCCTTAGCTAATCCAGAGGAAGACATTGTAGCTCAAAATCTGGGACTCTACCTGTCAGAAACAGATCGAAACAAAAACACGACGAAAACACGATATACGAACCTCGGGGGATTCGGGGGGTTATATATTACGAAGTTTCATGACGAAAGGAAGGTACTGGGGAAAACGGTGAGAGGCAGTGCAGGGTGGCCAAACCACCTGGTGGCGCGGCCAGGGGTGGGCCCGCGCCACAGGGTGGTGTGAGACACCCTAGCTCCGTTTCCGTCCCTCTTTCGCTTCGTAGCTTTCCTTATTGACTGAAAACTGCAAAACTATAGTTGGATAGTATTTTCGTGGAAATTTTCTTACCAGAACTGTTACCTATTTGAAAGCGGACTCTGTAGGTCTCTGAATTTGGTCCTTGATAAATTTTTCTGGAGTTATAACTTGAAAGGCATCAACATCTTCATTATAAGAATCCCCAGCAATATAGTGTTTGAGTCGTTGCCCATTCACTACTTGTGTGGTATTATCTTTTAAAGAAGAAATTTTTATTGCTCCTGAACGGTATACTTCTTCAATAATGAAGGGTCCTTCCCATTTTGACAGTAGCTTTCCTGGAAAAAATCTGAGACGAGACCTATACAATAGAACTTTCTCACCAACATGAAATTCTCTCTTAAGTATTCGCTTGTCATGCCATCTTTTAACTTTTTCCTTAAAGAGCCTAGTATTTTCGTAGGCTTCACTCCTCCATTCATCTAAAGAACTTAAGTCAAATAATCTTTTCTCACCAGCGAGCTTACAATCTCTATTTAGCTCTTTAACTGCCCAGTAAGCTTTATGTTCTAATTCTAAAGGTAGGTGATAAGCTTTCCCATAAACCATTTTATAAGGAGACATCCCCATAGGATTTTTGTAGGCAGTTCTATAAGCCCATAAAGCGTCATTCCACTTTTTAGCCCAGTTTTTTCTAGATCTATTAACAGTCTTTTGCAAGATGGATTTAATTTCTATATTTGATAACTCTACTTGCCCGCTAGTTTGGGGGTGATAGGCTGAAGCAATTCTATGATTAACATCATATTTAGCAAGGGTCTTTCTAAAACCACCATGAATGAAATGAGAACCCCCATCAGTCATGAGATACCTAGGCACTCCAAACCTAGGAAAGATAACATCCTTAAGCATATTTAGAGAAGTTTCCCCATCAGCACTCTTCGTAGGAATGGCTTCTACCCACTTAGTAACATAATCAACAACAACAAGAATATGAGTATAACCTTTCGAGGGAGGGAAAGGACCCATAAAGTCAAATCCCCATCAATCAAAGGGTTCAATAACTAGAGAGTAGTTCATAGGCATTTCATTGCGTCTAGAAATATTACCAACACCCTGACATTCATCACAAGATAAAACAAATTTTCTTGCATCTTTAAAAAGGGTAGGCCAGTAGAAACCTGATTGTAGCACCTTTTGTGCAGTTCTATCTCCTGCATGATGTCCTCCATAAGCACTACCATGACATTTACGCAATATCTTCTTTTGTTCATATTCTGGAACACATATTTGCATAATACCATCTACTCCTTCTTTGTATAAGTGTGGGTCATCCCAAAAATAATGCCTCAAATCATAGAAGAACTTCCTTCTTTGCTGAGTTGTAAAAGTTGGAGGCAAATACTTGGAGCCAATAAAGTTAGCATAATCAGCGTACCAAGGGCTCCCTCGCGAGCTTACCCCTACTGCGGCTAACTGCTCATTTGGGAAACTATCATTAACAAGCATAGGGGCAAAAGAGATGTTTTCCAATCGAGATAAATTATCAGCTACAGGGTTTTTAGCACCTTTCCTATCCACTATATGTAGATCAAACTCTTGTAAAAGCAGCACCCATCTAATAAGCCTAGGCTTAGCGTCCTTCTTCGTCATAAGGTATTTAATAGCAACATGATCGGTATGAATGGTGACTTTTGAGTCTACAATATAGGGTCTAAACTTATCACAAGCAAAAACGACAACTAGAAATTCCTTTTCAGTAGTAGCATAGTTCCTTTGAGCAGCGTCTAAAGTCTTACTAGCATAATGAATAACGTTTAACTTTTTATCAATTTGTTGCCCAAGGATAGCACCTACAGCAAAATCACTAGCATCACACATTATTTCAAAGGGTAAACTCTAATCAGGTGGTTGAATAATAGGGGCTGTAGTTAAAGCCTTCTTAAGAGTTTCAAAAGCTCCCTTACAATCATCATAAAAAACGAAGGGTACATGTTTTTGAAGAAGATTAGTGAGGGGTTTTGATATCCTAGAAAAGTCTTTAATAAACCTTCTATATAAACCAGCATGACCAAGGATACTACAAATACCTTTGATGTCTCTTGGGCATGGCATCTTCTCAATTGCCTCAACCTTAGCTCTATCAACTTCTATACCTTTTTCAGAAACTTTATGCCCAAGGACAATCCCTTCATTAACCATGAAGTGGCATTTCTCCCAATTAAGAACAAGGTTAGTTTCTTCACATCTCTACAAAACTTTATCAAGGTTGTGTAGACAATTATCAAAAGAAGTTCGATAGACAGAAAAGTCATCCATGAACACTTCTACAATTTCCTCACAAAAACCATGAAAGATAGCAGACATGCACCTTTGAAAAGTAGCAGGAGCATTACATAAACCAAAAGGCATACGTCTATAAGCATAAGTTCCATAAGGGCAAGTAAAAGTAGTTTTTTCTTTATCTTGTTGTTTAACAGCAATTTGAGAGAAACCAGAATAACCATCAAGAAAACAAAAATGGGTCTTTTTAGACAACCTTTCCAACATTTGATCAATAAAAGGAAGCGGGTAGTGATCTTTCTTAGTAACTTTATTGACTTTTCTAAAATCAATGCACATCCTATAGCCTACTACTATTCTTTGAGGAATGAGCTCATCATTATCATTAGGAACAACGGTAATACCTCCTTTTTTAGGAACACAATGAACAAGACTAACCCATTCACTATTAGCAATAGGATAAATAATACCAGCATCAAGGAGTTTCAATACCTCATTCCTTACCACTTCCTTCATCCTAGGATTTAAACGTCGTTGGTGCTCTACTACTGGCTTTGCATCTAGTTCTATGTTGATAGAATGCTGACATATAGTAGGTGAAATCCCTTTTAAATCATCTAGAGTATAGCCCATAGCTCCTCGGTGTTTCCTCAAAACCTCCAATAACCTTTCTTCTTCCTTTCCTGAAAGTTTAGCGCTAATAATAACAGGATATATCTTTTTATCATCAATATAAGCGTATTTAAGATCATCAGGGAGAGGTTTTAGATCGAAGACCGAATCCTTTTTAGGTGGCAACGTGGTACCCAAGTCTTCTACAGGCAAGTTATGCTTAAGCATCTTAGGCTGATCACGGAGAATCTTGTCAATCTCATTCCTTTCTTCCATGAATATTTCACTTTCATGATCTTCCATAAATTGCTGCAAAGCATTGTTAGGAGCAAGAGAAATAGAAGCATGTTGTTCAACTCTAAAATCCTAATTGTGGGTTTCCTCTTCACAAGGTTCTTTAGCAAATTTCGAGAAATTAAACTCATAAGATTCCCCATCAAACTTAGTCAAAGATTTTCTCCCTCTTGCAATCTATAATAGCTCCACAAGTACTCAAGAAAGGTCTACCAAAAATGATAGGATAAGTTTTACTAGCGGCTGAACCAAGTACTAGAAAATCAGCAGGATACTTAATCTTAGCACAAAGAACTTCCACGTCTCGTACAATGCCAATTGGAGAGATGGTGTCTCTATTAGCAAGGTGAATAACCACATCAATCTCTTCCAATTCGCAGGGACTGATTTCGTGCATAATTTCTATGTAAAGCTCATAAGGAATAGCACTAGAACTTGCACCAATATCACATAAACCATAATAGCAATGATCACTAATTCTAACAGAAAGCACAGGGACACTAGCTTTTTTAGTTCTGTTAGGATGTGAAACAATATTAGAAGCATCCTCACAAAAGACTATGTGTCCATCTTCTATGCTTTTAGTGACAAGGTCTTTCACAATTGCTACCACAGGTTCAACGTTTATTTGTTCATCAGGTTTTACAGTTCTCTTTTCACTTTTGGTGATTACATTAGTTATCATAGGATGATCCTTTACCTTATCTAGGAAAGGAATCTTCTCAATATAAGGTTTAGGTAAAATGGGATCAATAGTGCAATACTCAACACTCCCAACAGGAAAACAGTCAACAATATCTTTATAAGGTTCATGGTACTTGTTCCATCCCCTTTTTGGAATTTCAATATAAGAAGCAAAAGCCTTAAAGAAATTCATAATGACTTGTAAATCAAGACCATAAGCATTTTTAATATTTTGAAAGTCATCAGTTCCCATAAAAGATTCAATGCATTCATAATCATAATTTATACCTGACTTTCTACCTTTGTCATTCTCCCATGCTTCAGCATTGTCTTGAATACGGTATAGAAGATCCCATTTAGCTTCTTCTTCCATGCGAGTGAATGACCCAGCACAGGAAGCATCCAATAAATCCTTGTCATGTAGAGGGAGCCTTGCATAAAAGTTGTTGATAATAATATTGTTGGGGAGCTCATGAATGGGACATTTGAGCATTAGTAACTTCAATCTCCCCCAAGCTTGAGCTGTACTCTCTCCATCAAGAGGCCAAAAGTTGTATATTCGATTCTGATCTTTATGAATCTCACTAGGAGGATAAAACTTTGAATAAAAGAGAGGTACTATTTCCTCCCATTCCAGAGCTTGACCATTCTTCAGCAGCTTATACCATTCCTCAGCTCTTCCTTTCAGTGATAATGAGAATAACTTCTTAACTTGATCTATAGTAATACCTGCACACTTGAACAACCCGCATAGTTCGTGTATAAAGAGCAAATGATCACTGGGATGGACAGTTCCATCCCCAACATAGTAGTTATCCATAACACGATCAATAATTCTTGTAGGTATTTTGAAAACATCATTCTCAGCAGGTGGTGGATTATCTACTACCTTAGCAGTGGTAATAGCTTTACCAAATAAGAAACTCAGCGAATTATCCATAACAAAAATAAAGCAACTGACAGAAGTAAACAATACTCACAATAGAAGTTTCCTTTACCAGTTCCACTCTCCAATAGCGCTTCACTCCCCGGCAACGGCGCCAGAAAATAGTCTTGATGACCCACAAGTATAGGGGGTGTATCGTAGTATTTTCGATAAGTAAGAGTGTCGAACCCAACGAGGAGCAGAAGGTGCTGGCTAGTGGTATGGATCAGGAATTCTCTGCAAATACTTAGCAAACAGATTTTGAGGGGTTTTTGATAAAGCAAGTAAACAAAGTATGAGCAAACGAAAGACAGTAGGAATAAATGCAGCAAGTGGCCCAATCCTTTATGCAGCAAAGGACAAGCCGGTTGTATTACTTAAGATGACCAAATGTTCTCGAGGACACATGGGAAGACTGTCAAGTGCTTTCGCTTCATATAGTTGATTAATCTTCTTTAGCTTGCTAAGTGTTGTGTGGGTGAACCTGTGCTAATGTACCGACCTTCCTAGGACCAATACATACTTATGATTATACCCTTTGCAAACATCCGTAAGTATAAGAAAGTAATTAAGGTAGAAACCTAACCACAACTTTAAACTCTAAGACCCTTACGTCCCTTGTGCAATGGTTTCCTAACGGGGGTTCAGGTTTCTGTCACTCCGGCAACCCCTACGATTAGTAGCCAAATACACAATGCATTCCCCTAGGCCCATATAGGTGAAGTGTCATGTAGTGGACGTTCACATGACACCACTAGAAGAAGTACACTACAACTTAAATATCAAACTATTGAATCTTTCTCAACACAACTCCATTACTGACAACATGACTTCTCCCATGTCCTCAAGAACAAAACGAACTACTCACAAGACATCATATGGATCATGATCAGAGATGGAATAATGATGTATAACAATCTGAACATAAACAATAATTCAATGGTTCACTCAATAGCATCAACTACAAATAGTAATCAACACCAGGAAAGTTTCCCCTATGAACTAATGCAAGATTCAACTCAATTGTTACAGCAATATGGAGATGGTGATGATGGTGCTGATGGTGATGATGGTGGTGATGATGATGGTGATGATCCCGATGAAGTCCAGCTTGATGGTGGTGTTGATGGCGACGATCTCCCCTCTCTGGGAAGGAATTCCCCCGACAGAAATCTGTCTGTCGGAGAGATCTTTCTTTCTTGGTGTTTTCCACCCCGCAGAGGCGGCAGAATCTTTCTGCGGTCGCTCCTTGAGTCTTAGGGTTTCGGGAGGATAATATACGCCAGAGGGGAGTTCAAGGGGTGAACCAGGGTGGCCACACCACCTGGTGGCGCGGCCTAGGTTGGCCCGCGCTAGGGGGTGGTGTGGGCCCCCTGTGGCCCATCTCCAGCCCCCTTCTGGCTTCCTTCGTCTTCTAGAAAATAGGATTTTCTGTATATTTTCCTGGATTTTCTGATCTTCGCGAATTTTGCCTCCAAATAGCACCTTTTCCATCAGAATCCTGACTGCAGCGGTCCATGCTCCAAAAGTCATCAACCATGCAAAAACAGATGAAATAACATAAGTATCACCTCTCAATACGAAATATATCAATGAATAACAGTGAATTATGACATAGAATAGTGATGCCAAATGGACGTATCAGGAGGTTGGATGCATGAGTAGAACTCATACTTGGTACATGTGGAGGCTAGCAAAAGACTGGGAGCGACCAACTAAGAGAGCAACAATGGCCATAATCATGCAAAGTGACAAAACATTATCAATTAAAGCATAAAGTGATATCACAAGTCAAAAACTAAATTATCATAGAGGCTAAGGTGACTGGTTCATAGTCTTAACATGGTGTAAGCATGTGCCAAGTCAACCCAAATAAAGCATCAAAGGAGAATACCACAATATTATGCTTTTGTATGCTAAAACAACGCATGATAGTTTCAAGGCACATTAAGCAATCTCAATTATTTGGAAGAAGTCATGCTACAACAATAATCAGTAAGCATAAGGTCAAAGCAACATCAAACATGACATGATAAAGTCTAGGCTACAGTCAAAACAAGCTCCTTTTGTACCACTTATAAGCATGAAGCTTCCTACTCTTTTGCAACACCAATCAACTTATTTGACACAATATATGAATGCGGGGGTCCAACCAATTTATTTAAGCAAATCAAAAAAAAGAAAACTAAAAACAAAAACAAAGACGCTCCAAGAACAACACAATTGTGCATGAAACAAATAAAAATGAAGTGTTTTGGAAGAAAACCTGGTATTTTCATTGATGAAGAAGGGGATGTCTTGGGAATCCCCAAGCTTTGACGCTTGTACTTCTTGAATATTTCTTGGGGTGACCCGGGTGGCATCCCCAAGCTTGATATTTTGTCCATACTTCATCTCATCACATTATTCTTCCCTACACTTGAAAATTTCCTTCATACAAAACTTCACACAATCTTCATTAGCAACATTAGTGTATTCAAGATAATAAGTCTTTGGATTTAGTTTCAATACAAGAAAAACTTTCATTAAAACACAAGCTACTGTAGCAATTCCTTCTAAAGTTCAAGTGATCAAAGAGAACGAGATTAAGAGGCAAATGCAAATAATGGCAGAAATCTGTCAAAACAGACCAGCGGGTAAAAACCGATTTTTTCGAAGACCTTCTGTTGCTCAAATCGAAAAGTGATAATCTAACGAAAGTTAGATAATAACCTGGGGTATAAGTACAGAAAATTACAGCTCAATCCGACGTACAGGGAGTTTTCACGATTTTTTATAGTGAAGCACAAAAATCTGTTTCGGGACAGCAACTTTCCCTAGTCTTACTTCTCTCTCATTAGAGGTTATTCTTGGCACAAAAACCACACAAAAAGATAAGGAGAGTTATTACTGAGGGAATAACTTCCAAGACTCAACAAAAGAAAAACTTACTGAAAGTAAAAATAACTTGGGTTATCTCCCAATAGTGTTTTTCTTGAACGCCTTTCAGCTAGGCATAGGAGCAAGATTCAAGTATTTTCCAATGAAGAAGCATTAAGATCAAATTTTGCTTTAATAGGAGAGGCAAAAGGTATCTTCTCTCTCTTCCTAGGGAAGTGTTCTATACCTTTCTTGAGTGGGAATTGATATTTAATGGTGCCTTCCTTCATATCAATAATGGCACCAACAATTCTAAGAAAAGGTCTTCCCAAAATAATAGGACAAGAAGCATTGCATTCAATATCCAAAACATAGAAATCAACGGGGACATAGGTATTGTTAACCATAATAAGAACATAATTAATACTCCCCATGAGTTTCTTTTTAGCATTATCATCAAGTTGGACGTCTAAATAACAATCTTCCAATGGTAGCAAATCAAGCATTTCATAAATCTTTCTAGGCATAATAGAGACACTAGTACCAAGATCACATAAAGCTTTGAGATCAAAATCATTCACTTTCATATTAATGATGGGTTCCCAACCATCTTCTAATTTCCTAGGGATAGAAGCTTTATGTTTCAATTTTTTTCTTTAATTTTTATGAGAGCATCTGTAATGTGTTTTGTAAAGGCCATATTCATAGCACTAGCATTAGGACTTCTAGCAAGCTTTTGTAGGAACATAATTACTTCAGAAATATTGCAATCATCAAGATCAAAATCAAAATTACCATCCAAGGTAGTAGAACTATTGTTTCCCATATTTCGAAGAATTTTAGCATTTTTATTGGAAAAGGTTCCATTGGTTTTAGGCATTGTTGCAAAAGGAATGGGGACTTCATGTGGTTTGCTAGCATCAACATTGGTGGTGGTAATAGTACAAATAATACTATTTCTACCAATTTCATCTTCTCTTTCCCACTTAGCATGCAATTCAGCTAACAGTCTAACATTTTCATCAATTCTAACTTGTATGGCATTAGTAGCAGCAAAGGGGTTTTCCATAGTTTCAGGTTTAGCAGCCATTTTATTAATCAAAGAGGATTGTGATTCAGACAAAAATGAAATATTTTTTCAGCATTCGAAAGTTTTTCCTCAACAGTTTTATTGAAAGCAGTTTGTTTACTAATAAAATCCTTAAGCATGACTTCAAGTTTAGAGGGTACATTTCTATTGTTGTTGTAGGAATTTCCATAAGCATTACCATTATTGGGAGGATATGGCCTATAATTATTACTACCAAAATTATTCCTATAGGCATTGTTGCTAAAATTATTATTTCTAATGAAGTTCACATCAACTTGCTCTTCTTGAGCAACCAAAGAGGCTAAGGGGACATGATTTGGATCAATATGAGCCTTTCCATTAACAAGCATAGACATAATAACATCAATTTTATCACTTAAGGAGGAGGTTTGTTCAACAGAATTTACCTTCTTACCTTGTGGAGGTCTCTCAGTGTGCCATTCAGAATAGTTAACCATCATATTATCAAGGAGCTTTGTTGCAGCACCCAAAGTAATGGTCATAAAGGTGCCCCCTGCAGCAGAATCCAACAGATTTCTTGAATAATAATTCAGTCCTGCATAAAAAGTTTGGATAATCATCCAAGCAGTCAGTCCATGAGTGCGGCAATTCTTTACCAAAGATTTCATTCTTTCCCAAGCTTGAGCAACATGTTCATTATAAAATTGTTTAAATTTCATTATTTCACTTCTCATAGATATAATCTTAGCAGGAGGATAATATTTTCCAATGAAAGCATCTTTGCATTTAATCTAAGATTAATACTATTTCTAGGTAGGGATAGCAACCATTCTTTAAATTTTCCTCTCAAAGAGAAAGGAAACAATTTAAGCTTAATAATATCTGCATCTATATCCCTATGTTTTTGCATCTCACAAAGTTATTAAGAGCAGCAACATCATCAGTACTAGCACCAAAGAATTGTTCTTTCATAACAAGATTGAGCAAAGCAGGTTTAATTTCAAAGAAAGCAGCTTCAGGAACAGGTGGAGCAATAGGTGTGCACATGAAATCATTGTTGTTTATGCTAGCGAAATCACACAACTTAGTGTTTTCAAGAGTAGTCATTTTTTTGCAAGATTAAAGCAAACCAACAGAAATAGGAACCGAAATAAGAACTAATTTTTTTTTGTGTTTTTGATAAAAGAAGCAAACTAGTACAACTAATTTTTTTCGTGTTTTTGATAGAAACAAACAAGCAAACAAAGCAAAAATAAACTAAGCAAAACAAAAACAAAGTAAAGAGATTGGTTGTGAGAGACTCCCCTTGCCATCGTATAGATATCAATGCCTTTGACAAATCCATTTTTCGGAGTACTGATAGTTTAATGACCAACTATACAGCGGGAATAAAAATTCCTCCCATATAGTTTTGGTCGTATAGATATCAACCCATCTCAAAAATCTTATTCAGAGTCTAGAGAGTTTAACGACCAACTATATGGCAGAAATTTATAGTTTTGGTCGTATAGATATCAACCCATCTCAAAAATCTTATTCAGAGTCTAGAGAGTTTAACGACCAACTATACTGCGGGAATAAAAATTCCCGCCCGTATAATTCTGGCCGTATAGTTGGTTCCACCGTAGATGTAATCTATAGTCGGTTCATAACTATATGACGGGACCAATACGGGTTATGCTCGTATAGTTGCTCGTTACAAGAGGCGGATAGGGTTTTTGACCTCCCCTTTTAAAGCTGATCGCATCTAACCTTTTTCATTAAGTTTTCACAGAGCTACAGCCTCTAGCCTCGAAAAATCCTCGCCATCCCTATACAAGCCCCTCTAACAACATCTGTGCAGCGAAGCCATGCAGGCCTACCATGTCAATAAGATCGTGAGGAAGAAAGAAGAGAAGCCCGTGAAAAGGACCGAAGAAGTAAAACCTAAAGGATCATCATCATCCAGCCTAGAGATTAAGCCTCTCCCTAACTGGAAGGACATGTTCCTACAAAGGATGGAGATGATGAGACAGGCAGAGCAGGGAAAAGCAAGGATGAGTATCTCCCTAATCCCTATTGTCACAACATATGATCTTATTATAAACCTCCACTGGGTCCATCACTGATACGTCGTAAACGTATCTATAATTTTTAATGCTCCATGCTTGTTTTATATCAACTTTCTTATGTTTTGTTCACACTTTGAGGTATTTTTACACATTTTATGGAACTAACCTATTAACAAGATGACACAGTGCCAGTTGCCTGTTTTCTGCTGTTTTTGGTTTCAGAAAAGCTAGTAAAGAAATATTCTCGGAATTGGACAGAACAAAAGCCAAAGTCAATATTTTACCCGAAGCAACACGGAGTCTGAAGGGCAGCCGAAGGGGGGCCACGAGGTGGCCACACACTGTGGCGGCACGACCAGGGGGCGCGCCACCAGGTGGTGTGGGCCCCTCAGGCCTCCACCGACCTTGCCCCTTCTCCTATAAAAGTACCCCGGGACGAAAACCCTGGGAACAAGATCAGAATTCCATGAAAAGTTCCACAACAACGCCTCCACCAAAGAGGATATTCGGGGGACATAAGTCTCTGTTCCGGCACCCTGCCGGGCCGGGGAAGTGCCCCCAGAGCCATCTCCATCGACTCCACCACCATATCCATCACCGTTGCTGACTCCCATGATGAGGAGGGAGTAGTTCTCTCTCGAGGCTAAGGGCTCTACAAGTAGCTATGTGTTCATCTCTCTCTATGCGTGATCTTATTGAGATCATGAGATTTGTAATCTAGGATCTATTCTGCTACTCAAGTGCTTTAATTAATCTCTACTTATCCCCACGTGTGTGAAGTTGACAGTGTGCACACCGTGTAGCACTTAGGTTAAGGTTACATAAATACTTATCATGAGTATAATTTGAGTTAGATGTCTCTATGAGATTGTGGTGTTTGTTGGAACCATCTAGTGCTCATGGTGATAGTGAGGGGTTATCTAGATGGGGAATGCGAACTTTAAGGTGTGCTGTTATAGCCCTACATTGTCCAACCGGAGAGTAGTTCAGGGTAGCATCATGAAGAGAAGATATTTATACGAGAGTGTCCACTAGTGAAAGTATGATCCCTAGGCCTTGTTTCTAAGCATTGAAACACCATTTACAATCAGTTTTGTTACATGTTTGTTGCTGCCACTCTTATTTCAGATTGCAATTACCACTTATAATCATCCATGTTACTTGTATTTCACTATCTCTTCGCCGAACTAGTGCACCTATACACCTGACAAGTGTATTTGGTGTGTTGGGGACATAAGAGACTTCTTGTATCTTGATTGCAGGGTTGCTTGAGAGGGATACCTTTGACCACTTCCTACCTGAGTTAGATAAACCTTGGAGGATCCACTTAAGGGAAACTTGCTACTGTTCTACAAACCTATGCACTTGGAGGCCCAACACTGTCTACAAGAATAGAAGTGTGCATAGACATCAAGCTATTTTCTAGCGCCGTTGCCGGGGAGGTAAGGTAAACGGTACTCACATCTTCTGGCTACTAAGCTATCTTCTAGTACTGTTGCTGGTGTGTGAGTTCTCGAAGTTATTTCCTTTAGATTCTGCAATTATATCTTTTTGTTTCTTGTTTTTATTTTCACTAGTTAGGCTTAATGGAAAACAACAAAAAAATAGAGATCTTTATAATATTTATCTTTAGTTAGGACATGAAGTGTTTGAAGAGAAAATTAAAAAACCTATGGAACTTTATTTGCATGCTAATAGCAATGTTATTAGTATGAATTCTTTGAACACCATTATTGCTGATGTATGGAAAAGTCTAAGCTTGGGGAAGCCGTTTTGATGAGCATGATATTTTTAGTCCCCCAAGCATGGAGGGGAAAATTTACTTTGATGATACTATACCTCCGATATATGATGATTACAATGATGAGTACGATATTTTTAGTCCACCTAATATTGAGGAGAAAATTAATTATGATTACAATATGCCTCCTATATTTGATGATTATGGTGATGAGAATAATAATGATAGCTATTTTGCTGAATTTGCTCCCACTACAATTAATAAGAATGACTATGTTTATGTGGAGAGTATTAATTCTTTTATGCATGTGGCTCTTGATAAGAATGTTTTATGTGATAGTTATATTGTTAATTTTATTCATGATGCTACTGAAAGTTATGATGAGAGAGGAAAACATGGTTTTATGTATCTCAACAATATTAACTTTCCCCTCTTTATGTTGAATTTTTTGAAGTTGCACTTGTTTTGCTTTCCTATGCTTGTTGCTTTGTGATTTCATGACTTGTTTCTTTACAAGATTATTTTTCATAGGAAGTGGGTTAGACTTAAATTTGTTCCATATTTGCTTATTGATGCTCTCTTTTACTTCAATTCATATTTCTTATGTGAGCATCATCAAAATTATCATGCCTATCTTAATGGCTATAAAGAAAGAGCTTTTGGGAGACAACCCATTATATTTTTACTTTCAGTTTATTTTTGTTTTGTTGAGTCTTGGAAGTTATTGCCTCTTTAATAACCTCTCCTTATCCTTTTTGTTTGGTTTTTGTGCCAAGAATAAGCTCTAATGAGAGAGAAGTAAGACTTGGAAAAGTTGCTGCCCCGAAACAGATTTTTATGCTTCACTATAAAAAATCGTGAAAAATCCCTGTACGTCGGATTGAGCTCTAGTTTGTTGTGCTTATGACCCAGGTTATTCCCCAACTTTCGTTAGTTTTGCACTTTTCTATTTGAGCAACAGAAGGTCTTCGAAAAAATCGGGTTTTTACCTGCTGGTCTGTTTTGACAGATTTCTGCCATTATTTGCATTTGCCTCTTAATCTCTTTCTTTTTTAGTTCTCTTTGATCACTTGAGCTTTTAGAAGGAATTGCTACAGTAGATTGTGTTTAAATGGAAGTTTTACTTGTGTTGAAACTAAACCCAAAGACTTATTATCTTGAATACACTAATGTTGCTAATGAAGATTGTGTGAAGTTTTGTATGAAGGAAATTTTCAAGTGTAGGAAAGAATAATGTGATGAGATGAAGTATGGACAAAATCTCAAGCTTGGGGATGCCACCTGTGTCGCCCCAAGTAATATTCAAGAGGTATAAGCGTAAAAGCTTGGGGATGCCCAAGGCATCCCCTTCTTCATCAAGTATCTCAGGTCTTCTTTCAAGACACTTTATTTTTATTACCTTATGCACTATGTGTTTTTCTTGGAGCATCTTTGTTTTTAATTTTCTTTTGCTTTATTTGTCTCAATAAGTTGGTTGGATCCTAACACACTTCTTTTGGAGAGAGACACACCCTTTGCTAGCACTGTGTTTAGCTTTAGTTTTCAATTGGTGTTGGAAAAGAGTAGGAAGTTTCATGCTTATAGTGGTACAAAAGGAAGCTTGTTTTGACTGTGATTTAGACTTTATCATGTCATGCTATATGTTGCTTTGACCATATGCTTAGTGATTATTGCTGTAGCATGACTTGTTTCAAACAATTGAGATTGCTTAATGTGCCTTGAAAGAATCATGCATTGTTTTAGCATACGAAAGCATAATATTGTGGTATTCTCCTTTGATACTTTATTTGGGTTGACTTGGCACATGATTACACCATGTTAATACTATGAACCATTCACCATAGACTCTATGATCATTTAGTTTTTGACTTGTAATATCACTTTATGCTTTAATTAATACTATTTTGTCGCTTTGCATGATTATGACCATTATTGCTCTCTTAGTTGGTCGCTCCCAGTCTTTTGCTAGCCTCCATCTGTACTGAGTATCAGTTCTACTCATGCATCCAACTTCCAAGAGAACCAAGTTATTCCAAAGAGTCCACTATAAATTCCTATGCATGGTATCTTACACCATTCCAAGTATATTCATGTTTTTATCTATCTTCCAAATTAAAATTGTTATGTAAAAATTAGTGATTAAAGCTCTCACAAACTTGATGGCACACTTTATTTTCTTGCACTTAATAAACTTGAACCACCGTGTCCATCTATGTTGCTTATATGCTTGCACTTTATAAGTTGTGAATTAGCAGAACCATGTTACCATGGGGAACGCTTTCAACATTGCCGTGGGGTCCCCCGGATTTAATCATCCGAGACATCCCTGTTATGTAGATATCCGCGTTCCCATGATTAGTGAGCCATGGAACATAACCGACAAGTATCATTACAGCATCCGAAACATAACGAATACAAGACTTACATAGTTTCCATTATGGCTACACCACTTTCAGGAGCGGAGCTTCATCACACGCAGGGCCCAATCATGCCTCAACCTATAGGCGACTGACTGGGAGGATGACCTAGCTCGCATGGACTTCACCTTAACCTTCTGCTTTCAAACTTCTGAAAGCCTATCCAAGTAAATAGCCAGGGACAATGCCATGAGTACGTTTGAATGTACTCGCAAACCACCAAGATAAGTTAAATAAGGAAATGCAATTCTGGCTGTGGCGAGATAGCTCTATCTAGGGTTGTTTTTGAAAAGCCTAGACTGTCTCTTGTAGTTGTGGCATCTCCATATCTTTGTTGAAAAAGAGTTTTGAAACATGCCTCAGTTTTACAAATCAGGATATCCCCATATCCTTGCTGAAAACCTTTTTGAAAAACAGTTTTGGAGAAAAACCCTTTTTAAAACCTCTTTTACCACCTATGGTCAAAACAAAACTTGAAACTCAGGTTCCCTCGGAACCTCCATACTTTCATCCATTTTTCCGAACTCCACCATTTGGGTACTCCTAGCCATCACCTTTCCAACCGTCCTTGAAAGTGGACGCGGCTATTCGAATAGATTATACTCTGCAGAGTTTGCGCACTTTCCCCACAAGAATCAATACATCCGCCGGGATAAAACCACGGCCCTCTACACATGGTAGACGGGGGTTCGGATAATCAAACCTAACCTTTCGCTTGTCGACCCTAGCAAAGGCTGCTTTTCCGTTTGGGTTTGTTCTCCCCGACAACGAGTATGTGGCCCCCGACCATAGTCCTGCCTTCCATACACGCGTATACCCAAACCGCAGCTTGGCGTATACCTTTAACTTGGTGACTCCACTTCCTTCCGTACTACCTAAGTCATACCATCCGCGGGAGACCCAATTGTTGCACCGGCACTCCTGCCAAGACAGGCTCACTCTTGCCGAAGCAAGCTACATGCTCTAGATCCGTAGAACTGTTAGCGCCTGCCCGGAATTCAAGGGATTTCTCCCAATAAGCATTGTACAAGCTACCTCGTCTAAAGAAGACAAACTACGAGCTAAGCCCCAGCACCTGGGGTAATGTGGTTACACTGATAAATTGTTCCGGTAAAGGCATAGAACTGAAGGGAATATGCCCGAGAGGCAATAATAAAGTGGTTATTATCTTATTCCATGTTTATGATAAATGTTTATTTTACATGCTAGAATTGTATTGATCGGAAACATCAATACATGTGTGTTTAATAAACAAAAAGGGTTCCTAGTTATGCCTCTCTTATAAACTAGCTTGTTGATTAACAAGATGATCAAGGTTTCCTGATCATGGACATTGGATCTTGTTAATAACAAGGTCACACCATTGGTGGAATGATGTGATGAACATTCATCCAAAGTATAGCATTACGATCAAAGTCATTATGTTTATATTGCTATAATATCATATGAAGTAATCTTTATCCTTAGACCATGAGATCATGTTAATTGCTAACACCGGAAGAGTATCTTGATAACATCAAACGTCACACCGTAACAGGGTGACTATAAAGGTGGGTTCAGTGCTACGAAGGTGTTATGTTGAGGCTCATGGGTGAAGAGTGGGATTTGTCCATCCCGATGATGGATAGATATACTCTGGGCCCTCTCGATGATATCACATTGAAATAGCTTACAAGCAAGTGATGTGATCACTAGAATGTTATATCACGGGAACGAGAAAAGAGTGCATGTCGGTAACGAGATCAAACTAGGTATGGAGATACCGATGATCGAATCTCGGACATGTAATATATCGCGGGACAAAGGGATTTAGTTACTAGCATTAAAGGTTCTCACGATCATAGAAGTCATCGTTGAATGTGTAGGAGTCAGTATGGATCTCCAGGTCCCGCTGCTGATTATTGATCGGAGAGGGGTCTCGATCATGTCTGCATTATTCGCGAACCATAGGGTGACACAGTTAAGGGATACCTACACCATTTGGAGCAAATATGTTTCAGATAAAGATTTAAGAAAGCACTGGAATTATTTCAATAGACACCGAAACTGTTTCGGGTGAAAATGCTGAAATTGGTTCTGCATGTAATATTGAAATGTTGCAGGGGGTTTTATGTGAATGTTTGTTAATTAAAGTAATTAACAAAATTCTGAATAAAAATAATAAAAGAGTTTTATTAAATGAGAGAGCATTAAATTTGGAGAAATTTAATGCATTTAAAGTGGAGACTTTAAAAGAGAATGTGAAGGGGCATTTTAATGTGGAGGGGTTACCACCACATGAATGGAGGAGGTGAAGGGTCACCATCTCCATGCGCCGGCCATGAAGGAGGGGCACCCCCCTCCTCCTATAAAAGGCCACCCCCTCCTCACTTCTCACTCACACCTCCTTGTGAAGGATCTCTCTCCCCCTCTAGTATTATTCCCCCATGGTCTCAGATTAGCGAGATACATGTTCCCGGTGGCTTTATTTGGAAAGGAGTTGCTGCTTCCGCTGCTTTGCTGGAGCGAGGGACGGAGGTTGTCAGGGTACCGGACGTGTGTGCGATCACGGATGCACCGCTGCTTTGCGGTGCTGGACTTGGTGGTGCTGGAGCTAGATCTGATGGACGTGCTGGAGCCGGACCTGCTGGACTTCATCATGATCTTGAGATCGGCAAGTGTACGACTATATCAACCACGAGTTCCTACTCATTACCAAAGCTCGTTGTCTACGAGGGTAAGTTCTCGTTGGATGTATGTCCACCCGTTGCTTTGTACCTAGTAGATAGATCTTGGCGTGTAGTTCACACCGTAGGATTTTTTTTGTTTTCTATTCTGCAGACCCAACAAGAACATCCCTTCTCTTTCTCTTGTCCATTTTCTCATTTCTCCTCTTCACCACTTCTTTAGTTAAAACATCCGCTTGGAACGATGCCTCTTCCCAAGGGGTTTACAAGGCAGTTTTTAAACATTTGTAGTAGCGTAAATCCCAAAACAATTTATTCAACAAAAAAATCCACGGTTTCCAACGAGGTAGGATGCTAATCATCATATCATCGATCCAAAGGGGTAATTGGTGGGTTTACATCAGGGTGGGTGCCACGAGGGACACCAAGTCATAACTTGGAGGAGCCAAGTCATTCGCGTAGTATTTATAAAACAAGACATGCAGATAGATAATGCAATTTGTAAAGGAGGTACAAAACAGGTAATAAAAGAGTAGGACAAGTATCGAAATTCGGGAATGGTGGATTGCCTGTGATCAGCGATAAGTCCCTGGACTTCCTTAGATAACCAAGAATACCCAACAAATAATAATGAGAAGTCCCTTTCTTCTTGTCGTCAAACAATCACACTATCGCCGTCATCGAGTATACATGCAAGCAGACAATACCACAATCAATACAAGCAAATACATGCATCAAACCATACAGCAAACAAACATATGGCATACACTTAATTTGGTAGGTTTTGGAGAAGTTGGGGACTAGTAATGGAATTACTAGATTGCCATAGAGGTGTTTTTCCCTTGGAAGATAGTTGTCAAGGCTATTAACCAAGAACTTGGGTGGGGGTCTGAGGTCCATAGGAAATCAATGTGCAAGCAAGATATCTTCAGATAGGCCTTGAAAAAACAAAACCAACACAAGTGGTTTCACTAGATTATCACTTACCTAGATTTAGTTATGCTTTTTATAGTGGAATAAACTCTAGTTTGAGGAAATAATTCACCAGAATTTATCTGGAGGCCCAAAAATTATTTCCTTGGGTGGTTAAGTAGTGTTTGATGTACCGAACCACATAGAGTTGGAATCTTGCCAAAATATTTACCAAAATGCCCTTAATAAATCATCAAAGGCAGTTCTATGAGGTATTTGTCTTTTTCTCCAGATTTATTTTGCAGAAGGTTTTAGTGTGATTCCAAATTTAAACGGTAGGTATTGAAATTACCTTTCTGTAGAATTTGGAATTACCCAATTTGGATATCCAGAACTACTGGAGGGATTTAACTAGTGAAAAAGGGGTACACAGAAAAGTTTAATTCACTATAACTCAACCAGAGCTCAATAAAACCTGAGCTACTGGAGTTTGGTAGATTTTGATATGACACATCCATGGGAGTTGGAATTAGATTAATACCTCATTTGGTTTGACCTAGAGAAATTTCCTAAGGCAGATATGTCCTGCTTTTGTTATTTTTGCTAAGGGCAAACTACTATTCACCTTAGCATAAGACATATGCTAGATGACAGGTATAGCAATTACCTTCCAGTAGAACTTTGATTCTTCCCAATTGGATATGTAAAACTCCTTGAGGAATTAATTGATTGCAAAAGACACTTTTTAGAAGATTAAGTGCCAGAAAATAATAAAATTTATTCTTGGCAAGGGTCCAGTTCTGTATGTTGTACAACACAGGGAAGAATATATAGGAATTTAGATCATGCTAAAGTTTGGCATTTTCCATTTTATTCAGCATTTAAACCAGCAGCTAGAATAATAGGTCTGGAAAATAGATTTTTTTAAAGAAAAAGGAAAAAGGCATCATGGGCCAGATCCGCGCGAGGATGGGATACTCGCCGTTGGGCCAGCCCACTTCAGCGCTAGTGTGAGCGGGAGATGGATTCGAACGGCAGACAGCGCATTTGGAGAAATAATAAAAGAGTTTTATTAAATGAGAGAGCATTAAATTTGGAGAAATTTAATGCATTTAAAGTGGAGACTTTAAAAGAGAATGTGAAGGGGCATTTTAATGTGGAGGGGTTACCACCACATGAATGGAGGAGGTGAAGGGTCACCATCTCCATGCGCCGGCCATGAAGGAGGGGCACCCCCTCCTCCTATAAAAGTCCACCCCCTCCTCACTTCTCACTCACACCTCCTTGTGAAGGATCTCTCTCCCCCTCTAGTATTATTCCCCCATGGTCTCAGATTAGAGAGATACATGTTCCCGGTGGCTTTATGTGGAAAGGAGTTGCTGCTTCCGCTGCTTTGCTGGAGCAAGGGATGGAGGTTGTCGGGGTACCGGACGTGTGTGCGATCACGGATGCACCGCTGCTTTGCGGTGCTGGAGCTAGATCTGATGGACGTGCTGGAGCCGGACCTGCTGGACTTCATCACGATCTTGAGATCGGCAAGTGTACGACTACATCAACCACGAGTTCCTACTCCTTAACAAAGCTTGTTGTCTACGAGGGTAAGTTCTCGTTGGATGTATGTCCACCCGTTGCTTTGTACCTAGTAGATAGATCTTGGCGTGTAGTTCACACCGTAGGAATTTTTTTGTTTTCTATTCTGCAGACCCAACAAGAACATCCCTTCTCTTTCTCTTGTCCATTTTCTCATTTCTCCTCTTCACCACTTCTTTAGTTAAAACATCCTCTTGGAACGATGCCTCTTCCCAAGGGGTTTACAAGGCAGTTTTTAAACATTTGTAGTAGCGTAAATCCCAAAACAATTTATTCAACAAAAAAAATCCACGGTTTCCAACGAGGTAGGATGCTAATCATCATAACCTCGATCCAAAGGGGTAATTTGTGGGTTTACATCAGGGTGGGTGCCACGAGGGACACCAAGTCATAACTTGGAGGAGCCAAGTCATTCGCGTAGTATTGAGATCGGCAAGTGTACGACTACATCAACCACGAGTTCCTACTCGTTAACAAAGCTCGTTGTCTATGAGGGTAAGTTCTCGTTGGATGTATGTCCACTTGTTGCTTTGTACCTAGTAGATAGATCTTGGCGAGTAGTTCACACCGTAGGAATTTTTTTGTTTTCTATGCTGCGGACCCAATAGTGGTATCAGAGCCTGATCTATGCTTAGGTGCTTAGCACGGGTAGTACACATATGTTGATATGTGGGCGATGATGATCATGTTATTGCATCTTCTATGTATTTTGGATATTGGTGGCATAGTGGGATGAAGCGGCCCGGACCAACCTTACATGTCATCGTACATGAGACCGGTTCCACGACTGACATGCAACTTGTTTTGCATAAGTGGCTGGCAGGTGTCTGTCTCTCCTACTATAGTCAATATCTGATTTACAACGAGTTGCTAATAACTTAGTTATCCTCGTTGTGGTTCATGTTCGTAGGTAAGAACGGTTCTATCTCCGAAAGCCCTAAGCCACGTAAAACTTGCAATTGATAAATTAGAGGCGTCTAGTTTAGATCGTTGCTGGGCTAGTGTATTGATATGGTATTGTTGTAAGTAGATGTATGATAGATACTCTTACAACACACTCAACGTGTAAGTTCCATAGACCTTGGCCTTACACACAAAGGAATGATAGAGATCATACCACGATGCAAGTGATAGAGATCAAATGCATGGACCATATCATCTCACTTTACACATTAGATGTTAGCATCTTATACTGCTAGTTTGGCGCTTTCTGTAGCATTGTAAGATGATCCCTCTTTTAGATATCAAGATAAAAATGTGTTCTTCCTTAAGTATGCACCGTTTTGTGGATCGTGTTTCAAGACATCACGTGATGATCGGGTGTACTCGACTCTACGCTTTTATACAAACGGGTGTAAGACAGTTTTACACATGCGAGTACTAAGGTTCTTACTTGGCGAGCCTAGCATGTACAGACATGGCCTCGGAACACGGACCGAAAGGTTAAGCATGAGTCATATAGTTGATATGATGCCCATATAGATGCTCGCCTTTGAAGCTACATCAACTCACGTGATGATCGGACTTGGTGTAGTGGATTTGGTTCATGTAATCACCAAAAAGGCACGAGGGATGTCGTTTTTGAGTGGGAGTTCATTTCTAATTTGGATTAGTCGAACCAAATTTGTCATAAATTAAATCAAAGTGAATTTGCATAGTTTGTTGTAGTCATTGGCATTCGTTTTCTACCTTATGCTTAGTTTTTATTTGAGATAATAGAACTATAGAATTCTGGATATTTACTTTACGAACTGGTATCGTATTGTTTTGAATGTCAATTTAAAGTTTATAAGTCCTATTGCAAACTTTCAGCAAACTCTATTTACTCCATGAAATTTAATAAGTGGTATTAAATCAAGAGTAAGAATTCCAATGTTAGTATCTAAAGTATCATGTTTGCCTCCATGATTATTGATATTCAAAAAGTTGTTTTAATATCAAGATTATATTGGAGCTAGAAATTGTTTCAGAAACCATCATGTGTGAAAGATATTGTGATATCTGAAACAATGTTTTTGGTTGCATTATGATAGAGTATAATTTAGCAAAATACATGTTCTCATATTGTATGAGAATTTGTGAAGGATGGAGATGCTAGGCATCCGAATCTACCAAAAATGTTTTGGGAACTGATATTATACTCGTGATTCTTCCTTATAAGCTATAGTAGCTTGATCATGAAAGTTGTCATGATAAGGATGAATAGAAGATGTAAGTAAAATGTTTACTACACTAATAGATTACTAAAGAATGGATTTTTGAAAGAATGCCAAACATTTGATGATGGTGATCCACTTCAAAGTGCAAGTCCAAAGGTATTAGTATTTGACTATATACGCTTTGTACTATGTGTCATGTGAATGCCACCACTATTGATGTTGATAGATTCTTTTAAAAGAAAAAGGAATTGCTGAAAGAGAATCTATAAAATATTTGGAAGAAAATATAAGGTTGGAGATGTCCAACTTGGGTATATAGAAGATATACATGTTATGGTTGTATTCCTTGCTTGTTAAAAAAATGTGGTTCTTAGGTATTGGATACCGGTATTGGATACCGAATTGGTTGGTATGAAGTGTCATACAGGACAACGCAATTCATGAACTACAATGGCCTAAGTAAACCAGCAAGAGAATGAGTGATGATGTTCATCGAAAACAAATAAAGTGTTATTGTGTTTTTCGTTGTCATCAAACCAAGCCTTCAAGATTTGTTTAAATAATTGTTATTTTGTTCCGGTATTATGAAAACAATGGCTGTTCAAATAATTACCGTATTCCATAAAGGATGGATGAACTTTTACAAGTCTAGTTGGAGAAATCACATCCATAAACACTATTGCTAAAATGTCGCAAGACAAATGATTGAAAGATCAATTATGAAGTGACATCGCTGTTTAAATTATATTTGAAAGAAAACATGAAGAAACTCCATGTTGATGGATTTTTTGGAGTCTTTGATTTTGATCAATTGACGCATGTGAGACTTTCCTCGAGATAATTGAAACTCCGTCCATAGGCCAGAGAGGAACGGATGACTAGCTTATTGGAAATTGTGCATGCTAATGTGCATAGTCCATTATGTGTAGCCATATGCGATGGATATTTTTGCTTCATATGCTTTCTCCGAAAATTTGAGTGAATATATCTGTATATTTACTTAATAAGGAAGAAGTATGAAACGTTTGAAAATTGTTCAAAGACTTTCAAGATGAAGTGGAAAATCATTGTAACAAGAAAATAAAGAGTTTATGATTCGATCATAAAGGAAGATATTTGAGTTACATGTTTAGCAAAACACCTAAGATTTGAGGAATTGTTCCATGAATTTGGATTTCTCGATAAACCACAAGAGTATGGCATATTCGAGAGATGAAATAAAACCATGTTTGACATGGTAAGATCAAAGGTGTCATTTATAAAACTGCCATTATGTTTTAAAGATTGAAGCTTTAGAGACTACCGCTTTTACACTGAAAAGAGCACCATCGTGATCCATTGAAATGACACCATATGAGTTATGGTTTGGGATAAAACCCGAATTGTCTTTTCTTAAATTTTGGTATGCTATGCATAATTAAAATGTTTACAACCAAAGTCGGATAAGCACGTCTTTGTAGGTTATCCCAAAGAATTTGTTGGGAATTTCTCCATAACTCCGAGGACAAAAGAGTTTGTTACTTGGAACGTCAAGTTTCTTGAGAAGGAATTTTTCGTGAAAAGTTAAGTGGGAGGACAATAGAACTTTGATAAGGTTGTTGAACCTTAGCTATATGTGCTAAGTAGCGCAGCACCGGAAAGTGTCCCGGTGGCGGCCACAATGCTCATGGCTCTCGTGATTACAAAAGGTGTGATCTAGGAGATTAGAGTTCATATAGAACCGTGTGGGTCGGTAAGAATCAAATAGTAAGATTTGATAAGCAAGTCGTTATTGTTTTGACAATGATGAACCGACTACATGCAAAGAAGCGATGATGGGCCCTGACTCCATAAAATGACTAGAAGTCATAGAATCCGTGATAGTATCCATACACGAAATCAAGTTTCGAACTAGGAAGACCCTCGGAAGGCGTGAAGCCTATCAGTCGTGTTTGGATCTATAAAGAAATAATACATGGATGTTTAACATCTATGAAATAGTCGACATGTCGGAAAGAAGTTTACGACAATGTTCAAGGAGTTGACTATGACAAGATTTGATCTTTCATAGCGATATATAGTCTTGACGGATTAATGTAGCAACCACTACATATAATTTGGTATATGGTAGTTGAATAAACAAAACAAGGTTCTTCTAATAGAACGGTAACCTAGGACGTGTACATGACATGGTTCGAAGGGTTTTGTTAATTCAAAGGGTGCTAAAAGGGCATGTAAACTTCAATAGTTGAAGTAAGCATAGCGGAGTTGGAATCTTCACCATGATGAAACTGTTAAAAGAGTTTAAATTCATCGGAGATGATGAAGATGCTTGCATTTGCAAGAAATTAAGTGGGAGCGCTGAGACATATTTCTAATACATTATGTAGAGGACATATTGTTGATTGGAAATGATGTATCTTGTATTGACACAAGTTAAGAATTTCATTAAGATAAGATTTCGATGAAAGACTTGGGCAAACCCGGAATATTAGGCATCAATATCCATATGGATAGATTAAGGCGCTAATATGGTTGTGCCAGACATACATATATGAGATATTGAAACGGTTCAATATGGAAACAACAAGAAAGGTTCTTGCTGCATGGAAAGGATTGTATCAAAATTCAAGTGTTTCAACACTTGGTGAGTAAAATCACATGAAGAATTTGATCGATTATACCATGATATGTATATATCCAGAATGTCCTATGCTCTAAATGTTACGAGCATATACCAGAATGATTCATAAGATGATCATTGGACAATAGTAAAGATATTCTTATGAGCTTTGGAAGAACTAAGAATATATCATGTATAAGTGACAAATAGTTAAAGGTAGTTCATTGTAAAGTGTTACATTGATACTAGTTTTGTCACAAGATACAAATTAAATTTATCTCAATTTAGACTATGCGTGGCACAATATAATGGAAAGGATGTTCCATGATGGATTTGGACGAGTTCCAAAGTTGAGATATTGTGACGGATACTACAACAAAAGGCTAAGTATATGACTGCTATAGTAGCAGCATAGGAGGGCATTTGTGTTAAGTAGTTTGTTATCAAACTAGATGTGGTTCAAAGTGGGCTAATACTATGAAGATATATTGTGTGACAATAATATCAACATATTTTGAGCCGAACGAACTAAAGGTCTCACCAAAGGACCAAATTTATACAATGCCATCTCATTTGAGAATGAGTGATGCGTAGAGACACAAAGACATGCAAATACACACGGACCTAAAACTGTCAGATCCGGAGATTATGTTAACCACTAGCAATCACGTATATGCAACACCAGAAAGCCATAGGTGTTCAATACACAAAGTTTTTCAAACTAGATTATTGACTCTAGTGCAAGTGGGAGACTGAAGGGAATATGCCCGAGAGGCAATAATAAAGTGGTTATTATCTTATTCCATGTTTATGATAAATGTTTATTTTACATGCTAGAATTGTATTGATCGGAAACATCAATACATGTGTGTTTAATAAACAAAAAGGGTTCCTAGTTATGCCTCCCTTATAGACTAGCTTGTTGATTAACAAGATGATCAAGGTTTCCTGATCATGGACATTGGATGTTGTTAATAACAAGGTCACACCATTGGTGGAATGATGTGATGCACATTCATCCGAAGTATAGCATTATGATCAAAGTCATTAGGTTTATATTGCTATAATATCATACGAAGTAATCTTTATCCTTAGACCATGAGATCATGTTAATTGCTAACACCGGAAGAGTATCTTGATAACATCAAACGTCACACCGTAACAGGGTGACTATAAAGGTGGGTTCCGTGCTACGAAGGTGTTATGTTGAGGCTCATGGATCAAGAGTGGGATTTGTCCATCCCGATGACGGATAGATATACTCCGGGCCCTCTCGGTGATATCACATTGAAATAGCTTGCAAGCAAGTGATGTGATCACTAGAATGTTATATCACGGAAACGAGAAAAGAGTGCATGTCGGTAACGAGATCAAACTAGGTATGGAGATACCGATGATCGAATCTAGGACATGTAATATATCGCGGGACAAAGGGATTTAGTTACTAGCATTAAAGGTTCTCACGATCATAGAAGTCATCACTGAATGTGTAGGAGTCAGTATGGATCTCGAGTCCATTGCTGATTATTGATCGGAGGGGTCTCGATCATGTACGCATTATTCATGAATCGTAGGGTGACACAGTTAAGGGATACCGACACCATTTGGAGCAAATATGTTTCAGATAAAGATTTAAGAAAGCGCTGGAATTATTTCAATAGACCAAAACTGTTTGGTGAAAATGCTGAAATTGGTTACGCATGTAATATTGAAATGTTGCGGGGGTTTTATGTGAATGTTTGTTAATTAAAGTAATTAAAAAATTCTGAATAAAAATAATAAAGAGTTTTATTAAATGAGAGAGCATTAAATTTGGAGAAATTTAATGCATTTAAAATGGAGACTTTAAAGAGAATGTGAAGGGCATTTTAATGTGGAGGTTACCACCACATGAATGGAGGAGGTGAAGGTCACCATCTCCATGCGCAAGCCATGAAGGAGGCACCCCTCCTCCTATAAAAACCACCCCTCCTCACTTCTCACACACCTCCTTGTGAAGGATCTCTCTCCCCTAGTATTATTCCCCATGGTCTCAGATTAGCGAGATACATGTTACCGTGGCTTTATCTGGAAAGGAGTTCTTTGCTTCAGCTTTTTCTTGGAGCGAGGGATGGAGGTTGTCGGGGTACCGGACGTGTGTGCGATCACGGATGCACCGCTGCTTTGCGGTGCTGGACTTGGTGGTGCTGGAGCTAGATCTGATGGTTGGTTAAGTAGTGTTTGATGTACTGAACCACATAGAGTTGGAATCTTGCCAAAAGATTTACCAGAATGCCCTTAATAAATCATCAAAGGCAGTTCTATGAGGTATTTGTCTTTTTCTCCAGATTTATTTTGCAGAAGGTTTTAGTGTGATTCCAACTTTAAACGGTAGGTATTGAAATTATCTTTCTGTAGAATTTGGAATTACCCAATTTGGATATCTAGAACTACTATAGGGATTTAACTAGTGAAAAAGGGGTACACAGAAAAGTTTAATTCACTATAACTCAACCAGAGCTCAATAAAACCTGAGCTACTGGAGTTTGGTAGATTTTGATATGACACATCCATGGGAGTTGGAATTAGATTAATACCTCATTTGGTTTGACCTAGAGAAATTTCCTAAGGCAGATATGTCCTGCTTTTGTTATTTTTGCTAAGGGCAAACTACTATTCACCTTAGCATAAGACATATGCTAGATGACAGGTATAGCAATTACCTTCCAGTAGAACTTTGATTCTTCCCAATTGGATATGTAAAACTCCCTGAGGAATTAATTGATTGCAAAAGACACTTTTTAGAAGATTAAGTGCCAGAAAATAATAAAATTTATTCTTGGCAAGGGTCCAGTTCTGTATGTTGTACAACACAGGGAAGAATATATAGGAATTTAGATCATGCTAAAGTTTGGCATTTTCCATTTTATTCAGCATTTAAACCAGCAGCTAGAATAATAGGTCTAGAAAATAGATTTTTTTTAAAGAAAAAGGGAAAAGGCATCATGGGCCAGATCCGCGCGAGGATGGGCTACTCGCTGCTGGGCCGGCCCACTTCAGCGCCGGTGTGAGCGGGAGATGGATTCGAACGGCTAACACCGCGGCCCCGTCTGTCAACGCACGAGAGAGGGCGAAGGGGGCATGGGGCGTTTACAGCCGTGCGATCAACTGACGATTGATGGTTGCACTTCGTCGTCCCTAGGGAAACAGTTGCGGTGGCGGTGGAACCCTAGCACATCGGAAGGGGAGGCGGAAGCTCACCAGAGGGCTCGGGAAGGGCCGGAGATGGCACAGGGCAACGCGGTGCACGGCGACGAGATCGGGGAGGGGCGGCACACCTAGTTCTGGAAACAGGAGAGTCCTCGTGCGACGGCGGCTGGGGAAGTAGCTTCGGGAGCTCGCCGGAGTTGGTTCCCAAGCTGCTGCTGTTGCTGCATGTTGAAAAGAATACCAGGGTTAGATGCAGAATCGAGAGGGGATCTCGGGAGGGTGACATGCAGAGCAAGAAGGGAAGGAGAGGGAGAGCTATGCTCAGATCTTGAGCAATGGCCGAAGCTTATTCTTGTCCTTCCTTCGAGCGGGGCAGAGCAGGGGGAAGGGGAGAGGAGCTCTAGGGAGGTAAGTGGAGGGGAGGGGAGTGAAATGAGCCAGGGGAGGAGGGCTAGGGTGGTCTGTGGCTTATAAACCGAAGGGGAGTGGTGTAGGGTGGACCATGTCCAAGGAGGGCAAGGGAACGTACATGGGCATGCCATTGGCTGCCAGGGGCGATGGAGAGAGGGAGTGTGGGGCTCTGGTCGACCAGAGAGGGTAGGGGCAGCTGTGGTAATTAAATGGGGGCATATCTTTGTAAGATGTGGCTGTCTCTTTCTCTCTCTACTAATCCAAGGGTAAAGGGCAAGGGCTAGGGCAGAGCTACAATGCTCACGACCAGGGGAGTATTGGTTACTGTGGAGGAGTGTTGGTGAGCTTGGGTGATGGTTAGCTGTTTGTTTAGTTCAAGTTTTGATTGTTTTGCTTAATTTGATCACAAGAATGCTTGTGAAGGAGTTCCCTTATTTATATTGGGAAAAGTGGGGGAGATGGTACTGGTAGATGGATATGGTCAAGGTACATATCCTTGAATTATTTGGGAATTAAATGATGAAGTTTGGTCCACTTATATTCATTTATTCAAAAACTGCAGAAATAGTTTATAGAAGCTCATTTGATATATTTACATTGGACAAGGTTTGTTTTTGGTGTGAGAGGGTCCCAAATGTGAATTCACACTTATGGGAATTTTCCCAAGATTTATTGTGGTTTAAAAGTATTTAAAACAATTATTATTCCATTTCTGCCATTTAAGAAAATAGGCAAAAAGAATTATTGAAACTCTTCCAAAATATTTATTTTTGAAAGGGGATGATAGGGTATGATATATGGACCTCAAATGAGCCAAAATTTGGGGAAGTGCTTTGACAAAAACCAAACTTTCCATTGGGAAAAGGGGTTTTTGGAGATTTTGTCTATTAGAGGAATTAAATAGATTTAGAGCCATAATAATTATGGATAATATTTGATAAATCTTGGTGATCAAGTTAGATGATGTATACAAGGTTTAGCAAGCATTTGCAACCTTGGGAAATGGAAATTCAACTTGAATTAGATGGATAACAAGGAGTTGTGGATCTAGGGTGATGTTATTTTTATACCACCAAAACCTTTTTAGATCTTGGAGCTCAGAGCTCACCTTGATGCAAGGGATGGATGGATAGTTAGACCAAGTCATATATATGATCATGGAATAAGGATTTTGGATTGGTTACATTAGAGGTGGTTTGGAAGTGATGGCAAACTTTGTTGAAAATAAGGCTGCCATACCAGATGAGTCATGATGCCTTATAAACCATGTGGGTTTAATAAGCACAAAGATCCACTTGGAACAAGTGAAGTAGAGGTCGATATACCTATATGAGTAGAACACAACCATGCAAAGAGTTGGTCCATAAAAGGTTAGATGATGGTGTGGGCTTATGTCAAAGTAGGCATGATGACTAGATTTGCAGGAAGAGTTATTTTCTTGCCTACAAAACCATCAAGAACAAGTGGGTGGGAGGACGATCTAACCAAGGGCAAGAGTGGGCCTTGGTAGTCCTTAGGATGGTTAACAAGATGGTTCAGGTGAATTTCCAAAAATGCATATGGTTTAAGAAAGGGAGGCATTCAAAAAGGTGATGTTGAAACAATTTCCAGACTTTGTCAAATTTGGCAGTTTTGAGGATTTTGACTAAAGTATGAGAGGGGATGTTTTTGGAGGGTTTGCAAGGTACCAAAGCATCATAAAGTGGATTATATTTAGGTGTAGAGGGAGTATAAGGGATCCATGCTTGATATTGGTCTCCATTGACTTGGAAGCTTCTAGAATGGATCACTGCAGAATTAAGCTGGTTAAGGGTTTTAGATGATCCCCTAGTATCTAGAGATCAGATCCTCCTTGTATTCTTGCTTAGGGTTTGGGGGATTTTAAGGTTTCTGGATCCTAGAGGATGAGCTCCTAGGGTATCCCATACTACTTCTAAGCAATTAAGTCAGACAATAGATCAAGGCAACTCATCAAACAACAGACCAAGGCAACTCATTTTATAAACTAAGCAAATCCACTACTGGGGTTACCATCAAGCCTAGCTTGAGGTAAGGTTGGGGCATTTTGAAGTGTTGGATTTTGAATAAGATGAGAGTCCTTGGTATCTCTACCAAGAGTATAATTCAAAAGCTTTAAAAAAAGGTTTTGGGAAACCTAGAGATAAGAATAGTTGAATGTTCTGTCTTTAAACATAAGGAGGTTATAGCTCTCCATAGTTTTGTCAATGGAAGCTACTAAACTTGTCTTGGTTACACAAGCATCTTGGCTCAGGTTTTGAAATGCCAGAACATTTGAGGATATGTAAAATGAGCCAGGATAGTTTTGTTAAATAGCTTTTGTCAACTGATGGTGAGGTAAGGATTATCATATGGTATACACCCACATGCATAGGTACAAACAAACAACAAGCAAACACTGCACCAATGAACAAGAAAAGTTTTTGTTCCCCCTGATTTTTGCATTTTGGACAACTAATCAGGATTGCTGAATTTGGGATGTTACAATTGCACTTATTATTCACTTGATATCATGTTCTTTTGTTTATGGATCCCAGCGGTGTGAAATAAAAGGGGAGCTTGTAAGCTCATGGAGTTTGTATGTGTGTTAGAGAAACGCCTGGGCGGCTAGCCTAAGCGATGCCTAATCATGGTGGAAACTTGCAGCATAACCATAGTGAGCATTTTGTGAAGCATCCTCAATAAAAACCTATGCAAATAGCAAATAAAAAGATCATCGAGATGCTCATTGTCTGTTGCCTTGTCATTTTGATATGGGAAAGATCTTGTGTCATGGGGCAAGGGGTACCCAATTGGCGGTTCTCTATGATACACATGTACTTACAATGACAAGAACTTACTTGTGACTAAAGTTGAGTAGCATGAGGTTCGGTACTCGTAAGCAAGGGGCATGAGATTTTCAACTTATAACTTGTCAAGCATATCCTCATATTTGTGTCACTTTAATCTTAATCACCTCAAGATGCTTATGATAGGGGCAATGAGAGCTGAAAGGTAATAAGTACCATAATTTTTGGAAGCTCTTTATGAAACTTGAAATCCCTGCTTCTGTAACATCTCAAAACATTAATCCAAGTTATCAAGATCCAAATCACCCAATTTAGGGTTAACAAAAACTTTTTCTCTTTTAAAATATTTAAGCATGCATATGAGTGTTGCATTAATATGGATTTGTTTAAATTGTCAGGATTGTTTGTTCTAATGGTTGTAAAATCATTCTAAGATGAATTCCACATCATCTAGATCATTCCCAAGCAAAATCCAAAGAAAAAGGAATTCAAATAGAATTAATAAATGGGAATGGTCATTTTGGCCATTTTAATCAACTAGCCCACTTGGGTATTCCTAGCACTCAAATTCGAACAGAAACAATTGTGGATCTTTGCACTTCTTGCTAGTACAAGTAGTGATGTACCAAGGCCCACTTTGTGATCTTCCAAAAACATTTAAACTCTAATTTTAAATGACATTTGAAAATGGAACCTATCTCATATGTCTAGATCACCCTTTTTCAAAAACCATCCAAATGACTTCAACTTGACAAATCCTAGCAACCAGAGATGCTTAAGCATGTGACAAACCACTCCACCAAATTTCATTTCAAAATTCCAAACTTGATTTCTTTCGGCCATTTTGTCAAACACTTGGTGTGCACAGATCAGACAAAGATCAAAAACACTAGTGTGAGTAGTGTTCTGGCCAAACTTGTCTCCCACTTTGCAACCACAACCTCTCTAGTGCACCCCCTACCCTTTTCTAGCCCGGCCAACCACTGTGCCCACGACCAAATGGTCATAGCCATTTAACGCCGAGCACCTTGAGCACCCTCACCGGCAACAGCGCGCCCCTAGAGCCGCTAGCCTCGCCCACCTTGCCTAACGCGTCGCCCGAGCACCACTCCCTCCTCTAGTCTAGCCCTAGATCAAGGGCAGAGCGAGGAGAAGCCAGGAACCAACACGCCCGGAACATGTCTGCCATGCCGACGCCGCCCACAGAGCATGCATGGTCCCCGCTCAACCAGACCTTGCCTTGCTCTCGCCGCCCACCTACATGATCACCACCGGCCTAGGAAGCTAGAGGACATGCTCGTTTCCTCGACCGTGACCCGTAGCCGCCGGCCGCCGCGAAACTCGCCGTCGACAGAGACAGCATGCACGCTGCGCATCTCACTTCTCCTGACCATAATTCACTACACACGCACCGCAGTGACACTCGCCATGGCACTGCCCACCGTCCTAGCCCACCGCCCAAGCCTCTAGTTCGTTGTGCCATCGTCACCGACGAGCTCCACCCACACCTCTCTGCACCCCTCGCCCCGCTATAAATAGAGCGCCTCCCAGCACCGTTTTCTCACACCATTCGCATCCACTCCCCCTCAGAAACCTCCTCGAGCCCCACCGGAGCTAGCCGCAGCCTGTAGTGCCCCAATTTCGCCGGAGTCTGCCGCGGAAGGAGGAGAAGGGCGCTAGTGATCCAGGCCATCTCCCGGGACGCTGCCAGTACCAGGAGAACCGCTATCGTCGTCTTGTCCATTTGCCTGCCTCGCCGCACTCGCTGGAGCCCCGGTATGCCCCCACTGCACCCTCACCGACCGTGCTAGGGTTCGTCCCCGTCGAGAACTGTTCCGGCATGGACGATGGCTGTGAGCCGTTGATCCAGGATCTAATCCTGCGGCCACCGTCCTCCCATACCGATTCGGCAACCTCTGTCCCACTGACAGGTGGGGCCCTCACTTAAAACTAGCCCAGCGCCATGGAGTAAAGTGGCCGCCCATTTATTTCAATGACCCATTTAATTCAAATAAATCCTTTTCCATTTTAGCTGAAACTTAGTTCTGTCTCTTAATTCAAAAATCATTTCAGAAAGATCTATAAATCCAAATTGAGTGATTCCAATTTTGTTGGAAAGGTAATAAAAATCTCTATCCAAGCCCGTTGGATTCAAATCATTTAGAGTTAGAGATCTCTCCTAGCAAAAATAACAAGACAGAAGCTTTTTCACATTCAAACATTTTTATAAAATCAACCATAATGGGTTTTGAGTTGATTCCAACTGTCAAAAATCACATTTAACCATATCTATCTGAATATGTAATAATATTAAGGTTTTCATGCAATGACTTGGACTAGTACCAAATAAGGCTATATAGGCATTTCTAGTCACTTTAAATCATTAAATATTAAACTTAAACTTATTAAAATGTGATCCAACCTTTAAATCACATTCCCATATATTGGAATATGTGGTGATGACATGTGTCCACATGATCCCATATTTTAATTGGAGAATATTAAATCTTAGTTAATTTCAATGAGTAGAAATTACTTTTCTCAAATAAAATAAATGAAACTAGTTCATTAAACCTTGTGATGTTTGTGATGATACTAGATCATCAAATGTGTGCCTTAGTGTGCTAAGTAGACTAGTTAAGTATTGTTTGGTGATTGTGTATTCCGTATGTATTTATAGACGATAGTACCGACCAAGTCTATGAGGAGGAGTTCTACCCCGAAAAGAAGAGGAGAATTTCAACCACTACACCAACCAAGGCAAGCTATTATTGGCAAGATAATACTTGCAAGACATCTTTAACAATGCAAGCTAACCCTTGCAAGATTGATAACTTAAGGAAATGCATTAGGCATGCTTTGGTTATACCATTTGACTTACCACCACTCCAAGTTTTATTTACAAGCTCTACTATCTTTTACTTTACCAAAGTTGCTTACTTGTTTATAGATAGCATAAAGAGTATAAAACTTGACCTATCTAGTTATACTTAGATGTCATTCTATGGCATGAAATTGATATTAGCATCCCACCTTAGTGAACACTCTTAACTTAGTTGTTTAGAGCTAAACCAAAACTTGATCACTTTAGATGGGAATACTTGGTGAAAATGATTTGTGAAAACCTTGGAATGATGAGTCATTCTATTGAGATGTTTTGACATGTGTTGAGAAACACAAATGGTTTATGATAATGATGAAAATGTTGAGGCATGAGCCTTAGCCCTTTTATAAAAACTGATAGTTGGGTTCGAATGCGATACCATTCTAATTTTACCGTATAACCACAATACCTAAATTGGGTAAGGCTTAGCCGGAAGTTTATATGCATTAGTATTAGTTCCCTCACGGGAGAAGTTTAAGCTGAGGCTACCTCTCAATGTTGTCCACCTATGCAGTTCCAAGGATGGCAGATGGCCATGGCTGGGAGGCCAAGCTCATAGGAGAGGTGCTTATACTAGAGTGTGTAAAGGAAAGCTTATGTTTGATTATCTGCATACTAAGTATGATGATTCAGGGTTATCCCTGATAGATGTATCGAATTTTGTGGTGAAAGTGTACCACCTCTGCAGAGTGTCAAACTATTCGAATAGCCACGTCTGCGGTTATGGATAGTTGGAGTGGCCATACTGTTCCATTGTCAGATGTTTCCAAAATGACTTATGAAATGAATTGTGACATGACTTGACCACAACATGGTTGTGACTATGACAACTAAGTTCCCACTTAGGTGATTTAGAAATTTATTTTATCTTTCTTTGTTTCTGAACTCAGCTTAGGTTTCAAACTTAACTTTACAAATAAACTTAGAGTTTAGCATTCCTACTAGAACTACCTTACTTTTTAGTGATAGTTTGCGAGTACTTAAAGAGTACTCATGGCTTTGTCCCTGGCTATTCCTATTGGCAGACTATGAGGAGGACTACCCTGAAGGAGGACAACAGGACGGCTACGACAACTAGGATCATCTCCCATCTTCAGCATTGCCTGTGACACTAAAGATGGAGCCCACTGCTATGCTATTTATTCTGCTACTTGTTTGTATTAAGACTGGATCATGAGATCCTTTATTTGTGTAAGACCTTATTATGGTTTGTAATGGATGATGTACTGTGATATTCAATCTGTTATGTCTCGCAAAAATGGTAATCCTGGGATTGTGATGTATGGCATAACAGGCATCTGGGATTAAAAATCTAGGTGTTGACAAGTTGGTATCAGAGCCATCCTAACCATAGGAGACCCTAGTTAGAATGGACGTCCGAACAAAAACTTAGTTTCAAAACCAAAGTGAGTATTTGTGAAAATCTATTTCCTCTCTTACCCTTGGGATTCTTTCTCTAAAAAAAAATACATGTTCCTCAAAAATTCTTACATTACTACCTAAAATTTTGACAAACTTGATCACTTCACTAACTTTCTCATCCTAAATTCTTATAGATGGAAATTCAGTACTACAAGTTCTACTAGTTGGGCAACGGAGGCTAATTGATCTTCAAGAGGGATCTTGATTCACTGTCTGAGTACTTGGAGCACCCACATCCGGAATTCTTTGGAGCTCAACTCCCTAGTCCACCAGGAGGAGATTTACAATGGATAGTAGTTGCTGATCTTTGATGCAAGTTGGAGGAACCAATGTCCGAGAAGATTCAGTTCTCCATGAGAGAGAACAGCTGGCTAGATGGATTAGCCAGGGCAATGCATGAAGCTCTCGCTCGTCTCTGCGCACAGAATGTCAACCTAATCCAAGGAACCCGCTTTGCTTACTATGCAAGGCTTGATTCTATGGGAATGCCGCTAGAGATGCCTAGTCACCCGGAGTTGAAGCGTCAAGTGGAGAACCTCGACTTCCTACTATACGACAGACAGAAGGAATTGGACAATGTTAGAGAGTTTGCCAACCACAATCTTGCCATTGCCGCCCAGAAGGCCCAGACTTTCTCACTGCTAGTCAAGGATCGTCAGTCTCTTTGCCTTCAACGCGCAAAGAAGGATCGCACCATCGACCATCTTTGCAAGAAGGTGGCCGACCTCGAGAAGACCATCAAGGAGAAAGAAGCTCAGCTTGCAGCAAAAGAAGAAGAGGAGGAAGGTGAAGACATCCAAGGGGATATTCACTCATACCTCAGCAATGATGATGACTATCTGGAGGATGATGCTATGGACTTCTACACCGACAATGATGACTCTGACTTCATCGATGATGAGTAGATGCACTAGAGCACTATCGCAGGAGTGAGGAGTATCGGTCCCATTGTATCTTAGCTTGCAGAATGGTTCTTTAAACCATCTGTTTTCCTTTGATGTTGTGGTGTGTGTGTGAGTTTGTATCATGTGCTTTGCTTGAATGAATGAAAAGAAGTTAGTGCAAAACCTGAGTCAAACTCAAAGTTTTAGCTTGAAACCAAAACCATGAACCTTAGAACTTTCCCTCTTACCCCTTTATCTATCTAAATCTTCAGATGACTCGTGGAAACCAAGGAGGGAGTAGCTCATCACAGGACCCAATGCTGCAGATTCTGTAGACGCTAATTGTAGACCGTGAATCTAGTAGGACAGAGCGCCAAGCAAATCTATCCACCCTACAGCAGATCGCCTAGATGGCTCATAACAATCAGAACCATGGAAATCAGGATCATCATGGATCCAAACTCAAAAACTTCCAGAATACCAATTCCCCAATCTTTAGCAAGTCTGAAGACCCACTGGATGCTGATGATTGGTTGCAATCAATGGAGAACAACTTGGAAGTCGCCGGAGTGAATGCAAACGAGAAAGTTCTATTTGCCACCCACTATTTGGCTGGAGATGCAAGAGCTTGGTGGAATGGCACCCGCATGATGAACCATGGTCAAGTGATGACATGGGAAGCCTTCAAAGTCAAGTTCAGCCGCACCCACGTGCCGCAGGGTCTAGTCACGAGAATGAGGGATGAATTCAGAGAGTTAAAGCAAGGCAGAATGGCTGTAGTGGAGTACCGTGACAGATTCTTGTCCCTCGCCAGGTATGCACCTGATGAGATCAACACGGAGGCCAAGAAGAAGGAGAGATTCCTGAATGGACTACATGATGAGATGCAGACAGTTCTCGTCAACATCCGTTTCGAGGATCTCGAAGAGCTAGTGTACTCTGCCATTCAGATGGAAGGGAACATTAATCAAGCAAATGACAACCGCAAACGTCAGATGATGCACCCAGCTGGATCCACCAGTCACCAGAAGTACCGTCCCAACTCGTCTGCCGGATATGCACCGCGGAACAATCGACCCCCAATGTCTCGCCCAAGCTACCCCAACCGCAGCGGAGGAAATGTGAAGTCTGGAGGAAACAACAACCACCCCGCAACTCCAGCAATTTCAACCGTGCACCTCCCAAGCACAACAACAACAACAACCACAACAACAACACTACACCTAGAAATGGAAGTAATGTTGTGCCCGTGGCAGCGAAAGACAAGTCTCAGATTACTTGTTTCGAGTGTGGAGTGAAGGGTCACTACTCCAATGAGTGTCCCAAGAAGATTGCCGCCACTGCCAATGTGAATGCCCCAGCTCAACAGCAGCATCCTGTTTAGCCCGGAAGAAGATTCGCCCCAGGGAACCCTCACAACCGCAACAGCCGTCTCTTCCACATGAACGCCGAGGAAGCCCAAGAAGCGCCAGATGTAGTGCTGGGTATGTTTTCTGTCAACTCAGTTTTAGCAAGAGTGTTGTTTGATTCTGGAGCATCGCACTCATTTGTCATCGAAGAATTTGCATGCACTAGTAAGATTCACCCAACCAACTTGAAGCATGTCATGATAGTTCAAATACCTGGTTCAACTACAAAAGCTAGAAAAATTTGCAAAGTTGTACCTATCAGAATACATGGGATAGATTTTTATGCCAACCTAGTAGTACTTGGAACCAAAGGTTTGGAAGTAGTACTAGGAATGGACTGGATGTCAAAGCATAAAGGATTGATAGACTGTGCTAAGAAGGCCATCACAATGACCAGTAGCTCTGGAGTATCAGTAGAGCATATATCTGAAACGTTGCCTCGTCAATTCAAGTGCAACAAGAGTCTAGCCCTACCCACCATAGACCAAGTCAGAGTAGTCTGTGAATACCCCAACGTATTCCCAGATGAATTACCCGGTATGCCCCCAGATAGGGATATTGAGTTCATTATTAAACTAATCCCCGGAACCGGTCCCATAGCTCAGAGACCCTATAGCATGAACCCCTCAGAGTTAGTGGAACTGAAGAAGCAATTGGATGCTATGTTGGAGAAAGGCTTGATTCAACCAAGCGCCTCGCCATGGAGATCGCCTATTTTGTTCATCGACAAGAAAGATGGAGGCAACCGTTTGTGCACCGATTACAAGAAGCTGAATGATGTCACAATCAAGAACAAGTACCCATTGCTAAAGATTGAGGACCTATTTGATCAGTTGACTAGTGCCAGTGTGTTCTCTAAGATTTATCTTAGGACTGGTTATCACCAACTTAAGATTCATGCAACGGATATTTCAAAGACCGCCTTTACTACCCGATATGGATTATACGAGTATACGGTTATGTCTTTTGGATTAACTAATGCCCCTGCTTATTTCATGAATCTCATGAATAAGATCTTTATGAATTTTCTAGATAAGTTTGTCGTTGTGTTTATCGACGATATCCTTATCTACTCCAAGTCAGAAGAAGAGAATGAGCAACATTTGAGAATCATTCTTGAAACCCTTAGAGAGCATCAGTTGTATGCCAAGTTCAGCAAATGTGAGTTTTGGCTGAAAGAAGTAGGATTCCTAGGACATATTGTGTCTGCCGGAGGAGTCGCTGTTGATCCCGCGAAGATCAAAGATGTTGAAGAATGGGAAGCCCCAACCACTCAAACCCAAGTCCGTGCATTTCTTGGATTAGCGGGATATTACCGCAAGTTCATAGAAGGATTTTCGAGCACCGCAAGACCCATGACTCAATTGTTGAAGAAGGACAATAAGTTTGAATGGACCGACAAATGTGAAGCAAGTTTCCAAGAGCTGAAGAAGAGATTGATTTCAGCCCTAATATTGATCATGCCAGATATCAAGAAGCCGTTTTATGTGTATTGTGATGCATCCAAGATTGGTCTCGGATGTGTATTGATGCAAGAAGGCAAGGTCATCACATATCTATCTCGACAACTGAAGCAGCATGAGCAGAACTACCCTACCCATGATCTTGAATTAGCAGCCGTAGTGTTGGCACTGAAGACATGGCATCATTACCTCATGGGTAATTGCTGTGATATTTATTCAGATCACAAGAGCTTGAAGTATATTTTCACTCAGAAGGAGCTGAATATGAGGAAAAGGAGATGGATAGAGTTAATCAAGGATTATGACCTTGACATTCACTATCACCCAGACAAAGCCAATGTGGTAGCGGATGCTCTTAGCAGATTGCCGTGTAGGCTAAACACTATGATCAAGGAGAAGCAAGCAAGTTTGTATGAGGAGTTGGAGCAGTTTAGAACTGAGCTAGTTAGCAAAGGATGTTTAGCTAGCATTGAACTTCAACCCACTTTGATTAGCCATATCAAGGAAGCCTAGAAGGGAAATGAAAGTATCGACAGAATCAAACGTCGTATTGGTATAGGAAAGGTGCCTGGATTCACCGAAGACGAAGAAGGATTTCTGTGGTACAAAGGACGTATTTGTGTGCCAGCAGATTCGGAACTGAAGCAAGTTATCATGCAAGAAGCTCATGATACTCTTTATTCTATCCACCCCGGAGGAACGAAGATGTATCAGGATTTGAAGGAGCAATTTTGGTGGCACAAGATGAAGAGAGAAATCAGAAGCTACATCGCCAAGTGTGATATCTGTCAAAGAGTCAAAGCGGAACATCAGGGACCCGCAAGAATGTTGCAACCATTGCAGATTCCGGAATGGAAATGGGATTCCGTCGGAATGGACTTTATCACCGGTTTTCCTACTTCTAGTAGGGGAAATGACTCAATCTGGGTCATAGTTGATAGACTATCCAAGGTAGCTCATTTTATACCTGTCAAGATAACCTACTAGAGTTCGAAGCTAGCAGAGTTGTACATTGCTAGAATTGTTAGTTTGCACGGAACCCCCAAGACCATACTGTCGGATCGAGGAACCCAATTTACCTCGAGATTTTGGCAGAAAGTCCAAGAAGGATTAGGAACCAAGTTGAATTTCAGCACAGCTTATCACTCGCAAACCGATGGACAGACTGAGAGAGTCAACCAAATCTTAGAAGATATGTTGAGAGCTTGTGTGTTAGAATATGGATCAAAATGGGAAGATTGCCTGCCTTTCGCAGAATTCTCATACAACAACAGTTATCAAGCCAGTTTGCAAATGGCACCATTTGAGTTCCTATATGGAAGAAATTGCCGTACCCCTTTGAATTGGTCGCAAGTAGGAGAGAGTCAGATTTTTGGACCCGACATCCTACGAGAAGCCGAAGAGAAGGTTCACAAAGTCCGTGAGCACCTCAAGACCACCCAATCCAGACAGAAGAGTTATGCTGACAAGAGAAGGAGAGACCTGACTTTCAACGTCGGAGATTTTGTATATCTCAATGTTTCACCATTGAAGGGAACGCAACATTTTAGTCTGAAAGGAAAATTAGCCCCTAGATATATCGGACCCTTCAAGATTCTGAATCATCGAGGAGAAGTCTTGTATCAACTGGAACTGCCTGAAGAGATGTCAGCCATCCACAATGTGTTCCATATCTTGTTACTTTGCAAATGCCTAGAAGTGCCGGAGAAGACTGAAGTTTTCAAGAACATCGATCACCGTGCTGTTGATATCAAAAAGGATCTTACATATCGTGAAGTGCCCATCCGTATCTTGGAGGAAGCCTACAGAACCACCAGGACCCGGAGTATCAAGTTTCTCAAGATCCAATGGAGCAACCATACCAAAGAAGAAGCCACTTGGGAGCAAGAAGATTACATTAGGACTGAGTTCCTAGATCTCTTTAGTGCCTAGTTTTCTTTCTTAAATCTCGGGACGAGATTTTGTTTAAGGGGGGAAGGTTTGTAACATCCCAAAACTTTAATCCAAGTTATCAAGATCCAAATCAGCCAATTTAGGGTTAACAAAAACTTTTTCTCTTTTAAAATATTTAAGCATGCATATGAGTGTTGCATTAATATGGATTTGTTTAAATTGTCATGATTGTTTGTTCTAATGGTTGTAAAATGATTCTAAGATGAATTCCACATCACCTAGATCATTCCCAAGAAAAATCCAAAACAAAGAATTCAAATAGAATTAATAAATGGGAATGGTCATTTTGGCCATTTTAATCAACTAGCCCACTTGGGTATTACTAGCACTCAAATTCCAACAGAAACAATTGTGGATCTTTGCACCCCTTGCTAGTACAAGTAGTGATGTACCAAGGCCCACTTTGTGATCTTCCAAAAACATATAAACTCTAATTTTAAATGACATTTGAAAATAAAACCTATCTCATATGTCTAGATCACCCTTTTTCAAAAACCATCCAAATGACTTCAACTTGACAAATCCTAGCAACCAGAGATGCTTAAGCATGTGACAAACCACTCCACCAAATTTCATTTCAAAATTCCAAACTTGATTTCTTTCGGCCATTTTGTCAAACACTTGGTGTGCACAGATCAGACAAAGATCAAAAACACTAGTGTGAGCAGTGTTCTGGACAAACTGTCTCCCACTTTGCAACCACAACCTCTCCAGTGCACCCCCTACCCTTTTCTAGCCCGACCAACCACTGTGCCCATGACCAAATGGTCATGGCCATTAATGCCGAGCACCTTGAGCACCCTGCATGACAGCGCCTAGCACCGCCAAATTTCGCCCACCTTGCCCTTGCTGTCGCCCGTGCACCACTCCCTCCTCCAGGCCAGCCCCAGCTCGAGGGCAGAGCCAGGAGAAGCTAGGAACCGCCATGCCCGGAACGTGTCTACCATGCCGACGCTGCCCGTAGAGCACGCACGGTCCCCGATCAACCAGACCCCGCCTCGCTCTCGCCGCCCACCTACATGATCACCATCGCCCCAGGAAGCTAGATGACATGCCCGTTTCCCTGACCGTGACCCGTAGCCGCCGGCCGCCGCGAAACTCGCCATCGATAGAGACAGCGTGCACGCCGTGCAACTCACTTCTCCCAACCACAATTCACTGCACATGCACCTCAGAGACACTTGCCAGGGCACCGCCCACCATCCTAGCCCACCGCCCAAGCCTCTAGCTCGCTGTGCCATCGTCACCGATGAGCTCCGCCCACACCTCTCTGCACCCCTCGCCCCGCTATAAATAGAGCGCCTCCCAGCACCGTTTCCTCACACCATTCGCATCCACTCCCCCTCAGAAACCTCCTCGAGCCCCACCGGAGCTAGCCGTAGCCTGTAGCGCCCCAATTTCGCCAGAGTCTGCTGCAGAAGGAGGAGAAGGGCGCCAGTGATCCAAGCCATCTCTCGGGAAGCCGCTGGTACCAGGAGAACCACCATCATCATCTTGTCCATTTGCCCGCCTCGCCGCACTCGCTGGAGCCCCGGTACGCCCCCACTGCAGCCTCACCTACCATTCTAGGGTTCATCCCCATCGAGAACTGTTCCGGCGTGGACGATCGCTGTGAGCCGTTGATCCAGGATCTAATCCTACGGCCATCGTCCTCCCATACCAATTCGGCAATCCCTGTCCCACTGACAGGTGGGGCCCTCACTTAAAACCAGCCTGGGCACTACATGGAGTAAAGTGGGCCAGCCCATTTATTTCCCGCGTGACCCATTTAATTCAAATAAATCCTTTTCCATTTTAGCTGAATCTTAGTTCTGTCTCTTAATTCAAAAATCCTTTCAGAAAGATCTATAAATCAAAATTAAGTGATTCCAATTTTGTTGGAAAGGTAATAAAAATCTCTATCCAAGCCCGTTGGATTTAAATCATTTAGAGCTAGAGATCTCTCCTAGAAAAAATAACAAGATAGAAGCTTTTTCACATTCAAATTTTTTTATAAAATTAACCATAATGGCTTTTGAGTTGATTCCAACTCTCAAAAATCACATTTAACCATACCTATCTGAATATGTAATAATATTAAGGTTTGAATGCAGTGACTTGGACTAGTACCAAAATAATGCTATATAGGCATTTCTAGTCACTTTAAATCATTAAATATTAAACGTAAACTTATTAAAATGTGATCCAACTTTTAAATCACATTCCCATATACTAGAATATATGGTGATGACATGTGTCCACATAATCCCATATTTTAATTGGAGAATATTAAAACTTAGTTAATTTCAATGAGTAGAAATTACTTTTCTCAAATAAAATAAATGAAACTAGTTCATTAAACCTTGTGATGTTTGTGATGATACTAGATCATCAAATGTGTGCCTTAGTGTGCTAAGTAGACTAGTTAAGTATTGTTTGGTGATTGTGTATTCCATATGTATTTATAGACGATAATATCGACCAACTCTACGAGGAGGAGGAGTTCTATCCTGAAGAAGAAGAGGAGAATTTCAAGCACTGCACCAACCAAGGCAAGCTATTATTGGCAAGCAAATACTTGCAAGCCATCTTTAACAATGCAAGATAACCCTTGCAAGCTTGATAACTTAAGGAAATGCATTAGGCATGCTTTGGTTATACCATTTGACTTACCACCACTCCAAGTTTTATTTACAAGCTCTACTATCTTTTACTTTACCAAAGTTGCTTACTTGTTTATAGATAGCATAAAGAGTATAAAACTTGACCTATCTAGTTATACTTAGATGTAATTCTATGGCATGAAATTGATATTAGCATCCCACCTTAGTGATCACTCTTAAGTTAGTAGTTTAGGGCTAAAGCAAAACTTGATCACTTTAGATGGGAATACTTGGTGAAAATGATTTGTGAAAACCTTGGAATGATGAGTCATTCTATTGAGATGTTTTGACATGTGTTGAGAAACACAAATGGTTTATGATTATGATGAAAATGTTGAGGCATGGGCCTTAGCCCTTTTATAAAAACTGATGGTTGGGTTCGGATGCGATACCATTCCAATTTTACCGTACAACCACAATACCTGAATTGGGTAAGGCTTAGCCGGAAGTTTATATGCATTAGTATTAGTTCCCTCGCGGGAGAGGTTTGAGCTGAGGCTACCTCTCAATGTTGTCCACCTATGTAGTGCCCAGGATGGCAGATGGCCATGGCTGGGAGGCCAAGCTCATAGGAGAGGTGCTTATACTAGAGTGTGTAAAGGAAAGGTTATGTTTGATTATCTGCATACTAAGTATGATGATTCAGGGTTATCCCTGACAGATGTATCGAATTTTATGGTGAAAGTGTACCACCTCTGCAGAGTGTCAAACTATTCGAATAGCCGCATCCGCGATTATGGACAGTTGGAGTGGCCATACTGTTCCTTTGTCAGATGTTTCCAAAATGACCTATGAAATGAATTGTGACATGACTTGACCATAACATGGTTGTGACTATGACAACTAAGTTCCCACTTAGGTGATTTAGAACTTTATTTTATCTTTCTTTGTTTCTGAACTCAGATTAGGTTTCAAACTTAACTTTACAAATAAACTTAGAGTTTAGCATTCCTACTAGAACTACCTTACTTGTTAGTGATAGTTCGCGAGTACTTAAAGAGTACTCATGGCTTTGTCCCTGGCTATTCCTATGGCCAGACTATGAGGAGGACTACCCTGAAGGAGGACAGCATGACGGCTACGACAACTAGGATCATCTCTGATACATTGCAAATGTATCTATAATTTTTGATGTTCCATGCTTGGTTTTATCCACTTTCTTGTGTTTTCATCCAACTTTGGAGTACTTTTCATATGATTTCTTGGACTAACCTATTAACAAGAGCCACAGTGCCAACTGCCTGTTTTCTGCTGTTTTTGGTTCTAGGAAACTCAGAAAATGAATATTCTCGGAATTGGACTGGACAAAAGCCAAAGTGCCTATTTTTTCGGAAGGGATCAAGTGCCAGAATATGAGACGGAGAAGGGCCAGGGGGCCACCACACCACCTGGCCGCACGGCCCAGCCTGGCCCGTGCCAGGGAGTGGTGAGGCCGCTCCCGGCACCCCCTTGGCCTCTCCTTCCGCCTATAAGTTTCCCTTAGGACAAAAACCCTAAGTACCGGATCAAAAATCCACGAAAGATTCTGTAGCCGCCGTCATCTCCATCCCTAGATAGGGAGGGATCTGAAGCTCTTCCCGGCACCCTGCCGGAGAGAGGAATTCACCCTGGAGGCCTTCTTCATCACCATGCAAGCCTCTGGTGTGATGCGTGAGTAGTTCATCCTTGGACTACGGATCCATGTAGTAGCTAGATGGCTGGTTTATCCTCCTTTGTGCTTTCATGTTTAGATCTTGTGAGCTCCGTTCATGATCAAGATCATCTATTTGTAATTCATACATGTTGTGTTTGCGGGGATCCGATGGATATTGAGATGCTATTTCAGATTGATTGTTGATTCTATCGTGTCTTTGTTATTTGAGATCTTGCATGCTTTTCGTTGTTAGTAGCTATCTTAGACAAGTAGATGCTAACACCAAGAGTTAGTATTTATGCTCGATAGTGGGTTCATGCCTCTAGTAATCTGGGGAACTGACAGAAATCTCTAAGGTACTAGATGTGTTGTTGCTACTAGGGAGAAAAGAACAATCCTTTGTTCATAGGAGTCAAGATGATTAGTATATGTATGTATTGCTTTCTCGGTGTTTGTCAATTGCCCCGCTGTAATTTGTTCACCCAGCATGTTATCTATCTTAAGGAGATCCACCTCTAGTGAACTATGGATCCCGGTCCTTGTCTTTTACATACAATCTACAATCTTTTACTTCTTTTGTGTTTACTTTCTGCAAACTTTTACTTCTTTCCATTCGATACATTTAATCCTTTGTTTTCTGCAAAACACGGTGAGATTGACAACCTCATCGCAAGTTGGGGACAAAGTTCTGTGGTTGTGTTGTGCAGGTTCTGTGGTTGTGTTGTGCAGGTCTCCACGTTGCTACTAGCACCGGTAGTGCACCCTGCCAAAGCTCAGCTAGTAACACCTTTGGGGTGTTTCCTTGCTCCTACTGGTTCGATTAAACCTTGGTTTCATAACTGAGGGAAACTTGCTGCTGTGCTCATCATACCTTCCTCTTGGGGTTCCCAACGAGCTCTACATCAACACCTCCAACAAGCATTTTTCTGGGCGCCGCATTGATCCATCAAGCATTTTTCTAGCGCCGTTGCCGGGGAGTCAAGGACATCTTCACAAGGGGAGTCCCTCATAACCAATCTCTTTACTTTGTTGTTTTTGTTTTGCTTAGTTTCTTTTTTGCTTTGTTTGCTTGTTTTGTTCTTCAAAAACACAAAAAAGTTAGTTTTACTAGTTTGTTTTCTTATTTCAAAAACACAAAAAAATTAGTTCCTATCTTGAGTTGCCACTATGTCTAGCCTTGCTCCAATCACTATGTCACCCGAGGAAATGATTTTCACTTTTAAACAAGGAATTGAGGAAAGTTTTAAGGAAGCTTGGTCTAGAATCTCTGATCTACATGAAAAGACTAAGCCTAAAATGACTCAAAGCTTGTTCCTTAGCAGTTTTTACCTTGGGATTGCTCTTTGCTATAGATATGCTTTAGATGCTATTGTGGGAGGAGATTTCCTCCAGTGTAATGAGGATGATTCCATTAATGCTATAAAGAAATTGATCCTCACTTACACTATGCCTAGCCAAACTGATATTTCTTTCACAAAAATATATTGCTAGGTTGAACACTCTTGAGGCTAGCACTACTAGCTTAGAAAGTTGCTATAATACGCTTAGGGAGCATCACAATTATGTTCCAATAAATTCTGAACCATCAAAGTGGCTCCCTACAGTAAAGATTGAGATAAACACTGAAACTTTTCAAGCCCGCTGCGATATCATGTCTGAATTTTGTCTTATGCCCAAAGATATTTATGAATCTTTGAATCTTTGGGGGCTTACTGAAGGAGGAAAAGAAATATCTCTTGCTAATAATGCTACCTTATTTCCTATTGGAATAGCTGAAGGAGTGTTTACAAAGATCCTTGGGAAAATGATTTCTCCTGATTATCTTGTTATTGAATGTGCAGGAAAAGGACAAATTACACTTGGAAGATCCCTATTAGAACTCCTTGGAACAATAATAGATATGGGAAAGGGGACCATGCACCTTTATTCTCCACCAAACAATCAAATTTTCCCAAAGTTTAAGAATAAAAATAAGAGAGGTAAGGGCAAGAAAGTTGGTCTTAATGCTTCTTCATTTGAGAACACTTGATTCTTTCGTTGCTTCTTATGCCTAACTTAAAGGCGTTAAAGAAAATTACTTGTTGGGAGATAACCCAAGAGTTTTAGATGAGTCTTGGAAGTTACTGCCTCTGTAATAACCTCTCCTTATCCTTTTTATTTGCCTTTTGTGCCAAGAGTAACCTCTAATGAGAGAGAAGTAATGATTGGAAAAGTTGCTGTCCCGAAACAGATTTTTGTGCTTCACCGTAAAAATTCCTGAGAGAGCTCTGTATGCCGGATTGATCTGTAATTGTTTGTGCTTCTGCCCCAGGTTGTTATCTAACTTTCGTTAGTTCAACACTTTTTGATTTTAGCAACATAAGGTCTTCTAAAAAATTAGTCTTTATCTGCTGGTCTGTTTTGACAGATTTCTGCCATTTTCTGCATTTGCTTCTTGTTAGTTCTTTCTTGAGTTCCTTTGGGGAATTGAGATTTTTGAGGGAAGTGCTACAGTAGCTAGTGTTCTAATGGAAGTTTATTTGGTGTTAGAACTGAACCTTGAGACTTAGTTATCTTAAGTGCACTAATGTTGCTAATGAGATTGTGTGAAGTTTTGTATGAAGGAAAAATTTCAGGTGTATGGAAGGAATGAGTAATGAGATGAAGGATGGACTAAAGATCAAGTTTGGAGATTCCACGCGTGTCACTCCAAGAAATATCCAAGAAGTACAAGCGTCAAATCTTGGGGATGCCCAAGGCATTCCCCTTCTTCATCAATAAAAATTCCAGGTTTCTTCCAAACGCTTCATTTTTATTGTTTCATGCACAGTTGTGTTTTTCTTGGAGCGTCTTCTTTTTCATTTTTGTTTTTAGTTTGCTTGGTTTTCTTAGTTTTCTGAATAAGTTGGTTGGACCCCCTCTTTCACACTTTGGTTTGCAAATAGTTTGGTTTGGTTTGGAAAAGAGTAGGAAAGTTCATACTTATGTGGTAAAAAGAGCTCATTTTTGACTGTGGCCTATGCTTTGTCATGCCATGCTTGATATTGTTTTGGCTTTATGCTTAGTATTCTTTGCTGTAGCATGACTTGTTATAAACAATTGAGATTGCTTAATGTGCCTTGGATGAATCATGCGTTGTTTTAGCATATTAAAGCATAGTATAGTGGTATTCTCCTTTGATGCTTTAATTGGGTTGACTTGGCACATGCTCACACCATGTTATGACTATCACAAGTCACCATAAGCCTTTATGATCCTTTAGTTTTCAACTTGTAGTATCACTTTATGCTTTGATCAATGATGTTTTGTCGCTCTGCATGATTATGGCCATTATTGCTCTCTTAGTTTGTCGCTCCCAGTCTTTTGCTAGCCTCCACAACCAAGTATGAGTTCCACTCATGCATCCAACTCCCTAAACCAAGTTATTCCAAAGAGTCCACCATACCTACCTACTAGCTGATGCTATTCCAAGTATATTCATGCATTTGTTTACCTTCCACTTGTTATGAGAAAACTAGTGATTAAAGCTCTCACGAACTTGATGGCACACTTTACTTTACTTGCCCTTAATAATCTTGAACCATTGTGCATCTATGTTGTATATGCTTGCACTTATTTGTTGGGAATTAGCAGAACCATGCTTTCATGGGGAACGCTTTCAACATTGCACTTGGTACTTGTACCTAGTTGATATCATGCTCTTTTTTATATGGATGTCATCGATTGTGAAATGAAAGGGCTTGTAAGTCCATGGAGTTATGTATATGTGTTAGAAAGCGCTGGCCGCTAGTCTAATCCATGCTGACATGGTGGAAAGCTTCAGCGTAACCATAATGAGCTGTCTATGAAGCATTCTTCTTATAAAAAAAAGAGTCCTATATTGAGAAAAAAAATAGAAAAGAAAAAAAGAGATACTATGAAAAGAGGAAAGAGAGAAAAAAGCACCATATTCCCATGGTAAATAAGAAGAATGCTGAGATGCTCGTTGTCTGCTTGCCTTGTCATTTTGATATGGGGATTCTTCCGTATCATCGGGCAAGGGGTACCCCATTGGCGGTTCTCAATGATACACATGTACTTACGATGACAAGAACTTACCGGTGACAAAACTTGAGTAGCATGAGGAGCGGCCCTCATATACAAGGGACATGAGATTTCTGACTTATACTTCGTCAAGCATGTACACCATAGTTTGTTCACTTTAACCTTAATCACTTCAAGATGCTTATGATAGGGGCAATGAGAGCTGAAAGCTATTAAGTACCATAATTTTTGGAAGCTCTTTATGAGACTTGAATCCCTACTTCCTTTTACAAAAGGCCTTTCTTCCACCCTTATATTGAGTCTCCACCTTCTATCTTTATGCACTTACTTTGAGAGCATAGTGGCCATTCTTAGTTCTATGTGCATTGTCCCAAGACTAGCTGATTGATGCATAACTTGTTATTGCTTGTTTGAAACTATTGTATCTAGTCACTCTTATGAACTTTGAAGGTGTCCTATGCATTTATATTTGCTACTCTATTGAGGGACAAGCTGAATACTATTATGCTACGTTTTCTTTATGTGAAACAAACAAACGTCTTGCAAAGCATGTTATTCATGAATCTTTTGTTTGTGCATTTTCATGTTGCATCATAGTTTCTTTGTCTTATTGCTAGAACTTTGTCTTTCATGTTATGATTGAAGTACTATGATCCCAGCCTTGAATGTTTTGCAAATACTTTGATCAAGTCTTTGATGGTGCATGTCACCTCAAATATTATTTCTTTTTATCACTTACCTACTCGAGGACGAGCAGGAGTTAAGCTTGGGGATGTTGATACATTGCAAATGTATCTATAATTTTTGATGTTCCATGCTTGATTTTATCCACTTTCTTGTGTTTTGTTCCAACTTTGGAGTACTTTTCATATGATTTCTTGGACTAACCTATTAACAAGAGCCACAATGCCAGCTGCCTGTTTTCTGCTATTTTTGGTTCCAGGAAAGTCAGAAAATGAATATTCTCAGAATTGGACGGGACAAAAGCCAAAGTGCTTATTTTTCTGGAAGGGACCAAGTGCCAGAATACGAGACGGAGAGGGACCAGGGGCCACCACACCACCTGGCCGCGTGGCCTAGCCTGGCCCACGCCAGGGGGTGGTGAGGCCAGCCCTGGCACCCCCTCGGCCTCTCCTTCCGCCTATAAGTTGCCCTCGGAACGAAAACCCTAAGTACCCGATCAAAAATCCATGAAAGAGTCTATAGCCGCCGTCATCTCCATCCCTAGATCGGGAGGGATCTGAAGCTCTTCCCGGCACCCTGCCGGAGAGGGTAATTCACCCTGGAGGCCTTCTTCATCACCATGCAAGCCTCCGGTGTGATGCGTGAGTAGTTCATCCTTGGACTATGGATCCATGTAGTAGCTAGATGGCTGGTTTCTCCTCCTTTGTGCTTTCATGTTTAGATCTTGTGAGCTCCGTTCATGATCAAGATCATCTATTTGTAATTCATACATGTTGTGTTTGCGGGGATCCGATGGATATTGAGATGCTATTTCAGATTGATTATTGATTCTATCGTGTCTTTGTTATTTGAGATCTTGCATGCTTTCCGTTGTTAGTAGATATCTTGGCCAAGTAGATGCTAACAACTCCAAGAGTTAGTATTTATGCTTGATAGTGGGTTCATGCCTCTGGTAATCTGGGGAAGTGACAGAAATCTCTAAGGTACTAGATGTGCTGGTGCTACTAGGGAGAAAACAACAATCCTTTGTTCATAGAAAAATCGTATTGTTTACTTTACACGCAGTTCGTAAAGCAATAATCTGTTGCTTGTAACTTAATACTGGAGGGGGTTCGGATGATAACCTGAAGGTGGATTATTAGTCATAGATGCAGTTGGATGGCGGTCTATGTATTATGTTGTAATGCCCAATCAAGTCTCAAAGGAGTCAAGATGATTAGTATATGCATGTATTGCTTTCTCGGTGTTTGTCAATTGCCCCGCTGTAATTTGTTCACCCAGCATGTTATCTATCTTAAGGAGAGCCACCTCTAGTGAACTATGGATCCCTGTCCTTGTCTTTTACATACAATCTACAATCTTTTACTGCTTTTGTGTTTACTTTCTGCAAACTTTTACTTCTTTCCATTTGATACGTTTAATCCTTTGTTTTCCGCAAAACACGGTGAGATTGACAACCTCATTGCAAGTTGGGGACAAAGTTCTGTGGTTGTGTTGTGCAGGTCTCCACGTTGCTACTAGCACCGGTAGCTTCGCCAAAGCTCAGCTAGTAACACCTTTGGGGTGTTTCCTTGCTCCTACTGGTTCGATTAAACCTTGGTTTCATAACTGAGGGAAACTTGCTGCTGTGCTCATCATACCTTCCTCTTGGGGTTCCCAACGAGCTCTACATCAACACCGCCAACAAGCATTTTTCTGGGCGCCGTGCATTGAGCCATCAATCTCCCATCGTTAGGATTGCTTGTGACACTGAAGATGGAGCCCACCGCTACACTATTTATTCCGCTACTTGTTTGTATTAATACTGAATCATGAGATCCTTTATTTGTGTAAGACCTTATTATGGTTTGTAATGGATGATGTACTGTGATATCCAATCTGTTGTGTCTCACAAAAATGGTAATCCTGGGATTGCGATGTATGGCATAACAGGCATCTGGGATTAAAAATCTGGGTGTTGACAACTTCCCTTTGTGAAGGGCCTTTCTTTTTACTTTTATGTTGAGTCTCCATCTTCTATCTTTATACACCTATTGAGAGAGCATAGTGGTCATTCTTACTTTAATGTGCATTGTCCCAAAACTTGTTGATTGATTCATAACTTTGATATTGCTTGTTCTTAAATTATTTGTATCTAGTCACCCTTATGATCTTTAAAGGTGTCCTATGCATTTATGTTCTGCTATACCATGAGGGACAAGCTGAATACCACTCTTATTATGTTTTCTATATGTGAAACAAACAAATGTCTTTCAATGCATTGTTATTCATGATCTTTTTATGTTCTAGCTTAGTTGCTTTGTCTTGTTGTTAGAACTCTATATTACATGCTTATGTTTAGAGTACTTTGATCCCAGCTATCAATGCTTTACGAATACCTTGATCAAGATTGTGATGGTGCATCTCACCTCAAAAATTATTCTTTTTATCAGTTACCTACTCGAGGACGAGCAGGAGTTAAGCTTGGGGATACTTGATACGTCGTAAACGTATCTATAATTTTTTATGCTCCATGCTTGTTTTATATCAACTTTCTTATGTTTTGTTCATACTTTGAGGTATTTTTATACATTTTATGGAACTAACCTATTGACAAGATGCCACAGTGCCAGTTTCCTGTTTTTGGTTTCAGAAAAGCTAGTAAAGAAATATTCTCATAATTGGACGGAACAAAATCCAAAGTCAATATTTTACCTGAAGAAACACGGAGTCCGAAGAGCAGCCGAAGGGGGGCCACGAGGTGGCCACACCCTGTGGCGGCGCGGCCACGGGGGGCGGGCCACCAGGTGGTGTGGGCCCCTCAAGCCTCCACCGACCTTGCCCCTTCGCCTATAAAAGTAGCTATGTGTTCATCTCTCTCTCTATGCGTGATCTTATTGAGATCATGAGCTTTGTAATCTAGGATCTATTCTACTACTCAAGTGCTTTAATTAATCTCTGCTTACCCCCACGTGTGTGAAGTTGATAGTGTGCACACTATGTGACACTTAGGCTAAGGTTACATAAATACTTATCATGAGTATAATTTGAGTTAGATGTCTCTATGAGATTGTGGTGTTTGTTGGAACCATCTAGCGCTCAAGGTGATAGTGAGGGGTTATCTAGATGGGGAATGTGAACTTTAAGGTGTGCTGTTATAGCCCTACATCGTCTAACCGGAGAGTAGTTCAGGGTAGCATCATGAAGAGAAGATATTTATATCAGAGTGTCCACTCGTAAAAGTATGATCCCTAGGCCTTGTTTCTAAGCATTGAAACACCGTTTACAATCAGTTCTGTTACATGTTTGTTTGCTGCCACTCTTATTTCAGATTGCAATTACCAGTTATAATCATCCATATTACTTGTATTTCACTATCTCTTCGCTGAACTAGTGCACCTATACACCTGACAAGTGTATTGGGTGTGTTGGGGACACAAGAGACTTCTTGTATCTTGATTGCAGGGTTGCTTGAGAGACATACCTTTGACCACTTCCTCCCTAAGTTCGATAAACCTTGGGTGATCCACTTAATGGAAACTTGTTGTTGTTCTACAAACCTCTGCACTTGGAGGCCCAACACTGTCTACAAGAATAGAAGCGTGCGTAGACATCAGTCACCTCTTAAGCCTAAGAAGGTGCGGCAAGATGAGATTGATGATAAGATCTATGAGTTGGAAAAAGCTTCGAAAGCATGTGTTGAAACAATTGGAGAAGGAATCGACTCCTACTGGATGATGAGCAAAGACCTTGAGAAAAAGGTCAATGACATTGATGGTAGAGTTGGTTTCTTGATTGAAACTGTTTTTGAGTTGACAGATGATGGCTCAAGATATGTAGAGCTCGTTGGGAACCCCAAGAGGAAGGTATGATGAGCACAGCAGCAAGTTTCCCTCAGTTATGAAACCAAGGTTATCGAACCAGTAGGAGTAAGGAAACAACTCCAAGGTGTTGCTAACAACTTGGAATCCTGCACAACACAACCACAAAACTTTGCCCCAACTTACAGTGAGGTTGTCAATCGTACGGGTTTTGCTGAAAACAAAGGATTAAACGTATAGTGTGGAAGATAGTAATTGCTTGCAGAAAGTAAACAGTAAACGGTAAATAGTAGATGGTATATCAATGGTAAAGGAATGGACTCGGGTCCACAGTTCACTAGAGGTGTTTCTCCTTAATATAAATAGCATGTTGGGTGAACAAATTACAGCGGAGCAATTGACAGATTGAGAAAGCATAACAATGCATCTACTGGATATCTTGACTCCTATGAGATTTGATTCATGCTCGATCTTTCGATCTCTTGTGTTCCGAGGCCACGTCTCTGTAACGTGCTAGGCTCGCCAAATCTAACTTATGTGTATTTGCTGTGCAACATGGCTTACACCCACTGTATGCGAACGTAGATATGTCTGACCCCTACTCACCGCAGGGTGCCTCATACCGAAGAACTTTCTTGGTGGTGCACACACAAGGGGAACACAGAACATTGGAATTCAATAGGGATTATCTTATTTGCTACCGTTGAGTATCTAATACTAGCACACAATAAGATGTAAAACAGGTATCAACATCATATGTATAATGTGATATGCTATGGTCCTTCTGCTTGCACCATGATATCCATCGAGTGCTCCGGCATGATCTCCATCCCGCCATCGGTTTGACGCCAAGTCCACGACGCCTCCACCAGGTCGTCCATCGGAACGATGACTATTACTATACTACTTAGTAACAGAAAAGTAAACTACTTTAGCTAGGTAACGACCATTGCCATATCATAATCACATGCCCCCTGCAAAATAAAGTTAGACGCCTCTACTTTATCTATGGCAAGTTTTACATGGTTGTTAGGGCTTTCGCACTAGAACCGTTTCTAAACTACGAACTTTCCAACCATAACATGGATCCGACAGTTGTCTCTACTACACCCCTTTCGGGGCCCTTCGTTGTAAATGCTATATCAACTATCAAATGAGAGACAGACACCCGCTAGCCAGTTATACGGTACAAGCCGTATATTGAGCGTGGAACCAGTCTCGCGTACGAATAGGTGTAAGTTCGGTCCGGGCCGCTTCATCAAACAATACCACGATATAAACAAGTACACGTTAGAGGGTAACAACTAAGGGATAAATACCCGCACAACACATGTGCGTACTGGCCGTACATCACTCCTATGCATAGATCAGCTCTAATACCACTGTTGGGGATCGCAGCAGAAAACAAAAAATTTCCTACGATGTAACCCCAAAACTGCCTAGGATCTATCGATGTAGTAATGCAGTAACGACCAATGCATAGAGAATACATACCCTTGTAGACCGTACGTGGTTAACGTTCCGCGGGGAACATGGTTGAAGTAGTCGTACTCGTAGCCGACCTCAAGATCGCGAAGCTCCTCGCAGGTCACCCCTTGCTCCTTCTTCATCTTCATCATGCAGCAGCTCCGGCTCACGACATTTAAGCGCCCCAAGTGTTACGCCTCGTGTCTTCGTAAACATCTGGTGCACGATGAGACCTCCGGCTCCCCGATTCCACCGGGAGTGTGGAAGTTGATATCCGGCTAGGAATCCCTACAGCACAACGGCATACTACAGGTGTTCCTCCATCGCACAGCCCAGACTTGGGGCCATGGTCACAAGGTATAGAGAGAGGGAGGGAGAAAGTTAACCAAAGGACTTCTCAAGTTGTGTGTTTAATCCCACCCATGGGCACCCCTTTATATAGGCGGAGGGGGTGTGCCCTCTCCATTAGGTTAGCCATGTGGGACTATTAATAAAGAGAAAATATCAGGTATTTTTGTCCTTGCCGGATGGGCCAAAAGTACTCAGCCCAACAGCCAAACAGAAAATAGCTAATAAAAAGAAAAGGGGCAGCCAGCCTGGGGCTCAGCCGGCCGGGTGGGCCGACCTGCCCCATGACCCATGGTGGCAGCGGCCCAGCCTGCGCCTAGTGGGTGGGCCATCACCAACCCGCGGCCCCCACGCGTGCGCCAGCTCGCCAGGCCAGCGGTCTGGCCCGGGTGGGCTACCTCGGCACCCAAGACGCTGCACGCTGCCCGGCCCGACGGCTCCCACCCCAATGGCGCCCGCTTCAAGATGGGGGGGTAATGTTTCGCTTGTGGCGCGGCAAGAACTATCCGCCCACGTGGGTTGTTTCTGTTTTTCTTTTTCCCTTTATTTTTCTGCAGCTTTTATTCTAGGCTATTTCCCTCCGGGAATTGGCCTAATAAAAAAGTTGTCTTTATAAATCGTAACTTAAATATTATTTAGAATATATTAATTCATAATTAACATATAATAAATATATATTTAAATTCCCATTTATCCGAAAACACTTTTCCAGTCTTTTCCTTTATTCTTTCTCCGAACAACTTCGGATCTCTTTGCGGAACATTTTCGGCTTTCTCTTTCTCTACTGTGATTCCATCTTACGAATGTTCGCTCTCATCGTACCCTTAAGTGTATCCTCTCACAGCTCGGGAATGCTCTCGACATGATCTATATCAATAATCAACAGAGGGACCAGGGATGTCCATGTGACCCCTATGCATTTCCGATGACAATGTTGTTTGAACCGCTAAATGTAGCATCCTCTCCCTTTTGATTCTCGATACGACTTGTCCGAGATCCGATCATTGGTATCCCATACCTTGTTTAATCTCGTTCACAACAAGTTCTGTTTTTTGTTACCGTGATATTACATCCCCGTGACCGAGTCACATGTTGCAACATTTATGGATGTAATCTCACCAAGCCGGCCGTATGTATCTTTACCCTTCATGTGGGTGAACAAATCCCGATCTTGCAGTCACATGTCATCAACTGTTCCTTCGGAATACCCAACGTACACCTTTATGGCCACCGTATTACCAGATGACGGTTGATGCAGTCAAAGCTGCCTCGGGAAACAGTGAGTAATATGAGCTCACGGTCTAAGAAGAAGGAGACTAGGTTTAGCTGTTGCAACAATGAACTATATGACTTGATCGTGTTGCAATCCTTCGAGGAATATCCAATCACATCATTCTCCAATGATATGATCCCGTTGTTAGTCGACATAAATGCCCATGATCTTGAAACCCTGATCATCTCCGTGACCAACGAACTAGTATGAATAGAGGCTACTAGGGACTTTGTTGTTTCATACCACACCTGTACCAATGTTTCTATTTGGCACAGTTATAGCACAATATGAAACTATTATAAACTAATTGAGATATGACAATAAAAACCTATTTATTATTTGCCTCTAGGGCATATCTCCTTCAGTCTCCCCTTGCACTAGAGTACAAATAATCCATCTCACATTTTACTCATATAAACCATATACCATATGCGTTTACATATCATGCATGCTCATCGGAAACGTCATGTCCATGTTCTGTTTTACCAGACCATTATGTCTTTTGCAAATCGTTAATGTCTTCCTAATTTGACATTCACACCATTATCTTATAATGGGTCGAAGCATTTGTTTAGCAACAAAGTGAGACTTTTGTTTCTAGTGTTTATGATGACGGTCGTTTTCACTATTGTCATCTAAACTTCGAAACACACTTTACTATCCTTTGTGTATATACTATAGTCATGGCAGCAGAACAAGGCCGGATTCCAGGAGCTTACAGTGACTTTAGATCAACCTCGAGGGCTTTCTCATGGGCACTGGGCCCTGGGACACATCATTCTACGTTAAAAGCAAACTAGCCCCGCCACAACATTATACATCACAGCAGATGGAGCTTTTATACTTCTATATCTATGTAGATCCTAGTGCATGAAATGCAACTATGCCACTTACATTGCTTCTTACTACTTAAGTACAAACTTAATTCTGGTTCAGTGATCAACTCAGGAATCACTTAAAGACATGCTCTTACAGTTAAGACTTTGTCCTGCCAACCAGAACCTCAGGTCACTTTATGTCGAGTATACAACATGGTTATATGGAAGAACCTATGACTGAGGCTTAGGAGATGCAACGCATCTCTTTCTTTCAACCACAGTTGCAATACTAACTCAATGCTTCATATAGTAAGAACTTCTTTCTTACCTTGTTCCATTTTGAGCTCCTTCAGAATCTTGCTTAGGACATTTTGAACATCTTTTAGAATCAAGTCCAGGAAGCATTCGACATTTAGTGTTTATTAAACTCACCAATCTATCTCGATAGATCTTATTGTTTAATAACTTCAACTTCATCCTTATTTATCTAACTTAAACGTTATTAACACCAATCACATCATTCATATATGTTGTCCACATATCCCAGAATAATTTCACGCTCCCACTCAAATATGACATTCATGTTTGAGATCCAGGGATTTCACTTAGCTCCCACTCAAAATATGTCAGCTACATATTATGAATTAGCCAAGATGATTTTCTCCCACTCAAATCTAGGTCCTCTCAATAATCTTGGACATTACAAAATTCTTTGATCATCATCAAATCGAGAATTCCACTAACGAGATTACAATGACCATTGATTTCTCGTACTTAGGTCCATCACGCTTCTTTGTAATTCGTAGGTATGTCTTGGTCAAAACATGACAAGTGGATCAACAATATAATTCCACAAACTTGTAGAATATATAGTTGAATCCTACTTTCTTTAGTAAAAGTATTCCCTGAAACTTTATGATCATTATCATTGGTTTCTCCTCTATTTGTAGAGTTTGGATTTACGGAACAAATTCCACTGCGCCACTCAACAATCCGGATGTAAGGTCAAATACCTTGTTTTTATCTTTTACTTTCTTCCACCTGTATCTTCATCAAGACACATCAACTTAGGACAGCAGGAGGTTTGCCCCTTGTGGATGATGCATTCATAGCTTCCTAAGAATGCTCTACAAAGACTTGTTTATTCGCCACGATTTCAACTTATCAAAATCTCCAAAAACTCGAACATGCCATAACACTTATGGTGTTGTTTCCACGAATCTTTAGATGTTCCTTTGTATTTCAAATGAGTGTTTGCTTATTTTGATCTTTAACACTAAACGACAACTATAACCCTATAAGAGATGATATTATACCATATGTATCTTAATACATAATGATTATGATGTTTAGACATTTCAACATAGTTTGAATTCATCCAATTATCATAATTTGTGAAACATCTTTCACAAGTTCCTTTTATGCTAAACTTAACTTGAATACCTTAATCATGTCGATCAAATAGAAGAGACTTGTTAATTCAGTTAATTCAGTATCCCATTTAGTTATGAACTCATTTGAACAATTCAAATCATTTCAAACTTCATGTTTCATTAAGTAAATACGCTTATTCACTTAAGTCCACAATTAACAAATGATTTCCACTATTTGTTGAAAATACGATACATCACTATGTATAAGATTCAACATTTCTTCGCATATCACCGTTTTACCAGAATGCGGAGTTTTAGTCATTCTGCCCAAGAGGCGTGGTTTTGCAAAGTCTCTAGATTAAGCATCTAGGACCCCGATCTTTCATAAAGAACCTGCAATAACCAAAATGACTTAAACTGTAGTGTCATTTCATTATTAACTTTGGATATCTTTTAGCATTCTAATCCTTTATAAATGTTTAAACTATTATCATTAACATAGTGATGAGAATAACTTGTTTGTAATCGTAATGTGACCATAACGGTATTGTTCATAAGAATAGTAAAAACTGGCTTGTAACTTGTTCATATGAATAATCGTCTCGCCAAAAGCAAGACACACAAACTAGTATTACAAAATTATATTCAAGTCCACTAATCCAAATGACAAACTTTGAGGAAAGAGGTGATGTCGGCCATCAACTGTTTTGCTTGCCGTCATCAAGTCACGTTGCCTCAAAACCAGAAATTCTCAAGAAGATCATCCTGTTTTCACAAAACGGGACAAGTATCAAATACTTTGCAAACTGCAATGAGTTTTGCAAAAACCACATTTATAATTTTGTATATTTAACATATACCTTTTTCATCCATGACCTCCATTTGCAATCAAGCCCTTCTAAGAGTTCTCAACTCTAATGCAAGATCACTAAGTGTTTTTGCAAACAATCCGGAGTCATCGAATTATCTCCTAATGGTTATTGTATCAAGAAGGGAAGATCACATTTTACGAGGATATCCCTCAGGCGTGGGTATTAATCTAAGAAGTTGGACCCTTTTGCTAAGTTCCATATTAAGCAATATATTTCCATGGTCGCAAAGGACCTCATTGGGATAGGCTAAGATCTAATAAGATATTTGCAAACAGACATCTAGACTAAGTTTATAATAAGAGATCAATTTATAATTGGTCTCCACTAAAATTGTCATCCCCTTGACGATTTCAGTGATCGCATGATCCCTATCCTCTGCACCTCCCCCGATTGACACGGTCATCAGTGCATTATCAAAGGTACACATTCAACAATGTGAATCACATCATCCATGTGACTCATGCTCGATCTTTCGATCTCTTATGTTCCGAGGCCACGTCTCTGTAACGTGCTAGGCTCGCCAAATCTAACTTGTGTGTATTCGCTGTGCAACATGGCTTACACCCACTGTATGTGAACGTAGATATGCCTGACCCCTACTCACCACAGGGCGCCTCATACCGAAGAACTTTCTTGGTGGTGCACACACAAGGGGAACACGGAACATTGGAATTCAATAGGGATTATCTTATTTGCTACCGTTGAGTATCTAATACTAGCACACAATAAGATGTAAAACAGGTATCGACATCATATGTATAATGTGATATGATATGGTCCTTCTGCTTGCACCTTGATCTCCATCGAGCGCTTCGGCATGATCTCCATCCTGCCATCGGTTTGACGCCAAGTCCACGACGCCTCCACCAGGTCGTCCATCGGAATGATGGCTATTACTATACTACTTAGTAACAGAAAAGTAAACTACTTTACCTTCGTAATGACCATTGCCATATCATAATCACATGCCCCCTGCAAAAAAAAGTTAGACGCCTCTACTTTATCTATTGCAAGTTTTACGTGGTTGTTAGGGATTTCACACTAGAACCGTTTCTAAACTACGAACTTTCCAACCACAACATGGATCCGACAGTTGTCTCTACTATACCCCTTTCTGGGCCCTCCGTTGTAAATGCTATATCAACTATCAAATGAGAGACAGACACCCGCTAGCCACTTATACGGTACAAGCCGTATGTTGAGCGTGGAACTAGTCTCGCGTACGAATAGGCGTAAGGTCAGTCCGGGCCGCTTCATCAAACAATACCGCGATATAAACAAGTACACATTATAGGGTAACAACTAAGGGATCAATGCCCGCACAACACATGTGCATACTCGCCGTACATCACTCCTACGCATAGATCGGCTCTGATACCACTGTTGGGATCGCAGCAGAAAACAAAAAATTTCCTACGATGTAACCCCAAAACTGCCTAGGATCTATCTATGTAGTAATGCAGTAACGGCCAATGCATAGAGAATACATACCCTTGTAGACCGTACGCGGTTAACGTTCCGCGGGGAACGTGGTTGAAGTAGTCGTACTCGTAGCCGACCTCAAGGTCACGAAGATCCTCGTAGGTCACCCCTTGGTCCTTCTTCATCTTCACCGTGCAGCAGCTCCGGCTTAGGACATTTAAGCGCCCCAAGTGTTGCGTCTCATGTCTTTGTACACATCCGGTGCATGATGAGACCTCCGGCTCCCCGATCCCGCCGGGAGTGTGGAAGTTGATATCCAGCTAGGAATGCCTGCAGCGCAACGGCATACTGCAGGTGTGCCTCGATTGCACAACACAGACTTGGGGCCATGGTAACAAGGTATAGAGAGAGGGAGGGAGAAAGTCAACCAAAGGACTTCTCAAGTTGTGTCTTTAATCCCACCCATGGGCACCCCTTTATATAGGCGGAGGGGGTATGGCCTCCCCATTAGGTTAGCCATGTGGGACTATTAATAAAGAGAAAGTATCAGGTATTTTCATCCTTGCCAGATGGGCCAAAAGTACTCAGCCCAACAGCCAAAGAGAAAATAGCTAATAAAAAGAAAAGGGGCAGCCAGCCTGGGGCTCAGCCGGCCGGGTGGGCCGACCTGCCCCCCGCGGCCCAGCGAGCTGGCAGCAGCCAGCGCTGCAGCGCCCAGCGGCCGGGTGGGCTGGCGCCAACCCGCGGCCCACGACGCGTGCGGGGCTCGCCAGCCCGCGGCGAGAGTGGCCCGTGTGGGCTGCCTCGGCACCACGGCCCGCCACGCGTGCCTGGCCTGCCCGAGCGACGGCCTGCTCCCTCCCGCGTGGGCTGTTTCTGTTTTTTTCCCTTTATTTTTTGCAGCTTTTATTCTAGGCTATTTCCCTTCGGGATTTGGCCTAATAAAAAAGTTGTCTTTATAAATCTTAACTTAAATATTATTTAGAATATATTAATTCACAATTAACATATAATAAATATATATTTAAATTCCCGTTTATCCGAAAACACTTTTCCGGTCTTTTCCTTTATTCTTTCTCCGAACAACTTCGGATCTCTCCGCGGAACATTTCCGGCTTTCTCTTTCTCTACTGTGATTCCATCTTACAAATGATCACTCTTATCGTACCCTTAAGTGTATCCTCTCATGGCTCGGGAATGCTCTAGACATGATCTATATCAATGATAAACAGAGAGACCAGGGATGTCCATGTGACCCATATGCATTCCTGATGACAATGTCGTTTGAACCGCTAAATGTAGCATCATCTTCCTTTTGTTTCTCGATACGACTTGTCCGAGAGCCGATCATTGGTATCCCATACCTTGTTCAATCTCGTTCACAACAAGTTCTGTTTTCTTGTTACCGTGATATTACATCCCCGTGACCGAGTCACATGTTGCAACATTTATGGATGTAATCTCACCAAGCCGGCCGTATGTATCTTTACCCATCATGTGGGTGAACAAATCCTGGTCTTGCAGTCACATGTCATCAACTGTTCCTTCGGAATACCCAACGTACACCTTTATGGCCACCGTATTACCAGATGACGGTTGATGCAGTCAAAGCAGCCTCGGGAAACAGTGAGTAATATGAGCTCATGGTCTAAGGAGAAGGAGTCTAGGTTTAGCTGTTGCAACAATGAACTATATGACTTGATCGTGTTGCAATCCTTCGAGGAATGTCCAATCACATCATTCTCCAATGATATGATCCTGTTGTTAGTCGGCATAAATGCCCATGATCTTGAAACCTAGATCATCTTCGTGACCAACGAACTAGTTTGAATAGAGGCTACTAGGGACTTTGTTGTTTCATATCACACCTATACCAATATTTCTACTTGGCATAGTTATAGCACAATATGAAACTATTATAAACTAACTGAGATATGACAACAAAAACCTATTTATTATTTGCCTCTAGGGCATTTCTCCTTCAATAACATAGACATGATAGAATCAATAATCAATCTGACATAGTATCTGATAATCCATCGGATCCCCGCAAACACAACATATAGGATTACAAATAGATAATCTTGATTATGAACAAAGCTCACAAGATCTAAACATGATAGCACAAAGGAGGAGAACCAACCATCTAGCTACTGTATGGACCCATAGTCCAAGGGTGAACTACTCAGGCATCACTCCGGAGGCTGGCATGGTGATGAAGAAGGCCTCCAGGATGATCTCTCCCCTCCGATAGGGTGCCGAGAAGAGCTTCGGATCCCCTGATCTAGGGATGGAGATGGCGGCGGCTACAGACTCTTTCGTGGAATTTTGATCGGGTACTTAGGGTTTCTGCATCGGGATACTTTTATAGGCGAAGGGGCAAGGTTGGTGGCCGCCCGAGGGGCCCACACTAGGGCCTGGCGCGCCCGGGGGGAGCGCGCCACCCTATGGTGTGGCCGCCTCGTGGCCCCACTCCGACTGCCCTTCTGGTAAAATATTGACTTTGGCTTTTGTCCCGTCTAATTCTGAGAATATTTCCTTACTAGCTTTTCTGAAACCAAAAACAGCAGAAAACAGGCAACTAGCACTACAACATCTTGTTAATAGGTCATTTCCATAAAATGTATAAAAATACCTCAAAGTGTAAACAAAACATAAGAAAGTTGATATAAAACAAGCATGGAGCATCAAAAATTATAGATATGTTTACGACGTATCAACAGATGAGAAGAAATTCCTCAAGAAGAAAATTTTGAAGCTTCAATACAACATGGCCGAGCTCAGCATTCGCCTTGCAAGCATGGCTAAGATTGCAACACAGAGGAAGAAGGCAATACTCTCCCTACCCAGGAGGAGGAATAGGTATCAACAAGGAGTTATTTGATCCCGCCTGGTTTGATTCTAAGCTTGGGGAGATCTTTAAGACCTTGAAAATTGTCTTATAAATTTTATATTACTATTTTAGTTTTGCATTAGTTCAAGCTTAGAAATAAAGTTTGCATCAATTGAATTCCCTTATGGAATAGTCGATCCCTTTTATGAAATTCCGAGTTTATTATTATATATGGAGCAATATTGAGTTTGTGTTTGTCTTATTGGATATATGAATGGCTTGAGTATAATTTTACTTGCACTTGATGATAACAATAGTGGTATTCCACACCATTGGTATTAATGGAACATATAAAGATAATTTGGTCAATATGTTGTAAGTCTACGGTTTGATTTACAAAAGAAATTATCTCTGTAGTTAAGTTGAAAAACAAACCTTGAACAAAAGAAAATAAAAAGTGCTATCAAATTAGAGTGAGATCAAGTCGAGGTAGAATCTTCAAGTCATAAAAATGCTACATATACAATTGGAATTTGATAATTGCGATCGTTAAACTATGGATTCCTACATGAAGTGGAATGTGTGGTTAGCTCCTTTGCACAACACTTAAACAAAAGTGTGAGCACATACATATAAAGAAAAAAAGAAAAGAAGAAAAAGAGCGAATGTGCAAAGAGCAAATAGCCATACACCACCATATTGTAGTATGAAAAAGAGACACTGATGTCTACGCACTTCTATTCTTGTAGACAGTTGTTGGGCCTCCAAGTGCAGAGGTTTGTAGAACAGCAGCAAGTTTCCCTTAAGTGGATTACCCAAGGTTTATCGAACTCAGGGAGGAAGTGGTCAAAGGTATCCCTCTCAAGCAACCCTGCAATCAAGATACAAGAAGTCTCTTGTGTCCCCAACACACCCAATACACTTGTCAGGTGTATAGGTGCACTAGTTCAGCGAAGAGATAGTGAAATACATGTGGTATGGATATAAGACAACAGTGCTACAAAAGAGCTTGCTGGGACGAAAAGACTAAAGGCAAAAAGATGGAAGCAAGCAAACATGTAACAGATCTAGTTGCAAATGGTGTTTCAATGTTTAGAAACAAGGCGTAGGGATCATACTTTCGCTAGTGAACACTCGTATAAATATCTTCTCTTCATGATACTACTCTGAACTACTCTCCGGTTGGATACTCTAATCCATGGTAGGGCTATAACAACACTCCTCAAAGTTCGCTTTCCCCATCTAGATAACCCCTCACTATCACCTTGAGCACTAGATGGTTCCAACAAACACCACAATTTCATAGAGACATACAACTCCAAATATAACTCATAACAAGTATTTGTAATCTCTAGCCTAAGAGCCACCATGGTGTGCACGCTATCACTTTCACACACATGGGGAGAGCTAGAGGTCTATTAAAGCACTTGAGTAGCAAGGTAGATCTACTTGATTACAAAGCTCATGATCATAATATGATCATGCATAGAGAGAGAGATGAACACATAGCTACCGGTAGAACCCTTAGCCTCGAGGAAGAACTACTCCCTCATCATCATGGGAATCAGCAACGGCGATGGAGATGGTGGTGGAGATCGATGGAGATGGCTCCGGGGGCACTTCCCCATCCCGGCAGGGTGCCGGAACAGAGACTTTCTGTCCCCCGAATCTCCCCTTCGGTGGCGACGGCGCTGCGGAACTTTTCGTGGCTAGAGGCTGGATTATTTTGGGTTTGCTCATCGGGAGGCTTCTTATAGGCGAAGGGGCGATATTAGAGGGTGGACCAGGGGCCCACACCACCTGGTGGCATGGCCAGGGGGACCCGCTCCACCACATGGTGTTGCCAGCCCCTGGCCCCTCTCTATCTCGTCTTCTGGCTCCGTGAGTCTTCTGGTAAAATATCGACTTTGGCTTTTGTCCGGTCCAATTCTGAGAATATTCATTTTCTGGCTTTTCTGGAACCAAAAACAGAAGAAGACAGGCAACTGGCACTGTGGCATCTTGTTAATAGGTTAGTTCTAGAAAGTGTATAAACTGGACAAAACATAAGAAAGTAGATATAAAACAAGCATGGAACATCAAAAATTATAGATACGTTTCAAACGTATCAACATCCCCAAGCTTAACTCCTACTCATCCTCGAGTAGGTAAGTGATAAAAAGAAAGAATAATTTTTGAGGTGACATGCACCATCATAATCTTGATCAAAGTATTTGTAGAACATTGATAGCTGGGATCATAGTACTTTAAACATGAGCATGAAAGATGAAGTTCTAACAATAAGACACAGTGACTATGCATGCAACATGAAAGGATACAAACAAATATCATGAATAACAATGCATTGAAAGATGTTTATTTGTTTCACATATAGAAAACATAATGAGAATGGTATTCAGCTTGTCCCTCATAGTGTAGCAAAACATAAATGCACAGGACACCTTCAAAGTTCATAAGGGTGACTAGATACAAATAGTTTAAGAACAAGCAATATCAAAGTTATGAATCAATCAACAAGTCTTGGGACAATGCACATTAAACTAAGAATGGCCACTATGCTCTCTTAATAGGTGCATAAAGATAGAAGATGGAGACTCAACATAAAAGTAAAAGAAAGGCCTTCATAGAAGGAAGCAGGGATTCAAGTCTCATAAAGAGCTTCCAAAAATTATGGTACTTATTAGCTTTTAGCTCTCATTGCCCCTATCATTAGCATCTTGAAGTGATTAAGGTTAAAGTGAACAAACTATGGAGTATATGCTTGACAAAGTATAAGTTGGCATCTCATGTCCCTTGAATACGAGGGTCGCTCCTCATGCTACTCAAGTTTAGTTACCGGTAAGTTCTTGTCATAGTAAGTACATGTGTATCATAGAGAACCGCCAACGGGGTACCCCTTGCCCGATGATACGGAAGAATCCCCATATAAAAATGACAAGGTAAGTAGACAATAAGCATCTCAACATCTTCTTATTTACCATGGGAAAATGATGCTTTTTTCTCTCTTTCCTCTTTTCTTATCTCTTTTTTTTCTTTCTTTTTCTCAATCTCCGTCTCTCTTTTTTTATAAGAAGGATGCTTCATAGATTGCTCATTATGGTTACATTGCAGGTTTCCACCATGATTAGGCATGGATTAGACCAGGCTCCCAGGCGTTTCTCCAACACACATACATAAATCCATGGACTTACAAGCTCCCCTTTCATTTCACACCGACGACATCCATAAACAAAAGAGCATGATATCAACTGGGTATAATGTACAAGTGCAATGTTGAAAGCGTTCCCCATGACAGCATGGTTCTGCTAATCCCCAACGTATAAGTGCAAGCATATACAACATAGATGACACAATGGTTCAAGTTTATTAGGGGCAAGAAAAGTAAAGTGTGCCATCAAGTTCGTGAGAGTTTTAATCACTAATTTTCACATAACAAGTTTAATTTGGAAGGTAGATAAAAACATGAATATACTTGGAATAGCAAATGCTAATAGGTAGGTATGGTGGACTCTTTGGAATAACTTGGTTTTATTTGGAGTTGGATGCATGAGTGGAACTCATACTTGGTTATGGAGGCTAGCAAAAGACTGGGAGCGACCAACTAAGAGAGCAATAATGGCCATAACCATGCAAAGAGACAAAACATCATTAATTAAAGCATAAAGTGATATTACAAGTCGAAAACTAAATGATCATAAAGGCTATGGTGACTTGGTATAGTATTAACATGGTGTGAGCATGCGCCAAGTCAACCCAAATAAAGCATCAAAGGAGAAACCACAATACTATTCTTTAATATGCTAAAACAACGCATGATTCTTTCAAGGCACATTAAGAAATCTCAATTGTTTATAACATGTCATGCTACAGCAAAAAAATCACTAAGCATAACGCCAAAACAATATCAAGCATGACATGACAAAGCATGGGCCACAGTCAAAAACAAGCTCCTTTTTACCATTTAAGCATGAAAATTTTCTACTCTTTTCCAAACCAAACCAATCTTATTTGAAAACTAATGTATGAATGAGGGGGTCCAACCAATTTATTCAAGCAAACTAAGCAAATGAAAACCAAAAACAAAAACGAAGATGCTCCAAGAACAACACAACTATGCATGAAACAATAAAAATGAAGTGTTTGGAAGAAACCTGAGATTTTTATTGATGAAGAAGGGGATGCCTAATGACCCACAAGTATAGGGGGTGTATCTCAGTATTTTTGAGGGAAGTGAAACCCAATTTATTGATTCGACACAAGGGGAGCCAAAGAATATTTATCAGCCTTAACAACTGAGTTGTCAATTCAGCTGCACCTAGAAACAATCTTGCTCATAGCAGTTTATCAGTAGCAATAGTTTTGTAGTAGAAATAGTAAAGTAACAGCAGTAGCAAAACAAAGACAGTAGTAACAAAAGCAGTACACAGTGGGATTCGAGTGCGGTAGGCATAGGGATGGACGGTCGGGCGTTGCATGGACAAGACAATTCACATAGCAATCAGAACATAGGGCAATTGCAGATAAATAAGATAAAGCATCCAAGTACTAGACAATCCAAGGCATGTGTTCCATATATAGTCATACGTGCTCGCAATGAGAACTTGCACAACATCTTTTGTCCTGCCAGCCCGTTTGCAGCGGGGCCTCTAGGGAACTACTGGCAATTAAGGTGCTCCTTTTAATAGAGCACCGGAGTAAAGCATTAACACTCTGTGAACACATGTGATCCTCACATCAAAGCCTTTCCCTTCGGTTGTCCCGATTTCTGTCACTTCGGGGCCATTGGTTCCGGACAATAACATGTGTATACAACTTACAGATAAGACCAAGAACAATACTATCATAATGAATCAATAATAAGTTCAGATCTGAAATCATGGCACTCGGGCCCTAGTGACAAGCATTAAGCACAACAAGTCGCAACAAAGTCATAAAGTACTAATAAAAGATACTAGGCACCATGCCCTAACAATCTGATGCCATTACATGAACGATCTCATCCAATCCCTATCATCCCCATAGCCTACTGCGGGGGATTACTCACTCATATATGGGGGAAACATGGATGGTCGATGGAGAAGCGATGGTGATGATGATGGCGATGATCTCCTCCAATTCCCCATCCCGGCAGGGTGCTAGAACGGAGTTTCTGGTGCTGTTTCGTGGAATCTGGTGGTGGAGGTAGAGCGAAACTCCTTCTGGAAAAACGTCGACCCCCCCTCGAGTTTTTAGGCTAGAAGGCTCCTTATAGGTGAAGAGAGAGGCCGAGGGGGTGCTTAGGGGGCCCACACCACCCCCTGGCGCGGCCTGGCCTGGCCCGTGCCAGCAGGTGGTGTGGCCACTCCAGGGCTCTTCTCCGTTTCGTATTCTGGCTCCTGGAGTCTTCGGGTGAAATAGGATTTTTGGCATATTTTCTGAGATTTTTCCTGATAGTTGATTTTCTGCACAAAAAGTAGACACCAAGGCAATTCTGCTGAAAACAGCGTCAATTCGCATTAGTTGCATCCAAATCACACAAGTATAGAGGAGAAACAATAGCAAAAGTGTTCAGGAAAGTAGATACGTTTTGGACGTATCAACTCCCCCCAAGCTTAGCTTATTGCTTGTCCTCAAGCAATTCTGTTGAAAATTGAGTGCGATAAAAGAACTTTCACGAACACATTTGCTTCATATGATGTAAATATTCTCAGCAATGTGATCTACTACCTAGACAATTAATAATAAAGAGTATGCAACTGAGTCTACTTAATAGTCATTGCAAGCTATGAAGAGATTCCAACTCAAGAATAATAAGTAGCATGAAGCACAAACATAAGCAACATTACAATGCTCATAGAAAGGTATGATAGAGTGGTATCTCGCTTGCCTCTGATTATGAATGCCAAGGCACCTCTGAAGTTCAAGTGATGACTAGAAGTAAAGATATCAAAGATACAAGCATCAAAGTCATAACACAAATAATCAAGTATTGGAACAAACACAAAGGATGACAACTAAGCTCTCAAGAAGGTGCTCAAAGAATAAGTGGAGACTCAGCAAGTAGAGGAAAAAGGTTTTGAATAATTTGAAAGGCTTCCAAATGCTAAAAGTATGGTACTTGTTAGCTTTGAGCACTCATTGCCCCTATCATAAGCATCTTTAATGTGGTTCAGGTGAAAGTGACACAACTAAGAGGATATGCTTGACAAGTTATAAATTGAAGTCTCATGCCCCTTACTTACGAAGACCGATCCTCATGCTACTCAACTTCAGTCACAAGTAAGCTCTTGTCATTGTAAGTACATACGTATCATGGAGAACCGCCAACAGGGTACCCCTTTGTAACTACCTCGGTGAATTACGCTCTTAGTTACAAGCCTGGATGAGCGGAAATGGTTAAAATAGTACGGTGGGGCCAAATGCCACTCACAGTGACCTTTCCGTCCTAACCATTTCCAAACATCGGGACAAGAACGAGCGGCGAATCGGCAATGAAGGATCAACTACATACACAAATGAGTATGTATGCAAGCCACCATACAATAGTCCTCGAGCCATTCCATCTAAAAGAAATAGAAATATTGCAGCCCATACGGCAAGATCCAAATATCCTAGATAGATATAATAGTTTAGGATATCTCCTCATACATCAAACATCGAGTATCGGTGAAGCGGAAAACAAGATCCGAGTACGGATAAGAAGCAAATCGGCATAAGATGCCCCATAAATAAACACATCCCGCCCACAGATCTCACGGATCCCCGTTCTCGGAATCTCTACACCAAGTGATCGTTGCCCACATCGTCCGTCTCCTCCACCCAGTATCCATCTTGCGAGATTACCTGTTCATCTGAATCAAACAATTTATCGTGTGAGACCCTAGGGGTACTCAGCAAGTCTTTATGCCTCTAAAGGGGACACAACCTGGGGTGACGCAATTGCAGCAAAAGATAATACCTAACAGTTCTATAGATACTCGCTAACCATCCGCCTAACCAAAGATAGACGGATGTCCGTGAATTAATAACAACAGTTATAACGGTAATGTTAACAGATCCATCCTCCTCCTCGCTTACCAACAAGGAAGCGGACGAACAACCCCCCATCCGTTGGCAGTTTTATTATCCATTCCATGAGTGTTGCACTATTTACTAGTCAGGTGCTTAGTCAAATTAAAAGCGGTACTTTAGTTATACTTGTCTATGATCGAGAAACTGTGCTCCAAGTCGTCCATAACCGCGGACACGGCTTTCAGAAAGTTTTACCCTGCAGGGGTGCACAAATAGCAACACACACTCGATCAACCTCGGAAAATCCATCTCAAAACCCAACGAGGCATTCATGACAAAGCGATCACAGGATTCAGTAATATTTCAGGGGGCCACCCCATTAAGCTACCCGCAACGAAGTTGGCTGGCTCCGAGACGGACTCAAGGTTTGTGTGGATGGCTGTAAACGACTGGGAACCCGAAAGTGTGACTGGGCTTGTCGATACAGCGAAAACGTGTCACGATCCTAAACAGTACAGGTGCTCCACGCACAATCGTAAATAAAGCAGTAAAGCAAGGCATAAGTACAGGATAGTAATAAAACCCCAAACTAGTTTGTGGCCCCAAGAAATAAGAATGAATCAAGCTCTGGCTCAGGGGGGTTCATAAGCCTCCCGGATGTGGATAGCGCGAATATTCAAGGAACAGGAATCAAGTACTCGGGGTCCTACGGGACACAAGTGAGCATGAAAAACCAAATAGCAGATATTGCTCACCGATGCCACTTTCATTAGTTATCCCATTACTACTTAGGTTAAGTTGTTTAGGTACCTCGTTATCCATCAGACTCTCACATACCCTACACATGCTGTTCTACGACCCGCATGGCTCAAACAACTCCTGTAGTAATGGCTCATGGGGTGGAGGAACAAGCTTCGGTGGGGTTTAAAAGTAAAGGCTATGCAGTACTTGGGATTCAGTTTAATGCAATCGTGACTCAATGATGCAAGAATAAGATAGAGGCAATAGGTACTATATGTATGCAAGCATGTGGTAGTGCTTGCACTGCAGCTCGATTGAAGCGAGAGAAGGATCTGGTAGTGCTCACAGGTTTCTTGATATATCCCTGCCAAGCGTCTATTCGAAGAAGAACCAAACAAACAAGGGCCAACATAAATAAAGTGCACAAGCATATGAATAAAATGCGACAAGCAAACAATCATGCCATGATGAATGATGCACAATTTGCATGGCAATAATGTAGCATGGCAAGGGTGAGGTGTGGAATACAAGAATAAAGCATTTTATGGAGTTTTAGTCACATTTTAACCTCATATAAGTTGCTGTATACTTTATATTTATATGATGCATGCTGCAATTCAGAACATGGAATGCATAAACAGAAAGGTCTCGTCGAGCTGATCATTTTAGACATATTATTTGTCAAATTCGGAGTTATAACACAAAAGTTATTAATTAATTAAGGCCAAGGGCATTTTATTGTAATTTTGATCAACTCGAAATTTTAAGTGCTCAAATACTATTTTGAATAGCACATTTGAATTCCTCACATTTTTCTGATTCAAAAACATATATTATTTGTATTATTTGGATTTACAAATCAAAAGTTATTAAAAACAGATTTTAATTCATATATAAACATTTTTCCAGAAATTGTTTTATTAAACAGATAAACTGCAGAACTTTTTATACCCAGCCGTAGCTAGCCATAGCCACAGGCAGGTGGGGCCGATGCTGACTGGGCGGAATCGGCGCGCGGCGGACCTCTCTCACCGCAAGCTCATCTAGCCCATGAGACAGACATGTGGGACCGGAGGCTTCGCAGGCCCACGCGACAGCGGGCGACCAGGGGGTGCCACGCGGCATAGCGGGGACTGCGGGTTGAGGGGCGGAGACTCTGGGCGCTTTTTCGTAAAAGTTCAACCGCGGCTGATAGGTGGGGCTCGAAGGATTGCGGGTTGAGGCGAAAAAGACGCAGGGGGTTAAGTGCAAAAGGGGGCGCCCGTACTGTGGATCTTCTCTGTGCCTGCGAATGGATCGGTGCGCGACCGACGCAGAGCGCGGCGCGTGGGGATCGCACTCGTGACCTCAGCGGCCATGCCATGGCTACCGCTGGGGTGGCTTGGGGGTTGTGCTGACTTGCGTTCGCGCGGCTAGGTAAAGTGGGAGGCGATAAAGCAGAGACGTGCAGAGGCTCGCGGCCACGGCGCACGGTGGGCGTTCGACGAAACGATCGGCGGGGCTAGGGCGGTACGGCGAGGCGGAGCGTGTCCAGGAGGTAGAGGAGCTCACCGCGGGGTGGACGACGGAGGTGGATCGGGCTGGGAGACGACGGATCGGCGAGGAAGCAGAGGCCGGGCGGAGCTAGGGTTTCAGCGGGTGTCTCAAGGCAGCGGTGTCAGCCTCCTCCTCCTTCTTTGGCAAGTGCAGGCGTGAGGACAGTACTCGCCCCTCCCAGGCTTCATGGTCGGCACAGCTGGCTGGTTCGACGAGGGCGACGGTGTGCTGGCGGCGGCGACGTCGGCTGCTGGTGGCGTCGGTGCAGAAGAAGGGAGGAGGGCAGGGCGCTGGGCGGATCTGGGAGAAGCAGAGAAGCCGTGGGGAAGGAGGAAAAAGGAGGGGGAGGAAGGAGGCAGCGTGTGGGCATGGGGTAGATAGGGTGGCTCGGTTGCCACCTTTTCTCCTCGAGCACGTGCTCGGGCTGGCCGGCAGGGGCAGGGGCAGGGTAGGGTGGAGGCTGCCAGGTGGGGTCAGGGCGAGGCCAAGGAGGGGTAGGCTCGGGTGAGGCTGCTGTGGCAGGGAGAGAGCTAGAGAGAGAGAGGAGGGTGGCATGGAGCTAGGGTCGGGTTAGGGTTTTAGGGTTGGGGTAGGGCTTCGGCCTGGGGTGGTTAGGTAGCTAGGTGGGGCCTGCTGGCAGAGAGAGGAGAGAGGCCGAGAGAGAGAGGGAGGGAGCTAGGGTTAGCTAGAGAGGGGTGGCTCGGGTTAGCTAGGTAGGGCTCGGTTTAGGTTTTGGAGAGAGGGGGAGGAGGCTAGATGGGACCAGCATGGTAGAGAGAGGAGAGATGAGAGAGGGGGCTTAGGGTTTGGATGCTTGCATACATCAAGCTAGATCATGCAAGAATGGGTGGAGAGGTGTAGGGTTTTTAACAAGCTCAAACAAAATCAAACAAAAGGAGTTGTAGGGAGGGATAGAGGATGATTCTCTCAAAAATCAAAGAAAAACAAAGGAGGACAAAAGATGGAGATGGTTGCATGGCCCATGCAAATATTTAATGCCATGTGTTAATCTTGTGAAAACAAAATATAATCTCATGGCATTTATTTATGTGCATCCTCAAAAGATGGAGTAAGGGCCAAGCTAAGGATTGAAGGAATGTTCCATGTGGAGTAGATGGAGATGACCATATTTGAATAAAAATGGGACTTGCTAGTGTGTATGTGCCACTAGGTATTTAGTAAGCCCAAAAATATCCCAACATGAGAATAACCCCAAAACAACCCATATGGAAGCTAGAAAGAGGTTCCACTCACAAGGCATGCAAAGGTGGCTCCACATATCACTAATGTGAAAACAACATGATGCTAATATGAGAGCATGTGGAAATAGAATTGGATCCATCCCAACCCACATGAGCTAGAGGTAAAACCAAATAAGTTGCAATGCTCATATATGGTGGAATGGTGGAATGATGGGGTGACAAGGAAAGGTGATGGAGTTGAATAAAAGATATGCCCCCAACTCAACTTGGGCATTAAACAATATATCAATAACCAAATACAATATCAAGAGGCAAATACAATTAATAATGCATATGAGAGAAGAACCAAAGAAAGAGGGTTTTATATGATTCCCAAATGCAAGGTGACATGATGACATGAGCATGATATAATTATGATGCAACAATTATGTATAGGAAGTAGCATTATATAGACTAGGCTAGTAGCATTGCAATTGTTAGACAATTGGGATGCTACAACTCTCCCCCACTAAACAAGAATCTCGCCCCGAGATTCCTAGGAAAAAGAAAACAACACAAGGAGAGGCGGGTGTTCGGAATGAAGGTGACCCTCACATTCCCATGTTGATGAACAACGGAATGGTGCGACCACTACACCTTGCAAAACTTGCTAGACTTGTTGCGAGTCTTGCGTTTTGCTTGAGAAACAACGGGTTAGAAGAGTAGAAGGATTGTCGTGAGGCAAGAAGGTAGGATGAACATAGCTCCGGTTTTCTCAAGAAACATGATAAAAGAATAGAACCACTTGTGAAAGAAAGGACAAGATGATGTATCATGATTATAGAAAGGCATACCGTTAAGATTAAAGATTTACCGATACTAGAGGGGATGAATCTTTAGTTTGGAGAGGTTTTGAACCACTATGACAATAGCATCGTATCTTCTCTCGGATTTGAGAAATGAAGTACGGAAACAATATTGCCTTCAAAAAATAGAGTCCCTTGATATCAACAGAAAGATTTAGTTAGACATCGTCGGATTAGATTCTTCTTGCGTCGGTAAGACCCAAAGGATCACGCAATTGAGGTGCGCGGATATAACTTCCAGAGACGGATGTGAAGCCAGATCATGGTGGAATCCCGAGAAGCAAAGAATATGGAGGATCTGGAGTTTATTGTAGATATACTTATTGCTTTCTTTAGCCTTGAGGCTAACGCAATAGATTTGCGGCTGATGGCATCAACCATAATTGGCTTTACCACAGAAAAATAATTGATGAAACAAAGAGAGAGATAGTTTCCTTTCATCTTGTTTGGGGATGTCGAGCATCGATCGAATGACGAGGACAGAAAAGAGTTTGCGTCTGTTTCCACCAGATAATTGAAGATTTTGCTCCATCTAGAATAGACAGACCACCAACAAAAGATTATTGATTACTTTCTTCGAGAGAGCACTCCGGAAAAACAAAGATGGAAGTAAAAGTATCAAGGGATAAAGGCCACTTCTAACTTCCGTGGAATGAGTGAAATCACATTAATTCACCAATTCAATGTACAAGAGCGAATGATAAGAGTAGTGGTATGGTAGCTACTCCATCCCGCACTCAAAGCATTACTCTGCACATGAATAAGAGAACCATGCAACCCAACTACCGAAACAGACTGAAGGTATTGACAATAACTCATGGAACTTCGTTAGAAAACAAGGATAGATGCAAATGATTCGCCGGATTCATAGATAGATAAAGATGATGATGTTGTCGTCATGTCTGAAGTACCAAGCCACCAGAAAGATATGAAGGAAGATCACGGAGACAACTGCAAGATTCAACACTCTAAAAGATAGCACCAACTTGAACGGAAGGAATACCAGATCTGGAAGGTCTTCATGGCCTCCGGTGGATTGAGCATAGACGATAGAGCGAGAGGGTTTCAAGAGATTACTTGACGAGATAGAGGTGAAAAGAACTCCATGTTCTTCTTGAAATGATTGAGAAAGATTTAGCAGTCTTGAGGAAAATCTTTAGCGGAACGACGATGATGACTTGCCAACAAGGAAAACTCCGGGTTGGTTGAAGATGGAAGATGGAATTAACAATGGACTTGCTAATTCCAGAATTGAAGCAATGTATTTAGCAGAAGGACGTGGTCGAGATAGGTGACTTCAAGAAGCCAGAATTCACGCTGTGAGACTTTGCACACAGGCAGTGCTCACGAAGCTTGAGAGAAAGAGACACAGATGATCTTCCATGTCCTTCCATTGATATGGAATAGGCAAGCATATTATCAACATATACTACCATGGATTAACAGGATATTCCCAGAGTATCAAGTTCAAGAGGCGGGAGAAACGAACAAATGCTCGAAACACTTTCTGAGCTCAACGCTCTTAGAAAGATCAATATTAAGAGCACGGGTTCGTGTTGAAGAAGATGCACTGGAAGAATAGATTATCTAGTCCTTCGGAAGAAAAAGAGATGTCACCTGGTTCACATTGTCGATTGGATCACCGGTTACAAAGATAAAGAGATCTTGGATAAGAACCGATGATAGCTCTTACCTTAAGCAAAGCTATCAGAGACGAAAAGATGCAATTCCCTCGTCTCAAAGAGAATTTTGCAGATATGGAGTTCAAAAAGATGTGCGAGATGATGGATGATGATAGACCGCCGTAGTGCTTTGAGAAACTCCGGATTGCCAAAGATGCTTGAATATGCATAGATATGATCACGGTGTACTCAAAATCACAGGAGATAACCGTCACCATTTGGAGGATAGTGTTGATAGCATTTTCCATATTCCACTCATGATAAGTGTCATATAGCTATGCCGAGAACCAAATTACAATCACCAGCATCGGATCGACACATGTTATGTAATTAGCCCACGAGAATTGGAGATAAAAAAACTCTAGGATTAAGCGCCGGTGACAAAAGAATGAGTTAGCATGGACATGCTGATAAAAGGGAGATAGATAATGTTTCACACACGATTGAAATGGAGTGTGGAAACACAGATGTATCAAAGAAAATTTTCCCGCATTTTCGGCATTAAAATACCAATAGATGCGCAAAATCACTTATCAGGTAGAGATTAGCAACTCCACATTCTGTGAAAGCATGCTGGAAGGAAGAACACCCTTAAGAAGATGGCACTGGTTAACAAGGAGTCAGATAGATCGCGCCGGTTAACAAAAGCCTGTCAGTATGGAATGTACCTACAATTGATAACCAAAGGCAGATTGTGATAACAAAAAGGATGCAACAGATAGACAAGGAATTACACACACACACACACTTTCTATGGTACTACGGAAACCCAGAACACGTGAATCCTAGTTTGAATTTTAAGAAGAGGATTGAAAACGTTACACTTCCTTACCAGAAAAGGGTGGGTGGGTGGGTAAGAAGAAAAGTGGAGGCAGTCCTACTCTCGCTTTTGTTTTCCCTAGTATACATAGCTACCAAAATATTTGCTAGGACCGACAACGACCATTTGGCTGAGACCACGAAGGCGGGATGGCTCGATACCAATTGTAACTACCTCGGTGAATTACGCCTTAGTTACAAGCCCGGATGAGCGGAAATGGTTAAAATAATGCAATGGGGCCAAATGCCACTCACAGTGACCTTTCGCCGTCCTAACCATTTCCAAACATCGGGACAAGAACGATGGCGTAATCGGCAGCGAAGGATCAACTACATACACAAATGAGTATGTATGCAAGCCACCATACAATAGTCCTCGAGCCATTCCATCTAAAAGAAATAGAAATATTGCAGCATCATCGGCAAGATCCAAATATCCTAGATAGATATAATAGTTTAGGATATCTCCTCATACATCAAACATCGAGTATCAAAGTGAGCGGAAAACAAGATCCGAGTACGGATAAGAAGCAAATCGGCATAAGATGCCCCATAAATAAACACATCCCGCCAACAGATCTCACGGATCCCCGTTCCCGAAATCTCTACACCAAGTGATCGTTGCCCACATCGTCCGTCTCCTCCACCCAGTATCCATCTTTCGTGTTGTCCTTTTCATCTGAATCAAACAATTTATGGTGTGAGACCATAGGGGTACTAAGCATGTCTTTATGCCTCTAAAGGGACACAACCTGGGTGACGAATTGCAGCAAAAGATAATACCTAACAGTTCTATAGATACTGCTAACCATCCGCCTAACCAAAGATAGACGGATGTCCATGAATTAATAACAACAATTATAACGGTAATGTTAACAGATCCATCCTCCTCCTAAACACCAACGAGGAAGCGGATTTAACAACCCCATCCGCTGGCAGTTTTATTATCCATTCCATGAGTGTTGCACTATTTACTAGTCGGTGCTTAGTCAAATTAAAAGCGGTACTTTAGTTATACTTGTCTATGATCGAGAAACTGTGCTCCAAGTCGTCCATAACCGCGGACACGGCTTTCAGAAAGTTTTACCCTGCAGGGGTGCACAAATAGCAACACACACTCGATCAACCTCGGAAAATCCATCTCAAAACCCAACGAGGCATTCATGACAAAGCGATCACAGGATTCAGAAATATTTCAGGGGGCCACCCCATTAAGCTACCATAACGGTTGGCGGCTCGACGGACTCAAGGTTTGTGTGGATGGTCAGAACGATCGGGAACCCGAAAGTGTGACTGGGCTTGTCGATCTGAGAAAACGTGTCACGATCCTAAACAAGACAGTGCTCCGCACAATCGTAAATAAAGCGATAAAGCAAGGCATAAGTACAGATAGTAATAAAACCCCAAACTAGTTTGTGGCCCCAAGAAATAAGAATGAATCAAGCTCGCTCGGGGTTCATAAGCCTCCCGGATGTGGATAGCGCGAATATTCAAGGAACAAGAATCAAGTACTCAGGGTCCTATGGGACACAAGTGAGCATGAAAAACCAAATAGCAGATATTGCTCACCGATGCCACTTTCATTAGTTATCCCATTACTACTTAGGTTAAGTTGTTTAGGTACCTCGTTATCCATCAGACTCTCACATACCCTACACATGCTGTTCTACGACCCGCATGGCTCAAACAACTCCTGTAGTAATGGCTCATGGGGTGGAGGAACAAGCTTCGGTGGGGTTTAAAAGTAAAGGCTATGCAGTACTTGGGATTCAGTTTAATGCAATCGTGACTCAATGATGCAAGAATAAGATAGAGGCAATAGGTACTATATGTATGCAAGCATGTGGTAGTGCTTGCCTGGCAGCTCAGTTGAAGCGAGAGAAGGATCTGGGTAGTGCTCCTGGGTTTCTTGATATATCCCACCTTTCGGCGTCTATTCGAAGAAGAACCAAACAAACAAGGGCCAACATAAATAAAGTGCACAAGCATATGAATAAAATGCGACAAGCAAACAATCATGCCATGATGAATGATGCACAATTTGCATGGCAATAATGTAGCATGGCAAGGGTGAGGTGTGGAATACAAGAATAAAGCATTTTATGGAGTTTTAGTCACATTTTAACCTCATATAAGTTGCTGTATACTTTATATTTATATGATGCATGCTGCAATTCAGAACATGGAATGCATAAACAGAAAGGTCTCGTCGAGCTGATCATTTTAGACATATTATTTGTCAAATTCGGAGTTATAACACAAAAGTTATTAATTAATTAAGGCCAAGGGCATTTTATTGTAATTTTGATCAACTCGAAATTTTAAGTGCTCAAATACTATTTTGAATAGCACATTTGAATTCCTCACATTTTTCTGATTCAAAAACATATATTATTTGTATTATTTGGATTTACAAATCAAAAGTTATTAAAAACAGATTTTAATTCATATATAAACATTTTTCCAGAAATTGTTTTATTAAACAGATAAACTGCAGAACTTTTTATACCCAGCCGTAGCTAGCCATAGCCACAGGCAGGTGGGGCCGATGCTGACTGGGCGGAATCGGCGCGCGGCGGACCTCTCTCACCGCAAGCTCATCTAGCCCACGAGACAGACATGTGGGACCGGAGGCCAGAGGCCTGCGACATGCGCCAGGGTGCCACGCGGCATAGCGGGGACTGCGGGTTGAGGGGCGGAGACTCTGGGCGCTTTTTCGTAAAAGTTCAACCGCGGCTGATAGGTGGGGCTCGAAGGATTGCGGGTTGAGGCGAAAAAGACGCAGGGGGTTAAGTGCAAAAGGGGGCGCCCGTACTGTGGATCTTCTCCGTGCCTGCGAACGGATCGGTGCGCGACCGACGCAGAGCGCGGCGCGTGGGGATCGCACTCGTGACCTCGCGCGCGCGAGCAGCGGCGGCTACCGCTGGGGTGGCTTGGGGGTTGTGCTGACTTGCGTTCGCGCGGCTAGGTAAAGTGGGAGGCGATAAAGCAGAGACGTGCAGAGGCTCGCGGCCACGACGGTATGCCTTCGGCGATCGGGCGGGCTAGAGCGGTGAGGCGAGGAGCGTGTCCAGGAGGTAGAGGAGCTCACCGCGGGGTGGACGACGGAGGTGGATCGGGCTGGGAGACGACGGATCGGCGAGGAAGCAGAGGCCGGGCTGAGCTAGGGTTTCAGCGGGCGTCTCGGCGTGCAGCGGTGTACAGGCCTCCTCCTCCTTGCTGGCGGGTACGGGGCGACGCAGGGACAGGTACTCGTCCTCCCAGGCCGCTTCATGGTCGCGCTGCGCGGCTGGTTCGACGAGGGCGACGGTGTGCTGGCGGCGGCGACGTCGGCTGCTGGTGGCGTCGGTGCAGAAGAAGGGAGGAGGGCAGGGCGCTGGGCGGATCTGGGAGAAGCAGAGAAGCCGTGGGGAAGGAGGAAAAAGGAGGGGGAGGAAGGAGGCAGCGTGTGGGCATGGGGTAGATAGGGTGGCTCGGTTGCCACCTTTTCTCCTCGAGCACGTGCTCGGGCTGGCCGGCAGGGGCAGGGGCAGGGTAGGGTGGAGGCTGCCAGGTGGGGTCAGGGCGAGGCCAAGGAGGGGTAGGCTCGGGTGAGGCTGCTGTGGCAGGGAGAGAGCTAGAGAGAGAGAGGAGGGTGGCATGGAGCTAGGGTCGGGTTAGGGTTTTAGGGTTGGGGTAGGGCTTCGGCCTGGGGTGGTTAGGTAGCTAGGTGGGGCCTGCTGGCAGAGAGAGGAGAGAGGCCGAGAGAGAGAGGGAGGGAGCTAGGGTTAGCTAGAGAGGGGTGGCTCGGGTTAGCTAGGTAGGGCTCGGTTTAGGTTTTGGAGAGAGGGGGAGGAGGCTAGATGGGACCAGCATGGTAGAGAGAGGAGAGATGAGAGAGGGGGCTTAGGGTTTGGATGCTTGCATACATCAAGCTAGATCATGCAAGAATGGGTGGAGAGGTGTAGGGTTTTTAACAAGCTCAAACAAAATCAAACAAAAGGAGTTGTAGGGAGGGATAGAGGATGATTCTCTCAAAAATCAAAGAAAAACAAAGGAGGACAAAAGATGGAGATGGTTGCATGGCCCATGCAAATATTTAATGCCATGTGTTAATCTTGTGAAAACAAAATATAATCTCATGGCATTTATTTATGTGCATCCTCAAAAGATGGAGTAAGGGCCAAGCTAAGGATTGAAGGAATGTTCCATGTGGAGTAGATGGAGATGACCATATTTGAATAAAAATGGGACTTGCTAGTGTGTATGTGCCACTAGGTATTTAGTAAGCCCAAAAATATCCCAACATGAGAATAACCCCAAAACAACCCATATGGAAGCTAGAAAGAGGTTCCACTCACAAGGCATGCAAAGGTGGCTCCACATATCACTAATGTGAAAACAACATGATGCTAATATGAGAGCATGTGGAAATAGAATTGGATCCATCCCAACCCACATGAGCTAGAGGTAAAACCAAATAAGTTGCAATGCTCATATATGGTGGAATGGTGGAATGATGGGGTGACAAGGAAAGGTGATGGAGTTGAATAAAAGATATGCCCCCAACTCAACTTGGGCATTAAACAATATATCAATAACCAAATACAATATCAAGAGGCAAATACAATTAATAATGCATATGAGAGAAGAACCAAAGAAAGAGGGTTTTATATGATTCCCAAATGCAAGGTGACATGATGACATGAGCATGATATAATTATGATGCAACAATTATGTATAGGAAGTAGCATTATATAGACTAGGCTAGTAGCATTGCAATTGTTAGACAATTGGGATGCTACACCCTTGCATATGATACAGGAGCTATCCCATAATCAAAATGACAAGGCAAGCAGACAATGAGCATCTCAGCGATCTTTTTATTTACTATGTGCATAGATTTTTATTGAGTATGCTTCATAGAATGCTCATTATGGTTATGCTGCAAGTTTCCACCATGATTAGGCATGGCTTAGGCTAGCGGCCCAGGCGTTTCTCTAACATAAATACAAACTCCATGATCTTACAAGTTCCACTTTTATTTCACACCGCCGGGATCCATAAGCAAAAGAACATGATATCAACTAGGTACAAAGTACCTATGAAGCGTTGAAAGCAGTCCCCATGACACATGGTTCTGCTAACTTCATCTCATAAAGCGCAAGCATATGCGCAACAAAGAAGGATGCAATGGTTCAGGTTTATTAAGTGCAAGAAAATAAAGTGTGCCATCAAGTTCGTGAGAGCTTTACTAACTAAATTTCTCATAACAAGAAACATTTTATTCGGAAGAAAACAAGGCATATTGAATATGCACGGAGATAGCAAACGATGCTAATAGGTAGGTATGGTGGACACTTTGGAAATATTTGGTTTAGGGAGTTGGAAACATGAGTAAAACACTCAGTGGAAGTGAAGGCTAGCAAAAGTAAGGGAGCGACAAACGAGAGAGCAATAGCTGTCATTATCATGCTTGCAACAAAACAGGACTACTCATGGCATGAAAATGATTCAAGATCCTCAAGGCAAAATAATTCATCGAGGCTCGACTGATTATTATAGTCATGTGCATGCGTGAGCATGTGCCAAGTCAATCAAATGAAACATTCAGAGGAGGATACCATGGTGTCATACCAATTTATGAATAGAGTAATGCAAGCAAACATTCATGAAACATGCTACAAACTATTAGCGAGCTGGAGCTAATCATAAGAAAGCAAGAACTACTAAGCATCCAAATAAAACATACACTCTGCATGAACAGACTAAGCACGCCTACAGTGATGAGTATATGTACAAAAATGAAAACAAATAGAGTTCTTTACTAGCCTCTTACCATGTCTCAAGTTGTCATTAATCCTCATTATTGCTCTTCACTTGTATGGCTTGAATAATAATATGAAACCAATAATCCACTGAGAACTGCCGAACCCCGAAGCAAACACGCAAAAACCAAAGAAGAACGACAAATATTTTTGGTGTTTTCGATTTTTAAATAAGAACCAAAAGAGAAAAACAAGCAAAGCAAAATCTTTTTGGGTTTTTCGAATAGTTCAAACAAAGCAAAAAGGAAAAAAGCAAACCAAGGCAAAAATAAGAAGCAAACCAAAGAGAAACAACAAAAATATTTTTTTGGTCTTTTTGTGTTTTTAGAAAGCTAAAGCAAAGAAGAACAAAAACTAAAAAGAGAACGAAAACATGAATATACAAAGTACCGACGCAACATGATATGGAGATGAGTGCGGTGTCGGCGTACCTCCCCCCAAGCTTAGGCTTTTGGCCTAAGTGGGTATCAATCCCAAGCTGGCCAGGATGAAGTGTCATCGGGGTACGAGGAGGAGGTACCCTCGTCCTGGTGCGAGCCCGAGTACACCCCTCCGTAATGTGCAGAGTAATCATAGGAGGGCACGTCCTCCTGGTGCTGCTCGTGGAAACCCAACAAGCGAAGCTGCTCGTCCACCTCCTCCTTGGAGCGCAACCACGGTCTCCTGTCAACACTAAACAAAGCAGGCTGTGGCAAAAGGATCTCCCTTTCATCCCCGTCAGTGAAAAGCATCCTATATACTAGATTGTTCAAATCAGAGGAAGAAGTGACAAAGTGATGAGTTTTCATGGCAACAAGGTCGAGCCTCTGTGGTGCTAGCATAACATCATCAGGAGCCACTGAAAGATCTAATGCATCGACTATACACGAGGCAATGATGCCCCCATAGATAGGCCCCCTAGCAGCTAGCCGGCGAGCAATAAGCGAGCCAAGATTGTACCGAGTATCGTTGTTGAGCGCAGCAGCAAGGAAAGCTAAGTGATAGTTAGAGATATTAGTAGTATTCTCCCTACCCAATACACTAGTGGCAAGATAGTATATAAGAGCAGGGAGTTGGATATTTCTTATCTTTCCGCGCTGCGCCATGCGGTCATCATCATTGGTCACCCCTCGGTAAAGCTCCAACAAATCAGCGGGTCGCCCTTGAATTTTCTTCACGGTCCCTGTCATACGCACACCTACAATACTGCAAAATCTCTCCAAAGGCATGGTGAAGGGCATATCATAGATTTTAAAAGAGACAGTGGAATGATATGATGTGTTAGTAAATGAGAAGCTCTCAACAAAAGTTTTGGTGAGCATAGCGTATTGTGCACTCTCATATTGCATATAAGAGGTCAAACCAACCCTCTCAATCAGTAGCAAGAAATCATCAAGAATACCTGCAGCTTGCAAGAAAGTAAAACAAGGAAAGGAGGATGGGTGAGCATCCCCATCATCCCTTTCACTGCCAATGCGTGTTGCAATGAGGTCT